>OY390717.1:37107376-38307376 GCA_959613365.1 Balanococcus diminutus | reverse complement strand
TAAGCCAAACCCCCCTTTAAAAATACCCTTTTACTTTACCAGACATAGATACCTATGTCTAAGGGTAAACGCACCCGAAAGAAGGAAAACCTATAATACAAACAGTGTAATTCTCCAACACGACGACCAGACAGAGAGAGGGTGAGTGAATGAGTGAGATCAAAAGGTACCTGAACTATAAATATATCGAAAGAAAAAATGAAAATTGAAAATAAAGTCGTAAAGTACTTCCGGAGGTATTAAAAATCAGCTGATATTTGACCCACATTTACCATCAACCAGCTATTAATTTGTTAGGGTTTGAAACCCTTAGCCATCCAACAAGGGTGTAAGTGCTATACGAAACATAAAACCTTGAATAGTTTCCATCCCTTTTTATTTGTGTGTGTGTGTGTAGATGATACGATGTGTGAGACTTGGACTTTTATTTATAAATATGGTGCACTATGCAGGAGGTGGATTCTTCGTTCTTTCTTCGCCCTCCCCTGCTGTAGAGAGATCATCAGAGGGTATTATTTTCTCAATCGGATTTTTGTACGTGGTAGAGGTTTCGATTGTTAGAAAGCGCCACTGAGGCAGTTTCAACTTCAAAAGATGCTGTAATGAAGTACTTTTTATGTTTAATCGAACTAGCATCTTTGCTGAGAACAAATTACGTGGTCATCGAGAGTTAAACTATAGTCGAGCCTTTTGATTTGAACTATTAGGATATTCTGAAAACTTACTTGTAGTTACATATTTGACCGTTGTAATGCCCCCTGGGGGACAGTATTCCAATAACTTCCAGTACCTATAACAAAGTTATTTTTTTATTACATTGAGAGGGAGAGCTCATTCTTATGCGAAATTTTTGAAAAATTAAGCCATGAAGACGATTTTAAAAGATTTCTAAAAATTATACAGAACGATTTCAAAACGTTTTGAAGGGATAGGATTACTTTTTAAAAATTTAGCAAATTTACTTGGAAAATTTCAATCGTCTCTTCGTCTGTGAATATTTTAAAATTTTTTAACAGATTCTATGAAATTAAGAGAATTTAAAAAAATTACACAACTTTTGGAAGGTAACTAAAAAGAATTGGAAAATTCTTCATTTTATAATAAAATCAGTCAAGGATTTGTTAATTTTGAGAAAAATTTTTGAAAATTTGAGAACGAATTTTTTTTGAAAATATTCTATTGCATAAAAATCTGTAGAAATGGTTTTCCAAAAAAATTCAAGTTTTTAAAAAATTTTTGAAAATTTTATCTAGGTAGGTACCTACATGAAATCAATTTCAAAGAATATTTTTTTACTAAAATTTAAAAAATTTCTCTCAAGTAGTTTTTTTTATGCAATTAAAATAGAAAAACGAAACTTTCATTGTAATGATATATGAAAAAAATGTATCTTACCTACTTCTACAAAATTTGAAATTATTTTGATTTAAACACAATTTAATATTTTTTTGGAAGATTTGCTTTTGAACAAGAGTTTTAAAAATTTACAGTCAGCAAAATCTCCCCTTAAAAAACAATGGTAATTTTTTGAAGCATTGTTCCGTTTTTATTTTTCATTTTTTAAAAAATTAAAATAAAATTATTGTTTCTTCCAAAATTTGAAATTATTTCAGTTTTAACAATGATCTCGAATTTAAAAAAAAAATGAGCAAAGTCATAGTAAAAAATTGTCCATCTGAGAGATTAAAAAAAAATTGAAAAAAATGAACGGAATTTTTAAAAATTTTATAGCTTGAATTTTTTTTTCTTCACAAAGTTCTGTTTTGACCTAAAAAAAAATTAAAAAGCTATAGGTATAGGTTTTGACTTGATTTGAAATTTTGAAAAATTTAGACTTGAAACTTTTTCAAAAAATTCCGTTTTAATCTACAAGATTCATAGTGACTTTAATAGTTTGAAGTTTGAATAATATATGTAGGTAAGCTATTTTTTTAGAAATTCAGTTTTTAAAAAAAAATTAAAAACTGGCAACTATTCCATAAAATTCAAAAAAGTTGTTGCAAAATTTTCAAAATTTGAAATTATTTGGATTTGAATGTGATTTTAAATTGTTTTCAAAATTTGCTGTTATACAAAATTTAAAGGGAAAATTATTTAAAAAAGGAATTTTATGAAATTTGAGCTCGAGAAATTTTTGAAACAAAAACGTTAGAGTGAAAAAATGAAAATGGTTTTCTTACAAAATTATAAATGGCTTTGGTTTAAATTAAATAGTAGGTGTGATCTAAAAGTTTTTTGAAAATTTGATTTTGAGCAAAATTTTTGAAAGTTTGTGTACACTTAGTTACCTATTCAACAATCTTGAAACAAATTTTTTTTAAATTCGAGCTTGAAAAAATCAACCTACATAATTTTATTTTTGAAACTTGATTTGGAGAAAAATTATTTTAAAAGGTTATTTAACAAAATTCAAAAAAAAAGTTTCAACAACAGAATTTTAAAAAGTTGATTTTGGAAAATTAAAAAAAAAATGTTTTCAATAAAATCTAAAAAAAATCCAATTTTAATGATTTTTGATTGAACATTATTCAAAAAAAATATATATATCAAAAATGTAAATTTTTCAAAATCTGATTTCAACAAAATTTAAAAAAAAAATTGTTTAAATAATTATAATGTTTTTCAAAAATCATCTTACCCAGTCATAATATTTGAAATCTGAAAAATTGTTTTCCGACGAAACTCCAATTTTAAGTTTCACTAAAATTTCGTTTGAAAATTTGTTTTGGAATAAAAATTTGAGAAATTGTTTATCAAAACAAATTTTAAAAATCCTATTTCGAAAAATTATGAAGAAATTGGTTGAATGGAATTTTTGAAAATTTGTGCTTGGAAGAACTGAATAAGTTTTCCAAAAGTTTTGTAATAAATTCTGAAAAAATATTGTTTTAAACTTGAAATTATTTTGATTTGGACATGATCCAAGATTTTTTTGGAAATTCAATTTTAATCAAAATTTCAAAAAAAAAAATACTGCGTCACAAAATTTTTAAAAAATTGTTTAAGCGACATTTTACAACGTTTGAGCTTTAAAAAAAAATTGTTAAAATGTTCAGCTTCAAAAAAAAAAAAAAAAAAAAATTGGAAAAATGTGAACTTGAAGAAAAAAATTAAACAGTTCTGCTCTGATAAAATTGCTAAAACTTGTTTTTCAACCTTATTCGAAATGAGATGTGTTGGAATAATTTTGCTCTTGTAAAATTTTCCAAAAATCATCACAGAAAGCTAGTTTAGTTCTATGTTCTATGACTCGAGAACAAATTTACCAAAACTAAATTACATAAACAAACAACCAGTGAGTGTTCTATGGCGAAATAAAAAATTAGCGATAAAGATAGTCATTGAGATTATAAATCATTCGTTAACCGCGTATCAAACACACGTTTGTTTAATTTTACTCGTTTCAATAAATCATTTTCTCGAGAGCTTTTTTATTTACGTCCGCGTCCCCAAAAACGATGAAATTTTTTTCATCGCCAAGTCATAGCTCTCGCATCCGCTAAAGCCAATCTTGGTCGCGAAAAAATAGCCACGTACATTACATACATATTTAAATTTCGACAAATAATTATAGGAATTCGTCCACGATAAATTTATAACCGCATCGATGCGACTAAATGTTCCAATTGTGGCACATAATTTACATCCGTTTAGCCGCCGTATTCAATAAACACGTATCCTTATCTGGTAATAAATTAATCCGCGCTTAAAACGCAATTAATCATTAATTAACGTGTTTATGTATTCTCGAAATGTCGATCTGCAATATACTACAAAAGGCTGAGCGGTCGCTCGCTCCGGCGAAACGGATGCTCGACTGATGGTGTGCATACACTTTGGATTGCAGGGGTGAGAGGGGAGATGGGAATCTCGACGCGACTTGGCGGCGTATTATAAGGCAGCAAATGAATACCTACGTTGTGATTAATTAAAGTATAATTATTTTTACGCTTTGAGAAGTACCGTAGTAGGTAATTTATGAATAATTTAAAATCATACTCATTTTATGCTCGACGAAGTACCATCCATGGGCGCCACCTTGTTGCCTTTCGTGTTGACAAAAATAGAAAAAAAAAATTACAAAGGTTCCGTATCAAAGATCGAGTCACCCAAAAGAAAGAAAAAATTACCAATGTGGAAAGTACAAAAGGGTTAAAAAAAAAGGAATTCACGAAATGCCAAAGTATGTTTTTTTTTCTCAAATAATGGGATTGCGGAGCTGGCATTTTGATACCAGAGCGATGATATTTGTATACGCGACGGCGCGTATCTTTTGCCTGCCGTCTGTGGTAATTGGCTGAGGAAAAGTGCAAGTGAGGACAGTGTGGAAAACAAATCTAAATTATACTTAGATGGAAATTTTATAAGAGAAGCACGTATCAATTATATTTACGCAATTAAACGCCCCGCTCGGGCGCCATAATTAAGATGCGTGCGATGAATTTTTTACGATTACCAAGGTGTAGAGTGTGTAAAACAACAACGTTTGGCTTACATAATTTTGCAACTCAAGACTCGACGAGTAGAATTTTTTATACGTCAATCAATGGTGCTTCTTGTACAAACACAGAGTCCAAATATACCTGGAAAATACTAATTATCCCAATCGTGAAAATAAAAGAGATAGAGAGAGTGAGAGGGGCAAAAACCTGTGACCAAGTCATCATTGATGAATTATTTAAAATCAAAATTGAAAATATTTTATATTTTGATGAAAGCAAATACAATAAATCATACTTAGGCAACAAAAATAGTACATAAAATTCACTGTTGAATTTTGTTTTTTGTTTTTTTCAAGCTTAATAAATTAAAAAAAGAACAATTTAGTAACGATTTAATTTCTCATGCATGCGAATAACCGGCAGATCGTAGACCGTGGTCATTATAGAAATTAAAATACGACCGAGTAGTGTTATCAGATTGCCTATCTGTTCGCCTGATATGAACTTCGCACTGTGTATGTATAACTATGGTTCGTGAACTATGCTGTGTACTGTACGTCTTCAGTCTTCGTCGTCTGTAACCTTTAACCTGGGTGAATTTTTTTTGCCATTTTTAAATTGTATCTATTTTTATGATATTTTAAAATAATGAATAGTTACATTGTTCATTAGTATATGCGGAGTGCAAGCCTTTTTTTTTCGTGAGTTCTGTGTGGACGAATGTGAATTTTTCATATGCATACGTGCTGGAGGTGCCAGAAATATTCTTGACCGTGGGCACACCCACAAATTTACATAAGCAAAGGGGTATTTTTCGAGAGAATTTCCAGCTCTTTTTTCCTGCTCGTGGTAGCTGAAAAAAAAATAATCAATTAGAAAAAGCACATTAATTTATTTTTTTTAAAAAACGAATTTTTTTTTCTTTGGAAGAAATTTCTTCTTCTTGTTTTTTTAAAAATAATATATTGTGTACCGGGTACCTAACGAATTTTTTAGTACAGTACAAGGGCATGTTGCATAGAAAAGGGAAAAAAATTGTAGGTAATTATTTCAGCCTCTGGCTTCTCGAAGACATTGAAAATAAAAATCAGAACATCAAAATTTTATAGCTTAGGTATTAATTTTACGAGTTTTTTTTTTTTTTTTTTTTTTTAATCTATCGATTTATTTAATTATTGCAGAATTCTGTAATATTTCATTGCTTGATCCTACACGATGAAACACTTCTTTTAGCTGGAGGTTTCATAGGAAAATTTCCATCACTTTTGATTGTTCAACGTCGATTTTCAAAACTTTAGAAAAAATGAAATGGTTAATATTTTTTTTTAAACTGAAAAAATGCTCAGAAAATTATAAATACTTTTTCGAAAAATTAAAAAACGCTGTAGCTACATTAAAAAAATCAAAAAAAAAAATATTTTTTTGAAAAATTGAAAAAATTATTTTCCAGAAATTCAAACAACACATTTTTGATAAATTAAAAAATTTTAAAAATACATTTTTTTTAGTTCAGAATTTTTTTAAAATTTTGATTAGACATATTTTTGAAAAAATTAAAAAATGCAGTTTTGGAAAATTAAAGAAACAAAAAAAATCTTGAGTTATATTTTGAAAAATAAAAAAATTGAAAAATAACTTTTTGCAAAATTGAGAAAATTTATAAAAAATGAAATAATTAAGTATGTAGATTAATTTTTTTAGAACTGAAAAAAGGCTCCAAAATTGTAAATAGCACAATAAATTGCTACATTTTTAAAAAAATGGATTTTTGATTAAAAATGTTTTTTTAAGTAACTTTTTTTTTTTTTTTTTTTTTTGAAGCAAAAAGGCAATACGCATACTTAGTTATTATGTAGGTAATTTTTAAAAAATTCAAACAATGCATTTTTGAAAAATTTTAAAAACACAATTTTTTAAAAACCAACAAAATACTTACGTACCTGTCTTAAAAATGGGAATACGTGCCTACTTCTTTAAATATTTTGAACAATTGAAAAAGAACCTAAAAAGTACGTTTTTGAAAAATTAAAGAAATAAGACAGTACTAACTCAATTTCTTTTTTTTAAAAAAATGTTTTTTTGAACATTTTGAAAAATTGAAAAAACACATTTTTTATACAATTGAGAAAAATCAAAAAATGTGGCACTCCATATGAAAAGGGACAACTTTGTCAGAAAAGTGAAACGCCAGAAAACGCGATAATGTAAATTAAAGTCGAAAATTACGTTTTTCATTTTTGACGGAATCGGATAGAGTATTTAACGCTCTTTCCAATGGTACCACTGGCAATGCGTTTAGGAGTTTTTTTTGTGTATTTTTCTTCCACAGAATCTTCAGTTTGCCCAAAAAAAATAGGGGGAAAAAACATAAAAAAAATTGATTTGGGCCAATGGGTTCACTCTGAACATTTTTCATTCTATATACATTTTTTTCGTAGAATGCTTAGTTTCATCATAAAAATCGAAAAATATGCCAAAAACGAACATTACTCAAACTTTAAACACCATTTTCTCAAAACTGAGCTTTTAGAAAGTTTAATTTCAAAAATTCATAACTCAACGAATTTTTAACCAATCGCTACCAACTTTGGACCATTTTTTTCGAAATTTTATCTTAGTTTCCACCGGTATAGGGTATAGCTAACTCGATTTTTTCGTTTCTGACAAAGTTGTCCCTTTTCATACGGAGTGCCACAAATATGTTTTCGAAATATTGATGATGAATACCTAACACATTTTCAAGAAACAAAAACTCAATGAAATACATTTTTGAAAAATTGAGAAAAAATTTAAAAAATACTTAGTTGTTTGAATTTTGTACAATTATTGAGAGATTGGAAAAACACATTTTTGAAAAAGTGAAAAAACACGTTTTCAAGAAGTTAAAAATTAAAAGATATGTGTTTCTGATAAATTGCAAAAACACCTCAGTTTCTGAAAAACTGAAAAAAAAATTTTGCATTGCTCATTCAAAAAAATTAAAGAATTAGAAAAACATAATTTTGAAAAATTGAAAAAATGCGTGTTTAAAAAAAATCAAGGAAATGAAAAATTGAAAAAATATCTTGTTTTTTTAAAACTAAAAAATCGAAAACCCCATTTTGGAAAAATCAAGAAAAATCAAAAAATACTTTTTGAAAAATTAAAAAAAAAATCAAAATATGAGTTGGTGCATCTTTTTAAAATTTTTAAAAATTAAAAAAACACATTTTAAAAAAATAAAAAATCAGTGAAATTCGTTTTTGAAAAATTGTAGAAATATCTAAACTTTTAAAATATTAAAAAAAAAAACAATATTTTGAAAAATTAAGAAAACTCAAAAAATTATTTTTTGAATATTTTGAAAAATTGAAAAATCGGAAAAAGCACATTTTTGAAAAAATGAAAAAACGCGTATTTCAAAAAATCAAGTTTGTTTTCAAAATTGAAAGAAGTCGTATTTTGAGTACCTAATTTGAAACAATGTTTTAAAAAAATAAAAAAATTAGAAATAAATTTCAAAAGTCAACAAATTTTGATAAGCATGGTGGATTAGCCTATTTCAAGTAAGTAATCTTCAAAGGGCAATAAAAATACCTAATTAGCTATTTAATTAATCACCTACCATTTAAATATCAAATCCAAATCCTCGAATAAGATTTCAACAACCTCCGCCAAAAATCTATAAACCTCTCCATCGAATCTGATTGACAATCAAACAGTTGCACTTGATTCGCCACTGGAATTTGGAAGCTCCCATTTTATACCATTGAGGTATGGCATCCAAAAGCAATGTCTTTGGAATCATTGATAGGTTTTTCGATCGATTGGAATGCGATTATTCCAGATGTTCTTCACTCTTCAACTCTCCCATTGACATGGTTCATCCTCAATGGAATTGGATACATACTCGTATTATATTTATACAGTGATTGGTGGTCTTTTTTATAAATGTCCAAACGAGAATGACATGAATTACCAATGAACTGGTTAGCTTTGCGAATAAAACTAACCAATTGTAGGTACCTACTCTTGAATTTGGCTCCGTTCTACATAGCGCGGGTACAGTTGTGTTTCGATTTCGAAATTCATCTCGCACGAGATAAATCCAATCCACGTATAAACCCGCCGGTTTACCTTGTGTGAGATGTTATGATGAATTTATCTGCTCATCTGTTTTACATATACTACATTTTTTTGAGTTCGAGGTTGAACTAAAAATACGATTGTGCTCGAGTATCGCATCATAGGCCTACCTATATCATCAGAGTGTAAGTATATATTTCCAAATCAACTATGGGTACTCGTAGATCAAGCCACTTTGCATCTGAAACAAAAAAAAAAAAAAAAAAACCAATTCAATATCAGTATCACCCGCATTGTACCAATCGATTCCGTATAAATTCTTCCCAAAGTGAATTATAATTTTAAAACGATTCGAACTGGTCCTTCTTATAAGTAAATTATTTTCAAATTGAGAGTTGCCTTTGAAAAATATTTCCCCATTAGATTTAGGTAGCTTCTTGAAAGATATGTCACATAGCACGCGGTTTTATATGCTCCATTAGTTCATATCTAAATTATTGTTCAATTGTATCAAAATACTCTGTTTTATACTATTCGGTAGTAGGCCCTAACCGGTTTGATAATTTCATATAGGTTAATAATGAGGCTAATTTATTCGATAGGTACAAAAAATTCTTCCAAATAACCGGTTAATCGGTTTATTCATTCAAGTCTCGTTCAACTGTCGCATTTTCTTCACTCTACAATACATTGTGTCGATGGTGAAACGAAGAGGTGACATTTTAATGGCGTATTTTCATACTTAGTAAATATATAATCTAATGCCAAGTGACCATTCTAGGTACATTTTAAATACAAATATTCGCTACTGGAATTAAGTATTAACTTATGGCCATGTGAAGTTTTTAGACTAAGTACAAGTTAATTTATCGCCATTGTTTTACCTACAATGTACACGTAATCACAACCAGACAATATAGTTGACATCTGCATACACTTGAAGTGCACCGAACTGGTTTTCGTGAAATTTTGCATTACCTTAGGCGTGTCTTGTCTCGAGTATAACCTTGATATGGTTTTTTGATTATTATAATTTTCATATCTCATCGCAACAAAGTATATACACAGAGAACATGGCAGTCGTGACAAAAATGCGCAATTAAACCAGTCCAAAGTTCGAAACGATTTTTTTCTGGAAGAAACCGAACACATGAGAGGAAATTTCAAATTGGGAAACCGGTTCGGTGTTCGGAACTGCGGCAATCGATTGAAAATACGTACCTCGTGTAGTACAAAAGAAGAAGGAAACCATAATACGTTAATTAGTAATTCATAAGCCATACTAAAAGATTAATTGAGCAAGATCAGTAACCACTCGGGGTTTAAAATGGTCGATTATACAGGGTGTCCCTGTTCAGAGTAATCAGAGTTGGGATTTGGATCGTCGTAGTACTGTTTTTTTGAAGATACTAATTAAAAATTGGTGAAGGGGGGAGAAAAAGCCCAATTGAAAAATTTTCAGATGAAAGTTGTAGATTAAAATCCTAAAAATAATTTTGCTTATTATAAAAATTTCGATTGGATCCCTCCCTCACCTCCAATTTCACATAACAAGTGGTAGATACTTTTTCAAAATTGGGAAAGAGCTCCAATTGAAAAAATTTTCAAACAAAAGTTGTACATTGAAATCTTGGAAATAATTTTTGTTATTATAAAATTTTCGATTAGACCCTTCCCTCCCCTCCAATTTTGCATAATATGACTTAGATACTTATTATTATTAAAAAATGATGGAAGTATAAAGGTAGGGGGTCCCGAGCGGCACACTCGATCGATAATATCTGAAGATGTAACGTATCGATAAAAAATCGTTTGAAAATCTATAGATGTTCTCACGATATTATAAAGATTTATCGGTACAACTTCATAGGCAAAAAATCTAAAAACTATCGAATTCGATATTATTAAGATTTTATGACGATATTCGTCAACGATACTATCGACAAAGAATATTAAATTTATCGATTCCGATTTTCCATCGATTTTGTGCAGATATTTGAAACTACATTATCGACAAAGAATATTAAATTTATCGATTCCGATTTTCCACCGATTTTGTGCAGATATTTGAAACTACATTATCGACAAAGAATATTAAATTTATCGAATTCGATTTTTTAACGATTTTGTAAAGATATTTAAAACTATATTATCGACAGATTATATGAAATTTCTCGACTTCGATATTTTACCGATTTTTTGACGACATTTGAAACTATATTATCGACAGATTATATTAAATTTATCGAATCCGATTTTTTACCGATTTTGTAAAGATATTTGAAACTATATTATCGACACTTAATATGAAATTTCTCGATTTCGATTTTTTAACGATTTTGTGACGATATTTGAAACTATATTATCGACACGTAATCTGAAATTTCTCGAATTCGATTTTTCAACGATTTTATGACGATATTTGAAACTATATTATCGACACGTGATATGAAATTCCTCGAATTCGATTTTTCAACGATTTTGTGGCGATATTTAAAACTACATTATCGACAAATAATCTGAAATTTGTCGAACGATTTTTCAACGATTTTGTGACGATATTTGAAATTATTTCCAAATTGGTGAAAATTTTTCTAATTCCAACACGTCTGGAAGTACTAAACTGCCTATTATAAGCGTTTTATTGCTAATTCCTCAACGATAAAGTATGGCATAGTGGTTAAGGAAGAGGATTACCATGCAGGAGGTAGAAGGTTCAAGCCCCACGGGTGGCAGATTTTTTATAATTTTTTTTGACTTTTTCTGAAATGATCCTCTTACCGTAACATGAATAATGTGTTAAGGCATAGTTTAATGTATTAATTATGCTAATTATTGATTTTTAATTATAGAAAGAAGCTAGTAAAAGACGAAAAATCGGAATAAAAAATCGATAAAAAATCGACAGAATATCGAATTCGATAAAGTGTCGCAAAAGTTCCGCCTAAATCGTGAAATTATCTTTCGATATTATAGATATATTATCGATAAAATATCTTACTATAATCTCGAAATTTTTGCTAACTATAATTCGTCGATAATCTATCTATATATCGAAAGATAATTTCACGATTTATGCCTTTATCGAATTCGATATTCTGTCGATTTTTTATTTCGATAATTTGTCGAGTGTGCTGCTCGGGGTCCTATTGAAAAACTTTTCAAACAAAAGTTGTAGCTTGGAGTTCTAGAAATAATTTTGGTTATTACAAAAATTTTGATTGGACTCCTCTCTCCCTTTCAATTTTGAGTATAAAGATTGGACTCGGTAAATTAAATTTTTTATTGTAAGGAGATGCCAAAAAAACAACCAGTAGGGCCTTCATTTTCAAAGATAGACAAATTTTTCACATGACTTTTTTTGATCCTCTTAAAAAGTTACACCTGTTTCATGTATTGTTCTGATGGGATTTTGCAATTTTCATGTCTCATCAGTCACCCTGATTAATTGAGTTAGGCAATATTTTTGACCTGAGTTTCGTGATGCTGTAACTCCTTCAATTTCAGAGATAGGCAACCGAATGTGCTTAGAACTTTTTTTGCGTTTTCAAAGTGCTATCCACTACTGGGTTGAAAATTTTTTTGAAAGCAGTGTTGCCAACAAATTTTGCTTGGCAAAATATCAATTTTCAAAGCTTTATAGCTTTCAAGTTTTTTGTTAGTGGCATTTGGTTGTATTGTATCCAAATCTCAAGTCATGCTATTCATTACCAGGAGACCCTGTATGTAAGGCACATATGCTGGAACTGATGACGAATCCGTCCTCATCTTCTTTAGCTCCGGTAAAACATTGTAAGTACAATGATGCTGGCAGACATATTCAGATGCGGTTATAATGGGATGCATTATTGCTGCTGGAGTATGTTTCTTTTTTACCTCCTCCTATACAATTTATTACCAAGGTTAAGGTAGGTAAACGACCAAAAAAACTCGGCTGGAATATAAATTATATTATATCGATGTCCGTCGGCCATTGAGAATGCGTTATACCTAATACCGATAATGAATGTAATCAAGTGATATAATAATCGTTACAGTGTTGCCGTTGCACAATTGTGTATGCATAAAGCAAGGTAGAAAATTTATCGCAGCTTGTGGTTGCCCAGGATTAATTCGCAACCATTCGAAGATCTGAATTTTTTTACCAATGAGTTCCGCCTATGTTGAACTTTGTTCGATGCGAAATAAATTAATGGTTCGCCGTTGGATGTCGATGTGTGCTAGATGATTAGAGTTACGAAAAATACCTGATACCTCTTTACCTACGTGCGCGATTATTTTTAATTATTGTTTTTGGATTAATTAATTTAACGTGTAGCGTAGGGGCAGTAGCAAAGACGCATTGTGTGGTTTTCGGAACTTGAAGTTTCCGCAGGCTCTAAACTTGACTGGTATTTTAAATTTAGGAAGTTGGTTCGTAGTGGGCTTTTTTTTCATTTGATAAAATTGGATATTTTTTGCGAGTGATGAGGGAAGAAGCCCGTCGAGAGGGCGAAAGGGGGTATTTGCCCCAGGCCCAGTGTTTTGCCAGGGAACCTGAATTGAATTTTTTTTACCTAACAAAAATTTTACTCACTAGTTAAAGAAAAAAAAAATTTAAAAATGTCAACAATTCACTTGCGGAAGGACCTGAAATTAATATTTTTTATAGATTTTTTTGGAAAAGCTGAGAAATTTTTGAAAAATTAATGTATTTTGTTAAATAATTTTTTTTTATAAACACGTCTGCATACGTCTGTAAAATGGTCAAATTCCGCCAAAAGGAATTTTTTTAAAACTTGGAAAATTAGACATTGGTATTTTTTATCGAAATGACAAGTTTTGTGAAATTTGTAGGTATATTTTGTAAAATTGAAGAATTCAGTGAATTCAACAAATTTTCCGAAGCTGACAAATTTTGAAAAATGAAGGAATTTGGTAAACTGAATAAATTTTTAAAACTGATAAATTCAATCAAATTAGCAAATTTTCCAAAAAATGGACAAGTCGGGAGAATTCAATACCTAATTTTGTTAAATCAAAAAAATTTCTGAACTGACAAATTTTGTGAAATTTTCAAATTTAGTAGGTAGAATTTACAAGTAGGTACCTAGGTATATTGTAAAATAAACTTTTGTAAAATTTTTCAGAATTTAATAAGTTTTTTAGAATTGACAAATTTTATTGCATCGCGGCGTATTTTCTAAAACTGACAAATTTTGAAAAAATGGTAAATTTCGTGAAATTTACAAATTTTGTAGATCGACTAATTTTGAAAAAATAACAAATTTTGTAAAATTGAGAAACTTTGTCAAGTTGACAAATTGTTTAAAGCTGATGAATTTTGAAAAACGAAGGAATATTGTTAAATTGAAACGTTTTATAAATTTTCTAAAACTGACAGATTTTCTAAAATTGAGGAATTTTGTTAAATTAAAACATTTTTTAAAATAAAGTTTTTTAAAATTGGCATATTTTCTAAAATTGTGAGATTCTGTTAAGTTGAAAAATTGTCAAAAAATCAACAAATTTTGAAAAAATTGAACGATCGAGAAATTTTGTTAAATTGAAACATTTTCTAAAGTTTTGTGAAATAGGTAGACAAATTTTCTAAAACTGGCAAATTTTGTAAAATTGCAGAATTTTCTGAAATTTACAAATTTTGTAAAAATTACCTACCTAACATATGATTACTGAGATACACTAAGTTTGTAAAATAGAAGTTTCGTAGTTATTAAATGGATCAGTTTTGTAAAATGTACAAATTTTGAAAAATTGAAACATTATGCAGAATTAAAGCATTCTCCGAATTGTACTAAATTTTCAAATTTGAAAAATTCTGCACGTCGAAAAAGTTCTACATTTTTTTTTTTTTTTTTTTTTTGTAAAATTGTACGAATTTTGATTGTTTTTTCTTCAATTTATTAGAAGATTTGGTGATATTAGGGAATGGTGAGAGTTTACTTCTTTGGAAGAATTTTCAATTTTTCTTTTCTTAATAAAACACATTTTAGACTCATTATAGAGAGACGTTCTAACTTATAATTTTGTTTCATTTTCCAATGTATTTCTTTAGTTTTTGCAAGATTTTTTTTTTCAAAAATAAATTTTTCAGGTCATTTTTTTACGAAATAATGCCTTATCTGATTTTTGAAATTTATCTAAACTAAAAAATATTCGATTTATTCAAATTTTAAAAATATGTAGTAGCAAATTTATCGATATTAAACAAAAAAATTCGAAATAAAAAATTCATATAACTAATTAGAGTTGAAGAATATCGATTCATTCAAATTGAAAAATGGCCAATGAAAAAATTACCTACAGTAGATAGGTACTTGACTGAAAAATTGATCGATTTCTCAAAATCGAAAAATTGTTCAATTTTTCGAAATCAAATAAGTACTTATCAAATTTGAAAAATAATCGATTTATCGAAATGAAAGAAAAAATTGAAACGGAAAAATGATTAGATTAGGTACCTACCTACTCAAGAATAATGAATTTATCGGTTGGAAAAATCTTATAATGGAAAAATTCATGCATTTAATTTGAAATAAAATTACACTAGGGAACAATTTTTGAACTTTTTTCTGTGTTCGGGTCCAAAATAGGCTTAATCGATAGTTTAGGCCTAGAAACAAAAAGCAATTTCTCATTTTTCGTTTTTTTTTTTACTTTTGCGGGTACGGGAGGGGTTCAAAGTGGCGAAAATCGGGGTTTTTGCACCTTTTCAACTGCTCATAGCGCCATAAATATTGCTCTACGAACAAAACCAATGGCAGATTCGGAATCTACGTTGAATTTTGAGAAAACATCTCTGTCCGTTTTTCCAATTTCAAATTTTAAAGTACCTTAGTAGCGTTTTAATTTTTTTATCGAGACCGCCGACGTACTATCGGACTGTCTCCGCACGGAACGGCGACGATCTCGATAACAAAATTAAAACGCTAACAAAGGTACTTTAAAATTGGAAATTGGAAAAACGGACAGAGATGTTTTCTCAAAATTTAACGTAGATTCCGAATCTGCCATTGGTTTCGTTCGTAGAGCAATATTTATGGCGCTATGAGCAGTTGAAAAGGTGCAAAAACCCCGATTTTCGCCACTTTGAACCCCCCCTTGTACCCGCAAAACCAAATAAAATTTAAAAATGAGAAATTGTTTTTTGTTTCTAGGTCTATACTATCGATTAAGCCTATTTTGGACCCATTCTCAAAATGGTTGTTCCCCTGTGTTATCGAAATTGAAAAATTATTTACTCATTAAAATTAAAAAATCGTGGATTTTTTTAAATGAAAAAATTATTGAAATTGAAAAAAGTTGGTCGATTTATCGATTTTGACAAATGATCGACTTGTCGAAATTTAAAAAAATTGAAAACGAAAAACAAATTGATTTAAGTATGAAAACAAAAAAAATTAATATATAAAACGTTTAAAAATAATCAACAAAAAAAACACCTAACAGTTTTCCAAATTCCATTACCTAATTTCCCCAACAGCAAATCCCATAGATAATTACCCAGTACGTATTCGCAATCCCGCAACTAATCGAAATAACTAAGAAACGAACGAACGTACGAATGGATTTATACGCAAGTACCATAAATCGAGTCGCTAATTTCCAACACCTCATTGACCACCTAAGTCATAAACACGGTGTTACACTGCTGATGAAGCATATTAACACATATCTGCGCCGGTTCAACGTGTGCTGTGCTGGCGGCGGAAAGAGTTTGAAAAATGTGAAATTAATATAACCACTCCTTCTCAGTCTTCTTCTTCTTGCTGCTCTGATACAATACGATATATACGTATATACACTACGTACTCTTAACAATATTTCCACGACACGGTGAATTACTCAGCCATCGCATCGTCTGGCTGATGGGCGAGTTTGTTTATCTGTAAGGCCGATCTAGTTCAGGTTATAATTCCATATTACCATCGTACCAAGATGTGTGTATATGTGCGTATATGTGCGTATATGCTGGCAAAAAAAAATAATAATAATGAAGACTATACGCTGTGTATGAGAGCAGCCTGAGCATAAGCATTGAATTCTTATGACGACGACGACGTCAGAATTAGCGTGTTATTCTTCTTATATTCCAACTTACTATTTTTTTAAAGCCAACACTAGCAATGTGGGCAAAACGTACACTATTTAGTCGAACCGGTTAAGAAATTGGAAAAAAAATACCAACATATTCGATGAACGAAAACGCTAATTATTATGGCCACCAATTGCCCAAATGATTAGCTATTTTACGAACCCGTTCCTATGTCCGTCGTATTAATCAAAACCCCGGGTAAGGGTTGGAAAAGGAGCGAACAAAATTTACATACGACAACAATGAAGAAAAATTAACCAGCGAAAAATGGTCGGCGGCGATGGCGATAAAAATTACATAATCGTGTAAACGCCGGAGTAAAAATATAAAATTAATTTCAAGCCTTTTTTTTCTAGTTCGGCCGACGCGGCGCATGATGCTTTAAAAAGGAGCTCGCTTTTTATCTTTGATCTGAAATTTACTATTGTATTGTGTATACTTAATGTGCGTTGAAAAATGTGATCCCCTGTACCTCCAACCCTGGCCCGGAGCCACACACGTCCCCGTACACCTTGCCCCCCTTCTATAAACATAGTGATAAGTTACGACGAAGGCGAATCCCTTCTCCTGGGATTTATTGATCATTACCACTTTGTTAGCGGCAAAAATACAAGCATAACTTTCGCTTTTGCTCGTACTTTCATATTTTTTGTTATGGTGTCCCTCTCGCGCGAGCTGTGGCGCCCCGACCTCGACCACCCTCATTCATTAAGGAACTATGTGTAAGTTTTCCCTGCAGCCTAGTCGTCGTAGCCTGAAAAAGCCAAATGGAGATTTGACAACGTTGTAAAGGTCGTAAATTGATAATTTGGCGACGTTTCTTCGTGCGTAAAATAAAGTGAATTTGTTAACGCGTGTTCGCTTATGAATATACAAGCGTTTTTTCCCTTCCTTATGGCTTGTTCAATTTTGCAGATTTGCAACACTCCAGATTTTATAGGTAGTTCAAGACCTAAGACAGAAGTGAAGGGAAACGAGAGACGAGTGGATCGCCGCAGTAATGTTATTTTTTGGCATAATCGAAAACTTACCAAGTCCAGTACTACATAGATACTTGATACTCAAATTTGAAGGGAAAGGAGGGGTGAAATCAAAATTTTTGTGATTACCAAAATTATTTCAAAGATTTTAAGCTACAACTTTTATAGGAAAATTTTTTCAATTGGACTCTTACTTCCCCCTGTTTTTAATAATATAAGTATTTTTGTTATATCATGCAAAATTAGAGGGGAGGGGAGGGTCTAATTGAAAATTTTATGATGACAAAAATTATTTCTAAGACATCAATCTACAACTTTTGTTTGATAATTTTTTCAATTGGACCCTTCCCCAGATTTTGAAAAAGTATCTACATATTGTTGCGTGAAATTGGAGGAGAGGGAAGGATCCATTCGAAATTTTCATAATAACCAAAATTATTTTCAGGACCTTAATCTACAACTTTTATTTGAATTTTTTTTTAACTTGCCCCTTCCTACCTCACTCCTCTAATTTTTAATTAATATTTTCGGAGTGTTATGCAAAATCAGTGGGAAGAGGGGGTCCAATTGAAAAAATTTTCAAACAAAAGTTGTAGCTTGAAGTACTAGGAATAATTTTTGTTATTGCAAAAATTTCGATTGGATCGCTCCCTCCTCTCCAATTTTGAGCGATAATACAACTTAGAAAACAGCGGGTGAGGTAAGGGGTCCGATTGAAAAAAATTTCAAACAAAAGTTGTGGCTTGGAGTAGTAGAAATAATTTCAATAATTACAAAAATTTCGATTGGACCCCTCCCTTCGCACCAATTTCGGATAATACAACTAGATAAATTATTACAAACAGGAGGAAGGTAAGGGATCCAATTTTTAAAAAATTTCGAAGAAAAGTGTTGTAGCTTAAAGTTCTAGAAATAATTTTACAGAAATTTAAATTGGACCCTTCCCTACCCTCTAATGGTGCCAAAAAAATAGTACTTCGGAGATCCACTCGTAACAAAAGGGGTTATGATACAAATACCTTAGTCTCGTGTTCGAGATCATTTTTGACTTTTATTCTCAATCCACCATCTTATAAAAATACATTTACCAGAAAAAGATGTTTTCTATTTTCACTTTATCTCGTTGTTTTTATTTTTTCTAATACCCAGGCCCTCTCATGTCGCGAGAAACACTTCAAAAGGGTAGGCCAAAAAAAAAGTAAACATTTCCTGACATTTATGAAACATTATCACGAGCCATATTCGACGTCGGCGTCGTAATCGGAGGCGGCTTCCGCGACATGCCTATGCCTCCTAAGGTCGTAAATTTTTTACCAAATCATCTTTTTACTTTTTCTCGTGGTTTTCGTATCACTACGAATGCAAGAGCATGTAAACATATCGAGTTATATTTATGTTAAGACGATGAAAGGCGCATAAGTACACAAGGAGACTGTAAAAAGTATTCCTTTGATGTGCAGCTTCATAAAAAAATGTCTGTTTTCATCCTCGTGCTCTTTTCCTTTTCCCCAACCCCGTCTAGACTTTTTATGTACTCGATAAAAATAAATTTTCGCAGATCATCGACTCTTCGTTTTCAGCGAAATTCGATAGGTAAAGATTTGTTCAACGAGCGAGTTGGGTAATTTTTACTCTTTTTTTTTATTACACTTGTTGAATTTTTCGAGTATTTCACATAATCTGGAGGTATTTTTGATGCGTAGAAATTACACCGATGGTATAAAAATGCTCTTCTTTTCGCTTCTTAGGGTGAATCGTGTAGTAATGTGTTCCTCAAGTTGCCAGCTGGCCTAGCCCTGTATAATAATTTGTGTAATCCGCTCGTATATCATTCGTGATAGGGAACAGCCTTTATATGTAGGATGGTCCTGGATACCCCAATCTCTCACTCTCTCTCTTCTGCGCCTCTGTTTATAGCGAAACGACCTGGTCCGATGGTCGATGGAAGTCGGTGTGTGGTAATTAAATGTCTATATCGTAATTCGGAGATTTTTTCACAGAAACCCCATCGGCTATAAGGAGAAGTTGCCGAAGAGATGTCTTTATTTTTGTATAAGGATGTGTTGGGAAATTGGTTTGTTAAGAGATGTGTTATTTAGTTGTACCATTTTTTCAGTATTCGGTGGTTACCAAATGATTTTATGGAGGTATATTTTAAAAGGGTGAATTGGAAATGAATTGTTTAAATTTAAAAAAAATAGTTGTGTAAATTATTGAATTGGTCGTAACTTCGTAAGTCGACCGATTTTCTAAAAATCTACGAATTTATCGTATTCAAAGGATTAATATTTTTTTGTGCATTAAAATTTAAAAATAATTGACTCATAATAACTCATACTTACTATCAGGTAATTAATTTATAAAAATGAAAAAAAACAACTTAGAAAAAGGAATAGGCTAAAAAATTTTCAAAATTCAAAAATTGATATTTATCAATCGACTTATCGAAATAAAAAAATTATCGTAACTAACTAAAAAGTTGATTAATTTATTTAAAAATGCATAAACTCATGTCATAGATATAAAAAAAATTAATAAATTTCAATTGAAAAATAATCGATCTATCGAAATAAAAATAAAATATCGAAATAAAAAATTACATCGATTCATCAAAATCAAAAAATGTATAAACCTATTGATATTTTTTTTAATTTTTTTTAAATTGAAAATTGTTCGAAACTGAAAAAAAATATTCTAAATAGGTGAATTGAAAAATTGTTGATTTATCGAAATCGAAAATTAATCAATTTATTAAAACCAAGAAATGAATATGGATTTATCAATATTTTAAAAAAAGACGAAAAAAATTTATTACACAGAATCGAATTGAAAAATCCGTAATCGATTTATGGAAATCAAAAAATTTATCAACATCAAATCAAAATCGAAAAATATAAATAAATTTTTTGATAAGAAAATTTTTTAGAAATCAAAAAAAAATGTTATCTATACCTAATCAATTTATCAAAATTAAAAAAATAGATCAACTTGTTAATTTTAAGAAAAAAAAAAATCAAAATTTTTTCAAGGTTTATTTTTTGTCACATGTCTATAGTTACCTAGTTATCGAAGAATTTAATTATAATATGTTCAACAAATTGAAAAATAATCGATTTACCAAAATTTAAAAAATAGTCGATTTATCGAAATGAAAAAATATTGAAACCGAAAAATTGAACGATTCATTAAAATCAAAAATTGAATAAATCCATTGATTTTTAAAAGTTTTTCGTGATTGAAAAATTATTTATTCTATTCGAGTTGAAAAATAATTGATTTATCGAGATCGAAAAAGTAGGTCATCGATTAATTAAAATCAAAAAATAGACAAATTATTCTAAAAAAAAAATTTGAAAATTGACCAATCCAAATTAAATTCAACATAATTAAAAAAATAATTGATCTACCGAAATTGAAAAATTGATCGATTCATTAAAACAAAAATGAATAGATTTCAAAAAATTTCAGAATAAAAATTTTTACCTTCCTATTCGCAAAATAATCAGATTATCTATTTTTCAAAATTGAACTCGATTAAATTTTCAATACTTACAAAAAAAATCGAAATTCAAAAATTGACCTATAAAAATTGAATAGTTAATACCTATATTATTGGATTCGTAAAAATTGCAAGAAATCAATTTATCAAAATGAAAAAAAAAATTGAATTAAGAAAATTGTTGAAACCGAAAAATGATAAGCTTTATTCAGAAAATTTTCCAAATGAAAAATAATCGATTTATCGAAATCAAGAAATTTGTATTGATAAGTAATCGATTTACCGAAACTGAAAATTTTCTAATTTATTGAAATCGAAAAATAATTGATTTATTGATAATCGAAAAGTCATTTAATTTCTTGAAATCAGAAAATAGGTAGTAATTTTTTTTTAATTTAATTCCTAACTGATCTGTTTAAATCGTAGAATACCTACCTAATCGGTTTATCGAGATCGAAAAATAATCTACCTAAATCTAAAAATTATTCGATTTATTAAAAACAAAAATCAGAATTCGAAATCGAAATTGAATACATATAGTTAATCGACTTATCAAAATCAAAAAATAATGGATGCATATTGAAATAAAAAATAAAAATAAAAAATAACTAATCTTGGTGAATAATATAAAAAATTAGAATCAAAAAATTTGCAATAATTATTGCATCAATTAGGTACCTTTTTTTTTTTTTTTTTTTTGGAAAAGAAAATCCAATACTTGTAAGGTGCTAGGTACTCCAAACATTTTGATCGAAAAAATCGATACCACCAAAATTTATCAAATTGTTTTGTTTTTATTAAACACTCATTTCTCCATTCTTCTGATTTGGGTAAAAACAAATACTTAAACAAAAAAAAATCAAAAACAATCGTGGCTTCCATTTTGAAATTCAACTCGTTTTAATATTCGTATCTCTCACTCCCTCTATTCACTTCTTGAAAAAAAAAGGAAAAAATATCAACTGAAAACCCTCATTAGCAAATTTATTGACGTGTTCGCTCATTGTTGAGCATTTCTTCTGTCAATTTTCTTCGTAAAAAAAATTAATTGGATGAGAAAAATGCTGAAAATATCTCACGAGAAAAAAATTGAGAATTAATGTACCTAATGTCATTGTATGTATAATACCTCGCTACATGAATGAATAATATCTTTCGAACAAAAATAGCAAATTGAAGGCACTCGATTTGTTAAAAATATACATTTTCCACCAATTTTAGGGTAATACCTTAAGCCATAAATAGACACCATAGAAAGAATACTCGATAATTAATGCGATTCCCTACCTATCCCACAAATTACACGAATAGCCCTTATACTTTAAAAATAAACGGTAAGAAAATTCTTGGAAATTTCTCGGTCAAATAATTCGCATTCAGAAATACCACCGATGCATGACATAAGAATACCATAGACCGGCCTGAAATGGTAATAAAGTACGAAATGGCGCGCGCTAACTCACTTAACACCATCGAAACTTGAGAAAGAGGGAAACACTCGTGTAATTAACAATCGAAGTCGTAGCCCGAAGCGTTAAATAATCCCCCGAGTCGAAATACAAGGTGCGTATTATAAGACGACTAAAATTTGATTTTTTTTTCAACCATCTTATACCTATAATCTATGCTAAGTTTCAAAACGTAGGAAAAAAATTAAGGTATAAATTTACGTTCTACGAAACGTGCTTGGTCATAAAATATACACTGGCGAAAGCGAAAATTTCGGCGTTTAAATTGTATTATAAAGTTGGCGGGCTTTTCATTTGTTTTAATTGCGAAATGATAATAACGACGGTACTAGGAAGTGGAAGTGATACATTTGGCAACGTCGCGACCCATATTATATAGTGAAATAATACTGGAAATAATAATTTACGTAGCAGGTTTCTTATTGATTTAAACGAGTCTCGTGGGTATGCTAAATAACTGTCTCCTCGCTGCCCCCTCGCCTCTCAAAACACCCGTGATCACAGCGGGTTCACCCTTTTTGGTAAAGGTCTCAACTATCCCCACCTTTCAGTTTTGGTAACATTTCCCCTCCGACAACAAATATGATATAATGTTAAACGGCTTCATTTTCGTACAGAATATTTTGGCCTGTGATAAAAAAAAATCTACGTTTTTATGATTTGTTTTTTTAAAATATTTTTTTGCTAAACAAAACAGATTGTGACGTGTCAAGTGTCAGATTATAAATTTATTGTTTTATTTTTTTATGTTTTTTTTTTTTTTTAATGTATAGGTGTATCAAGTACCTACCTATATATCTATACATTGTGTATAAAATCTGATTATATCTACCTAATACGAATACACTGGCTCGAATATTTTCCCAGTGGTGTATTTTGTTGGTCATGTCGAGAGAAATTGAAACTTTCATCTCATTTTGATTATTATTTAACTCGGTTCGTCTCCAATGTAATCGTATATTTACTTCGAGAAGGTGTTTATGAGCTCCGAGACACCTGCAAAAATCGTTCCAATGGCTGCCTTAAATATTTAATGAGTTGCATGCAACGCATGCATACGAATGCGACGAATACCATATAAACGTGAAGCGAATTGATGGTTGATAAATTAGGAGAATTGAAGTCGTTCTCGATTTGTACGGTTATAAAAAGGAAAATGGTGTTAGGAAACTTACGAAAGAGACGTTTTATTCAATTTAAAAGGATGTGAATGTGGATGTGGTTTGTATAAAAAAAGTATATGCATGAGATAAAACGTTGATTTCCATCATGTGTTCACTTCACTGGTAGCTAAAATTTAGAAATAATAACATTCGTTTATGAAAAAAAAAATGAAAATTTTTGATGACGTAAGGAACGTGAAATTACGTAGGTATCTCATTAAAGAAATATACCTGGTGTACTTTGGTAAGGTTATTATCGATCAATAGAAATAGTTTAATTATTTTGCCCGAAAACGAATTTTTTCAAGGACGTGATATCTACCTGTGGAACTAACCCACCTATTTTATTTCACAATCAGATTTTGCAAGTTTGATAATTCGTAGAGAATTTTGTTTCCATTTTGGTTTCGATTTTAGTGGCCAATTTTTTTTTTTCAAGTTGATTTTTTTCTTGTTTTTTGAAAGAATTTCATGTTGTTTTGTAAAATTATTCCATTTAGAAAATATCCCCTCCCTTCTCATTCTCCCTCTTCCTGTTTTGGATAATTATTATCAAAATCTATTTTTCAAAAATTGATACCTAATAGAATTTCCATGTTTCATGTTGAATTTTTTTTCTTCTTCAAAATTTCGTTGTGATTCCAAAATTTTTTTTCATCGAATATCGTTGAAAACATAGGTATAAAGATTGTGCATGGTTAGAAAACAATTTTTTTTCAAATGCTGCTCTGAAATAAAATATGGGTGTGTAACCAGATACTTATTTTTTCGAATTTACATTTTTTTTAAAGAATTTTTTTTTCAGTCTCTGAAATAAATTTATACTATACCTAATTAGGTATGTATACATTTTTTCAATTTTTCAAAATAATCCTAATTCGAGTACACTCTACCTCCTCCCCCCTCTCAAAATATTTCAATTTGAAAATGAGTTTATTTTTTTTTTAAATTTTTTTTTTATTAAAACCCAAAATGTTTAAAAACTATTCATATTTTCAAATTTTGCTCAGAAAGAATTTTTACAATTTTTTTATAAAATTATTTTTTGCTTGCGCTTTGATTTTAATTAGGTATTTTTTTCCAAGTCAACTTATAAAATCGTTTTTTTTTTCAAATGAATTTGTACATACGTTTTCAAAATTTATAAAGTAATCGCATTTCGAGTATACACCCCTCCCTTCCTCTTCTCGCATTTCTCCTGACTTTGATATTTAATATTTTCCTATATTTTTTCCATTTTTTTTTCATTTGAAAATAGTTTTTTCTTTTACTTAGCTAAAAACCAAAATGACACGTTCAAAAATTGTTTTTTTTTCTTTTCAAATTTCGCTGATCAGAGAAAATTTTTACAATTTTTTATGAAATATCTTTTTCTTCCACTTCGATTTCAATTTTTTTCAGGTTGATTTATAAAATCAATTTTTTCGGATTTCAAAATTTATACCTATAATTCTGTTCACAATTAAAAAAAAAACTTTTTAGAGCAGTCTTCTCTCCTTCCTCTCCTCTCTCGTCTAATCGATTTTGAATATGTAGGTATATTCGATATTTTTATATTTTTTAGTAATGCTCCACTCCATTTTTTAAATTATTATTAAGTACATTGAAATGTGTTTTCGGATATTGAAAAAACAGTTTATACTTTTACATTCCAACTTTCTAGGTTTTGTTCTGAATTTTTAAAAAAAAATTTCAAATAAAAATATTTTTTAAAAATCAAATTTTGGTTTTTCAAAAACAGCATTTTCAACTATCATTCATTTCAAAAATAATTTTTTATGAGAAGATTTTTTTGCTAAGTAAATGTGTACCGTCTACGAAAAGTTTTTTAAAATTTGAAAAATGATCTCATTTAGAGTGTTACCCCTCCCTCACCTTTCCATGTCTTCTCCTATCTTCGATTCTGTCGTATTATTTCTATTTTCTGGTCTATGGATTTTTTGTCAAAATTTTGTTTCGTGATATTTTTATTTTTTTTTTTGAATTTTTAAAATAGGTATACGTACCTACTAAGTAGAAGAACGAACTAATATTGTTGGAATTTCAATTTTTTTTTAAATTTCTTTTTGATAGGTAGGTAACTACTTTTTTTTTCATTAAATTTTGACCTAAAATAATTTTTAAGTTCATATGTTTTCAATTTTAGAGTGTTTTTTATTGATTTTTTAAAAATTCATTTCCTTTTAGGGAATGATCCTTCAAGCGATAAAAATTTTAAAATTAATAATGCTTTAATTTAAAAAAAAAAAATTCAACTGAAAATAACTTCTTATACCTACTTTTTTTAACAATAATTTTTTTTTGGCTCGAAACTTTTTTTAAACTTCTCTTGAAATAGGTAATTTCTGTTTTTTTTTATTTTATTTTTTTTTATAAAAACAATTTTTGAGTAGGTAAATACTTTTATTTTTTTTTTATGGGTATATATGTATTGTTTTTTCGTAGAAGGGCCCTTTAGGCAATAAAAACTTGAAAAATTATCTATGCCATCCTGATTTTTTTTCGTCCCTAGGCCTCCTTTTTTTTGAAAAAATTCTTTACTCAAAATAGGTTATTTTTACGATTTTTTACCTGTATTTTTTTCAGTTTTTGAGTACTTTCGTTTGACTTTTTTAAAATATTTTTTTCTGGTAATGTCCCTTCAAGCAATAAAAACTTGAAATAATTTTTTTTTTAATAGGTACCTACATCCTGAAAAATTTTAGTCCCCAGGCCTTCTTCTAATTTCTGTTTGTATAGGTATTTTGAAGAAAAAAAAAATTAAATCAAACTTGACCCAAATTTTATCAATTCAAATTACCAAAAATATTGCTTGAGTTGGTCAGTTCCACAGTTTTCCTCGTCGTATCGGGAAGAACGATAACAAATGAAGTATAGATATTCTTAATTGGAATAATTTTGCCAACTTTATCTTGGCATTTATGGAAACCTCTATTCACGAACCCGACATAACGCTTATCGTTTAATGGTTTAAATAAAACATCTGTTGAATTTTTCTTCCACCAATAAAAACCCCTTTTGAAAGCTGAAAATTTTCATCGAGAAAGGAAAAGCTTTTTAAACCAATAGGATGCATCCGGCGTAACCTTCCCAGCTTTCAAAAAAATTCTATAGCATGGAATAATTCAAAACGCTAAGACAATTTTTTTCTGAAATAAATTTTCAAACAGAAAGTTGTAAATATTTAAGTAGGTAAGCAAACTCGAAATGAAAAAAATTACCAATTTTTTTTCGTACCCAGAGACACTTTATGGAACATGCGAAGGAAGGTACACTGTGCAGGAATGGGGAAGGTGGTATAAGAGTGGAGAGGATCAACATAGGCCCATCGTGCAATACTACATGCGCGTAAAATTAAATCATTACTCGTACATAAGAGAGTAGAAATCTCGTGTTTATATTTCGCATTTATACATGTACGAGAGAGTATAAAACAACAAAATAATATATATCGAGGCTAATCGTTAATGGTGTAGCGTAAAAGTGTATAATGTGTAACGCATGCGTCGGGCATTTCGTTGATTTATTTTACGCGGGCGTCTTTGTTTTAATGGCAATTTACAACCGGGGCCCGAAGAGTACAGCGACGACTACGAACGCATGAATTGATACGGAAAACGCTGTAGTTGGCGAGTTTTTTCATTTTGCACGCGCCAATTGACCGCTCCGGCCTGCGACTAGACCGCATATGCTTTCATATATACCTAGCTAATAATTAAATCAATGAAAAATTCTGCACGAGAAGAGTGAAGAGAACGACCAGAAAATATATAGCATGAGGCCTAGAAAATACCTAAATTAATAAAATTACTTATAAATGGCGTGCAGTTGAACTTACGAGGTGATGGGGTAAATTACTATTAAATTTAATTAGCCTATTACCAAGAAGTACAATATATAATCATATAATAGGTTTTAGATCGACTCACCAATTTTTTATAATTTTTTTTGACAAAACGTCGCCTCTCTTTTCACAATTGCACAGACACGTTGCTCTGATGTGTAATTTCTAGTTCTACACCTATCAATTTTTTTCAACCAAAAAAAAACCATCCACGTATGACTTTGATAAAACTACGTGACCAACCGCTTGAGCTAACTGAACCAACTATAGGAAGATGGATCTAGTCCATCGAAATGACGACCTTCGACTTCAACTTCGACTTCCCCTATCGTTTACACCTTCTGCCATGATGGAAGTCATGATGCATCTGCTGTATGCTTTACATCTTGACACACCTTTTATAAGCAACCGACTTGGAAAAAAAACCATTCATTCGACCATGCAACCGTTACCTTTTTTTGTTTGTTTTCCAATTCGATTTGGTCTTTTTCTTCGAAAAGAATTCCGCAACGGTTCCTAAGTCTCGTGCGTCCTTTTTTGAGAGGTTTTCCTCATCCAGAGGAGCTGGTAGTCTGGTAATTTGTTAAGAGAATTGTCGAGAAGATGAGGAGATTGTGTTGGTGTCCGACGACGGCGACGCGGCGTGTTTTATGTGCGAAGGTTAATCTGACGATGAAAAATCATACAGCAGTGTACGTTTACATATGTATACTCGCGAGAAAACTAGCCGAGCCGCACACATAAATACGAAATTGTTTAATTTAAAGCATTTAAAAAGCGACACCTACACAATGTAGTCTGTTTCTGTGCAATCGCCAAAAGTTGATAGCAGTACGAAAGTCGTAAATAAGAAGCGCGGTTTAGTGATGCCTAAAATTTACATCGTATAGATATGTAGATCTAGGTATGTCTATGGCTGTGGCTGTGGCTGCTCGTAAGTGTCTTTTTAATGCGTATATGGTGAGAATGTAGTATAAGAGAGGTGGGTTTAAATTGCGACTCTAATCGGTTAATCGAATCATTAAAGATATGATTTGTTTCTTATTTTTTATTTTTTTGGGTGATTTTTGTTTTGTAGTGGTTAGTGTGATGGAATTTCAGTGTTGAGAATTTTTCAACGCGAGATAGTGCCTTATTTATGCGAGATATGCAAAAATGGCTAATGACAAAAATTGTAGATCGTAAATTTTTCTATAAATTAGGTCATATTCAAATTTTGTCTATTGCAAATATTGGAGGAGCTAGAGGGCTTAGAAGAATTTCAAGATGGATAATTGGTAAAATTTTCTTCATTAGAAAAAACTTTCAATCGATGAAAAAAAAAATTAAGTTGAAGAAATTTTCAGAAGGTAAGTCAGAAAAAAAAAATCAGAATAAAATCAGAGAAATTTTTTTTAGGAAAAAATCATTGGAAAGTACCTTTTATTTTTAGTAAATCAGAGAAAAAAATAATTCAAATGGTAAATTAGTGTGAAAATTTTTAGAAGAAAAATTGTATAGGTAAATTAAATACATTTTTTTATTTTTTTGGAAAGAAAAATAATCATCGAAACAATAATGTAGGTACCTAAATTGAGTAAGAAATTTTTTAGAAGCAAAATTACACTGAAAATTTTTTAAATCGTGAGTAAAATCCTTCTTTTTTTTCTTTCTTTTTTTTAGGACCCCAAATCCCAATTCCAACCCAAATTAGAATAAGAAATCAGAGCATACTTAACTATTAGAAGAATCAGAAAATAAATCGAATATAAGAAACCTTTTTTAGAAAATAAATCAGACCTAAAATAAATCAAAAATTAATCCCATACAAGAAAAAAATTTTTAAATCAGGAGAAAAAAATCGGAAAATTAATCAGAGGAAAAAGTGAACAGTAAATTAGTGAAAATTTCTTGAAAAAAAATTGTATGAAAAAATTTCTAGAAAAAAAGTCAGGAAAAAATCAAAGGTACGTAGTTATTAAAAAAAAAAAAAAAAAAAAAAAAAAAACTCAGAAGAAAAGAAATAGTTGGAAAGCTGATCAGGGAAGAAAATCTTCAACAGGAAAATCAGTGAAAAAATATACTTTGAAAAAACAAATCAGATTGAAAAAATTCTATGAGGACAATCGTCGGGAAAACATCCGAAAGTGAATCAGAGCAAAAATAATTTACAGCGAATGAACAAATTTATTTAAGCATTATCAAAAGACATTTTTTTTTTTAAAATCGATAACTATCGTAAGAAAATTTCGAAATAATAAATTTTCATCTTTTTGCAAAAGTCGATTTTCTGATTCATTAGGTAATTTTATTTTGTTTTTCAAAATTCAAAATATTCAATAATTTCGCTGGATTTTTCCAAATGCCAATTATCTAATTTGATTTTTGAAAAATAATTCAACTAGGTAGGTCAAATTTTTTGATTGATTTGGAAATCGATTATGAGATGTTGTGAAAAGTCAGATAATCGATTTTTGGTTTCAAAATCCAAGAAAAATACTTTCTATTGCAAACAGGAAAAAACGAAAATAGTACCTACATAGTGCATTTCTTTGAATTTATCTAAAACTATACTTAATGAAAAATAAGTCATAAAAATGGGTCAAGTAGGTATAAGTATCATTTTTATTTTTTTAAAGTGAAAAATAAATCAATATTTGGAAAGAAAAAAATTCTTTGGAAGAAAAAATTTTTTAATTTTTTAAAATAAAATTTTTGTATTTTTTTGTGATTTGGGACCTGTTTTGAAAAAGTTTTTAGAATTATATTTTATTTCATTATTATTATTATTTATTTATTTATTTTTATTTTTTTTTTGAAGTAAAAAGTATTTCATATTTTTTTTTAGAATAAAAATAAGTTCCTAATTTTTTCGAATAAAAATTTTATCTGGAACTGATTTAAAAAAATATATATATTATGTACCCGAGCAGCACACTCGGTCGATAATATCGAAAGTTGAAACGTATCGATAAAAAATCGTTTAAAAATCTAAAGATGTTCTCACGATATGATACAGATTTAGCTGTACGATTTTATAGGCAAAAAATCTAAAAACTATCGAATTCGATAGTATTACGATTTTAGGACGATATTCGTCAACGATACTATCGACAAAGAATATTAAATTTATCGAATCCGATTTTCCACCGATTTTGTGCAGATATTTGAAACTATATTATCGACAAATAATCTGAAATTTCTCGAATTCGATTTTTTAACGATTTTGTGAAGATATTTGAAACTATATTATCGACACGTAATCTGAAATTTCTCGAATTCGATTTTTCAACGATTTTGTGCAGATATTTGAAACTATATTATCGACAAATAATCTGAAATTTCTCGAATTCGATTGTTTAACGATTTTGTGAAGATATTTGAAACTATATTATCGACACGTAATCTGAAATTTCTCGATTTCGATTTTTTAACGATTTTGTGACGATATTTGAAACTATATTATCGACAAATAATCTGAAATCTCTCGAATTCGATTTTTTAACGATTTTGTGAAGATATTTAAAACTTTATTATCGACACGTAATCTGAAATTTCTCGAATTCGATTTTTCAACGATTTTATGACGATATTTGAAACTATATTATCGACACGTGATATGAAATTCCTCGAATTCGATTTTTCAACGATTTTGTGGCGATATTTGAAACTACATTATCGACAAATAATCTGAAATTTGTCGAACGATTTTTCAACGATTTTGTGACGATATTTGAAATTATTTCCAAATTGGTGAAAATTTTTCCAAGTCCAACACGTCTGGAAGTACTAAACTGCCTATTATAAGCGTTTTATTGCTAATTCCTCAACGATAAGGTATGGCATAGTGGTTAAGGAAGAGGATTACCATGCAGGAGGTAGAAGGTTCAAGCCCCACGGGTGGCAGATTTTTTATAATTTTTTTTTGACTTTTTCTGAAATGATCCTCTTACCGTAACATGAATAATGTGTTTAGGCATAGTTTAATGTATTACTTATGCTAATTAATGAGTTTTAATTATAGAAAAAAGCTAGTAAAAGACGAAAAATCGGAATAAAAAATCGATAAAAAATCGACAGAATATCGAATTCGATAAAGTTGCGCCTAAATCGTGAAATTATCTTTCGATATAATAGATATATTATCGATAAAATATCTTACTATAATCTCGAAATTTTTGCTAACTATAATTCGTCGATAATCTATCTATATATCGAAAGATAATTTCACGATTTATGCGGAACTAACACGACACTTTATCGAATTCGATATTCTGTCGATTTTTTATTTCGATAATTTGTCGAGTGTGCTGCTCGGGTACTTAGGAATTATTTCTTATTTTTTAAAATAATTCCCCCCCACCCCCCCATTTCCTCAACATTTTCTTAAAAATATAAAAAAAAATACATTTCTCAAATTCTTTCAGAAAGAAATCTTATGTGAGGAAAAAACATTTTCCTTCAAGTTGAATTAGAATTTCATTTTAAAAGGAGAATATTTTTTTATAAGAAAATAAATAAAAAATTGGAGGAACATATTTATAAATGGAGAAAGATATTTTTGAAATTTTTTTCACTCACCCCTCCTCCCCACCCCTCTGTTTAAAAGTTGAACCAATGTGAAATCTTAATAATGGGCTTCTCAGTCAGTCATAAATAATCAAATGAGCTCGTCTTAATTTACTACATCACCAATTAATCAAAATAAAAAATTTTGCATCTTGATAGAAAATATCTTGTTCGAAAATTTTTTAAACATTCTTAACTCGTTCTGTCGTTCAATAATCAATTTGGGTGAAATTTTCAAAAAAATAAATTGAAGGAGTTGCAGTATCAAAAATGCCCAAATATCTATTGAAGAGAAATTTCCAATGTAGGTAGGTACCATTTACAGTCAAAAATATCAATTAATTCGTACACTACAAATCTTGACAACCCAACAAAGAATAATTTTCCGGCATCCAAAACCCTACGAATTAAAAACATCTCGCATCCGGATCTAAGTCGATTTCAGCTACCGCGCCACAGCTCCTCGAAATGGTATAAAAATCACACCTTCTGTACGAGTATAACTGGAGAATGGAAGAGTTTTACGATAAACTGAACGCGCGTCCGTCGTCTCCGAGGTGAATTATTTCTTCATATTATTCCGCCTCGTAAACAATACACTTGATAATATTTTATAAACACGAAGCGGTTATCAACGCCATTTCTCGTTTAAGGAAATAATGGGGTTCGTGCTCGCACATAATGAGAACAGTTTAAGGGGGTATAAGAAAAATATTTTTTTGTATGCGTATTTTTTTTTAATCTGAATCAGTGTCGGAGGAGTGAAAAAAGCACACATAACGACGCTCACAAATTTATTTACCACCACAATGAAGCTACTTCGCAGGCTTACTCGTAGGTACGAGTATACCGGTAGCTCAGAAAATAACCGAGGTAAAGTTCACTTTACCCCCAGTGTCGAAAGTTTCGCATATTTTTGCTGTATTCGAATTTTGATTTATTAACTTTCGATCGATTTTTCACCTACTGGCGTATGCTGGGAGGCGAGTAGCAGTTTATCGCGATAATGAATTTTTACGACGCCAAATAGCCCATTTGCCCGAGCCCATGGTGCGTTTGGCAACTTGACCAAGGTTTTTTTAAACACCCGGTAGCGAGCTGGCGCGAGCCGAATTGCAGCTATATGCACCTTCTTAAATGATTCCGTTCCTATTACCACTTGTCATATTTTTCGTTATTTATGCTCGCAGATAATAAAGTCGTCGTATATCAAAAAAAGAGTAACCATTTTAAAAGAAGATATTTTTAATTTTTTTTTTCCATTGCCAGATAAGGAATTTTTATTGCTTTTTCTAAACGTGAACATACCGTATTAAGAACGTCTTTCGTGTACACCTACAAAAAGGCGAAAAAGTGTAAGATTCGCCCTTTAGCGGTATACCGAGGAGGTATAGTGCACGTTGATACAGTACATTATGCTTTTCCTTATTTGTATCTTAATTGCGATTCCCATTTGGAGGGTAATTTATCAATTTTACTCGACGCTGCAATCGTTTGCTTGTGTTGATGTAGAAAATAAAAACAGTTCCTCTTGTAAGGTCGCCAATGAATGCAGTTCTATATCAGTGAATGGGATGTCTGATGTACGTCAAAATGAAGGGGTAGGAAGTTATTTTCTAATTCGTGTAGATTAACGAAGTCGTATATACAGTTCTACATATAGATAGGCAGTGCATTAACGATGGCCATTGCTGTCCTTATCAATGATAACGTTTTCACCTTTAATTTATATTTTCACGTGCAATTTGCACCTTCACCTGTTGAAATAAAAATATAATTTGGCTAAATATTTGCCCATAGACATTTTGGTCTAATTGGTCTTCCATTTTAGTATATACAAGTGAGCTGCCAGCAACTTTGTAATTTATCTACCTATATAAAAAAATTATATCTTAATAGGGTTTGCGTTTGCTGTAGGTATTTTATCTTATCTGCTGAACTCGATTGCCTATAATACGTACAATGTATAATACAAAGAAAAATAGAGGAAATGAGATCGATGTAATTAACCAGCTTTTAAGTGCATTTTACCGTGAAGAAAATTTAATATTCTCAGAAATTAAATTTCTCTCGACTATGGCCCTCTAAATACATTTTAACAACATCGCAATTGATAAGAAAATTTGTACCAGGTTTGATTCGATGATAAAGTGTTTGATCGATTTTTTTTTTCAACGTTAATATAATTAGTAATAGATATTTCCCCCCGTTGGCTGTTGCATCGTTCTCGTGCTTAGGTAAGTATATAATTAATGTGGAAAATTCCAAGAATTTCGTGGGGATTCACAGTTTTTATGACGTGACATGGTATATTGTAGTTTTTAAAAATCGCTTTTCAAACAAAAGCAGAAAATTTTGATTTTAAAATAAAGGTGACCCTATTTTTGGATAAAAAAAAATTTCCAGGAAATTTTCAAATGTTTTGAGATGAAAGCAACAAAAAATCCCAAAAGTGGTAATTTTTTAAAATTATTCATGCATGTATTTAAAAAAATTATTATTGAACAAAATTCAAAATTCAAAAAAAAAGTTATCCAAGCAAAAATAGGTAATGTTTTTACGAAATTAAAAAAAAAAATGTTCCGAACAAATTTTTTTTAAAAAAAGTGACGGAGTTGATTTTTTTTAAAAAAAGTGACGGAGTTGATTTTTGACTAGAAATTGAATACCTAAGAACAATAAAATAAGAAAAAAATTGTTCATAAAAAATATTTTTTAAAAATCTCATTTTTGTATTTTAATAAAATTTGGAAAAATCCATTTTTCAAAAAAAAAAAAACCTGAATAAAATTAAAAAAAATTTGTTTCGGACCAGAAAATTTTTTTCAAATCCAAAATTTATAAAAAAAATGTAATCAAATAAAACTTGAATAAAAATGTTGAAAAATTGCTTCTAAGAAAAATTTGAAATTGGGGACTTGAGAATTATTCTTATGAATAAATATCTAGATCTAGGTAGTTGGTATTTTTTAACAAAAGCATGAAAAATTCTTCTTGAACAAAGAAAATTATTATTTTTTTAAATAACTACCTACTCACCTACCTAATATCTGCCTAAAATTTCAGGATAAAGTGATTTTGAACAAAATCTCATGACGCTTTTTTTTTTGAATAAAATTTGAGAAAAAAAATCAAAAATCATAAGTAGGTAACTGTTTTACTTTGTTTCGTTTTTTTTTCTTCGTGAAAAAAATTGTTTTGATAAAAAGAGAAGTATTTTGAATAAAAATGATACGTTTCCAAAATTCAATTTCAATTTGAATAAAATTTTGAAAAAAATTCGGATTATTATAGATACCTATAATACATACCTATTACCCATAATTTTTCTTTCTACTTATAAATTTTTTTTAAATAAAAATTTTTGATGAAATTTCAATGAAAATGTTTTCAATAAAATTTTGAGAACATCTGTTTCTAATTTTTTTTTAATTGAAAAAAAATCACAGAATTAAAAAAATCATTTAAACAAAATTTAAAAAAAATACCTCAGAATAGAATTGCATGAAGTTTACTTTTTAAAAAAATCTGAAGAAATAAAAATTTACTCTCTTGAACAAAATATTTTTAAAAAAAAGTTTTGAATATTGTTTTGAAAAATCTGTTCTTGAATTCAATTTGGTGGAAAAAGTAGCCATATTTTCACGCAATTAAAAAAAAATTGAACAAATTTTGGTAAAGTTTAACATTTTTGAAAAAAATATGAAAAAATCAAAAATTAGTTAAAAATCTGTTCTAAAAGAAAAATTGGAAATTCTGTTTTGATATACTTAATCAGTGAAAAATTATTTTTGGAAAAAAATGGAGAAAATTATTTTTGAACAAAAATCATTTTTTTACAATTTTTTTTTTTTGTAAAATTTGTTTTTTATGGATAGAATTTTTGAAAATTTGTTTTATTTTTTTTGACTGAAATTTGGAAAAAATGTGTTTTGAACAAAATTTTTAAATTAATTTTTGAATAAAATTTGTTTCAATTTTTTTAATGCTTTCAAAGTAGGTAGGGAATTTGAAAACATCTGAAAAATTGGTTTTCTTAAAATTATTGTTTTTTAAAAGTTTCTTTTTGATTAGAATTCTTGAAAAACTGATTTTGAATACAAATTTTTATACCTGGTCACACAATAAGTTATACCTTAAATATAATTTCATAAAAAAATCATAAAAATCAGAACTAATTTTGGAAAAAATTCAAATAAATCAAAAAAAAAAAAAAAAAAACATTTTTCAGCAGAATTGTTTAATAAGTAGATACCTACCTATATATTTTTTTCAAGTGCCACTTTGACTTTCTGATTTGTTTTCAAAAATTTTAAAAATCCATCTGACGAATTTACGAGGTAGAAAAAATATTTTATACCAATGTCTAATTATTTCAAAGGCGTTTCGAGCTAAACTGTTTGTGTTTGAGTTCTCCTCCAAAGACCTTACGAAAGAACGAAATTTATAGCCATTTTCATTTACGCATAATATAACGACGTTAAAAACGGATTAAATTTCATTTATAAATATATCTATATACACGATACGATAGACTGGGCGCGGCACGACGCTAGGCTCTAAATGACGCTGACGTCATAAGAGAATAAATTGTGCGGCGTCGTCAACGTGTAACTATACATCGAATCATTACACCATAGAATGCGGCCTACGACGCGAGAACGCGACGGGACATCGGCTACGAGTGCTTTTGATGATACACGAAATTTGATAACTTTCGATCTCTATTTATATGCCTGAGCTGAGCCTTAAACATAGAAAAAATTCCCGCATCAGTCTCAACAAAATTTGGGCAAATTAACACATTAAAATCACCACCAGCTTGAAAAAAAAAGAAGGCGTCATCGATGGGTGAAGCAAAAAACCACCCGATACAAACAGTGAACCAGAGAGCAAGAGCAACTACCTAAAAACACATTCACCGCGGACGTTGCGTTCGTATCTGTATTAAAAAGGCGCAGACTGTGCGAGAGACTTTTATCTCTGACGAAGATTTAGAATTATGGCTGTATTAGGTTCTCTTTCTCGACATCCAAGTCGCCACCTTCCTCACCCCGCCTAGTGGTGCTTTAATTCAAACGGCACTTATACGTATAAGGGTTGATTGCGAAACAGCTTCGGCCTCGCGTATAGTTTGGCCCACTTTAAAATCACCTTCCACCTTGCCTTTGTGGGACGCAGGCAGAGAAGGGGGAGAAAAGGTAGCGGAGGTGGTGAGCAGAGTCCAAACGCCATTATTCTTTTCAAACTGATCTTTTAACCCTGTGTTTACGTTTTTATTTTCTCTTCACTCTTCTTCTCCTCACCAATCTCCTAAGATGCGTCGAGGGAATTATTGAGAGATGCAGCGAAGAGCCAAAGACGTCCATAGATAGCGATGCTCGATGAAGGAAAAAATTATGCTAGGAAAAAAATTGATCTATTACCGGAGTTAATTAAAGTATTCGACGAAACGCGGAGATAATAATTATTCGCCTCTCTGCGGATACATTATGAATAGAAACATTCACAACGTGAGACAATACTGGCCGCTGGCTACGTTGTTAGTTTTAGTTTAAAATTACTCGGTAATTTATGGCTGAAATGACGAGATTTATTATTACGAATTTGACTGTACTGTCTGCAGCGGCGGGGGTCGGAAGAAAATTAAAAACCTATATAAATAATATTCTGTAGGAGACTTCAAAATACGCTCGAAACACGGTGATGAATAGCGCGTTTATGGTTTATACACCGCGTAGCTCTGTAGCTGCAGCGTAGCGTCCATTACTGCGGTGCGGAGCGTATGCCCAAACAGCACCGCCGCACCGTCCGCCGTCGCCTCCGAATCCATTGGAAATTTACCATTGGTAAACCCTCGGACGCGCCGTCTGATACATACCAAATGCCGCTTCGTATCGTTAATAAATGTTTTCGCCTATGAAAGTTAACGTAGGTATCTGTAGGAAAAAAAAATCCATTTGACGTCGATTATGATTTAGCTATATATTTTGGTCATCCAGACATAAACAGAGAGAGGCTGTCGAGCGTCCTCGGTACAATTCGAATATCATTCGAGTTTACTGAAAATAATTGCACAGAGAAGATGAGTTTTTTTTACCAAAAATAAAATATATATATTTATTGAGCGTCCGAAACTTTATTAAATGACTTTTTGGCTGTGAAAAAATTCAAAAAAAGTTAGCCTATTCTCAAGAATCAAAATTTAAAAATATTGAAATAATGTTAAAGATCGGCTTTTGAAATAAAATTTGAAAAAAAAAAATAGTTCTTTCAAAAAAATTGAAAATTAATGAATAGTAAAAGTCAGGTGTTTAAGAAAATTCGAAAATTTTCACGATTAAACAATTAAAAAAAAAAATAAATTAAAAATAAATTTTTGAACAAAATTTGAAAAATTTTTGACTTGACCAAATTTTAGAAGAATTATAAATCAATTTTGAAAAAAAAATGGCAAAATTTTTGAATTATTCAAAAAAATTAAAAAAAACCTCCTTAAAAACAATTTTAAAGATTAGTTTTTGAATGACATTTTTAAAGAACTTGTGGATATAGACAGAAAATTGTTAAAAATGTGATTTCGACACGACACAAAAAAATTGAAAATTTGGTAGTTTATGAATAAAAATGAAAAAATTTTAGCATCAATTTTGAACAGATTAAAAAATCTGATGAAACATAGGGTTTTTACTTTTTTGTACAACTTTTGAATAATTTTCATTTCTGTTTTTACCACGCTTTTATTAGCTTGGTATGTATGTTTGTATGTCTCATGGAACCAAAAGTATGTTTTCAACCAATCCTCTCTCATTTAATATTTTACTGGAATTGAAAGAACATAGTGCTCACATTAGGGGTTTTCGAGGTCGCTGAATTCGATTTTCGAACTCAAATTTACCCCCGACCCCAAATTGAGCCCCTATGAGGGGGTTCAATTTTGAAAATTTCAGAAATTCACAACATTGGTATCGAAATGTAGGTTTTCGAGGTCGCTAAATTCGATTTTCGAACTCAAATTTACCCCCGACCCCAAATTGAGCCCCTATGAGGGGGTTCAGTTTTAAAAATTTCAAAATTCACACCATTGATATCAAAATGTTGGTTTTCGAGGTAGCTGAATTCGATTTTCGAACTCAAATTTACCCCTGACCCCAAATTGAGCCCCTATGAGGGGGTTCAATTTTATGAAATTAAAATATTTTCAACGACAAAAAGAGTTGTAAAAAAATTTTAAAAAACCACGCTTTTATTTAAAGTTGGCCACTTTGTAAAATGTTATTCATAGGGAAAGAGTAATGCCTTAAAAAACAAAAAATAAAATTTACTTACTTGAATACAAAAATGTGTCATGAAAATTTTTTTTTCAAAAATTTTAATGATGAAAAGCGTGGTGGGGTGTTCGCGAGGAGCAAACGAATACCTTTTCAATTAACGCCCCACCACGATTTTCATCATTAAAATTTTTGAAAAAAAAATTTTCATGACACATTTTTGTATTCAAGTAAGTAAATTTTATTTTTTGTTTTTTAAGGCATTACTCTTTCCCTATGAATAACATTTTACAAAGTGACCAACTTTAAATAAAAGCGTGGTTTTTTAAAATTTTTTTACATTTTTATTTTTATTTTTTTTTTCTTTTGCTTTTTTGGAAGAAATAGGTAAGTAAGTTTGTCTTTGATAAAATCAAAAAAATAGAAATGAAAATTGGTTTTGGAACAAAAATTAAAATTTGAAATTTTTATAGGATTGAACAAAATTAAATAAAAATTACCCATCTGATTTTACTATAAAAAATTAAAAGCAAGTTTTTTGAACGAAATTATTGATTTTTCTTTTTTAAATGTTTTTTGACAAAATCAAAAAACAGGAAAAAATTTGTTTTGGAACAAAAATTGAAATTCAAAATTTTTTTTAAGATTGAACAAAAATTGAATATACGAGTACCTACCTACCTACCTACCTACCTACTTTTTTAAAATTCAGATTGTTCGACTAAACTTCAAAAAATTGAAGGAAGGTTTTTGAACGAAATTCTATTTTTTTAATGTGTTTTTGAGAAAATCAAAAACCAATAAAAATCCGTTTTTGAGTTAGTTTTTTTTTGGGGGGGGGAGAAGGGGAGAATGACAAAAATGTTTTATTTTTATGAGTAGGTAATGGACTTTTTTCAAATCCTATAAAAAAAAATCACTTTGGGGGGGGTGGGGGGTGTTTATAATTACAGGATTATTACACCCATCGGAGGAATTTTTAAATTTTATTGGTGAGGTTGAGTTTTTTTATTAAGTTTATGAATTTCTGAATTTCGGAAGGAATATCTGGTATAACTGGGGGGATTTCATTTATTAGTAGGGTTTGTCTCTCTTTTTTTAATTTGGGGCATTCGAACAGAATATATGTTGGATAGATATAAGTTGAATAGTACAGAATGGGCATAGAGGTTTTGGAGTTTTTTGGTAAAGATAATTGTGAGTAATTTTTGTGTGGCCAATTGTTTTTCAAAAGTTTCATTTTATATTTATTTTTATTTTTTATTTTTGTATTCTGTTAAAAGCACACTTGAGAAAAAAAAATTAACTAATAGGTTCTACCTTCATTTTTTTTCAAGTTTGGTCAAATCATTTTTTTTTTTTCATTTTTGTTCAATCCTAAAAAATTTCAAAATTAAATTTTCACTCAAAAACTAAGGCCCAGTTGTACCAAGTGAGTTAAACTAGGTTTAATTATTTAAACCGATATTAGCTAAATTTAGCGAAGCTAAGGTTACAATGCATTCAAAAGAACCAAAAACAAAATCTAAACCAATCATATTCCATCCGGCATACAATATGGCCGAATTTAGGTGTAGCAAAACCACCGAAAATACGTGGTTGATTGTTATTTGGATGTTAAATTAACTGATTTCTTTGTTATCACGGCTTCATATGAAAATAAGTTGAAAATGTTGATGAATAAATTTTTTTAAAAACATTTTCAGTGCGAAAACTTCAGAGATTTTTTTTTCAAAGTGACATTTCTTCGAATTTTGTACATAAGAAAATGTTTATATTTTGTTGGAAGTGAAAATATCAAAATATAATTTAAACCAGTGTTACGAAGTTAATTCGCCGATATCGGCGGTTTAAGTTAAGGCTCAGTTTAACTGTTAAAAACACGTGTTTTCTTCTTTTTGAGCATAGTTTAAAGAAAAGACAAAGTTTTAAGTCGTACGGTATAACTAGCCAGAAGATTTTTTGAATGCTGGTGAAACGTAATTGGCTAAAACGTTTGTTTTATTGTGTATATCGCGAATATGGTGCACCCACAGCCTAATTGCGGTTTTAGTTAAGTCGAGTTTAACAAAATATTGTACAACTGGGCCTAAAGTTTTAGACAAAATTTTTGATACCTATAAAGGAGTTTGACAAAATTGCAGAAATATTAAAGATAGGTATGTTTTTGAACAAAATTTGAACAATTTTCAGGATCGGACAGAATTTTTGAAAAATTAGTTTTTGACAAAACTAAAAAAAAAAAACAATTTTCAAGTTTAATGAAGCATACAGAATTTTTAAAAAACTGTTGAGCAAAATTTGAAAATTTTCTGATGTACCTAACAGGATTTTCTTTAAAGATGAAAAAGATTTTTACAAAATCGCAAAAATATTAAAGATTTGTTTTTGAACAAAATTTGGAGAATTTTCAGGTTTGGAAAGGATTTTTGAAAAATAGGTTTTTGACAAAACTAAAAAAAAAAAAAATTTTCAATTTCAATTGAGTACCTATTTACCGAATTAAAAAAAAATTGTTGAGCGAAATTTGAAATTTTTTTGGTGTACCTACTACCTACCTAACGGTTTTTTTAAATTGACAAAATGAACAATATTAAAATTCAGTTTGTGTACGACATTTGAAATTTTTTTAGGACTGAAAAAGTAAAGAAAAATAAATGTTTTTTAGTAGGTATGACTGAAACTTGAAAAAATTAAAAATTAGTTTTGAACAAAATTTGAAAAATTTTTAGGATTAGGCAAATTTTTTGAAAAATATGATTTTGACAAAATCAAAAAAATCAAAATAAAATTGGAAGAAGAAGAAGAATTTTCAGGTTCAATTATACAGAATTTTCGAGATATTTCATTTCAGGAGGTACCTATGATATTAGGGAAGGGATGGGCATGAGAATTTCACATTGTGACTCAAATGCATCAGAAATCTTAATTATTAAGAATTTTTCAAAAAATCGAGCCCTCATCCCATTTTTTATTTTTGTCTAAAATCAAAAAAAAAAAATCATCAAAAAGTTATAGATAAGTAAGTAAAAGTATTAATTCATCTGAAAATGGATCTTGGAAAAATTTCAACTTTCTCTTCTCTTATAAAAACATATGTCGCTCACAAATTGATAACAATAATTATCATCCACTTCTACATATACACCTTTTGCTTCATTCCAGCCCAATTTTTTTTTGTCAACCTGTGCGTGTATATAAAATTATAGAGAGAGACGAACAAGCAACCACCGTCAAACTGTAGGTAATCGTTTAATTCTTATCAAAGACAAAAAAAAAAAAAAAAAAAAAAAAAACAAGACGTTAATAAAACGATGTTACGAGCTGCCTGGAATAGCACATTAAAATTCAAACCTATCCATTAACATCATTTAATATTCGCGCTATTTTAGAATAATTTTCATACCCGTTCGCATCATCATCGTGAAAAACTAGTTTTAATTATAGGTTTTACTTTCGTTAGTTACTTAAACGGCAACCATCACGTACTATCTTGCACACGTACATTGCCAAGCACATTCATAGTACGCACAATTACAAAAGTACAGTTCGAGCAAACCATACGAGTATACGAATGATGAGAGAGTAAAAAAAAGTACCATACGAGTAAAAAAAATCCTCCCAAATATAAGGTAGCACATTTTTTTATGTTCATCCGGACGCGGACGCTCTGCTTCCAAAGTGCTACTATAATATAAACTTTCAAAGTCTGACTTGTGTCAGTTCACAAGATAATAAAAGTGTTGTCATTAGGTAAAGCTATATGCCACCCGCAAACCAAACACCGTAATATGGTCCATGGTATGGGTATATTTTTCAAATGAACGCTATAAATAACCATTTCGAACTGGTTTCTCTTTAAACTACGAGTATATAGGTAATATAGTGGTAGTGAATCTTATATAGTGTTATTAAAAAGCTAAAATAGGCTGCTAATTTGATTCTTTCTTGGTATACCATCGAAAGATAATATCTCAATCAACCTTTCTTACGTAATATATTTTACCTGAGTCGCGGGGTTTGGCTTCGGCGAGCCATTGAAAGTATTGGAAGGAAACCGTCGCGAGAGGATTGTTATGAATCGTGAGAATGGAGTTTTTGGTCAGAAACTTTTCGTACTTTTAGAGCAGTTTATTTGATTGAGATTAAAATTTGTTTTGAAAATATTTTTTTTAATTTAAAAAAAAATTGGAATACTTTTTTTAAATTTTGTACTTAATCATAAACAGTTTTCCTTAAAAAAAAAATAAAAAAATAAAAATAAAAAAAATTGAAATCAATTTTCTCAGTTTTAGCAAAAAAAAACAATTTTTTCGAAACTGTGTCATTTTTTTTTCAAACATACCTCTAACTTTTTTTCAAATTCTGATTAGGTTATAAAATCTTTAAATTTTGTTCAAAACTCATTCTCAATTTTTCAATTTTTTTTAAACAATTTCTTTCAAACAACATTAAAATTTTTTTTCAAATTCTGATTAATCGTACCTACCTAAAATCTTAAAATTTTGTTTAAAATTCATATTGAACCTGAAAATTTTTAGTTTTGTCAAAAACATGATTTTCAAAAATTCTGTCCAATCCTAAAAATTGTTCAAAAATTGTTCTTCAATTTTTTTCATGTTAATTGTGAAACACCCATTTATCAAAAAGTAAAGAGTAAGATTATTACTTTAAAAAAAAAAAAAAAAAAAGTGAACAACTTTTTATATAACTCAAATAGAACATAAGTACTTTCAAAAAAAAAAGAATGAATAAAAAAAATATATAAAAAATTGCAGATCAGCTTTTTACGAAAATATATATTTTTTATTTAAAAAAAAAAAAATTTAAAACTGTTTTTGAAGGAAATTTTGACATAATTTTCAAAAAATGTTTTTCGAAAAAATTACAAAAAAAAAAAATCAAAATAATTTTTCTGGATAAAATTTTAGTTTTTAACGAAACTTCATTACGATATGTAACTATATCTACCTATCTAATTCAAAATTCCTAATTTTTAGAAAAATTTTGATATAAATTTTTTATGGATTTTTCAATTATAAAATTCATCATGAGCCTAATTTTGAATTTTGATCGATGATAACATTTTTTGAGAATTTCTTTAAACAGTTGTTTTATTATTTTGAAAATTCATTCTTTGAATAATTTTTCTTTAAATCATAGAGTTGTAATATTTTTTGAAATTTTTTCATAGGCATAGACACTAGACAGTAGACACCAAATGTGAGAATTTCTTTCGTGAGCATTTTTTGAACAAAAATTCGAAGATTTTTAAACGTCCATTTTTCATTTAAAATTTATCGTCTTATCTATCAATTTGAAAATTTTATTTAAAAACAAAAAGAAAAAAGTAATTTTTGTTGCTTTTTTTACACTAAAATTTATCATTTTTTGGTAACCTAACTTTTTTGCAGTATTTTTCAAAGAATCTTTTTTCATTTTTTTGAAAAAAATTTACAAATATATTTTTTGAAATAATTTTTATGTCAGTTTTGAGAGAATTTCTTAAAGCAGAATAAAAGTTTTGCTTTCTTCAGGAAATTTTACATGCACAAGTTTTTGTGTATTTTAAAAGCTAAAATTTATCATATTTCGATAATTAAGTACATTTTTTGAAAGAACTTTTTCAAATAAAAAAGTAAATTGTTTTCAAATTTTTATTTTTTAGTTCTTCTCTCAAATGTGTCTCATTTTCAAGAAATTTTTACTAGAATTTTTTAGGAATTTTTTCAACCAAAATTTAGGCTCAATACTTCATTTAAATGTTTTTTTTTATCTTCTGCCCTAACTGTACTTTGGTTGCATAATTTGTTTTTTTCAAGAGTTCCAAGTGCTGGAAATATTCATCTAGGGCTGATAAGAGATTAAAAAAAATTCTCAAAAATTCATTAGGCTAGCGTTAAATTCTCTTTTTCTATTTAAAAAATATTTCAACAATTTTATCAATCACATTTGAATTTTAATAATAGGCCTAAATTTTGGTTTAAAAAATTCCTAAAAAATTTTAATAAAAGATTTAAGGACTATTTTCTTGCTTTTTGTGATCTTCCACAACCTTTTGTCATTTTTACATTTTGTATAAAAAATTTCAACTTCTCTTTTGCCTGTATAATTTTTAGTTTGGTTTTTTAAATAATTTTCATTAAAATGGGGTCGTGTTTTTTTTTTCAAAATTTAAATACGTACTCACAAATTTCGTTGGTCACTTTCACCACCTCGATGTAAAAATTATTTTAGAATTTCCTATTCCATACCCTGCCTTTTTTTTTAGCCTACCACGATGTCAACAAGTTCGCGAAATCTTCGATTATAAACAAACAATAACGAAATAGACGAGTAATAAATATGCACCTACTGGAATACGATACCGTTCTATGGAAGCGTTGGAGGATAATAACCAAAACATGATAAATAAATAATATAAAATACCAGATTCCAAAATGTTATATCCGCACAGTATGCGGTAGTAATGATGACAATGTACTGATACTACAGACCTCCCATTATCTTTCATTAATTTTTAAATGTTTCGCCGTTACCGAGCTCGTAGAACGTTTATGCAGCTTTCTCATATTTTTTTTTTTGCAACATCGCGGAATACAAGCAACTCGAGGGATGAAACCGGTACGAAAAAAAAATCAGCGGAATTAATTATTCAATTTACGAAAGCTCGAGAAAAAATACACTTCAATTAATTTAAGCCAAATTGGAATGAAATCGAACTTACCAAAAATTGACTGGTCCTTTTTGCGAGCACTATTCGTCTTATACTGAATGATGCATACTTTTACTGTCCAGGATATCTACCTGGAGACGTGCAAAAAAATAATCGCATTTCGTACGTAATACACCTATGTTGGGGGAAATAACTGCTCGATACCGTTAGTTATTTCAAAGGTCTTTTTTTTTTCAATTCTTTCAACTCAAACCAAGAGACAACGTAACGTGTCAAGAAAAAAACCCTCTATTGAATGCGAATGAATAGCGGAACCTTGAAATCGACTGAAGAGTTGTAGATTTTTTGATTTTTCGCTCTATAAATCTTTTTTTACAATGTTTTTTTTGTTTTGCTCTGTTTCAGGTAAGAAATAAGAATTACCTACGTGTACATTGTGAATGGTTATACTCAAATAGAAGACGTGAGTACTGTTATCTTATGTTATTGCCGACATACCTACCTACCTTTCACCCCCTGCGTTGAATTACGAAGAAATAAAGCTAACTAAATGATCGTTATAATGAATCATAAGAAACTTATCTATCGCTTTAGACTAATTGATATGATGTGATTTCTTCATCCGACCATGTACGTGTCCGGCGTTACTTACTTGTTGACCTATGCTCGATAACCTGACGTCCAAATGAACGCAATCAAATTAAATAAACGATTCCGAGAAATAAAATTCATTATTGCGTGTCCATCGATTGTGTCGGATTAATTGATCATTGTTTAATGGTCTTCTTTGATCTCCTTTTGCAATGCATATTTTTTTTGCCTTGCCCCTGCCCTGTCCTGATTTGGGGTAAATGGTAGAAAAATAATATGAATTGGATCACGTAGGCAAATTTCCTCGCTCGGTTGAGATAATGCTTGGTTTTAATTAAAGTTCGATTTGTAATAAAATTATCGACTATCGTCTTTCCGCCGGTTCCTTTTTTCTTTTGTTGAATTAATTAATCAGATTTTCCAATTAAGAGAATTTAAAGAGAGGAAATGAACGAAACAATTTATATACTTAAGTTTAAGATTATTTCAAGATGATTCTTGAGAGGCTAAGTTTTTAATGAGCAGTAGAAATTTATTGTGGAAAAATTTGACAGGGTATTTTTGACTCGTTGGTTTAAAATTAAAATACAATAAAACTTTTGAATTTTTTCAGAAATAATTTCATCTTCATTTTACGAATTAGAAATATATAATTTAGGTACATACCTATGCATTTTTTTTCAATTTCTTGAAAATGCTGTGATTTTTTTTCAAGATGATTTTTTTTTTACTTTTTCAAAAATTGTTTGAAAAGACAGTATGTTTTTTAAAATTTAGAAACATGATTCTTTTAAGATAATTTTTCACCTTAAAAAAAATTTCATCTATAAAATTCTGTTAAAAATAAATAAATACTTAGGTATCTATATCATCTTGGCATCTTATTTTTTTCAAAAACGCGAATTGCTTTTATCAAGTTGATTTTTTCACATTTTTTATTGGTTTAATTACAAATTGATTTTTTTTTTGGAATTTGTTTGGAAATACTAATAACTATAGATATATATATTTTTCAATTATCACAGAATATATTTTTTACATTTAATTTTTTTTTAATTCAATCTAAAATTTTTCAAATTTTTTGAAAATGATTTTTCAACTTTTTTAAAAAATTTCTGAATTTTAAAAAATATACTTATATTTTTTTTTTTTAATTTTAAATTTTTTTAAAAAAACTGTAAGGTTGTTTTGCATTGATTCCTTCACTTCAAAAAATAGATCGTTTGAAAAAAATTATTTTCATTTTTTGGAAAACAAAAATTTTCTCTGCTGATTTTTTTTTTTACTTTTTTGGGGCTTTGTTTCCAATTTTTTTTTTAAGTCAACTTTTTACTAAAACTTTTTTAAAAATAGGTACCCACCTAAATTTTAAAACTTTTTAAAAATATTTATTTTCTCAAAAAAAAAAAAAAAAAAAAAGATTTGCAAGTTTACTTGTTAACTAGAAACTTTTTTTAAAAGTTTTTGTTTCAAACTAAAATTTTTGAATTTTTAAAACATAATTTTGTAAAATTTCTGTACCTAATAAACTAAGTATAATTTTTTTAAATAAATAAATTTTTGTTTCATAAAATGATTATTTTAAATAATTTTTCTCGTCTTCTTAAAAATCAAAATACCTAATATTCAAAATTTTGTAGATTTTGTCATATTTTTGGATGAAATATTTAAAAAAAAAAAATTCGTTAACTTACTTTATTTTCTTAAATGATTTTTTTTTCTGTTTTCAAGGAAAATACATAGGTTATTTTTTTTATTTTTTCAAAAACGTGTGATTTTGGAATTTGATTTTTTACCTTTTTTCTTGCTTTGAATAAAATGTTCAAAATTGTAAAAAATTTACCTATTTTCAAGCATCCTTTCCCCCCCCCCCTTTTTAAAAAATCATTCGAATCTTATCTTAAAATGAAATTTCGGTAAGATTTTTATAACTTATCAGGGATGAGAATATAGGCATTTAATTAATTAATTATTTATTTTTTTGAAAATGATTATGATTTTTCCAGGTTGATTTTGTACCTGTTTAATAGAGATTAATTTTTTTCAATTATTTTTTGCATTTTATTCCTCACCTTCCTTCAAGTACAGTCACCTTGTAATTTTAAAAAAAATTAACTAAATAGTTTTCAATGAACTGTAAAAAGAAAATTAGGAATTTTTGAAACAAACTTGTTTTGGGAGCTACAATTTTTTAAAACTTTTTTTTAACATTAAAAAAGGGACTTACTTAAGTTATTTATTTATTATTATTTTTAAAAATCTTAGCATACATTTTCAAATACTTCGTTACTCTCAACTAATTTTTAAAAAATTTCGAAAAAATAATTCTGCAAATTTTCTAGAAAATTGATCGATTTTGAAAATTACATAAAATTTTCACGTTTCCCTTGCATCGTAAAATTGTATAGGCACGCTTTAGTTTCACCATTAACCCTGGCAACGTTATTTAAGGTCGGCCAATTGTGAACCAATAAGGCGTATTGTAGCATTTACATAGAGACATTGTAGAAACGACACTACGACGACGTGTTTATAATTCTCGAAACGTTTCGGTCACTCAATATTTGGAAAATAAATAAATTTACTACAAATGTTGTCGGTTTTAATGGCTAACGGGTATTTATTAATTAATAAGGGCAGTCAGCCTTTTTTTTCCTCTCGTAATGGGCACGCAGCAGAAAGCAAACAGGCAACATATGTGCGTCGCAATGTAGCAAAATCCGAGCTCATACAAATAGATAAACGTGTGCGGGTCCGACGTCGAAGTCTGTGTGTGTCTGTGTTGTAATGTATAATAAGTCAAAAATAGGAGGTATCAAAATTGCCTTCGGTTGTGAAATATTATATTCGCTTATATTCGTGTATATTGATTTTTTTCAAGGCAGGACCAAGTGAGAGGTTGGGGTTCGCAGTACGCACCGTTTTGTAATATAAATCTTGTGCGTTTAAAACTGCAGGAAGGTGTTTTGTATTTTGTAAATATATTCGTTATTACGTATAATTATAGGTATCCTAATAATAAGTGTTTCAAATAAAATACTCCAATCCCTAGGAATATTTTACCAACCCCTAGACGCGAAATACAAATAAACCACACCATGGCGGAGACCGAAAGTCGACTCGTGTAAAACGTGGGTTCTTGGCAAATTCCACTTCGGACCCGAAATGCCCGGAAAAGCAGCAAAAAATCCGATGTGTCAGCAGCTCACACAGCACAGTTGAATAAAAAGTTCTCTTTTTGAGTAATTTATATGTACGACCCAGTGGTGGTAATTTTTCACGTTTAAGTTCCCCCTACGATTTCGCATCGCAGATTTACCTTTTAATCAATCCAACAGCTCGGTTTATTTACGAGCTTAATAATGTAGAGCGAGAGAAAAAAAAACTACACCCGATCGTGATCCGTGCACCGACATTTGCATGCGGAGACACGTCCACACCGAACGTCTTGTCGGTAATTGTAATTCATGATTAGCCAGAATTTGGCAACAGCTCTGAGATTGTGATCGATTTGAATAATTCACCGAGCTCACGGACGAGACTCCAGGGTCCCGCGAGATCTCTAAGCATAGATGCAAAGTTTGAAAAAAATCTATACTTTTTTTATTTTTATTTTACTCGCTTGGTTAGACGACGACGACGACGACGCGATAGATTTTATTGTTCCGATGGAATGGAAGTTGGTTAAAAGTAGGTCTAAAAAACTTGCCGGTTTTTAAAGGTGTATGAAAAAAGTTAGCGGCGAAAAAAATCCAAATCGTGCAATGGGTTTTGTCTATTACGTTGTTTCATACTAAACAAAAGGGTGGTCTGACAATTGGTAGTGTATTGTGTACGGAAATGCGGGGTTGTTGCCAAGGCCGACCTTTTGTATGTTATTTCATTTGAATCAAGAAATTTTCGCCGTTTCAAAACACCCCCGCCGCAGCCCCCGCATCGCCTCGAACGGCAGCACACGATGAACGGTACCGAGACCGAATTAAAAAAAACCAAATACGTAATACACGTTTATCTACAAATACAATACACAATAGAAAAACTAAAAAGTACATGGGTATGCGAAAAATTAGCTCAAGGTGGCATTGAGGGGTGGGAGGGAGGGAAAATCATATTCAAATGATAATGAAAAAATGAAAATTTATTTATCGATATTGTATTGTACCTGTATCCGAGTGCAGATTTTCAAAAGAGAGTACCTTATACCAATTTTATAGGTGCCAAATTCCCCCCCCCCCCGGAACTGCCAAGACAGGATTTCAATTGTATTGGAATTATTTAAAGACTGAAAAAAATTGAAATATCAAACAAAGAAATGACATCTGATATAAAAAAAAAATTAATTAAAAAATTATACCTAAAGATTGTCTTAAATGAATTGGAAATATTTGCTAAGCGAACGAAAAAATTGAAAATATTATTTGAAATGACTGAAAATTTTTAAAAAATGAATTAAAAAAATTTATAAATTGTTCGTCAAAAAAATTCAATGTTGGATAAAAAAATAATTTCAAATTTCAAAAATGAAAAATGCAATTAAAAATTTCAAAAAATAAAAATTTCAAAAAATGAAATTAAAAATTTCAAAAAAATTTTATTGAATAAAAATAATGGATTCCTATTGTAAAAAATTGTCAATTGAAAAAAAAATTAAAATTAAAACTAAATTGAAATCATTTGAAATTTGAAAAATTGTCGATCACAAAAAATTAAAGTTGAATCAGAAATACATCAACTACAATTTTGAAAGTTAATTCAAAATTATTGAAGTTCGACCAAAAAAGGTTGGAAATTTGAAAAAATGAATTGTCATAATAAAATCGAAAACTTGAAAAAGTCAGATCGAAAATGGTGGGAAATGAACAAAAATTGTCAATCGAAAAAAAAAAATTGAAATTAAAAATTCGAAGGAAAAAAATGCAAATTGAAATAAATGATTACCTAAGTATTGAATTTTAAAACAATTGAAATTTGAAGAAGTGAAATTAAAGGGAAGCAAAAGATTAGCTGGAAAAAAATATCAGTTGAAAAAAATCGAAGTTTACCTACCTACTAATTCAAAAATAAGTGAAAAAAAAAAATTTAAATTAAATTAAATTGTACCTACCTACTTGAAAATTTTCTTTAAAAATGTACCTACTTATTCTTGAACAAATCTTGATAAAAAATATTTTCCTATGAATTTTATGCCCCAAAAAAGGTTCTAGGTAAACAATTTGGAAAAAATTGTTATTCACCAGAAATTATTTGTTTTAAAAATATCATTCTTTTTGACAAATTCTCATGAAAGTTATTTTTAAATAAATATTTTGAAAATGAATGTTGTTCTAATTTTTTTTTAAATTGCTGAAAAAATTTTAAAAATTGGTTTTGAACGAAATTTTACAATAAAAAAAAAGTTTTTGCACAAAGCCTGAAAAAAAATTATTTTTGAAGAAAATTTTAAAAGTTCTAGTTCAACAAATTAAGAAAACAAACATGTCGCTAGGTAGGTCTGGGTATGCTCAAAAATTCAATTTTCCAAAAGTTGAAAATTATTTTTAAAAAACTAAAAAAGTAATTTTCAACAAAAAAAAATAATTAAAAATTACTTTCCATAGGTAGGTAGGTACATAGGTACTAGATACTTGACTTGAAAAAAAAATCAAAGAATTCAAAATTTTTCAGTTTGAATCAAAAATTCTAAAAAAGGTAACAAGCAAATCATTTTTTTGATCAAATAAAAAAATAGTTACTTAAGAAAAATCATTTAAAAACTAAAATTCAATTAGGTACCTACATAAAAAAATTGAATTTTACAGAAATTTTACAAAATTATGTTTGAAAAATTCTAAAAAATTTTAGTTGAAATTATTATTATTTTTTTTTATTTATTTATTTTTTGAAAACGTATAATTTTTTTGAAAAAACTGAACTCCCCCTAACTAATATGAAAAAATGTGAAAAACAATCAAAAAATTCACACGATTTCATTTTTTATTTCAAAGTAAACAATAAATTCAAAACAGTCATAGTTTCTTTAATTAATACCTACCTAAAAATTCTAAAAATTTTTAAAAATTAAAAAAAGTCATTTCCAAAAAATTTACAAAAAAAGTGGATTAAAAATAAATTATAAAAAGTGTAGCAATTCTTTTTGGAAAAAGTGTATCTATCTACCTCCTACTTACTTATGTATAGGTAGGTAAGTAAGTATTTTTTTTTAATTCAAAAAAATATTTTTTTAAAAGGTGAAAAACAATTGGGAAATTTTTCGTTTCCAAAAAAATGATGAAAAATTTTTATGGGATATGACTTTTTTTCGAATGAAAAAAATTCAAAACAATCATGCAGTTTTTTAATAAACAAAAATAAGCATATTTTCAAAAATTCAGCAATTTTCTAAAAATCAGAAGAATCATTTTCAAAAAATTGTAGATTAAAAAAATACTGTGTATTTACCTACCTTCCTACATAGTAAAAACAAATTTATGGAAAAAGTTTTCTTAAAAAAAAATTAAAATTCAATAAATCATATTGATAAAAAGAAGTCAAAAAATCAATAACTTGAGAAATCACTGATGGGAAAAATTTGATTCAAACAAAATCAGTACTGTGTATTGCTGCATTTTGAATTTATGAGAGATTTTTTAATTTTGAAAAATTTGAAAAAATAATTCTCTTGTGTACTGAAAAATTTTAAGGTTTAAAATTACCGAAAATTTTGAGAAGAAAAAAGATTACAATACCTAAAATGAAAATTTTGTAAAATGAATTGAAAAAATTATTAAAATTGATTAGATAGGTGTCGTCTTAATTAGGTACACTACACTATCATCATAAATTTTTGATTTTTAAAAAATTAAAAAAAATAAAAAGAAAGAACTTTTGCCCTCAAAAGTTCTAATTTAGGGAATTTTGAGTGTGTTCTGTGGATTTCTTCAAGTTTCTATTCATTAGTTAAAATTCGGTCTAAATGAACAAAAACAAACGAAAAAAATTGCTCGCGAGCTTAAACATAATTCATCGATCGATACATAGCTATATACAAGTGCAGATTTAATTATAACTCTGAAATGAAGGACATGATGAGAATCCGACGAAGGTCACAGCCAAATACCAAGCAAAAATATTAAACTTTTTCGCATTATTTCAAAGGCATGCAGGTTGGTGTAGGTATCCAGAGTGTAGAAGAACAGCCGAAGCACGAGGGGATTGTATTATACGCCACGGTCGGTAACTTCTTCGACGTGTATGTAAACCCTTTGAGAAGGACATACATATCGAAGGGGGATGGTTGTATGCCAATAAACATTCATTATTTCTCGGAAACCACCCCGTATCACGAAAGGAAGCAGTTATTGTTTCATTCAAGCTAGCGAGTTGGCCTAAATTACTTTCGACAACAGATACTACATCTACCCCCTCCGATCACCCTTCGAGCCTTTCTTCGACTATGTAATGCTCGCGCTGGTAAACTTTCATAGTCACATATTTTGTCCTCGGTGGCGTGATTGTAAATCGTTTACCGATATTTTCTCACGTTGTTGGGGCGATAATTTAACGTTTATTACTCGTTTAGAAGTATCTAGATGAATTATTCGAGTCCTGGTAATGAAAATGTTTTTAACTATTTTCCGCAATATTGGCAAAGGCACGCTCGGTGTATTATGCTGGAAACGGTAGCCCTGAGATGATTTTTACACTACGTAATGAGTAATAAAAATCTGGTTTCGAGTTCGATTCCATCTTCGCCGGTTGATCTCTGTCGCTGATACCCGGCGCGATAAACCATCAAATTAATTCTTTCGAACCGATCCAGCCAGACCACAAAACCACCCAAATGGAAGCAACTATTTGTATATCATTATTTTCAACACCTTGCAGGCTCTCCAGCACACGTTGAAACGTGAATATACAAACGCATGTGATAAGCCATAACAGCTTCCATCGTTGATAACCGCAACAAGTTAAATACGCTATAAAGATCGTATCGCCATCTATAGACGTACTATTATTACGAAGGGGAAAACCTCCATGAGAGAATGAGCATAACGATTGGAGCGAACTCTACGAGTCGACGAGCAGACTGAGGCGAATTTCACAGAGTTTCTAGAGAGCGTTGTTGGTAGGAAGACATTATCGTCGATTCTGCTTTGTGCTGATATTCGTATATTTAGCTTGGAGAATGTAGAGGCAGGATTTATGACACTGGGTATGCGCATTATGATTCGTTTATGGCGATTTTTTTGTCAGGAATTATTGTTAATGGGTTTTAGGGTGGTTTGGATTTTCCAATAATTTTTTTTTTGAAAAATGGTAGAGGGGGTAGTAGGGTTGAAAAAATTATTATGAGTAAAAAATGGAGGATTTAAATTTTTTTTTAAATTATGAGTTGTCGAAAAAATTTAAAATTTATGAAATTCATTTTAAATATTTTTTTGAAAAAAATGGCAGAGGGGGCAGTGGGGTTGAAAAAATTATTTTGAGAAAAAAATTAAGGATTTTCAATTTTTTAATTTTTTTTTTAAATTTTGAGTTGTCAAAAAAAATTAAATTGATGAAATTTATTTCTAATATATATATTTTTTTTTTTGAAAAAATAGTAGGGGAAGCAGTTGAAAAAATTATTATCAGTAAAAAATGGAGGATTTTAAATTTTTTTTTTTTATTTTGAGTTTTCGAAAAAAATTTTAAGTTTATGAAATTTATTTTAAATATTTTTTTGAAAAAATGGTAGAGGGGGCAGTAAGGGTTGAAAAATCTATTTTGAGAAAAAAATTAAGGATTTTCAATTTTTTAATTTTTTTAAAATTTTGAGTTGTCGAAAAAAAATTAAATTGATGAAATTTATTTCTATACCTATATTTTTTTTTTGAAAAAATGGTAGAGGGGGCGTAGGATTGAAAAAATTATTATACCTAAGCAAAAAATGGAGGATTTCCAATTTTTTAATTTTTTTTAAATTTTAAGTTATTGTCAAAAAAAATTAAAATTGATGAAATTTATTTATATTTTTTTTATTAATTTTTTTTTTTGAAAAAATGGAAGAGGGGCAGTAGTGTTGAAAAAATTATTATGAGAAAAAAATGAAGGATTTTTGATATAAAATTTTTTTTTAATTTTTAGCTATTGAAAAAAAAATTAAAATTAATTTTTTTTTAACATAATCAACTCGAAAATATTACTCCCCTTTAAAAAAAAACACTTCATTGCAAAATCACGAAGAAGCCAGGCACGAAGCACGAAGATGTTAATAAAGTTGCATACCCATTGTACACACGTATCCTTTCCAAGGAGAAATCTACTGTTTACTTTTTATCACCGCAGAGCACATAGTCATTTTCGCTCTGGCAAAACGTACACACCGCTGCAACTTGTTACTGTAATTACCCGAAAGGAAACCGCAGTAATTCAAAGAAATTGTGGTAACTTTGTCTACGAGTATAAGTTTTGTTTGTGTTCGGATAAATTGAGTTGTTGCTCGACGATGATTTATGTACATCGAGTCTTCGTGCTCTACGTGTATGTTCTCTCTTGTGCAAAAGTTTATACACTCTGAGCAGGGGGTGCATACTGCATATACTGTCATAGTCTTGGCAATTGGGAAATTTGGTGAGGGTCGCAAGGGCCCTTTGCTCATTCAATACGTGTAACCGTTCTTCTTATTTAGAGACACATGCTTTTAGTATACGTATAATTTCCATCTTCGGGATCGCGAGATATTGGTGTGGTTTACTCGGAGGGGTTATTCTGGCCAGGCAGAGATTGTGATGTATGGATAAGGATCGCTCGCGGAATATTGAAGATATAGTTTCGAATTGGGGGGATGGTGTAGTATAGGTGAGGGATTTTTTTTGCGAGCATGAACGGATTTATGGAATTTTTATAAGATTTATTGGCCTGATTGGAGGGCGTGTTTTGGGGATTTGAGGGTGTTCAATTAGATGTATTTGATGGATTCGTTGGTTATGTGTAGTATGGTAGTGTTTTTTGGAGGATAGTTGATATTTTGAAATTTTTGCAAAATTTTAGAATTTGTCTACTTCGATTTTTTTTTGTTTTACGATTATTTAATTGAATAATTTTTTGGGTAAATTTTACGAACATTGTGGCATTCTTGGAGTTTTAAAGCGTTTTTAAAATCAAGAACTTTCATTAGTAATTTGAAAAATTTTTCAAATTTTGTGAGCATTATAAGATTTAAAAATTTTTTGAGTAACTATTTTTCAAATTTTCAGGATTTTTGAAAATTTTAAGTTTCTAAAATTTATTAGGCCTACCATTTGAAAATGTTTCTCCATTTTAAACGTTTTGAAAAAAATGTGTTCAAATTGCAATCACTTCGGTATCTTTTAAAATTCTACAATAATTAATTTCTCAAAATATCAAAAGCTTAAAGAAGATGATATATTTAATTGTTGATTGAAACGGTATTTTGTAACAACTGATGCTTTTGCAGTTCATTTCAATTTTTTTTCCTGTAACAGAATTTTAAAATTATTTCTAGAATAGTTCTTCAAATTAATTTTTTCTATAGGTACGTTTTATTTTAAAATTCAATAATTTTATTTTTCTATGAAACGAATTTTTGGAATAATTTTAATTAATAATAATTGTTGTTTTTTTCTGTTCATTTCATTTCAAAAAATTAAAAAAATTTCCTTTCATAAAATAGAATTTTAAGAAAATTTTTGAACTGAATATTTTTTCAAGAAGAGTACATTTTTCTGGGTAGGTACTTAAGTAATAAGACAGTATTCATTTTATTTTAAGATTTTCAACATTTTTTCCAAAAACCTTTTATTAATTTTTTAATTGGGATAGTTTTTCGAAAAAAGTATTGGTAGTTAATTATATTTTTTGTTCATTTAATTTTTTTAAAAATCAATTTTTCGTGAAATAGAATTTTTAGAAATTTTTTAACTGACATTTTTTTTAAAAAAGGGTATTTTTCTACCTATTAATTTCATTTGAAAAATTTTCAAATTCTCCTAAATCGAATGTTTAGAATATTTCCCACTATCACTGAAAAAAATGAATTTTCAAAAACCGTAATGAGTCTGGGTAAAACACAGTAAAATTAGGATACGTCGCCAATTTTAGAATCATTCCTGTTTTTCACCGGAATGATTCTAAAATTGGAGACGTATCCTAATTTTACTGTGTTTTACCCAGAATCATTACAATCCATTTTTTTCAGTGTAGAATAAGATTTATCTCAAAAAGAGTATTTTTTAATCGTTTTATTTCGTGATTTTTTAAAATTTTTCCTGAAAACGATTTTTTTCTTTACTTATCTTTAATTGGAATAATTTTTCAATTTTTTTTTTGATATTTTTTCAACTTAATTTTTAGTGCCTACGTGAAAAATAATTTTCAAAAAAAAAAAATAATTGGAATAGGTAGGTAAGTATTCTTTTTCATTGAAAAAATTCTCAATTTTTCATGAAAACAATTTTCAGAAAATTTTCACCTGGAATAGTTCTTCAAAAACATCTTATTTCTTTCATTTTGTTTTTTCAAAATTTTTCGGTTCGTAAAAATGAATTTTTAGAAAATTTTTAATTAGCATTTTTTGTAGACCAATTTTTTTTTTTTTTTTTTTTTTGAATTTTTAAATTTAATATAATCCTTTTCCATTTTTTTGAAAACGATTTTTTTCAAATTTTTATTATGTAGACGGTAGTAGTTTTTTCATGTTTTTCTGGCCATTTTATTTCATAAATTCTTGAATTTTTCTAGAAGACGATTTTTTTGAAAATTTTCAAGTGCTGTAGAGGTACCTAATTTTTCAACAATTTTTTTTTGTTTATTTCGTCTTTTCAAGAATTCAGTTTTTCATCAAGTTTTCTGAAAAATTTTAAATGAAATATTTTTTTTCAAAACAGTATTTTTTGAAATGAGTATTTTTTTTTAAATTTATCATTTGGAAAATTAATTTGAAAATTTTTTTTAGAAAATTATTTAGAATATTTTTACAAAGAGAAGTTCTGTTCATTTTACCAATTTTGAAATTTTTGGAATTTTTCCTGAAGACTGATTTTTGGAAAATTATTAATTTGAAATACGTAGTTTATTCTCAAAGAAAGTAGATATTTTTTCTGTACATTTAATTTCATTTCATTTCCTGAAAGAACATTTTCAGGAAATTATCAACTAAAATATTTTTTAAGTACACAACACAACTAGCATTTTTTCTGTTTAGTTCATTAAAAAAAATTGACGAATTTAAAAATACTTTTGATTGATTGAAATATAGTTTCCAAAAAAATATCGTTAGGTACCGGAATTCATTTTTTTTTAAAAACTTCTTTGGATATTTTTATGATTTAACTTTCCTCTGTTTAATTTTTCCAAATTGAATCATGTGAACGGGTTTTTCAACAAAAAAAAAACTGCTCAACTACAAATATTTTATTTAAAAATTTTCATAGTTTTTCGAAAAGAAATAAAAGTATTTCTCATTTTATACAATTTAACAATTTTTCAGAATTTTCCTAAAAACGGATTTTTATAGAAATTATAATCCAAATATTGTTTTTAAAAAAATTATCTTTATTTTTTTTTGTTTTATTTTGAACTTTTTTAATAATCTACTTTCCTCTGTTTTATTTTTGCTAATTTAATCAGGTAGGTATGTTTGCAATTTTTTGTAAAATTTAATTTTTTTTTTTTTCAATTCTAAAAAACTCACCATTATCTGTTCTTTTCCCTTCTGTCTGCCCTCCCCTCCCCTCCATTGCCTAGCCTCGTAGCTACACGTTGTTGTTGTTCTTACTTGGGTCATCATACGAACTTGCAACGTCCTATAGTCTGCTTCCTCCAACCAACGATACTCTTGTAACCGCATAAATTATTATAAAAAAAAAAAATTAAAATATTCAGCAGCTCTGGCGATAATCTTACGGAGGTTGTACTAACCTCGAGGAACAATTATAATTTTCCAATTTACGTACCTGTCTGCGTACACGATTTAAAGAACGAAAGGTTGTTTAAGCCAGAGCTTCCACATCCAAATGCTTCGGGAAATAATTTTCTATTCTTGCGTCAAATTCGATGCAAGTAATTTTCATATTTGCATCTGTAACTTACCGTTTTAGATTTCGGTATACGAACCGCTTGCGGAATTGGAATATGAGATTAAATCCTCCCCCCTTCCTGTGTCCCCTGATCCTTCGCTCGCTGAATCGACACATCTCCCTTATGCATACAAATTATACTCTAAAAGAGTAGGTTGGCTGGCTTCTGAGGCTGCTGAGGCTTGGGGGGTTGCGAAAGAGTGGAAAAATGTTCAATTTAGCAGATTGCCATTGTTTAGCACGTTTATCAGAAAGAAGCCCTTATGACGAATTCGCACGTGGTAGTGGATTTGGGTGCGTTGCGATGCCTTTTTTTATGGAACAGGGATGATAATTTAAATAAACATCATTTTTTACGGTTAAATTATCGAGTTGACAGTGCCACCGTACGCGTAACTCTTCTACCAGAAATGCTGAATATTTTATTTTTAGGCAATTGGATAGTTCCCCCCGGTCCTTGGTCAATTTGTAGTCTCTCTCGCACCCTATGCCACTGGTAGTATATTTTTTGGCGCGATAAGCTGTACGCAAAATAATAAATACCTCGTCGGGCGGATTTATTCGCTAATTTCGGTTATTTTTCCTACGATTAATGGACGCCGCACGTCTCGATTATGGAATTAATTTACCCAGCTGAGAAAAAAGCTTCGCATTCGAAACGACGTATTAAGAATTCTTACTCCTTGTGACGAAATTTTTTCAAATAAGAAAGCTCAAAATTTATTCGATAGACGTGATCGAAATGGCAAAGATTGGCGAATAAAATGGTTGAAATTTTCCTCCAACGCTGGTATTTTCGCTGCAAAATTATCGGTGCAGATTTATGCCCGAGTAATTTTTGCCAGGGATGCTGGAGCGGGGATTTATTGGTAAAACTGCGTAATTACGAGCAGATTACAAGGACGAAGGATACCCATAGGGTAGGTACTCGAAGCATAGCAGGGTTTCTATGTCGAACAGTGAAATTATACGATAGGTCGGAGACAGGGATACGGATTGTTTTGTTGTAAAAACCGCAATTCTATCACATTAACCATATTTACGACCTGTTAGCGTTATTTATTGGGTTATACTTATACGAGGCAAATGGTTCATAAAATTTAAAACCATTTTACGATATTTTCCAGTGAACGAGAGAGACGGCCTGAATCGAACGATCGAGTAAAAACATAACGGCCATCTTCGATGAAGGGCACATTTGTGTCCCAGTCAGTGGTCTACAAAGAAAAAAAAAGATTAGTAGCCTATCTGATAAGAGAAAACCGCTTTTTCGAACCAAAGCCAGCAAAGGCACGCATTACACCGTACAAGGATATAAATCTCGACAAAAAAATAATTCTAAACGACGTTTGTGTTGACACTTTTGTTTTTTATTTTTTATTTTATTTTACCGGTCGCGGTTCTGCCTTCGGCCGGGTACGAGCAGGAGGCAAAAAAATTAAAAAAAGAAAAAAAACAGGAAAAGTATACATTGAACATGTAATTCCACCTTTCTACCTTCTAAGTTACTTGTAACCATAAATTTATGTGTTTTATAGTTCGCTTTTCTGGTGTAAAAAATATTGGTGGAATGTTGTTTTTATTTGATTTGTCGTATAGAAAAATAGAAAAAAAAATACTTTGGAGCCAGAGAGAGAGAGAGAGAAATGGAAAAAAGAGTAGAAATACTCCAAAGATTTTACCTACTCGTATTTCTACAGCATTTTGTAAGATTTGGAGCATCGTGTAAGTGAGAAAGAAGATGAAAACAACATCATTGTTATGTCTTGTATATTGATATTTGAAAGGCGGTGTAATTTATATCCTACGTATATTGTTGTTGTATTGTCTACAGATATATCTAGTGGTTGACTTTATACACATATTATGTAAGATATGGTGTTAAATGCGAATTATACGTGTGCTGAAGAGGCGAGAAGGTAGATAGAAGGACTCGATTCGTATATATATTTTTGTTTTATCGCGACCAAGTTAAAAAGAACTAACCAGTATTAAGTCAAAAGTTTATAATAGTACGTAGAAATATAAAGTTGTTTCAACTTTTACAAGATAAAGCAAAGCTCTTGGGGAAAAGCCGAGTTTGGAAAACTTTACACCAAACTTACTGCTTTGGCTGCTGCTCTTAACACGTGCGTTGAACGCGTAACACGTTTAACAGTATCAGAAGCTTTTAATAAATTACCGCGTGCTTGTGTAAGATGAGCTTATTTTGAATTTCTAGCTGCTAGATACACGATGTTATAGAGATACACCTTTGTATATACGTTGGTACCTTTAATATCGCGTGAAATTGGTACCGCTTTACTATGGATGGTGGAAGTTGAAGGGCGTTTGGAAGGATAATTGGTTCGGGTGTAAGAGGGATGGGTTTATTGATAAAATTAGTGTTTGCGATGGTTGAGGGCATTATGTTGCTGACTTGGGTAAGTGTGTTCAAAGAATTGAGATTTTTTGAAAAATTAATTCCAATTAATTTAATTTTGTGATGTTTGGGGCAAGTTTTATTTTTCTGAGCTATACATATAGTTAGGTTTCCATAGATTGTGAAAGGTCTATCTTTTAAAGTTTTAACGTGTTTTTATTTTTTAATAAATCCCTAATACAATAAAATTTGTTCAAGTTTAAATAGAGCAATTCTTGCAGTGACGGCGGAGGTATGAAAAAGATAGTCTTGAACTGGGCCTAGATTTTTCCCAAGAACCGACCAAGAGATTTTTACTCCATTCCAAATATTTTAGAGATTTTTTTTCTGAAAGATTGTAATATTTCTCCTCCAAAAAATAAGCGATTTTTCAACTCTATAAAAATCATTTTTTTTTCTCAAAAAGTTAAAACAAAAACTGAAATTTTCCCCTCTAAACGTAAAATTTTTATTTCTCAAAACAATATGCTAAAAAAAATCTACATTAAAATTAATAAGTAGATTTTTTTACTCCAAAAAGTCAAGTTTTGTGTAGGCATTATTTTACTATTTTTCCCCAAAAAATTTTAGCACAAAAATTGAGATATTTTTTCAAGAAATGATATCGTTTTTCTTTAAAAATGAGAGACTTCTTTATAAAAACAGATTTAAAAATGAGAAATTTTTTCAAAAAAAAGTAACTAAGTAATATAAAATTGAGAGATTTTTTCCTGAACAAAAAATGAATAAAAACAGAGGTTTGATTTTTCTTCTCACAAAATTATTTTTTTAGTAATTTTTTTATAAAAAAATAAAAATTGATATTTCTTCTTCTATAAGAAAATTTAGAATGAGAGATTTTTTTTGTCCAAAAATTAATTTATAAATGCAACGTGTGAACATTTTTCATTTTGAATCAGCACACAAAAATAACAGTAACCTTTTTTTTCTTCAATTTTTTATTTATTTATTCTCACTTATGTTAATATTATAGGTACCTACATACTTTTTAATCAATCAGGATATTCCACTTTTCAAGCACCTCCAATGTCTCTAGTTCGTCTCCGGGTATATTCTTTTTGACGAAGGAAAGGATGAAACCGTGTCTGAAAAAACATAACAAAAAATGATTAAAATTTTAAATGAAAAAAATGTTGTGAAAAAAAAACAACAAAAAAATCAATTTTTGTTTCCAATTATCAATCTACTTTAATCAAAATTGAAATACCTAAAAAGTTTATAAAAATGAATTTTTTGACGAAAAACTGAAAAATAACCTACTGACAATTTAAGTATACTTATTTACTCAACTAGTTAAAAACAAAAAAAATATTTGATCAAAAAAAAAAAAAGAAGAAGAAGAAGAAGAAGAAGAAAAAACTTGTGAAAAATGAGATTTTTACTCTGATTTTTTTTTTTTTTTTTTTTTGAAAGCTCTATAGGTATTTTAGTTTTCAGTTTGTATTGAATTTTTAAAATTTCTCTTAAAAATTCTGTTAATTGAAAAAATGAAAATAAAAATAATATGGAAAACTGTAAAAATAATTTCAAGACATTCTGAAAATAAAAAATAAATTAAAAATTTATTTTGATACCTATACCTACTTATAAAATTTGTAGTTTGTAAAAACAAATTTAAAAAAAAATCGAAAAAATATGTTGTGAAAAATGAAGGGTTTTTTTTGGGAGGCATATTCTTTGAAATTTTTCCCCCTAATTTTTGCTTAAAAGATTTTAACTGGAAAATCGACGATTTTCGTTTCCACTTTTCATCTGTTTTTTAAAATTTTCCCTCAAAATTCGCAAAAAATATATTTTTTTAAAATTAGGTAATAAAAATAAATCTCACAGTACATAACTATTGAAAATAAATAATATGTTTCTTGAATTTTTAAGTTTCGTGAAGTCTGATAAAGTATCCTAATCAAAAATAAGTTCATTTCTTCGAAAAGAATACTTAATGAAAAGTTAAAAAAAAAATCTGTTTAACTTTTTAAAAATTGAAAATATTATAATGAAAAATTGAAAAAAAAAAGGTTAGAAAAAAGGAGAAATATGTATTAAAATGTATCTTAGTACTTCCCCCCCCCCCCCCCCAAAAAAAAAAATAATATTTTGAAATTTCTTCTTATAAAGTTTCATTTGACAGGTCACAATTTTACTTTCAAATTTTTCATGAATTTTTGAAAGATTTTCGTTAAAATTCTGGAAGTTGAAAAAAAAAAATGATAGAAAACTGCTAAAAAAAATTAAAAAATGGTTTTACCTATCATGATAGAAAATATTATCTGAATAATAAAAAATTAAAAAAAAAAAAGTAGAAAACAGTGTTGTGAAAAAATAGAAAGAGTTATTTTCAGCAGTTACTGATAATTTTTCTCGTGCCTATCACAGTTATGAAGATAAATGTTTGAAATTAATTAATTACTCAGTACATAAGTATACTTAATTAAACATCACTAAAATTGTGAAAAAAAATTAAAACCACTGCATTGAGCCAAGAAATATTTTATACTAGGTATTTACACTAATTGACTTGTAACCCTGTAGGCATCAAATTTGAATTTTGTTTATGCGAATTTCCTGCAAAGGAAATGAGAAAAAAAAAATGCACATCTTGTGGATAGTTTATTGAATTGGTGGTCATTTAAAAAATAGAATTTAATAGCTTAATCCGTATCGATGGGCGGTGATTTATGTTCATATTAACCAGTCACGTTATAGTGTGGGTGTGGTTTTATGAATATTGCCAATGAGACGTGGATAAAGCAACGCTTCCGTGCTATAAAAAGTTCGTACTGGTTTGTTTTGAAAAATTGAATGCTATATTTCTCAATTTTTTTAGGTTTCAATTTTTTTTTGATAAATTTTCAAAAAAATGAAATACTAAAAATATTCGTATTTGGAATAATAATTTTCATTTTTTTTTTATTTGACTTTTCTCTTTTCTTATTTTATGTTTGGGGAAATAATTTGAAAGCTTTTCAATTTTTATTTTATTTTATATTTCTTTATTTAAAAATGGTTTTCTTTTTATTTTATGAAAAAAATAAATAAAAAATTATTTTTTAAAAACTGATAAAAATATTATGATAGGTCTACAATATGAACTCATTAGATGAATATAGCAGATACCTCAAAAGAGGAGGAATATGGTTTTTACCCCATGAATTACCTTCTAATTAGCGTATAATTAATAAGAAAATATCCTGTTTTCAAATTTCAACCTATAATTAAGAAAACACATAGCTATTCTTACTTGGTTGTTTCACATAGTTAAACCTATCTGATATCTCTATGTATACAAGTGTATACCTGTGCACCCCTCATAATTAAGCCAAAAGCACTGGAAGAAGAAAAAAGCTCCATTCGTCGAGACACCGAATACCACTCAATTTGCATATGAAAATAAATATCTCTATAAATTTTTCACATCGATAACACAACGGTATAGAAATTACAGATTTAGGCATTCCTTTTACTCGGAGTTTGACACACATAAATATCGACGAAGGCGAAGCAGGCGTCTGCGAAGCTGAAAACACCGTGACGCCTTCACTACTGCTCGCGTCGGCGTTGGTTAAAATGTCGTAGCTACTTTTTCCACTTCTAAACACGGTGACTTTTGCGTGCCGAAAGAAAATGTCGTGTCATTTTTTTCATTTTTTTCCTTTCAAACATTAGGCAATCTTCTCGAACATAAATCGTTAACATTACAAGAGGCTTTCTCGTTGATAAGGCGTAGGAAGTAGGAACGTTACGCCGAAAAAAAAAACATAAGCGGGCACGAAACCCTTTGAATATTGAAATTATACTTGAAAGAGCGACAAAAAATAACTTATTCGGTGAACCGAATAAGGTCATTTGTGCCAAGTGAAGATTTTCTTTCACCTATACAGTAAATTATAGGTAACCTATTTATAAATAGGCAGTTGGTATTTTGGAAAATTATATAGGTACGTATAGGTAGGTAAAATCAATGGAGGAGTTCACGGTGTAACTACCTATACTGTAGTATAGCTTGCAGGTTTTCTTTTGGGCAAATGGGGATATCTTTTGTCTTTTTGGTGGTTGTCACGTGGGCGAAGGCGAATAAAACCCCGGACTTGGTTATTTATATGGTGCTAGGGATAGCCATGGCCCTATGGCCTGATTATGGATGGTACCTCGATGAAATATAGTGTTAGGTGTACGCATATAAATAAATGCGAAACAATAGAGTTTTTGTAATCAGCAACTTATTATGAGTTTATTTTGTGCCAGGCTTTATGGAAGATATAGTGGTGCTAAAAGTGTGCTAGATACGGTGAAATATAGCACGAGGAAGGACGGGGAAGGGGAACTTGTGATATTCAGAGCTGGATTAAGATTTTGCTGTTCTGCGCCAGGAATACTATGGTGTCGTGGAGGATCGTTGTTGAATTTTACCTAGTTTAATACTACAAAGATACTTGATATTCAAAATTGGAGGGGAGGGAGGGGTCCAATCGAAATTTTTGTGATCGCCAAAATTATTTCTAGGGCTCTAATCTACAACTTTTGGTTGAAAATTTTTTCATTTGGACCACTCCCTCCCCATTGATTTTGAATTGAAAATTTAAAAATTTGTGGTGGGAAGGAGGAAAGGAACCAATTGAAAAATGTTTTAAATAAAAGTGGTAGATTAAAATTTCCAAAATAATTGTGGTTATTATAAAAATTTCGATTGGATCCTTCCCTCTTCTCCCAGGCTTCCAATTCACAAATATCAGGTACCTAGATACTTTTTCAAAATTGAAGGAAAGGGTCCAATTGAAAAATTTTTTAAACAAAAGTTGTAGATTAAGGTCTTAGAAATAATATTCGTTTTTATAAAATTTTCGATTAGACCCTTCTCTCCCTTCCAATTTTGCATAATATGACTTAAATACTTGAAATTATTGGAGGTAAGGGGTCCAATTACAAAAATGTTCAAACAAAAGTTGTAGATTGAAGTCCTCGGAATAATTTTGGTTATCACAAAAATTTCGATTGGATCCCTCACTTCCCTCCAATTTCGGAAAATTCGAGGGGAGGGAGGGGTCACATCGAAATTTTTATACCTAATAACCAAAATCATTCATATAGGTTTTAAATTCACAATTTTCGTCTGAAAATTGTTTCAATTGGAACCCTCTTTCCCCTCCGATTCTGCATAACACTAGGTGGATACTTGTTCAAATTTGATAGGTGTGGAGGAGGGGGTCTAATTGAAAATTTTTTCAAATAAAAGTTGTTTACTGAGACCTTAGATATAGTTTTGGTTATCACAAAAATTTCAATTGAACCCCTCCCTCCCCTCTAATTACGCTTGATACTACTAAGATGCTTATTATTAAACATTTGGGGAGCGGGTAGCGGTTGAATTGAAAAAAATTTCAGATAAAAGTTGTAGATTGAAATCTTGAGAATAATTTTGGTTATTTCAAAAATTTCGATTGGACCCCTCTTTCCCTTTCAATTTTGAATATCAAGTAAGTAACTAGTCCAATTCAACAACGAAGATCCGCCACCATGTAAACAAATTGAGTAAACTAGTCCCTTACTATTTTATATCATTAATTACAAAGACCCTTCCTCCCATTTTGGCTTGAAAAGCAACATTTTTTGTTTAGAGTTTAAAATTTGTCTTCAAAAAATACCCATCTAACAAAAAGTTATGTGAAACTTCAGCAATTTTTTCTTCTCTTCTCTCCTATAGAAAAAATGAATTTAAAAATAGGTAGTGTTTGCTATAAAATCAGAACAATAATAGAAAAACTGAAAAATCCAAGTTTGAAAAAAATTTGAAAAATAATTTTGCAGTAATTTTTTAAAATTAACCATTTTTATAAAAAATCAATTTGAAAAAAAAAATCGAAATTATTTTTAGTTTTTTTTCTTCTGAAATAATCTTGAACATTCAACGATTTGTAATCACGAAAAAAACGATTGCTGAGGAAAACCTTTTAAAGATTTTTTTTGAGATACCCACCCTGTTTCCAAACCCAGTATACTTTCAAAGCCCAGGCCAATGAACGTGAAAAAGGAACCCCAGAGCAGCATTTTATTCGTACCGAGGATTCCCATTAATAGCTAAATTTTCGCGTTTAGCGAGTTTTCCTGGCGTGGGTGTGCTAGTAGGATTAGTTGAAACATTTTAGGCTGTATAGTTGGGCCGAAGCCTAACTATTTGAGCCTTGTACCGCGTTGACCGCAATTTACCAATTCCGCAAAAGCTCGGTGCTAGAGCTACAGCGATGGTGGTAATGGCGGCCTCGGTCTTCCTTATACTGTGTCTTTAACACCCTTGGGAATCGAAGGCGGTTTGATTTATGACGAAATCCCCGAATATAAATTTGGTTTTGTTATTTGGCGCGAGCGAATTTATTTCAGTTTTGAGACATTTTGCAGAGATAAATTCGCCCGGCTGCGTTTGCGACAGGCGAAAAAGTCGCCTGGGGAAAATAGACTATGAATGGGATGAAGGATATGGTTTGTGGGTATATAATTTTTGTATAAGAGGATGGTGGTTGGTGGTGGGTTTCGGATCAGTGTGCGTGTTAACCAAGCACGAGCTAGTGGTTCATCAATCGAGTAAATTGGTCCATGCTCCATGTTGCTATAGGAAGAATGTGCTCTGGTATTTATCTATGCATGGCATTTGGAATACCACAAAAATTACGATTAATTTTATCAGTTTAGAGGTTTCGAAACGAGCTTCTGATTTTGATTTGGATACTTTAATTAAAACCAGTCATGAGCTAAGATGGGCGTGTATTAACAATTTTTTTCCCATTCCGAGCAATGTTGGTGGGCCACATAGTGCGTAACGATGGGCACCTCTTATATGCCTATACCACTGCATGGCCAAGTACAATGCTTTTTCTATTATGGTCCATGGCCTTATACACCTCTTACCCTCACGTATCCCGAGCACCATCGTTGAAAACACCCACGGCAAATATTTATTATTTATGTTAGTTGATTTATTTGTACGTGCATCGTAGTATTTCGGCTTTAGTTTTTTCCCTACTGAGCCAAGATGCACTGTGTTTTTTGCTTCTCGTCCTCTTTCATGCATGCACTGCTTACTATACACTTCCATCTTGACACGTGAGTGCATGTAGAGGTGCACGGTGCAACACCCGTGAGCTATTTAAAGATAAAGCCTCGAATTTGTTAACTTCTATTTTTAATTCTATCCAAAAGCTTGTCTATCGTGTTCGATCGAACGTTTGATTAATGTCCAACTGGCGCCAAAGAATTTCGGATTGCTTGTTTCTTTCTGGAAGTTTTTCTAGAGAATTTTCTGAGGAGGTTAGGTTGTGTTAGATTTTTTTTGGCTTTGAAAGTCATTCTGCAGCTCTTGGTAGTTCTCTAGAATGTCATTGAGAATTTTTAATGGTTATACAGGGTGTTCTGTCGAAAGTTGCAAGGGTTTTGATTGCCATTCTGGCAACTCAGACTATCTAGAAGTTGATTGGTTTGCATACACTAAGGTTTAAAGGGGCAAATAATGTTGTGAGTCAACTTGGTCTATTTCAAAAATTATCAGAAAAATTATTTTCTTGCCTTCAGATTTCTTAGGATTTTTGAAGATAACGCAGGCATTGAAGTCAAGATCGAAATTTTATCAAATATTAGATAAATTTTAACTATGTAAAAAAAAAAAAAAAAAAATCTGAAAGATTTTACGTAATTCAAAATAAAGTATAAGAGTAAAGATGATTGTATTGGTTCATTAAACTTGAAAAATTGATCAAATTTCAAAAAATTTTAATTTTTACATAACATTTTTTTAAATTCCAAGATTGGATAATTTTGAATTTTTTTGAGAATTGAAATAAATTTTAGAAATGACCAAATTTCAAAAAATGATCCAACTTCGAAGTTTTGAAATTTTTTAGAAATTCAACTAAATTAATTTAAAAAGTGACAAAATTTCAAAAATTGATCCAAGTTCAAAAATTTACTTACCCCCATTGAAACATAAAAATTATCAGTTTTTCAAAATTCAAAAAGATCGATAAAATTTTGAATTTTTACCAAATTGAAAAAAAAAATTACAATTTTAAATTGACATAAAATTATCAAATGTGTAAAATTGGATGTTTTGAAATTTTTCGAAAATTCTTTTAGAAAGTAAATCAACAAATTTCAAAAAGTGGTCGAAGTTCAAAAATTTTTAATTTTCACCAAATTTGAATTGTTTAAGGTCGTTGAAATTTACTAAATTTTAAATTTACATAGAAGTTGTGAAATTGGATGTTTTGAAATTTAAAAAAAATAATTCAACTAAATTTTTAAAAATGACCGAATTTGAAAAAAAAATATCTAACTTCAAATATTTATTGAAATAGGTATCTATAAAAATTACCAACACTTCAAAATCTAACAAGTTCGATAAAATTTTGAATTTTTATCAAATTTGAAAAAAAATTAAAATTGGCGAAATTTGCTAAATTTTAAATTAACATAAAATTTTCAACACTAAGGTAAGTATAAAATTGGATGTTTTGAAATTTTTCGAAAATTCTACTAAATTTTAGTAGTACCTAAGTACCTATAACTAAATCAACAAATCCGAAAAATTAGTCCAAGTTTAAAATTTTGAATTTTCACCAAATTTAAATTTTTCGAGATCGTTAAACTTAAAATATTACTGAATTTTAAATTTACATAAAAATTGTAAAATTGGATGTTTTGAAAATTCAACTAAATTTTAGAAAATGACTGCATGAATTTGGAAAAAATATCCAGACTCAAAGATTTATTGAAACATAAAAAGTACGAAAAATTTCAAAAGCGAAAGCCTGTAGTTCAACAAAGATTTGAATTTTTATAGCAAATCCAAAATTTTTTCAAATCGTTGAAATTTACATATACCTAACTTTTAAAATTGTAAAATTAGATGCTTTGAAAGTTTTTGAAAATTTAAATAAATTTTACAAAATTACCTACTAAATTAAAAAAAAAAAAAAAATGATCAACTCAAAACATTATTATTGAATAATATAAAAATTATCAAAGGTAGATTAGTAGGTACAAAATCCTACAAGTTTGATCAAATTTTGAATTTCCAATTTAAATTTTTTTCAAACTGTAGGTACACTGATTTATCAAATTTTGAAAATGGTGAAAATTGAACTAATCTTGTAAATCGATTGTTTAAAAATTTTAAAAGATTTTCACTTAATATCCATTTAATTCCAAAAATTTAATAAAATTTTTAAATAAACGAATTTAAAATTTCTAGGTATCAAGTTTCAAATATTTACTCAATAATTTAAAAAAAAATACTTAATTTGGAAAAAGTAAAATTGGTATTATTGAACATTAGAAAATTATTCCAAATTTATTCATTCGTTTTTTGACGGGAGAGGGGGTTAGAATTGCTAGATAAAGCCTTAAAATTACGAAATTTTCGGATACCCGTCAAATGTTGAAAAGTTCCAAAATTGTGAATTTTTACCAAACTAAAAATAATTTTAAAAAATAAAATAAAATAAAAATAGGCCTAATATAAAAATTCGTCAAATTTTGTTAGAAAAATTTTGAAAAAAGTTTTGTTGATTTTTTTTTTTTTTTTTTTGCACTCTGAAACTCTAAAAGTTGTTTAGCAACTCTTGAACAATGCAACCTCTGGAAAAAACTGGAGAATATTCCAAGACTACCTATGTAGTGTGTTCTGTCCAAAGTTACGATGGTTTTGCCAATCATTCTGGCAACTCAGATCATCCACATGTGAATTGGTTTATCTATACTGGGATTTGAAGGAGCAAATTATTGCAGTCAACTCCATCTATTTCAAAAATGATCAAAAAATTGCGAAGTAAAGTTCATCATCCGAGCTCGCAACTTTTTCTCTCACTGCATGGAAAAACTTTAGAATAAATCGTTAATATTTTTAGCGGTTTAAAAAATGCACGCTGCGAACCTGGAACTGGAATGAAATACTTTCATAACCATTTTTATTTGTAGAACGGATGTCAATGACGTTAGTTTTATTAGATGGCGTCCGCGTAGTATTACATAGAGACCAGATTATCGTAAACGACCATCTAACTACACGGCGGTTATATTTAATTCGGGTAATGTGATATTTTTAATTTTGACACGCAACCTTTTTTCTCATTTGGTTTGGAAAAAAATATAAGCGGAAAAACAACGAAAAACGTGGAATAACGAAGGAGGGGGTGAGGGTAGTTCGCGATGGCGTAAATGATGTCGCTTCGTGGGATATAAAATTTCGCAACGTTTAATTTATAATAAAAATCTCGGCAACTTTTTAGTCTACATAAGGCCTAATACGCAGGCATATATAGCGCATGTATAGGATCACGGATTGAATTTATTCCTAGTCTTGAACAATAACACTGAGCTCAGTCCAACATTGTTTTTTTGGTGAAAAAAGGGTAGATACGCTGCTCAGCTTGCAGACCATGGTACGTTTATAGGTTCGTATAGTCGTATTATATGCCGAGGATGCGAGTACATGGCATATACTATCTACATGTAGGAAAAACCGATGCCAATTTTTATCCCGACAATAAGCGAGTACCGCCTTTTCCGGGATTTTCGAGAGTTGTGGCGTTGAGTCTGATTTTCTTTCAAATGATATATGAAATGCGCGGCATTTTTCGTTATATAATGGCCAATAAATACGATATAATAACCAACGAAACTTGAACATTATATTCCGCCAGAGGCGTCTGATTGTCGTCTCTATATCACAAATATTTTGTATTGTTGGCGGTTTTTTTCTCTCTCTCTCGTTCGCATTCGAGTACGAGTAATTTTTCTTATACGCGTTATGAAGATTTTTAATACGATTTTATACCCAATGGAATTCGCTTCGCCGCCGACGTCGACTTTGGCTAAAAAGATCGTGTGTGAGTAAAAAGTTTTTCAAAGAGAACACGCCTAATTCGAGCAGATAATTAATTATCGGTATCGCTGCTTGAAGATCAAGAATTCGTTTCACGGTTCACGTATCAAATGTAGGTACCTTCTTTAATGGTAATTTTAATTACCTTAAACAATGTTGATGATTAATTATACTCTATATGATTGTAATTTGACTTATATATTTTTTATCGTTATTTTAAATCGTTACTATCGTGTTTGAGATTGCTTTCTTTATAACGAATGTAATAGAATTACGTTCACGAATTGTTTGTACACGAGTTTTAATTACAATGGATGGTTTATTTCCATTCCAATGTAGCTAACTGGACGTTTAAAAATACATAAAATAAATATTAAAATAATATGTAAATCTTGCTTATCGTTAAAAAAAAATAAAAAACGTTCCATTGTATTGGCAACTGCTGCGCTGATCTCGTTCTCAAAGCTCGCGCATGCGCAGTTCGTTCATATCAACGTTACGTTACTGCGTCTATCCTAATGTTTTTATTTCTGGAAAATATTGACAAAAATTTTGACAAAATTACGTCTAAGTTCGACATATTTTTCGATTAATTTATGTTCGTTCGGTTTATCGGTGGAAGTAATTTAATTATTCAACGACTCGTGACCATATTTGGTAATCGAATAATGTTCGGTGACAAGCTAAACGTATTTCAGTTCGATATGTGCTTCCAGTCTGAAAAGCTGATTACACAACACGACGAAAATCACTACAGGTAAATCATCATTCGATAGAAATGATCTATCGCTAACACGGTGTTAATATTAAACGACCATCGCCTAACTAATTTTTCATTTCAGTGATGTACTCGTAGAATATTCAAACAGTAGTAAACTGAAACACACAAACAATGGAATGATTTGGTCTTGATGGTCGTGTACTCGAACGATGAACGATTGGAAATGATTTGTAATCTCGCGGCGTCCGCTATTTGTGTTATTGAAGAATGTCTATTACCAAAGTATGGTAAATTATACTACGAATAATTTGTTAGCTGTGAGTTTGGTACTACTTGTCGTTTTTATTACGATGTTGAAGTGTTTCCGATGGCGTTGGATTCTCCAGACTGCTTGACTCTGGAAATGGTGATCTCCGGTGACGTGATTTGAAGATCAAATCTATAGAACGGAATTGGAATTTGAAAATATGAAATATTCTATGCCTACGTTACGTTGTATGACGACGAATGAGCTTCGTAAGATGAAGGCAAGTACGTGTGTAGTTGTAGTATAGTAATAGTAAACGAAAATCGACAGATTGATAAGTAAAACGAGAGTACATTGTCATACTGTTTTGTTCAAATAGTCGATTGGTTGTTTTATAGGAATTGTACCCTAATCCGGCCACATTCTTAGTGATTGGATCTTTGAATTTGAAGATGAAGTTTGTTGTAATTTTTATCAAGTGAAGTCTGAAGATTTAGAACGGTCGTCGAATCAACGTCCTCCAAGAACTGATCTACTTTACCATCACATATTCAAATCGTAGTATATCAAAGGTAACATTTTACAACAATCCAACCAACGTGCTTTCCCAATTACCCAATTTTAATCGCGAACCAACTCGTTAATTTCCAAGTAGTATTATCTCAACGTTAGCCATATTGAAAATTGGTAATTTTCTACAAAAATGGACTCGTCGCTTCGTCCGGCGACGAATAACAAAGCTAGAAAAAAGTAAAAGGTCGTATTACTAATCTGTGGCTTATTTATAGAGTCATAAATTAAAATCCGTATCCAAGTGTTACTTTAAATCTCACCCAATAGAAGAATAAACAGGTTATATGTAGGAGTTGTACAATATACGTAATCGTGTACGGATACAGCTCCAGCTCCAAAGGTGCACACACGTTCTCACGAAGCAAATACACATACAATTTTTTTTAACCTGTCGCGCGATCGAAAATATAATTCTTTATTTGTTGAGAAAGCTTGTACGAGATTTTTTATTCGAATTTAATAAAGAAAGACGCGTCCGGTATAAGAAATATGTACGTCGTGGTAAATGATGTATAGAGCTAGTCGGTGCGGTATTTAAAATTTTAATTTATTCGCCTTAAAGGAGCAGGCGCGAAATTATGAAATTTCTTTGTACCCAACTTGGATCGAGCTTATTGATATTCATCTGCGTATATTATAATGCTAGATATTCTCGGTCGTATTGGTATTTTTAACCAGTGAGATTTGTGTGCGGGCGTACGATCCTTTTTTTTCTTTTTTTTTTCTCTCGTAGCTCAGCCAGACGATACGATGTGAAAAATTTTCATTTTTATGGAAAGCTTTACGCAGAAAAAGAAAATAAAGCCAGCCAAGAAGAAAGCGAAGAAACGAGCGAATGTAAAAATGCTCGAAATCCTATTTCATTGGATAGAATGTAATTTTCCGGCTATAAAATAAATCAAGACGAAGACCTGCAGAATGGTATAGAGAAATATAAGACCGTAAATCAGCCGCTCGTATACTCGACTGTCCGATTCGAAGATGAAATAAGATAAAAATAAATTAAAATTGTAGCTAATTTATCACCGCCGTCGGATGCGCACCTCTGTGGTGTATAAAAAATTCACATTCTGCACCCTTCGCTAGGCTGTGGTGAGGTGGCTTCGGTTGCTACAGCGATACGCTGAATGCGAAAAAGCGTCCACCAGCCGACGTGTGCTTGTGCTCGTGTCGAGAGAATGCAGAAATAAAAATACGAGTAAAATCAACTTTGCTGAAGAAATACGCTACGCTGTGAAAAAACAGGAGTATATGGCTGCTGTGTCATTATGGTTGTGTATCATCTATATGGAATATATTTTGAAACCATACAGGATAGATTATAGTGCGATTTGATGGCATTTAGGGTGGAAAGTTTTTTAAAAATCAATGAGAAACGAATCCAAAGCGAGATTTTCCCCTGGATTGGAACGAGAGAAACGACTCGACTCACTGAAGTATTTAAAAAAAAAAATTCTTAATTCTAACACTTAAACAGGTCTATTGAAACGATTTTACTCTGATTTTAATGACAATAATGAAATGAGAGAAATGACTAATTAAATGGTGAAAAATGAACTTTTTTTCTGATGAATCTCATATTTTGTGAAATTTAAATGAATTTTTCTTCTCACCACACTGCCAGTAATACTATGAGTAACTAGTGTCTATTTTACTCAATTTGTTTACATGGACGTGGATCGTTGTTGTTGAATTTTATCAAGTCCAATATATTGCACAGATATTTGATATTCTGAAATTGGAGGGGAGGGGAGGTAGGGGTCCAATCGAAATTTTGGTAATAATAAAAATTATTCCCAAGACTTCAATCTACAATTTTTGTTTGAACATTTTTTTAATTGGACCCCTAACTCCAATAATTTTTAATAATATGAAAATCCAAGTCATATTATGTGAAATTGAAGGGGAGGGAAGGGTCTAATCGAAAATTTTATCATAACAAAAATTATTTCTGGGGCCTCAGTCTACAACTTTTGTTTGAAAATTTTTTCAATTGGACTCCTCCCCAATCTTGAAAAAGTGTCTACCTGATGTTATGTGAAATCGGAGGAGAGGGAGGGATTCAATCGAAATTTTTATAATAAACAAAATTATTTTCATGATCTTAATCTACAACTTTTATCTGAAAATTTTTTCAATTGACCCCTTCCTCCTTCACTTCTTCAATTTTTAATTAGTATATTCGGAGTGTTATGCGAAATCGGTGGGGAGAGAAGGGCCAAATTGAAAAACATTTCAAACAAAAGTTGTAGCTTGGAGTCCTAGGAATAATTTTGTTCATTACAAAAATTTCATTTGAGCCCCTCTCTCCCCTCCAATTTTAAATATCAAGTATCTATGTAGTATATTGGACTTTTTATAAATTTTCGATGGTGCCAAAAAAAAAAAAACAGTATACTGCGGCGATTCACCCGTGATTTTGACTTGTGCTGTTAGTACTTGAAAGGTGATTTGAATTTTTACCGTTAATACTTGCCACCCTTAAATTTCCAATTTTTTTCAATTTGTAAACCTTTACAAAATATGAAAAATTTTACCAAGAATTTAAATTTTTTTACAACTATTTTAAGATTTGAATCTTCTTCAGTAATCTAGTAAAGAACTCAAGTTTTTGTATTTTGTGAGATTTTTAAATTTTAAAATTTTTTAGAAATTTTGCATTTTGTGAAAATTTTGATTTTGAGAAATTTGTTAAATTTCAAGAATTATATTTCTTGTAGGTATCTATCTCTTGAATTAACCCAAGAAAATAAAAAAAAAAATGTTCTCAGGCGATTTTTTTGATTATTTTTTTTTTTCTAAATAATTTTGAGAAAATTAAAACTCTCATATTTCTTCAACTATTTTTTCATCGGCTGATGAAATGTTTTTTAGGTGATTTTTTGTAAGATTTTTTTTTTAAATGAATTTAATCAATTTTTTTTCATGAGAATTTTTTTGAAGAAAAATTCTTGTCGATATTTTTCGACCCCCTCCCCCTCCTCCTAAAACAATTGTTTTACATAATTTTTCATAACAAGTGAATTTTAAATTTTTTTTCTAAATAATTTTTTTGGAAAAAAGTTATTATTAGCTTTATTCGTTTATTTTACAAACTTTTCAAATTTGTCCGGTAGAGACAGCAAATTCCATTCCAAAAATATCTAAAGTAATTCTGCAATTTGATTGGTCGTGCCATCCATTCAATACGTCCTTGTCCAATCAAATTGCAGAATAGCAAACAAACAAAGCCACTAAAAGCCAAAAAACTAGTAGAATTTGGAATTTGCTGTATCTACCGAACAAATTTGAAAAGTTTGAGAAATAAACCAACAAAGCTATTTTATCATTTTTAAATATTTTAAAATATTAAAAAAAAATTATTCAATTTTTTCACGAACCAAAAGCTTGAATTAAAAAGCAAAAAAGTTGAAAAAATTATTACTTCAGAGCCCTATGCTGTAGAATTTCGACACAGTTACAGGAAAACTCTACGGATAGCGATCAATTTTGCATTAAATAGTAGGCGAACTTCGACCCATTTATCGAGTTTGAGCTGGTGAGGCAAGGGAGGTGAAGATGGTGGTGTCTTGGCTTTGCTACCAGTAGCAACCCTATATTTGTATTCATACCTTAACATAGCATATAATTTCGTTTAACGTTGTATAATCGAATGGAAACGTATAAATAATAGCTCCTGTATACCTAGAGACCGATGGGATGCGGTGAAATTAAGAAAAGAAATGGGTAATTTTCAAGAATAAGTATACGAGGTTTGTTCAGGTGTTGTATCTACAGTCGAATACAGGGTGCGAATGCCAGTCTCGAGCTTTATAAGTTTTTCGACTGTTTGCAAGTCGGCCCTCCATAGAATGTAGAGAAGAGCAGCGAAATAAGAGCAACGTTTTTCGTTTTGGGTTGGCGCGCGTGCCGCGGTTGGCGCAGCGGGTTAAAGGGTGCGACGAATACGGCAACGTTCCCGAATGAAAGATAGCGCCCGCTGTCTCCATAAATTCTATAGTGCAGGCAAAGAAGCAAAGGAGACAAAGCTCCGCCATACATCTGATACTGCTATTCCATTTTAGATCGAATATCTTTCTCCATTTCTTACATTTGCGCCGTATTACTGGAATATTTTCCGTTTTATTGCGCGATTTCCCGTTATCACGTTTTTTCCCATTTTTTTTTCTTTTTTCGCTGCAGCGCTTATTTTATTTTATTTTTTTGTACGAGAAAACGTCGCTCGTGTGTCTCGCCTAAGCCTACACTCCTTTCGCTAGTGTGTTTGCAGTATATTAAAAAAACGTCAAAACAAAAGTCCTACAAGCGGGTGCACAAAGCACCGAAGAAATTTTCCAACCCTTGAATTCCGTTGTGTTCTATTTCAATCGTTATAAAATCGGTTTTGTTTTCGAGACGATAATTTATTTCACGGTTGGAACTCGTTTGGACGATGGTTCCAGATACGTTGCGCAGCACCATTTTTTTCTCCTCTTCTAGTTATTCCAGTTTTTTACTCCGGCAGAAGTCTGTTTCGCGACGACATTGGTCCACACAGAGCTGGTCAGAGTTGGACTTCGATTTTAATTAGTTCGCGTGTTCGAACTTGATTTATTTGTCCACCAACAAAGACATGTCTGTTATGAAGGAACACGGACTCACATGCGAACTTATTCGCTCTCTCAAGTCATTGCGTGATTAGGAACCGTATAATTTTTTTTTTACTTTATTTTTGTAGGTTGTTATTTTCTATACATATACCTACTATAGGTACAAAAAAAGAGACAGAGTATACTTTCATTAATGATTTTCAAGACAGGAGTAGGTATAATGGCTCCCAGTGTGATTCTATGGTCAATATGGAGGTATAGGGGGAGGTATTACTAGATGCAACTTCATATAGGTAGTCCAGTCCTCCAGTGTGAATTACTTAATCCAATACGATGAGAATATTACTTTTCAGATTCTTATTCCCCCTTTTAAAGTTTTTGTGAATCATCTTGTAATAAGATCTTCAAAAAATCATCTCAAGGCAAGTGTATGCACCAATTTTTATTATGAAATACATTCTATCGTAGGGTGTGATTGTATTAGATCCATTACCACGGAATAATTTTCATCTGAACATAACTGGTTTTGTGTATTTTCATCTAATAATCGACGCGATAATAACCGGTTCAAAGATACCGGGACATCATCCAGTATCTGCTGAGGGTACCCGCGCGCGTTGAAGGGAATAAAAAAGTACATAGGATGAGATTACACAGACGTGGTAATTATTACATATACGATGAACCGATAATTGTTTTAAAACGATGGCACTAATTATTTTATAGGCTGATTTTGCTCACTTATTATGTAGATATTAAGAAATATCAAATATGCGAGTCGTTTAGATGGGTAATTTAACCTTTTAATTTCATGTCGACTCGTTCGTTGCGGGTATTGAGACGATGATTAAGTAATTCATTAAACCGCATTAGAATTAGATGAGAGGCGATTTCTGCATTGGAGGTCTTGGCGAGATGAGGTCATCACGATAATGTTGAAGACCAGAGGCGAGATATTTGAAGTCGCGATGTTTAGATTTAAAGTGGAGCTAGAAGTTATACTAATTTGGGGGGAACTCTAGAATACTCAATTTTTTTGAATTTTTAAACCTTTACTAACAAGGGAATCTCGCCAACTCGTCACCTCCGATTGAGCTGAAATTTGGCTCACTGAAAGAGCATGCAACCCAGATCTCACAACCAAATTTTTAGCTGCCGAAGTTGATTTTTCGATTTTTGGCGAATTTTTGAAAATTGGTAAAACTGCCTCCAAAAAACTATTTTTTGAAGAAAAAAATTGTAAATTTCAAGATAGAATCCTGAAAATTGGTTTGTACACTGAAGCCGACCTCCCTAGTCGATTGGCACCATTTTCAAAGCGATCTGGAGCCTCCATGAAAAAGTTTACTTTTCTACAGCACACTGGAATCTCTCCAGACAACAAAAGTCAACATTTTCTGGAGACTCCAGATCGCTTCGAAAATGGTGCCAATCGACTCGGGGAGGTCGACTCAAGGAGGTAGACGAAGTTTCAGGTGATATGCTGGAGAAATTGATTTTTTGGAAATTTTTAAAAAATGCAAAATTTTCAAGTTGTCAAAAAAAAAAACACGTGCGAACTCGTCACCTCGGATTTTGGATTCAACTACGTCAATCGATAGATGGCATCATACTAACGCTACAACGCTAGGATTAAATTTTCAGCTGCTGAAGTTAATTACAGCGCCGTCTGGAGCTATTCCAGTGCGCTGAAGAAAAGTCATATTTTTCTGGAGGCTCCAGATCGCTTCGAAAATGGTGCTAATCGACTTGAGAGGTCTATTTTAGCCTACAAACCAATTTTCAGGACTCTATCTTGAAATTTACAATTTTTTTTAAAATGTTTTTTTGGAGGCGGTTTTAGCCATTTTCCGAAATTCGTCAAAAATCGAAAAATCAGTTTCGGCAGGTAAAAATTTGGTTGTGAGGTCTGGGTTGCATGTTGTTCCAGTGAGCCAAATTTCGGCTCAATCGAAGGTGACGAGTTAGCGAGGTTCCCTTGTAAGTATGACAAAATTCGATTTTTTTATAGTTGACTATAATTTTTTTTCAAATTCTAGAATTGTTGGACTACCAAGAATTCTACTTTTTTTACAGTTTCTTTCCCATATATAGCAATGCTGAAGTCAATTTCATTATTTATCGACATTTGGCTCCACATGGCATCCACATTTACATCGACAGGTATACCCTCCTAAAGTGACGGATTTCGATGTGTCGACATTTACATCGAATAACATCACCATGGATCGAGAATTACCTCGATATTTTGCTAGATATGTCATTCACAATGACATCGACATTTACCCCAAAATTCACCTCTGATATTTATTGAAATTATAGTCAAAAATAGAGTGTTCAAGTCAACAGTTCAACATTTTGTCAAAGTTTCAACACTGACATCGCCATTGCAGCTGGACATACATGTGCCGTTGTGTCCATCTAACAACGAAGTGATTCTCAAAGCCTTATATACTAATTCACGGCACAATTTATCTGCGAGTATCACAACCACCCTCAGGACGTTGAAGTTCATATCGACATATGGTCGACAGTGCTAATAGTGAAGACAGTGAAGTCAATGATAAAATAGATATGTCGACATTGCATTCGACGTCGACAAAAGCATCTTCAAAATCATCGACACCTTGGTGGCATGAAAAAGTCATCAGGAAATTGATCGACGTCTCGACGATTCAATTAATTTAAGTGAAAGTACGTGGTTAGATATTTTGTCAATGTGAATGTTGACGTTGACAGTTGCTATGGGAGTTGAGTTGCGGGGTAAGATTCAAAAAATTTTCAAGTATGTAGTAAACAATTCTAATTTTTGTATTTCTTGTGATTTTTGAATTTTCGAAATTTTGCACAAATTTTGATTTTAGGAATTTTGAAATTTCAAGAATACGAGTATTAAATAGATTTTTTACTCCTGGCATTGATGTATCTCAAACTCTGTTTGTAGTCAAAAGAAAAAAATGTGTATAGATAAAGGTGCTACCTAGCACGACTACAAAACACCTTGAACTGTTTTGGAAAGGGAAATCCTCTCTCACCTTAACACATCTCGTGCATCAAAATGAGCCAGCAATCTAATGGATATCATCTCTCTACTCGAGCAACTCTCAGCTACTCGTGTATATCGAAGTTAATTCACGACCTAATGCGACGCGACTGCATCGTCCCTGATACGGCGACGACAATCTACATAAAATTCGGCGCCTGCCTGGTATACTTGGGAAATGTTGGTCATCAGCAGCGAAGCGAACGTGCGACATTCCAACGTTGTCACGAGTGTACGCAGCACATTTGGCGAAGAGTTAATTGAAATGTACGAACACGTTACAAGTTATCCGCACGTATCCGAATCACGTACTTATTATGACAAAGAAGATGGACGAAGGCACGATTAAAATTCGAGCATTTAATTCGCTATACAGAGAATGTATCGTATTATCCAAGGTAGTGCTACCTGAATATTCTCGTAGGTGCATTGAAATCGTGTAGCTGGTTTATATAATCTCTCGTATCGAGGTGCTTTTGCAATTTTGTCATCAGCATATTGGGCGCCAGTTGTGATACGCTGGTTGGGTTTACACGTATATCAATGTATGATGGAATTGATGGACATACCTACCTATTTTAACCGAAACGAGGTCGTGGACAGATTCTATGCCAAGAAGTAAAGGATTTTGGAGATCTCTGCGTACATGTTGAAAAACTGTTGTGATTGGAAGCTCAATGTCTGTCAACATGCTATGAAAGATGGTACCAGAACCATCGAGTATTTTCTCAAGAACATACAAAAGCTATTGAAAGCCACTGATGCACATATCCAAAGCAGAACACGGATTGCAGGCAGCCAACTAGGTACACCTGAATGTGCTGAGATTGACCGTGTGTACATTGCGGTCGCGTATACTACAAACAGGCAATGTAGCCTAGGTACGTGGTGAACCAACTCTGGAGTTTTTTCCCTCTTTATTTTATTTTTTTCCTTCTAAAACATGCTGGAAACTGAAGCATATATATAAATTACTGCACTGGCCGGTGTGCCTGCCTAAACAAGAAAAAAGCAGCAAACACGACCGGTACAATTCACCCATCGGATTCCATACTTGGAATGTCGCAACGGAATACATTCTCTTTTACGGAAGATATAGTCGGAGCCAATAAAAGGAATAAATTTGAACTATGCTCTTTTTTACGCTCCCCGCGTTCGCTATCTGCCCCGATGCCGCGCCTGACTCCGTCTGCTAGCCGTCTACATCTTTATATTTCTTCGGTTTTTGTTCGTGCCGTTTCTGCCATCTTTATAAGCGACCAGTAACGAGTTAATCATGTTTCGCGATGTCCATATAAGAAAAATACCAATTGGAATTAGACTTGTGGTTTTTTTTCTCCTTCGGTTTGCATCGGTACGTTGGTTGGTCATTCCGACGTAGGTATATTTCATAGAAAGGAGAAAAACGTGACGTAGTTCTCTTTTTCTATTTTGCTGCTTCATGTTCTGTATAAGATGGATACTTGCGTCAGCCTCCAGCTATATGGAATTCAAAGGTACAAAAAATTGTCGCATGCCACACACGACGACCAACAAATGTCACTGGTAGATCATAGAGATGTTTTATTCATCCATTTATGCGGTTTATATGCCATTATACCTATACGTAGTGTAGTAGTTCCAAGAACGATGATTTGTTAACGAACTGATCATCCTCCAGCAGTGTACCGGTTTGTGACTTACATGTTCAAAGAATACACGCTCGATTGAATTATTTCCCAGTTTTGGAATGATAGAATGTGCTCGATGCTGGATTAAGATATTTGCCGCTCTATGCCAGGAAAATATGCCGCTCCTTCATTTTTATGGAAGAAATTAATAAAACAATTTTCCACAAAGAAGCGAATTTCTTCAGTTTGAAGGCGGTAATGGTCGCGTCGAAGAAGATTGAAAATGGCGGAACTGCCTAATTTGTTACTCGAAAAATTGCTCATCAATTCAGAAAAAAAAAATCAAAGAAAAAAAAATTTCTCAGGAACTTACTTCCAAAAATATATGTTTGCTAAACTTAAACAGTTTTTTATAAAGTTTATTTTGAAATATCTAAAAATTTTAAAAGTTGGATGTAAGAAATGTTCAACATCAATTTTCTTAAGATGTAGGTAATCAAATAAGTTTTACTTATTTGATTTTTTTAAAATTTTGTTTAAAAATAATTTCCAAGAATTTTGTTCCAACATAATTTCTTGACCTTTTACCTATTTAATTTTTTTTATAATGTCCGAAGTTCTTTTTTTTTTCTTTCTTTTTTTTAAATTTCGATTAATAATTTTTTTTCCCAAATTTTTTTTTTTTTTTTCGATTACAATTCATGTAATTTTGTTCAAAACAATTTTACATTTAAATTCTGTTGAAAATAAATTTTTCCAAATTTTGTTCAAACTTTGAACTCTATTTTTAAAAATTTCGATCAAATCCTTTTTCGAAAAAAAATCAATGCTTGAAAGCAATTTTCTTCAAATATTGTTGAAAAATACTTTTAATAAAAATTGTGAACAGCTGAACACTACACTGAAAAAAATGGATTTTCAAAAACCGTAATGATTCTGGGTAAAACACAGTAAATTTAGGATACGTCGCCAATTTTAGAATCATTCCGGTGAAAAACAGAAAAGATTCAGTTGAACTCCGTAATCATTCCGGAGTTCAACAGAATCTTTTCTGTTTTTCACCGGAATGATTCTAAAATTGGCGACGTATCCTAAATTTACTGTGTTTTACCCAGAATCATAACGGTTTTTGAAAATCCATTTTTTTCAGTGTATTCAACAAAAAAAAAATCTGTTCAATACCTACCTACTTTTTAAATCAAATTTTGTTGGAAAATGACTACTTTTTTGAAAATTTTATTGAAGCATTTTTTTACATTTTTTAAAATATAGGTACTTAGACCTACCTACTTATTGAAATTCAATTTATTTCACAACTAATTTCGTTCAAGTTTTGTTGAAAAGTAGGTATTCTGTTTTTCATTTGAACACAATTTTTTTTAATTTTAATGAAAACTATATTTTCCTCACATCTTGTTGAATATAGGTATTTATATATTTTTAATTTTCAAACATATTTTTTCAATAATTATTTCATTTGGATTTAATTTTGAAGAAAAAAATATTCACTTAATAACTAGGCAGTTTAATTCTTTGTTAAAATAGGTACCTACCTAAAATTTCTTGAAATTGTATCAAGATTTTTTTTTTTAATTTTCAAATCTCATTTTTCCAATCGTTGCCAAAAAATAATTTCCCTTGGTTTTTTTTGAACAGTTTTTCTAATTTTTATTGAAGACTGTTTTACATCAAATTTTGTTGAAGAATAATTTTTCAAAATTTTGTTCAAACACAATTTCTTAATTCTGACTTTTAAAAAAAATATTTTTTTACTTATTAATTTAAAAATCTGGTTCATATTCAATTTTGAAAAAAATTGCTTGTAAGTCATTTTCTTCAAAATATATTATTGAAAAACACTTCTAAAAAAAGTTTTGAACGCTATTTAAAAAAAAAAATGGTTAAATAAATACTTCTTAAATTAAATTTTGTTGAAAAATCTCTGATTTCATTCAATTTTATTAAAGCCTTTTTTCAATGTATTTTCGAATCTTATTTTTCTAAACGTTGCTGAAAAATAATTTTTCACAATTTCGTTCAAACGCAATTTTTTAAAATTTCTTTCAAATCCAATTTTAAAAAAAACAGCATGGAACTCATTTTCCTCAAATATTGTTGAAAAAATATATATTTTTAAATCAAAATTTTAAACACGTATAAAAAAAAAATTGAAAACTTTTTAAATCAAATTTGGATGGAAAAACAATTTTAAATCCAATTTAGGTAGGTATCAAGTTCAGAACTAATTTCTTTAAATTTTTTTTTCTTTTTTCTGAAGAGTATCTCACAGAATTTTGTGATTCAAACTTTTTGTTTGTACTTATCCAAACTTCAAAGAAGAAAACAAAAGTTTTAAAACTAAATTTCCTTCATACAAATATAGGTATTGTTATAAAATGATTTTCAATTTTTTTAGCACAATTTTTTCAACATTTTTATGTAAATGCAGTTGAATTGAATACTAATTTCTTTCAGATTTTGTTGATTTTTTTTTTTTTTTTTTTGGTTCAAATAGTCTTTTAAAATTTCCTCAAAATCAAGTTTTGAAAAATATCTAAATGATTTTCTTCAAATTTTATTTGAAAAACATTTTTTCAAATTTTGTATTTATACAGGACAAAATATTTTTGGAATTTTGTTCAAAAAATTTTTGTCAAATAAATTTTATTAAAATTCAAAATTTTTAAAAATTCTTCAAATATTTTGAAATTTTTGAAATTTATTCTTCAAAAAATCAATTGACTTGAAAATTTTTTCTCCCACAAAAGTTGGGCTACTTTATGGTTCACATCATGGTGTGGTTGGCGAATATTGTAATTCGACGCTGGATACACTGACGTATGTGTATATTATAGAAGACTTCTTCCCCTATATCCCGGAGAAAGAGAACTCGACAAAAAATAATTCCTTTGTAAAGTTTACTCACATTTTAACGGGAAGTTGTAATTTAGAGACGCGACCAAGTTTTCCTTTTGCAATGTGTAGATATTTTTTTGTCTTTTTTATTCTCGCTGCAGATTGCCAGCGCTTTAGGGAACCTCCAGCGACGAGATAGACGTTTTTCTCCCATTTCCCTCATGTTATATGTACGCTTTTACGCGTAATAAACATTCTCGCGCAGGAGACGATGACAAACAAAAGGATAAACCTTGAAAAAAAGAGAGAAAAAAAGTCGCTAGCGTAATAGAGGTGCGTTTATATCGCGAAAAAGGGAAAACTATATACGCGACGTATTGTTAAATCTATCGTGAAAAAGCATTTTAGGAATTATTGGATTTTATTGTCGCAATCACTTAATTTGGCGTGTTTATTTATGTATATGCAACGTCGAGTATGAAGATTTTCGCTTCAGTATGTAGAATTGTAGACTGAGTAAGGCGATTTGAAGGCTCCTTTAACTCCCTCCCTACTCATGAGAGATGTAAATACTCAGAATACATATGTCAGCATGTATGGTATATTGAAATCGTATGTCTCATGCTGAAAGACCAAAGCCCTGATACGTCTTTGGCGTTTCGAGAATTTTCTCACAATTATATTTAGTACAATAGTGCGCCAGGAGCAAGATGAAATGGTGAAATGTTGTACTGAAAGATGAAGATACACGCTTGGCAAAGTTTTTCGCTCACTGTACGACTAGGACGAATGTGCTGTAGCGATCATTGCCATCGTCGGATCGTATTAACAACGGTAGAGCGCGGTATCGTATTAAATGGAGCGATTTATTAAAGCTCGCCCGCCGAAAATAAAAGCTGGCTAGGAGAGAAAAGTGTAAGAAGAAGAGAAAAACCAAAACGAAAAGCGCACAAACCAGGAAAGAAAATTAAATAGAGAATTCTCGGAATGGTAAAAACCGTTTGGTCGTATAATAAAATTCCGAGGCAAAAGTAATTGAAAAACATAAGAAAGGCAGTCCTCTGATGGTAAAGGCGCGTCTGGCATTTTCCAAATAATTGATTACTGGCTGCGAATCTGCGTTATACTTCTTTCGTGTGACATTATAGTTTCGCGTGGCGCGCGCGGTTATAACGTACGATATGTAGTCGATAAGCGGGCGGTATGCGTGTGCCGTGTACCGTACTATACACTACCCCTTTGGATACATAGTATAGGCTACACCATCGTACACGTACCGAGACCGAGACCCGAGCTCTGTGTGCCGAAGAGACCACGAGCGGCGCATGCTTTAGGGAAATGTCGTCGTCGCGTCTTTTGGCCACCTTTACGACCTCGTTTTTCGTCCTGCTGCGATTTATACGTCCTATATACTATACTGTACCATTCTCTATACTAAACTATTTTCTATACGGAAAGTGCAAGCTAACGAATATCTACCGGAGGTTTTGTCAGGTCGCCCACTCGTGTCCCCCGGGTCCCTCTGGCTCAATACTGGGCGAGCAGCACCGATGACGTATAATGTCATTTTTATTTTCCTGCTTGATGAAAGTTGAACTATTGCCGACAGCTGTTACCTCTGCGAAGGTTGGCTCGCTTTTAGGCTTTCGTATATGAAAGCCCAAGCAATTGAGAAAATGCTTATTTCAACATGGCCAACAATATGGCATCTTGGAAATGTAATAAAAGTGACGAATGAGCTCGAGTTTACCCAAAAGCGAGAATGAAATTTGCGTTTGCAAATCTGCGTGTGTTTGGTTTGGTTCGTAAAAGTTTTTGAACAGATGAGGAGGCAATGGTGGCGAGATTTTGGATAAAGATGCTGGGCCTTTTTTTTTGCAAAAGAGCCTCCAAGTGGTTTATTTAGAAATATTTGTGGTATTGCACTTTTTTCCAAGATTTAATATTATCTCCTTAAACTAGAAACTGATAAAAATAATATTTGAAAAAAAGATTTCACATTATATTATTGATAATTCATAGTTACATTTGTATTGCAAAATAATTAACAATGAACTGATCAATGGTTACTTTTGCTTTTTTGTTTTAGGTAAGTGTCAATTTTCATAATAAGAATAAGAAAATCAATATAAAATCAGTGGGTAAGTACTTATTAAGACTTTAGAACAAATTTTATCTTTATTACCGTTTTAAGTGCTCGTGATAACACACCTTCATCCCTCCTTCAAAAAAATATTCATGTTCGATTTCATTTATTGAAAAAGAGAGTATATATATTTTTTTATTCTAAATAAGTTCTTCCGAAGTACTTAGGTAAAATTAGAAAAAAAAAATATTTAAAAAAAATTGAATATACTAGGTATAATTATGCTCATAGAAATAGAATTTTAAAAGAAAACAGTTGTTTTTCTAATTTTGGTCAAAAGAAAATTTATACAGATTTTTTCTTTGGAAAAAATTTGGTTTGAAATTAATTTTTCAAATTACTTATTATTAAAATACCAATTTTTGAAAATTTTGTTAACCGAGGTGTAATTCCAAAGTTTTCCCTTCTTTTTTATTTAATTTAAAAAAAAAATGAATACCGGCAATTGTTTAATGACAATTTCACCCCCCCCCCCCCACCAACAAAAAATTATGATTCCGTCAAGAAATGAACTTTTTGAATTATCGTCAAAAACTGATTTTTAAAATTTTATACGAAAGCAGACGTTTTCCTGATTTATCAAGTTTTGAACATTTTATGGAGAAACAATTTTTCAAATCAAAATTTTGTTTAATGTCAAAGTTTTATAGTTTTTAAAAGTTTTGTCAAGAAACAAACAAATATTTCAAAAAATTGCATATTTAAAATTTTGTTCATAAGAAAATTTTTCTAGATTTCTTTTTTTACTTTTCTAATTTAGGTACCGATTTTTGAAGATTTTGTTGAGAAACAATAATTTTTCAATTTTTTGTTGGATTAATTTTTTTAATTTTATCTGGTGCAAAATTTTTTCCTATTTTTTGTATTAGGTATAATTTTTTTAAATTTTTGTGAATTTTTTTTTAATATTTAAAAAAGAAATTCATAGAAAAAGTTCTTTAGATTTATTTTTTAAATTTTGGCGAATGCCAAATCATATCTAGATTGTTTAAAATTTTAATTTTATGGAAAAACGAAATATTTTTAATTTTTTTTTTTTAAATTTTGTTCAATGAGGGGTTTGTAATTTTGTTTAAAAGTTTAATTGTGTAAAGAAACAAATTTTTTGAATTTTATTCAAGCCAAATTTTTTAAAGATTTTTTTGAGATATCAATTTTTAAATATTTGTTTCAATGAGAAAATGGTTTTTGATTTTGTTAAAAAATCAAGTGTTGAGAACTCGGTTGAAAAAATTTTTAAATTTTGTTTGGTGAAAATTTTTTCTTATCTTTTGTTGAATATTGAAAATTTTGTTGGTAGGTAAAGAAGTTTCAAAAATTCTGTTCAGTGGCAAATTTACAAATTTTATCAAAAAATTAAAATTTTATAGAGAATTGAATTTTTTTAATTGGTGTTCAACTAACAATTTTCTAAAATTTTGTGCAAAGGCCAATTCTTCAGATCTTGTTGAAACATGCATTTATAAAAAAAAATTGAGAAACATATAGTAATAACAAATTTTTGGAGATTCATAGTGCCTACAGATACTCCCCCTCCCCAACCAAAATCACTACTTTTTATCAACAGATTTTTTCTCTATTTTTCACAAAATTGGCCAAAAATTGAAGACCTTCCTCTCTTCTCAAAAAATTATAACTCAAATGTGGCTATACAGAAAATTTTTCCAATAACAGGAAAACCCTTTAATGAACCAAACTTGAGTGATTTTTTGATTTTTTGATTCAATACATTATTTTATTCACCACACATTTTTCAAATCACAAAATATCAATTTACGGAAACTTACAGAAACAGTTTTCAAAAATTCTGTTCATGCAGTGGCAAAAATTTTACAAGATTTCAAAAAAAAAAAAAACATTTTAAACAAAAACATTTTTTAAAATTTTGTTTGAATGTAAAATTTTTCCAAGTATTTTCAGAAAACAAATCTCTAAAATTTCTGTCAATTTATCTACAAGTATAAAATTTTTGTTGAGAAATAAATTTTTCAAATTTTTATCGAAACACAAAATAATAAAGAATTTTTCTTGAACAAATTACATTTTCTTCAAAAACGTTGTTTTTTTAAAAATTTTGTTGTTTAAGAAGAATAAAATTTTTCCAAATGCCTACCTATTTCAAAAAAAAAAAAAAAAAAATCAAGGGAAATTTTTTTGGATAAATGCATTTTCAAAAAAAAAATGAATAAATAATACCAAAGGAAAATTTTTCCAGATTATTGAAAGATCATATTTTTTGTTTACTTGACAAATTTGAAAAGGTAATGAAATTTTTATTTTTATTTTTTTTTATTGTGCCAAAAAACAAATTTCTAACTTTTTTTAAAAACATTTTTCAAAATTTTTTTTGAGGAAGTTTTTATTTTATTTTTTAAAAACATTTTTGAAAAATGTTTTAAATTAGTTTTTTTTCAAAAAACAAAATTCAGAAAAAAATTTTTGAAAACTTTTTTCAATTTTTTTTGTATTTCGATTTTTTTAGTTTTAGTGAGTCCAAGGTGATAAGCGTGGTATATCTTCGAGGTTCTAGACTCTAGAGGATGTTAAACATTGCTTTGAAACAAAATTTCAAAAAAAAAAATGTTTTTATCAAAAATTTCAAAAATTTCTTCTTATCAGAAAATTTTAAAACGAGATGTTTTTAGTGTTACATAAAAGCCTACAGATATCTATATTTTTCTTTATTTTTTTAAGATCATAATTTTTCCAATTTTTATTCAAGATCTACCTTCTCCTGTACAAATGGTATAGATCTCTGTACTTGGATTCAAGATCTACTTAGTTCGAATAAATGTAATTTCCGCTATCCCATATAAAAACATATCAGGTGTGAAGAAAGGCAAAGGCAGGCGTATACCTATCGTTTCGGATCATTATACATGTTGTACAATACACGCAAACTCTGTAACATTAAAGTCGCAGCTCCGCTCGCAAAAGCACGGGGAAACTTTCGCACGTTTATCGTTATTATAGACCTACCCAGTACCTACGCTCGCAATTTAATAAATCAAAAATCTTAGGCAGGTATATGGAAGCGCGTAAGACTATTATAGAGACGAAAGAAGTTATGTGCTATATACCTACAATGATGGCAATTAAGGTAAACTCGCGCGGTGCCAGTTCGAAGTTCGCACAACAACGCGTGTGTCAAAAGGTTCCAAGTATAGATTACCAGTTGGATAAAAAGTTGCCCGTGCTGGGTGTAGGTAATTCGACGGTTGAAAAGTCAAGTCATACAGAGAGGAACGTTCGATACGCCAAAGCTGTACCATATAAAGGTACGCGTACTATACATAAGGCGTACGTACAATGTGACGTACTATTTGCCCCGCGGGCTGGGGCTGTGGTTGCTGTGCGGGTGTGTGGCGTTTTTTTTTTTCTCGCACTTAATTGGAATGACTCTAAGAACCCCTACGTTAGGTTATTATGTTCCGCTACCGTAATTTACCGCACGTAGTAAAGCTTTATCTGGCGTGGCGGCTGGTAATAAATGGCGCCGTGTTTCGTGCGTGGAAATGCGAACACGTTTGCCGAAGAAAAACATAAAGCTTATCGTGGAAACGATATCGTCCGCAAAGACTATCTATCGGCATTTCGCAAAACATTATTACATTTGTAGCCTATTTAAGGCTGCTGTATAGACGAAGACGACCCGCGAACGCGACCCCGGCAACACGATCCCATGTTTCATACTCAGGCACACGAGGAAATATTAACTCTCGTGTAGGCGAGAAATTGAATTATCTGCTGGAATCGTACGAAATTGAGATAGTGCGGTGTTTTTTAATCTCCCTGGGTATATACGAAGGTGTAACATGCAGGATTCATCCCCTCTTCCCCTTTATCAGAATTTGCAATTATGCTGAAAAAAAGGGTACGAAGCGAGGAAAAAAAATATGTGAGTACGTTTTGTTCAAAATTATTTAAAACAAAATTCATAATTTTCATTAAGTGGAAATTTGTCAAAAACCTATCTTTTTTTGGATTTGTTTTGAAAGGAATTTCCTAAATTTTATTAGAAATTAATTTTTCAACAATTTTATTTTTGGTCATATTATTTGAAACTTGAAAAAATCTAATTTTTACAAGTTTTGCTCAAAATCATACTTTTCCGAAATTTTGAAAAACACTTTCCATTAAATTTTTCTCAAAATCATTTTCATTTTATTTTATTGAAAATTTTTTTTTAAATTTTTTGTTTTAAAAACCGACCTTTTCAAATTTTTTAAAAATTGTGTTGGCAATCAATTTTTTTAAGTGTTAAAAAACGCATTTTTTCAATCTTGTGTTGAATCAGAGGTTCTCAAAGGTTGAAAAACAATTTTTTTAAATTTTGTTCCAAATCCTAAATTTTATTCCTAATCAGTTTTTTTTTTTTTTTTTTTTTTTCAATTTTGCTGAAACACAGTTTTTGATTAATGTTGAGTATTTAGGATCAAATTTTTCAATCTTGTTCAAAAACATTAGTTATGTTGAGTTTTATTCAAAATCATTCCTTTTTTTTCCAAATTTTGTTGTAATAATTTTTTTAATCAATCATTTTTCGAGGTATTTTGAAAAACAGTTCTTCTTTATTTTTTTTAACTAACAATTTTATCAAAAAACATTTTTTTTAAATCTATCATAAATACCTAATTAATTTTTTTTTTGATTCTGCACCAAATCAAAGTTTCTCAATTTTGTTGAAATTGTCTACCTAAAATTAATTTTTCAAAATTTTTGTTCTGCTTACTGAAATCATACACGAAACTGAAAAAAAATAAATTTTAAAAATATAATAAATATAATTTGAAAATTTGTTGGAAAATTTTGTTTGAATTTGTTCAAATTCATTTTGTTAGATTTATGATTTGTGAAAAAATATTTTTTCAATAAAAATATAATTAGGTAGGTCAAAATGCTGCCAAAATTAAATTTTTCAAAAATTTTGTGCACAATCAAACTTTTTTAAATTTGTGAAAAACAATCTTTCCCAAAAAATTTTTGGAAACCTTTTTTTTTTAAATTTTGTTTTAAATAATATTATTTTAAAATTTTAAAAATCTAATTATTTTAACTATTTTTGCTGCAATATAAAACATGTCAAACATTTATTGGAAACACTACCTATTTTAAATATTTTGTACAGAATTTTTTTTTGTATGATTTGTGAATCAAAACTAACCTTAATATTTTAGTTATTTCATTGAAAATCAAATTTTAATGTAGGTATTTTGTATTTTTTATACAAAATTAAAGTCTCTGTTTGTTTTGATTTTTTAGTGTTTTTTTTTTGTTAGGTACCTATAGTATTTGTTTGATTTTATCAAAAACTAATTTTGTTCAAAAACATTCTTTGTTTAATTTTTTCAAAATCAAGTTTTTCTCTATTTATTGATAACCATTTTTTTAAATATTAGGTATTAAAAACCACTTTTTTTTTAAAATTTTGTTCTGAATAGGTAAGTAATATTAGATACTTAATTGAAGCGTAAAAATTTGTTTAAAATAAGTATAAACTTTTTGAAGAATTATTGTTGAAAAGTTGCTTCTTTTAAAATTTCTTCAGAATTATTCTTTCATCAGATTTGTGAAAAATATTTTCGTTTCATTTCACTTATTAAAAAATCCATTTATTTTTCAAAGAATATAAAATCAATTTTTCGAATTTGTTGAAAAAACTGTTTTTCTGTTCAATTTTGTTCAAAATGATTTTTTCAATTTTTTTTTTTTTTTTTTTTTGAAAAATTATTTCTCAAGATTTGTCAAACTTTGTTCACACAGGATAAAAAAAAAAAAAAATTCATTGTTCGGTGAACTGAGGATTTCTTTCTGATTATTCCCGTGTAGCAATTGTCGACATCGACATTTATGTCGACAAAATTCAGACAAATTTTTTTCTCGGTTAACGATGAATTAAAAATTATATTTGAGATTTAAAGTGATGTTCTATGTTAAACATAACTGTTCAATCAAAATTTTTGAATTTTTCTGAGTATTTTCCTATAATTTAGAAAACGTTGTTTTTCTACATAGACAAGTCGATGTAAAAATCGATACTCAATAAACGCATCGACATTTATGTCGACAATTTCTGCCAATTGAATTTACAAATTTTATATCTAAAAAGAACTAAAAACAATTAATAGGAACATTTTAAGCTCAGGAATAAATAATTTTTAAAAGAATCATAAAATTTTCTCATTTTTAAAAAGTTTTGAATAATACAACCACTTGTCGAGTTATTGTCGACATAATTGTCGATGGTCGAATAATGCATCGACTTCACTGTCGGCAGTGTCGACCAGAGGAATTTTAGTTCGAGATAGTGTCGATGTGATTGTCGAGGGTCGAATAATGCATCGACTTAACTGTCGACAGTGTTGACCAGAGGAATTTTAAGTCGAGTTAATGTCGATCTAATTGTCGAGGGTCGAATAATGCATCGACTTGACTGTCGACGTCTTGAGGGTGTTTGTGATACTCGCAGATAAAGTGTGTTTTGAATTAGTACATAAGGCTCTAAGAATCATCTCTATGTTAGTTGGACACACGCATGTGTCCAGCTACAAAGGTGACCTCAATGCCACATATTTGACAAAAAATGTCAAAATGTTGGCTTGAACACTATTTTTGGTTTAATTTTAATATATACTTATGTTCGTCGAGGTCTTGCCTTTTTTTCTTATTTAACGCGAGGGCCTTTGTCTCGCGTGTTAAGTACGAAAACTGGTTCTACCTACGATCGAATCTGGCTCGAGCGCGCGGCTTAGTTGGTTTTAGTTCGTTGTTGTAATTTTGAAAATCGTAGTTAGGTTGTTAGTTTTATGTAGCAGCCATGTTTTTTAGTGAAAATAAGCGTCCTTTTTGTAAAGTTGGAAAATGTGAATAAAAATGTAAATTGTGTACAGAATCGCGGTTTTATATTATTTTGAAGCGTTATCTATGAACATTTTGGCGCCCGAACAGGGACGAGCTGAATCGCGAAGTGTAATTAAAATTTAAAATGATGAAATCGCGATAATCGTGAGTAATTTTGCTCGATTTAATTTAAAGCTTTCGCGAGTGTTCGCGAACTTAACCGTCAATCGAAAACCGTTACGATGAGTTCGGAGGCTGAGAAAATTGATTACGGCCGAAGGTCTCGTTATTATCATAGAGCATTTAAAGCTCTATGTGATGCCATTAATAATATTGTGGCGAAACCGTGCGTCCTCGAAAATGTAACCGAAGTTCGCGTCGTTGTTGACGAACTCGCGAACGAGTACGAGCAGTTTAAACAATGTGGAACTGCTGCGTGCAATCAAATCGACGTAAAATTGAAAGCGGATGAAATCGAAAAATTAGAAAATGTAATTTTTGATGATGCTGATGTGGTAAAAAAGTTAGTTTGGCCTTGTTTATCTAAAGGTAAAGCTTTTATCGCAAGGTATGAAAACGAGCAGCAGCCTAGCAGCAGTGGCAGTTTAATGTCTACGAATAACCATGGTGATGGTAACGTAAAGTTTCCTCGTATCGAGTTACCGTTGTTCGATGGAAATATCGAGAATTTCTTAGAATTCGAGGCTTTATTCAAAAATGTGGTCCACGATATCGACGAGAAAGTAATGCCTAAATCGAAAAAGCTTTATTATCTAAAAAAATCGCTGATAGGTGACGCGAAGGACGTATTGAAACACGACCCCGTTACTGAAAATGGTTATGATGAGGCGTGGAACCTAGTGCAAGTAACTTATCGGGATATTAAATCCATAATCCGCAAGCACTTTGACAGTTTCTTCGCGATAAATCGTATAAAATCATCCGGTGAGATTCCCGGTCTATTGCTTACGGTTCGTCAGATTCTTAAGGGATTCAAGGCGTGTAACCTCGATCCAACAGAGTGGAGTCCTGTCATTGCCTATGTGATTTCAGAGAAATTGGATGAAGAAACGTACACTGACTTCGAGAAATCTCTAGCTTCAAACGAAACCTTTCCCCAGTGGGAGGATCTCCAGACTTTTATGGAAACTAGGGCATCCGTATCCACTCGTAAATTAGAACCAACACAATCCAAATCGCAATCGAATAACACAAAGCCTGTCAGTCAAAAGCGAAATCCACGTGCGTTATTAACGACATCAACCGATTCAAGTTCAAATTCTAAACCTAAATGCCCGTGTTGTTCTCAGTTTCATCTATTAGTGGACTGCGGAGAATTTAAATCGAAGACGCCTAGGGAACGTTTCGAATCGCTGCGATCCCAGGTGATTTGCAAAAATTGCTTCAAAAACAATCATTCAACGAAGGATTGCAGAAATGAGCCAAATTGTAAGCGTTGTAAGCAACGCCACCATACGTTGATGCATTTCGACGATCAAAGCCCTAAGCCTACTGCAGTTCCAGATCAAAGTGAAAATAAATCCGCGTCGTGTGTGTCAGTTAGCTCATCAAGCACTGCTGAAATTCAATCGTCTATCGTAACCGCGACCCAGCCTATAGTATTGTTACCTACGGCTGTAGTAAAATTTCGGTCTAAAAACAAGTGCGGTGAAATGAGAGTGCTTTTAGATAGCTGCTCTCAGATAAATTTAATTTCGCAGGATTTCGTTAATCGTCATAATTTAAATACCAAAAAAATCGAATACACGCGTAAAGTGACCGGAGTGAACAGCGTGGAGTCGCGTTGCGATCGCTCTGCTAATTTGATAATCGAATCGAAAACGGAACCTTTTTCATTGGACGTGTCATTAAATGTAATAGCTACTAAAATACCATACTCTGTATTTAGTTTATTTACAGGTGATTTAAGTCGTCAGTTAAGCGAGTACAAATTGGCCGATCCTATTTTCTATCAATCGAATGTAAATATTCCTCAGATCGATGCGTTGCTTGGAATCGAGTTTTATGATAAATGCGTGAGAGGCGAAACCATTCGAATTGGTTCTGCCTGTCTGCGTAGTACAAGTCTAGGTTGGACGTTATCCTCGGCGTTGTATCCGCCATCACGTAAGCGAAATAATACTTCTTGTACTAATAATTATTGTGGGTTAACTGTCGATCGTGTTGATGAGCGTTTAAAGAAATTTTGGGAAATAGAAGACGTCCACCCTTCTAATAATCAAAAGCCCGAAGGTGATGCTTGCAACGATCACTTCGAGAGCACGTATCAAATTGGTTCTGATGGTAAATTTATTGTTCGAATTCCTTTCAAGGATGATCCGTCGAAAATAACCAACAATTATAAAAGAGCTCTTAGTATTTTAAAGCGTAACGAGCGAAGTATGAAGGGATTAGTTTACGAAATGTATAGCGAATATATGAGAGAGTACGAGGAGTTGGGACACATGTCCAAGGTTAGTGATTACGATGCTCGTTATTTTATTCCTCATTTAGCTGTATTGCGTCCTTCAAGTACCACGACGAAGTTGAGGGTTGTGTTTAACGCTTCTTCTAAATCATTCTCAAATTTATCATTAAACGATATAGTGGAAGAAATCGTATCTCTGTTACAGTCGGAATTATTTGACATTTTGCTGGTTTATCGTTTTTTGCTTTACGTTGTAACAGGTGATATCGAAAAAATGTATAGGTCTATATGGGTGCATCCTGATGACCGTCGTTTTCAATCCATTTTATGGAGGTTTCAAATATTCGAATTAAATACTTTAATCCACGGAATGGGTCCGGCTTCGTTTATCGCGACCAAATGCCTGGATAAGGTAGCTGAAAAAATCGAGAATTCCCTTCCTAAAGCGGCCGAGGTTATCCGTCGTTCGTTTTATATGGACGATATGTTAGCCGGAGCCAATTCGGTGGAGGAATTAATAAAACTTAGACGTGAAGTTCACGATGCTCTAGGTGGTTTTGGGTTCCATATGAGGAAGTACCAATCGAATTCGGCCGAAGTTTTAGCTTCTATCGAGCCCGAGTTGGTAGAGAAGAATTTGGCGGTGAATTTTGGCGGTGACGAGTCTTTATCCATTTTAGGGTTGGCTTGGGCACCCGCTAGTGATGCATTTCAATTGAAAATTAATATGGAAATTCCCGTCGGCGTGATTACTAAGCGACAAATGCTTTCAATGATTTCTAAAATATTCGACCCGTTAGGTCTCACATCTCCAGTGGTAATTCGAGGGAAATTAATGTTTCAACGTCTTTGGAAATTAGGTCTGGGTTGGGATGACGCTGTTCCAGCGGATCTTTCTAAAGAATTTACGTCATACGTAGGGGATTTAATCAATTTGCAAAAATTTTCCATGCCTAGATTCGTAGGTAATCGAAATCCGCGTATAATAGGTTTTAGCGATGCTTCTGAGCAAGCCTATTGCGCTGCAGTGTATATGCTAACCGAAGACAATGGTACTCGTAAATCTGAGCTTATTTGCTCCAAAACTAGAGTGGCTCCTGTGAAATCGCTCACCATTCCTCAGCTCGAGCTTCAAGCCGCGGTTTTGTTAAGCGATCTTGTTGATCGAGTCCGTAATAATTTGAAAATAGATGTAGATAAAGTTGCTTTGTATTCGGATTCTACTATAGTCCTATCCTGGCTTGCTCGTCCCGCTAGTGACTGGAAAACTTTTGTTCGTAACCGAGTAGCTAAAATCACATCTAAATATCCTGCTTCGCATTGGAGTCATGTCGTTTCTAAACAAAATCCGGCCGATTTAGCGACACGCGGAATGTGTACGGCCGAATTAATCAATTCGGAATTATGGGCACATGGGCCTGCATTCCTTTTAAATAAATCTAATTCTGATGCTTGTTTTGAATTTGACCAGCGCACGGAAGAATATAGATCTAAGCCTAAAGTAGCAGTTTTTATAGCTAGCGAAGTTAGTAGTGATCTTAAGCTAATTGAGTCGTATTCATCCTATTGGTCGTTGTTAAGGGTATACTCTACCGCTATTGTTTGTGTTCGTAAATGGCGACTCGAATTCAAAGGCAAGTTGGTAGTTGAGACAAGGGATTTGATCGTTGCTGAGCAGCTGTTAATTAGAATCGTTCAGAAGAGCCTATTTGCTGATGAATATCAGCGAATACAGGATAATCGAAAAATTTGTAAGCGCAGCAGTTTGCGTTGCCATAATCCTTTTATTGATGAATTCGGCATTCTGCGTTCGCGCACTCGCCTTCAAAACGCTCACGCTCCTTTCAATGTGAAGTGTCCCATAATACTGCCGGCAAAATGTCATTTTACTACTATTTTTGTTCGTCATTTGCATGAACATTATTATCACGCTAATCGTGGGTTTTTACTTGCTAATTTGTCGTCAAAATTCGTGTTTGTTGGTGGGATTTCTAGACTGGTAAAATCTGTAATTTATAAATGCGTCTCTTGTAAACGCTATTTTTATAAAGCGAAGCCTCAATTGATGGCAGATTTACCTGCTGATCGCGTAAATCAGAGGTCTCCTTTCGAAGCAGTCGGCGTTGATTTTACCGGCGCTTTTACAGTCAAGTGTAATTATCACCGAACTACCAAATTTGCAAAGGCGTATGCCGCTATTTTTGTTTGTTTTTCGACTCGAGCCGTTCACATAGAACTGGTGACCTCTTTGTCTACAGAAGCTTTTTTGAACGCATTAAAATGCTTTATATCGATTCGGGGCTATCCAGCCACCATATATTCCGACAATGGCACCAATTTTAAAGGTGCCAACAATTATTTAAACTTAGCCAGCGACGATATTGCCGATTATTCGGCCCAAAAATCGATCGAATGGAAATTTAACCCCCCATACACTCCTCATCGAGGTGGAATATGGGAGTATGCGGTTAAAAGCGCTAAACGGTTTATTCCGATTGTAACTAAGGATCAAACTCTTACTTATGACGAGTTGAGAGTTTTGTTATGTGAGATTGCCAGTTTGTTGAATTCTAGGCCACTGGCCTACGAGAAAAAGGAGGACCCAGTCGAAGAGGTCCTAACTCCTGGTCATTTCCTTATTGGTCGCAATCTCACGGTTATTCCCGAAGCAAATGTTCCCTTTTCTAAACTTTCGAATCAGTATAAAGCGAATGTACAGAGGTTGAAGGATTTTTGGAAGGTGTGGTCTATTGATTATTTGAATCAATTGAGGAAAAGGACGAAATGGACAGACAAGGTACAGAATTTAGAGATCGGTCAAATCGTAATTTTGAAAGATAAATTGCTTCCACCTGGTAGTTGGAAGTTGGGAAAAGTTAGTTCCACATTTCCCGATAGAAGTGGTGCTGTGCGAACAGTTAAAGTTTTGTGTAACGGCGAGGAAAAAATTGTGCCTACGATTCACCTGGTGTCCTTGCCAATAGATTAAAATGTATTATATTTTGTAAATGTACTGATGATTTGGAAATTTATCTTAATTTGTAAATTTGAAATTTGTGCTAATTTTAATTATTAATCGAAATCGAGTTTTGTTATGACATTATGTCGTAATTTCATGTGCTGTTTAGATTATTGTTTAATTATATTTAATGATTTATAGTTTCTTTCTGACTATCGTCAGCGCGGGGGAGTATGTTCGTCGAGGTATTGCCTTTTTTTCTTATTTAACGCGAGGGCCTTTGTCTCGCGTGTTAAGTACGAAAACTGGTTCTACCTACGATCGAATCTGGCTCGAGCGCGCGGCTTAGTTGGTTTTAGTTCGTTGTTGTAATTTTGAAAATCGTAGTTAGGTTGTTAGTTTTATGTAGCAGCCATGTTTTTTAGTGAAAATAAGCGTCCTTTTTGTAAAGTTGGAAAATGTGAATAAAAATGTAAATTGTGTACAGAATCGCGGTTTTATATTATTTTGAAGCGTTATCTATGAACACTTATATTGAATATTTGAACTTGGTATATTTTTCAAAATCTCACCATTGCAAATGTCGATGTGGATGTCGATATAAATGTCGACACATCGAAATCGGTCACTTTTCGATCGTACATGTCGACACGATTTTGGATGGTTTGTCGAGCTTATTATCGACATGTTTGTCGACCGTCCAAATATGGCTCGACATGTCGACGGTCGACAAATGTGTCGATAATAACCTCGACAAACCATCCAAAATCGTGTCGACATGTACGATCGAAAAGTGACCGATTTCGATGTGTCGACATTTATATCGAAATTAGCATCGACGTTGCTACACGGGTTAGTAGGTATTTCAATTATTATTTTCTTTAACTATTTTTTATTATTTTTTTAATCACAATTTTCAGTCCACGGTTTTTTATTTCATTTTTCAAAATAATTTTACAATTTTTGAAATCGATATTTTTCAAATACTTAGTAATTTTTGAACTTCATTTTCAGCAATTTTTTCATACTTCCCTTTTCAATGATTTTCAAAAATTATATTTTTTACAAATTATTATTCAGTTTTCATTTTATGTTGATTGTAGAGATTTTGGTAGTGATTGGAGGGAGGCTGTCCCATCAAGCAATAAATGTATAAGAATTCGGGATGTCTAAAAAAAAACTCGGAAATGAGTGGGCCCTGGGATTTATGTATAACTTTTGAATGTTCTAAATATCACCCTTCCCTCGCCTCTTGTCTCTCTCAACTAATAGGAATTTTGACCCACCATCAAATTCACGAATTAAACTTGGACGTATTCGCCTCCTCATCTCCAAACGTTTCATTTCACTGCGCAAAAAACTCGACAAAAAAAAGTAGTATAAACCGAAGAAGGACGACGCGAATTTGGAATTTATTACGTTCGATTTGGAAAGAGAAAAAGAGGAAGTTAACGTTATAGTATACGAAACTGGAAAGTTTTCTATAATTTTTGTTCAGTCGACGAATAATTTTTCATTTTTTTGCAAAAACTGTACACAGAAGTGGTGGTCGTAAAGGTCGTTTATTGTGATAAATTACCGGACTTTTCCCCTCTCTCTTTCTTATACTTTATCGACTCTCGCTGGTTGTGTTTTTTTTTTATCGAACGACACCGCGTAGTCTTTGGCATCGTAGAAAATCGGTGCAAATTTCTATACATTGCGCAAAACTATTACGTTAGAAAATTTTCGCGCACGTATTCGTGGAAATGCATGCATGCTCATTGCTCGTCGATATGTATACATAGTACATATTCGGTAGCTTTGAACACGAAGCTCAACTATGGCGATGGCGTTGCTAATAGGTTCACTGGGTCGTTGGAATAGTACACACAGTGATCGACGATAGCGCGCCAATTACATCGGAAAATAATGACTTTGTGAATGCTGATAACGAGTAATCCGGGACCGCGAGCCGGGCGGTTATTTAGAAGTTTATTATCGTGTCGGGTATAACGGGCGAGGCCATTATCGACGCGGCGATTTTTAAGGCGATGAGGTTTGGGCCAAGTGCGCCGAGAGTTTCATCATTTGCGTAGATACGTTTATTGGCGACCAAATCAAGCTGGAAAATTATCGCGAATTAAATTTGCTCGGTGTACGAAAAAAAAACAAGGCTAATTACAACCGGTTTTGGATCAGGAAGGGGGTTAACCTGGATGTAATTAAGAAGGAATTCGGTCTCTCGAGTCTCAATATCGGGTACATGTCGCACGCCGGCGTGCGCTGTCCTTATCAGGTCTTATCAAATGTGTAAACAGAGAGATGTCCGATAATAGATGTGCGACCCAGGCTGTTTGAAGCAGGAGTTTGAACGTCTTAATGTATAAATTACCTAGATAATTATGCGAAGATTCGCATTGCTTTAATTGCCCTTCGAGGCTTGGACCAATTGGTCCTAGTATACAGGGTGTCCTAATGATTTCTCTTGATCACAAATGGTGCGAAATAAATGAGATACAATGATCTAAAAATCTGCGCCAAATTGTCGCAGGAGGAAGTGAGAAAAACTTTGTAATGGAAATCCTCCCCAAAGATGTGTTTGAGAGAAAAATTAAAAGAATACTTTTTTGTTGGAAATTCAAATAGGAACAACTTTTGTATGAGAGGATTTTTCATACAGTCAAAAAATGGCAAGTTATCAACAAAATTTCCAAAAAAAGACGAAAAACTACCATTTTGAACTTCATTTCAATTTTATCTAGGAATACTATCATTGTTAGAGAAAAACTCTTCAAACAAAAATTGTTCTTCATTAAATTTCCTATCAAAATGATTCTATAAATTTTTTTGTAATTTTTCTCTTCGGAGGAAGTTATGTATATTTGAGACCATATAAATGCTATCTATAGTTTCTCTTATGATTATTCATAAAAAAATTAATGTAGAATGGTTTTTGTAGGAAATTGGATGAACAATTTTTGTTTGAAGAATTTTTCTCCAGCAATGATACTTTTGCTGGTAAAATTGAAAATCGGTTAAAAAAACACATTTTTTGGACTCTTGTCTTTTGGAATCTCCCTCCAAAAATTTTCCAATTTTCGATTGTATGAAAAAATGTCTCCCACAAAAGTTGTTCCCACTTGAATTTATCATAAAAATGTATTCCATCAATTTTTCTCTCAGCAGGTGCATTCTTGAGGAGAATTTTTATGCTATAGTAAGTTGCTATTTTTGGACTTATTTTCTTTTGGAATTTCCCCCAAATCATTTTACATTTCTCGAGTATACGAAAAAATGTCTCATACAAAAGTTGTTCCTATTTAAATTTCTCATAAAAATGTATTCCATCAATTTTTCTCTCAGATGCATTTTTGAGAAGAATTTTCATTCCTTAGTAAGTTGTTATCACAACACAAACTTTTTTACAACCATTTTTAAACTTCCTCCTTGGATAATTTGACGCATACTAAAACCCTGCCCATTTCCTGATTCAGGGCTGCGAAATGTCATTAGGACACCCTGTATGGTGAGCCGCACAGTCAAGGACTAGGATAAGTCTGAAATTCACACGATCGATGTATCGAGAAAAAATGAATTTTTTACAAGCGAATAAGACGATGTCGACCAAGCAGAAGATATTGTAACCCTGCGGGGTAATGTTGTTACGCTCGGTTGGAAACATTATAGAGACGCAATTTGCCAGACGTATGAAAAGACTCGACTGCGGAAAATTGCTACCTTGGAGTTTGAGCATGTTGAAAGACCGCTTAGCGTGATTTTTTTCTTCCTACTCTGGCTTGGCCTGCGTGCAATGCGTTGAACAACTTCCAAAAAATCTATAAAAGGTTTACGAACTTGTTTGAAACGCAGCGTCATAGGTCAAGATCAAAACGTGGAAATTCCCATCATATCGGGCGTCATTTTAGAAAATCATCCATATAGTATAGGCCTTTATGGTCGATTCGCCTAAAAATACCAGCCTATGTGTACTTTTCCCCTATAAAAATACCCATAATGTACAAAGGTTGTCGATCCGAATTATATTTATGAAATTCGTATGGTCGATAAATGTATGAAATTAAGCCATTGGTTTCATGGTGATGCGGATATTTAGCGAGAGAGCGTCTTATGTACTATAGGATTTCATTTCCGATTAATACAGTATAAATAAAAGCCGCGGATTAATCTTTGAAGTAGAACCGACCATTGGGTTGATATCGAAGTACTTAATCACGTTTGCGGTTTTATGGCCAACATAAACGGCTCGCTTCTTAAGTACATAAAATGAGCTATCTGCTGTAATGTCAGCATGAGTGCGATCTGCTTAATGTCTTTATAATGACGCCGGAAGAACGGCGCCTCTACTCCAGATCAGCTCCAGGGCCTGAGGAACGTGAGTGTACGGAATTTGTTTTATAAGCGTCATAATGCAACGTTCATATTTTTAGTTTTGCTGTGTGCGTTGGTTGGAGGCATTTTGTTTTTCACCCCTTTTTTTTCTTCCTCCTTTTTAGATATTGTTTCTATTCTGACCTTGGTTATCTCTTTTTTATGTCTAGGTTATCAACCTTTCTATTTTTTCAAAGGGTGTGTTGGTTTTTTACCAAAAGTGTGGTAAGAGATTGGGTGGTCGTTTTGAACTTCATTGGTGGTTTTTCGTCACGTCAGGAGTTGGCTTCTGGATGAAAGTGATTGCTGGAGATGTAATAGAGTAGCTATTAGGTTTATGTGAGGTCATCAAGGTTCGAATCTGGTGTTTTTTGGAGAGCAGCTATTTTTTCGAATTTTTCAAAACATTTTTGGAACAGATGGATTATTTTTTTTTTTTTTAATGACAATGAAGAATTTTTCCATGTTTCACATTCAAAATTTTGTGAACACATTTTTTCATTAAGACTTTATTTTTTAACCTTTACATTGCATTTCATTCAAAATTACAGTAATGGTACTGAAACTGATTTTTTTTTGTTCCTGTAAAATTTCAGTTTTTGGTGCTATTTCGGATTATAGTCTAGCGATTTGTCATTTTCACCTCTTCATGGTTTCCCTGTCATGTCATTTTTGTCAGTTTTAACTTTTCTTCAATTTTCCTAATTTTTCTTTCAGCTACAAAGAATTCTGAAGTTTTTGAAAGCACATTTCATAGTTCCTCATTGCCAATTTTTTGATACTCGTAGGTATGCCCATCATATTTTTTATTATTTTTCTAATATCTTTCCCTGCCTTCTAAACTGTTTTTAAAAAAAATACCATATCGAAATCAGATTCTCCTACATGCATCGATATTCCAACACTTCTAGCATCTACAAAAGCATTTACAACATCCGCTATTATCTCGACATGTCACATCTTCGATAAAAAATCACCACCGCCGCTAGTTATATAATGGCGCTTTTATCCGACTCAGCAGACATAAGGTAAGGGGGAACCTCACCCCTCCCTCTGAAAACCACACATAGTTCACATCGCACGTAGAAGTACCCGAAGACGAAAAAAAAAAGCTCGTCTCAGAGCTAGAAAACTTTCATTGACGATACCATCGGGCGCACGTATCACGCGCCTATAATTACATTTTCGTTATAATAGGTCTTGTAGGTAGGTATTATGCTGCGCTGCGTATGTGGTGCTTATTCGATGGCAAAAATGAGATACATTTGAGCTGAATTTTCTGCGCTCTAGTAGAAGTATATGCTGAGTCAGTTGTATAGGTAGCGCAAGATATTATACAGGAGCTTGTATAGCTATAGCTCTTTTCAAACAGGAAGGTAGGTATACGTAAGATAGACGCAGGCAAGTCACAATCTATCTTATCTCTTGGTACAACGTCCCTCAGGAATAGACCGTACATTATTATGGTACATATATATAAGGGGGTTGGGCGCGGCGGCGCAGCAACCTTACCATACCAATAATACAAGCTGATAGAGAAGGACGAAGCGCAGGAGAGGAGTTAGCGAGAGAACACGTCAAAAGAATTGATGTTATTCCCATAACTCTCTCTATTTCTCTGTAGCATCGACTTCCCTCGCACTCTGCTGTCGTCTTTGTGTACCTCGAACGGCAACAGCATCGCCAGCCATAATATCGGCAACCTTTTCTTATTCTTATAGCACATATACATTCCAAGTATCGATCAGCGAGCCAGTCCCAGTCTTCTATTTATTTCTCTCAGTCTGGTGCGTTTCACTAGATTCGTCTGCATGTTCCCCAAATTGTTCATTTGTGATTGCGGTCTATGAACCTCTGAAATTTTCATGTGTGCTGAGGTATTTATTGGTTGAATATCTTTTATTGTGATTCTATCAGAAAAAAGTGGCATTCAAGCAACTAATGTGCATTTTAAATAAAAGTGGATGTTCCAATGTTGTGACTAGAATTTTTCTTTGTCTCTTTTCACTGTCAAGTGTCAACTGCCATGTAAACAGAGTGTCTAACAAAATCTTGAAACTATAAAGCAGTAAGGAAAAGAAAAATAATGGTATCACAAATCAATAGCTTTCAATCAAATGATATCGAAAGAATCTGGGCCAAAAAGAACAACAGCTCGATGCATTGATTTTTTTTCTCGAACATCATTAATTTGGCATGAAACAGGGAGAAAAAATATTCGATCGTACCACCGACCTTCACCATAACAATTTCTGATAATAATCGTAAGAAACTCGGCCCAGGTTTTTTATTAAGCCGCGTCGTGTTCTCTCCTCTGGTTAATGTGGTGCAAATAGCACCTTATCTTCAGACAGGTGCACTACAATCAATTCGGCTTGTTCGAGTTCAACGTATCCGCCTATTTTTTCGACTAGACCACGACGAAGGCGTCAAGCAGAAATGGAGAAGCATAGGGAAAAAATTCATTACACCGAGTCTATTCTAATTATTGAAAAGTTGACGTCGATTGTCGCGGTCGACGACATCGAAACTATTGCTGTTGATATTCGTTGGAAATTTCAATTTGTTTATATTCGTATCGTTGGTATTTCCGCATTTAGTGAAACTTCCGACACTTGCTGGTTGTACAGTCGAATCGAATTAATTAACGACACGATGCCATGCTTTCAATAAAAGGGCGCCAAAATATAAACAATGCTGTTTTTAGCCGTCCGCCTCCGCAAAGTTCCTATCTCATGGTGTCTACCAAAAGTGAAAGTAGTGAAAAAGTAGTGATTTGAAAAACGGGTCATGAAAGTAGTGAAAAAGTATAGTGATTTTGGAGTAAAGGTAGTGAAAAAAACAAAATTGAAAATCAAAAAATCAATTTCTCAATAACAAAATAGCCAATTTTCTTCATTCAAAATTTCAATTTTCTCAAAACTTCGCCCTCGCTGCGCTCGGGCAGTAATTTTTCCTAACAAATTTTTCGCCCTCGCTTCGCTCGGGCAGTGTTCGTCTTCGATTTTTTGTGAAAACAAATGAATTAGTGACTTATAAATTAAGAAAAAAAATTCAAGATTTTTCAATTCTGACTGTATCCCTTCAACCTCTACGTTTGTTATGAATGAAATTTTTGAAAATAACCTTAAATCAATGCAAATATTATGGGAAGTTGAAAATTTTAAGTTTGATGAGTATGTATAAGTATTTTTTATAATTTTGAACTTTTTCAAAATATAATTTCTCTTCTATTTGAAAATTCTTCTGTACCCGAGCGGCACACTCGATCGATAATATCGGTAGATGTAACGTATCGATAAAAAATCGTTTGAAAATCTATAGATGTTCTCACGATATTATAAAGATTTATCGGTACAACTTTATAGGCAAAAAATCTAAAAACTATCGAATTCGATATTATTAAGATTTTATGACGATATTCGTCAACGATACTATCGACAAAGAATATTAAATTTATCGATACCGATTTTCCACCGATTTTGTGCAGATATTTGAAACTACATTATCGACAAAGAATATTAAATTTATCGAATTCGATTTTTTAACGATTTTGTAAAGATATTTAAAACTATATTATCGACACGTAATATGAAATTTCTCGATTTCGATTTTTTAACGATTTTGTGACGATATTTGAAACTATATTATCGACAAATAATCTGAAATTTCTCGAATTCGATTTTTTAACGATTTTGTGAAGATATTTAAAACTTTATTATCGACACGTAATCTGAAATTTCTCGAATTCGATTTTTCAACGATTTTATGACGATATTTGAAACTATATTATCGACAAATAATCTGAAGTTTGTCGAACGATTTTTCAACGATTTTGTGACGATATTTGAAATTATTTCCAAATTTTAAAAATTGGTGAAAACTTTTCTAAGTCCAACACGTCTGGAAGTACTAAACTGCCTATTATAAGCGTTTTATTGCTAATTCCTCAACGATAAGGTATGGCATAGTGGTTAAGGAAGAGGATTACCATGCAGGAGGTAAATGGTTCAAGCCCCACGGGTGGCAGATTTTTTATAATTTTTTTCGACTTTTTCTGAAATGATCCTCTTACCGTAACATGAATAATGTGTTTAGGCATAGTTTAATGTATTAATTATGCTAATTAATGATTTTTAATTATAGAAAAAAGCTAGTAAAAGACGAAAAATCGGAATAAAAAATCGATAAAAAATCGACAGAATATCGAATTCGATAAAGTGTCGCGAAAGTTCCGCCTAAATCGTGAAATTATCTTTCGATATTATAGATAGATTATCGATAAAATATCTTACTATAATGTCGAAATTTTTATTAACTATAATTCGTCGATAATCTATCTATATATCGAAAGATAATTTCACGAGTTATGCGGAACTAACGAGACACTTTATCGAATTCGATATTCTGTCGATTTTTTATTTCGATAATTTGTCGATTGTGCTGCTCGGGTAGTAAAGTATTTGAATCGTAATTTTTTTTGTTATGGGAGGGCGGGGTCACTTTTTTTAGGAATAACCCAATTTTTGTAGAAGCCCTTATTTTCTGTCTCTTTTTTTTGGGAGGGGGGGGGGGGTTAAAATTTTTGAGATTGTAGAAAAAAGGGAGTGAAAAAGTAGTGATGTTAGAAAAAAAAAGTCAGGTAGAGACCATGTATCTTCGTTTATGCGTGTGCAATATACTTATGTTGAGAAACTCTTTGTATTTTCAACACTATCCTGCTTGTAATAATCTCTTCTATATATCACGGGAATACGGCAATGTATATATTTTGTTTCTTGTCTGACTATGATCTATTGCGTAGCGTCATTTTATTAGGCAACTACATAACCACGGTCTATGATCTAATGATGTTATTGCTGCCGTTAATGAAAACATTACGCTCGATAATGGAAATATGTACGGTATAATAAAGTGTTTACGCGCGCCGCGCCGCCATTCATTTATATTTACAGCAAATGAATTCCGAACACGATAAAATGAACGAACGAGTTAGTGAAATCAGCAGACTGATAAACACATATTATACATAATATAACGAGCGGCCAGCCAGCCGCACCGTTTGAATTAATTTTTTGCCTAATGGAAGCCGCCGCTATCGTTATTATAAATAGGTGTATGACGAGGGGGTGAGGGGGTTGAGGTAGAGGCAAACTCATGCGAAGTCCTAATCACTCGTAGACGTTTTGGTTTTGTTAGCGAAATTTACTCCCAGGTATGCGTTCATGTTGATACGGTTCAGTGGTCTAATGTGATCAGTTGTACTTATTCGAGATCATTTAAGAAGTGGGTTCATTTTTATTTTATTTTTCATTTTAGTAGAAGGTATTTGGTCGAATTATTACCTAAACTCTTGATATGGGTGTGTGTATCAGGTAAACCAAGGTTGCTCAATAGATAAAGCTTCTTTTATCAAAGGTTCTTCGAGACACCTTCAAAGTCATTATCTACTTGGTGAAATAACATTATAAAATTGAGATGTTTCTTAACCATTATGTAAATGATAAGAATTGGATGTGAATATTATTTATAAATGCTGATTAGGTCAATTGGGTTGGAATGTGACAAGTTTGAGGCTATACCTAATAATAATAAAGCAGAATGAAAAAGTTGAAGCTTTTTTTTTTTTCTTTTTTGGTAAAATATTTACTTGAGTTTAGACAGCAAGAAGTCATGATTTTGATGATATTTAAAAAAATAAACATTGATATTTTGGTCAAACGCAACTTTTGTGATTCAAAAAAAAATTAGTTACCTAACAATAGTATGTACGGTCGACCTTTTCTCCAATCGAAAATGTTAAGTGATGCATATTAGGATCAGCTAAAATAAAATCATCAAGAACCTCTATAAACCTCCACATCTTGATCTGGATAATATTCAGCACCCGTCAACAACATCTTCTGCATAAGCAGATAAAAAAAAATTAAAATTGGCGAAACAATAAAGAAGCAAAACTGCACGCAGATAGTACCCAGTCAAAGTGAAGAGGGGGCACATTCGTGACATCCATGCGGATGGACATACGGTGTAGTCTCATCGTGGTCGTTTTTTTCCAACGCTTTACACGTTAAAACGTGACCCAAAAGGTGCGAATACGCGGGAAATTTACTCGTGTATGTATCCTGACGATATTGCATTTTTTTTTTTTTTTTTTTTTTATGCAACGCCTAGATACACACTACAGACATAGTGGATAGGTAGCTGGTAGCGATAGGTACGTGTTATACGAGCACGAGGAAAAACACACTGCTGGGTGGATGTGGCTGCGGATTATAAAAATTTACGACGAGCGAAATAAATCCCAGGCTGACCTGTGCCAAAGGAGGTGTACGCTCCTGCTCGTACAGTAGGCTAGGAAGCTATAGATACACGTAGCTAGGCTACCTATATAGGTATGTTGATGCGAAGATAAATATTATTATACCTATGTATGTAAATTTGATTTTATAAAAAAAACATACCTTGAACACATGTAACTACAGTGAAGCCCATACAACGTAAATTCGATTAAACACTGTGGCAGAAATGGCGTAGATATTTGGAAAAACGAGGGTTTTTTCACACCACTGACCGAGTTTGGAGCGATCCAGTGAGATGCTCTTGTATTTACACGAACTGCTATCTGTGTGTATGTGTGGATATGAACATCGTTAAAGCTCATTTATAACGGTCGTAAATTTTCGCCTCGAATGGGATGTGGATTAAACGCCACCACAGTGCTGGTGTATACGCGCGTGTATTGTTCATGCGTAAAGTGCACCTCCACACCTTCACCTCGACCACCATCGTAATACTAATCTGCAAGAAGAAAGACAATAATTATAAATACAGTACACTTTAAAATATACTAAATCGTTTACGCATATAGCATAGGTATAATAGGCTAACGGATAATTATATAATGAAAAGATGCGCCTAAGAGTGAAAGAGAGCGAGAGAGATGAGAAGTGTAACAACAACAGCAACAAAAACACAAAAAAACATTACACATATAGCATACATGTATAGTATAGGAGTATAGGGAAGCCATAAAGATGGCTGCTTCTGTTTCTCGCGTGTGGAGGGGTGATATAAACAACTCGCTTGCTGCGTCCAATACACCATAGTACATGTGGAACCAAGACGGAGAACGTGGCCGAAACGTTTGGTTCGGTAAACGGACGAAGAGGTGGGGCGCCGCATCCGAGTTGTTTTTCTGCTCTCACTGTGTGTATAGATGCTAGATGATGGTGTTTCTCTTCTCTGCGCCAGTGCGTCGTAAACAAAAAAAAAAAAACTATTCGTGGTAGGCTTGGCCAAATTTTCTTAATTATTTTGAAAATATTAATTTTTTTGATTTTTTGAAAAATTATTTTAAAAATGAGGTCGATGAACCTTTGAATGTAAAAAAAAAGTTATTTATTTAATTTTTTCGCACAAAATGGTGCCTTCATCACCTTAAATACAGCAGACACATAGTTACAACTCTTAAATAATCTTTTTTATAAAGCGTGAAATGACCTACAAGAAAAGTTATGCGCCAATTTTAGCTCGGGGCATCAATTTGCAAGATATCTTCAGTGAGAATTTTTAAAGACCCTCCAACACATTGAATATAGGGTAAAAGTACCGGTTTGTGACAGTGCTAAGAAAATTTCAACTTTGAATCAATCTTCAGCGGTTTTAAAGTATTGAAAAGTAGTGATGTTTATATTCAATGGATGAAGAATTTTATAAAGTTTCCAAAATACAAAAAATATCAAAAATAACTAGCGTCTAATAATTTTGGCGTTCATTTTTTTCAAAAATGTCCAAAGTTCTAATTTGTGACACCTTATGCCCCAGTTTGTGTCGTAAGATGTACCAGTTTGTGACAGTACAAAAATCGAGTAATAAATTGCTACTTACAGTGAAAAGTAAATCTAATTAGATATTAAGACTTTGTCTGCTCTTCTTCATAATAGATATTCTTTTTTGTTAATTTTTAGTTCGAAATACATTTTTTATAATTTTACACCAAAAATCAATATTCTTGTATAATTTCTTCATTTTGGCTTCGGTACATCAGTAGTAAATTTTTTTTAAATTTGTGTTTTTGATAATTTTTGTTGCAATTTATTGACTAAAAGGTTCCTAAGCACAATAAATTCAATAAAACATACCTAATACACCTTGATATGAACAGAAAATGCTTCAATGGGCTAATTTTTGACATGTCACAAACTGGACCTCAGCATGCAACAGTTTGTGACACCCATGTCACAAATTGGCACACCAGTCTATTTTTGAAAAGTTGGTGTACCAGTTTTGTCAATTGTAAATAAAAATTAAGCAATTAATAATTTTTGACCAACTTGATTAAAAAACAACTCACTTAGGACCCACAAATGCAAAAAAACATAACCTAACTCCATCACTTTAGTTTAAAGCTGAATATGATCGATCAATCAATCACATCTCATTTTCACATTCTTGGAAAAAACCGCACATGTACAGAAAATTCACAGATACAAATCTTTGAGAAGGCATTCGTAACATATTAATGCCTTGTGATTGAAAGGTTTTGGTTTCAGTGATTTCCATATGGATGAGAGTTTCACAGAAAAATATTACTACGTTGTAATTTACCATAACTTCCTTAGTAATAACATTTTTTAGCGTAAACTAACTGTCACAAACTGGGGGTACTGTCACAAACCGGTACGTTTACCCTAGCAGATAACTACATATTATATCATAACATTTTATAAATGATATATTTTGTAAAATTTTGAAAAATGCATAACAAAAGTTATGCGCTGATTTCATCTTGTTGAAGCAAACTCAAGATATCTTCAATCAACATCTTATTACCTTTCAACGCTTTGAATACAGCTGATACCTAAAAATGCATAACTTTTTTCATGATATTATGCTCGTTTCATTTCTAGATATCCGCAGATATCCGCAATTTAAATTTTTAAAGCACTCCAACACAACAAAATCCACATCCTATTCGTATTATTTGTAAATCACATGTAAACAACCTTTTATAGTATGGGTACCTACACTGAAAAAAATGGATTGTAATGATTCTGGGCAAAACACAGTAATTTTAGGACACGTCGCCAATTTTGGAATCATTCTGGTGAAAAACAGAAAAGATTCAGTTCTATTCCAGAATGATTACGGAGTCTCCGTAATCATTCTTGAATAGAATTGAATCTTTTCTGTTTTTCATCGGAATGATTCCAAAATTGGCGACGTGTCCTAAATTTACTGTGTTTTACCCAGACTCATTACGGTTCTTGAAAATTCATTTTTTTTCAGTGTATAGAGCATGAATAGTCTGATCAAATCAGGCCAAACAACAACCTCCACCCACAAAATTGAGGAACCCCATAAAGATCCTATAAAATCCCCCAAAATTGGGAGTGGAGCTTCACCTTCAGGTATCCACATTTCTAAACTCAAGTTCTTTTTTCACGTTGTTAATGTTCATCTTAGGCCCTACTCCTAATACACCTAAAGAAAAATTTCTTGTGCAAAATATGTACAAAAATAAATTTTCTACCAAAAAAGTTATCTTTAAGTTTTTGGTAAGAATGATACCTAATAACGAAGCGAGCCAAATTTGAAGTTATTGGTCCCGTCAAATTAGTTGGGCCAAAAAATTGGCTTTGACCAAAAAATATATGGCATTTTTTTTGCACAAAATTGTGTGTAAAGGTAACCTATTAACATAATTGAGTCTACTTAAATTCGAATATACCTTGAGCCCCAAAATCCCACATTTTTGCCCCAAAATAATTTTTTCTCAACTTAGTAATTCACATAAATATCTCAGCTCTATATAATAATGCTACAGAAAATTTTTCAGCACAAAATATTTAAACGATCAGATTTTCTAAAAATTAGTTATTTACAATTTTTTGATTGAAATGACATTAACCACACCAGTCAATTTTGTCCGATAAGTTATGACATCACGGCTTGAGGAAGGATAGCACCCCTTCAGTTGTGATGTCACAATTTAGCAAGTGCCCAAGCCTTTCATTGTATAGAACAGAAAGATATTGTAAAATTACCTTCAAGAAAAGTTATGCGCTAATTTCATCTTGCTGTAAGTCCTCACAAGATATCAGCAATGAAAATTTTTTAAGATTTTCAACACAATGAATTCAGCAGATATCTACTTGAAGTTATGAATTATGTTTTTATACAGGGTGGCCCGCATGTCACCTGACAAAAAGAAACCACGTATTCTACACATGAATACAAGTTGGAAAGTAATGTACAAAAAAGTTCGTAAGTCCTTAGTTGAGGAGATATGGGCATTTGAAGAGTGTAGAAAAGTGGCAACGTCGCGCGTCGGCGCTCGCAAAATTATCGTTGCATTTTGGATCGTTGAACGGCGACTAACGTACAAGTCCCTTACAACGTTGCCGCTTATAAAATGATGCTGTAGTGCATCTTTAAATTTTCGGTTCACAAAAAAATTTGTGCTCAAATACGTTTTCTAAAATGATAAGTGATCAAAGGAAATTATTAGAAGAAATTAATTTTCCAAACAAACGCCAAGTTAGGGAAATTAAGGTGCGAAAAACTCCACTTTGAAGAGCGAATATCTCCTCAACTAAGGACTTGACAAATTTTTTGTACATAACTTTTCAACTTGTATTCATGTGTAGAATACGTGGTTTCTTTTTGTCAGGTGACATGCGGGCCACCCTGTATATAGAAGTTATAAAGACAATCTATGAGGAAAATTATGCGCTAATGTCATGTTGACGTAGCAGTCCACAAGATATCAGCAATGAAAATTTTCATATACCTTCAACACAATGAATACAACAGATAACTATACTGACATGAACTTATAAATTATATCGTTATAGGTATATAGAACTTATAAAGAAAGCTTTTAAAAAAGTTATGTGATAATTTCATCTTGGTCAACGCACTCCTTAAGATTTGAGTGATAGCAATTTTTATGATCTTTTAATGCCGCAAAAACTGCGGATATCTAGAATAAGAGCATCATAACCTTTTTCATAGTAGAAGTACTTGAAAATAGCAAAAATTAAAGTTATGTAGGTAATAGTCATTTTTTTATAGACTGATTTTCAAGATATCCGCAATATAAACTTTCAAAGTGAGGTGGAAAAAGACAAGATTTGCAACTTCCTAAAAGTTATGTTATTCTGTTTTTTATTTTTTTATCAAGTTTTTTTTGTTGATCAAATGCTGTTTTTCCTATCGATGTATTTCCTCTAGGTCAGAATAAGGGTACAACGCAGCCTGTCAGAAAATAGCATGAAATATACGAGCGAGTATAAAGGATACCTACTTATACTACCTTGTTCAGCTCCTACAGTCCTACACACGGGTCTATAAGATAATTGAAACCATAGAACGTGTACATAGCGAGGTACAAGTATACAATTTATATATTCTCGAGAGGAGAAGAGAATTTGGTCGGTTGGCCGCAAATACCGCATCGCATCTTTGTACTATAACGTCGGTCGGCGGCGTTTTATTAATTTCACCGCTATGACTTGGGTGGAATTTATACTGCGTAAGATTAATTTTATCCGCAGCATTGCCATCCCTGCCTGTACATAATGTTTATACGCGGACTCGGTCCTTGAAAGAACACAGAGATACCTTGGGATATTGTTTTATGGAGGCAGATAAAGAGAACTCTTGAGGGAGTTATTCGAGGATGTTTTGTATATTTTAGGGTGGTCCATGCCTCCATGGCCGGATACCTATGTGGTTAAAATGTTTAAATATGTATTCTACTAATTCTTACCGCCATTCTAGTCGATTATTAGCCAAACACCATCCACTAGCATCAAACTGAGGTACTTTTTTGACCAAAAAATTACTGATAGGTGCACCGAACGCGTTAAAAACTCACAACCATCGCGTATAAGACGATAACAGAAAACTACCCATTATATAAATTCTGAGCAAGCAGCAGCTAAAGAAGATTTGCAGCTGGTTTGATGCACAAATAGCGAACGACCTGGCGATATGACATCGGTGTATTTTTCAGCAGCCATTTAGACGGTTGCATTATTCGTCATTCAACACGCTGGTTCGAGTAAAAGGTTAATGGCAACCCTTGGTTAAAAAGTCTCTTCAGTTGGTCCAATTGGTGACGACGTTTGCTCGTTTTAACATAACAATAGCCTAATGGGTGTTGGTTTTTTCTACGGTGCCTGCTGCATGTGTTTTTTTTTTTCACTCCCCTGGAGTCAGGCTGGCAGACTCAGATGTCTGTATATGGTGGAGTGTGAAAGACCTTGTTGTGATATGTGTCGATCTGATGAAATTTGTTAATTTTTTTTCAAATTGTGACCACGAATGGTGAAAATCGGGCAGTTCGAGACGACGAAAGAATGTTGGTACCTTGTATAATATCTCTCACTCTCTACAACGGAGTAAAAGTGCCGTGCACGGTGCAACGCGAATACGAAATGGTTTTGACCCGACGAAATGTTAATGATAACTCGCTCTGAGCAATACACGAGGCCTGCGAGACCTGCAACATGCAACAGAATGTATAAAAAACAAGGTAAAAATTTTCGTCTTGGAAGTACCGCGTATGGCATGGTCGTCGTGCCGGTGCAGCTCTCGATGCAGCACGATGATATAGAAGTTCGATTCGTTCGTGTGCTTTGCTGTGTGAGTCGACGGTCGTGTTGTGTGGTTTCCACCAAATACGACTGCGGTAATTGAAAAGTGTTAGGTTAAAGCTTATATTTACCTGGATGAGATGTACCGGATATCTATTTAACGGCATCATGCTCACTGCCCAGTTCGTCTTCGAATACAGCGGATTAACGTGTGTAATGTACAAATTACAATTATTAAATCTCATTTCGAAAGAACCTCTCGGTACCACCTCGTTGAATGCATGAGTGGTGGTCAAAACGAATCTCGATGCTCACGATGGCATTTTACCTATTTCGTAAGGTGTCTGTGAGGCAAGATGCGGAGAAATGTACAAAATTTTCCGCGCGTTTTCCACTCCTCCGCAAGTGGGTATTCGTAGCAGGTAATTTGTGTATAGTTAATGAGTTGAGAGGGGAGAGTTAATTTAGGTGTTTTTTTTTCCTTCTTTCGTTTTCGCTTTTTTATATCCGGGCACGATGCCGCGCGCCTCACAAACACATAATGTAAGTCAGCTAGAGCTAGCTAATAGAAAAAAAAACAATGGGTTCGTGCGTAAGAGTAAAATGTATGAGGAAACTTGGACTATAGCATTTAAGCAGCGTCGCAAATCAACGAGTCGTAAAATTAAAAAATAATGAGGTGTAAGTCGAAATTACTCTACAGGCCTGATATACCTTCACATTTACACACCTATAAGGTGTGAGTTTATGTATAGTAAGAGTATATGATGGCGGGCAGAGGGTCTTCTATTTTTTTTTTTTTTTTACTTTTTCACCGCCCATATAATGTTGTCGTTTATGTAGATACGTTTGCTGAAAAAAAATTCAAACCGACAAGTACACCAGAATAGGTGAGTTTTCAAATCATATCATGCAACTTTGGGAATTTTTTAAATTGATTTTTTTACCCCTTCTTCTTTTTGTCCTCTCCTTTCCCTATAGCTCTCTTTGAAGCTATATTAATCTTTTTTACAATTAGTTCCGAATGGTGCTTTGGGTAGATTTTATCATTTATTAATAGTATACCAGGGAGTTGGAAAAATGAAGTAAATGTATAATTTACCTAAAGATGTGGAAATTAATGGCATCTCCTAGTAATGACTCGATGCAGGCGTATTTTGAGAGGAAAAATGTAAAAAAAATTAATCGTACAAATGAACTTTCTGGTTTTCTAGTTAGGTTTTTTTTGTTGTTTTTTTTGTGTTGATTTTTTTTTCTTAGACGTTATATAATTCAACTACAATTTTTCCTCCATTATTTTCGAAATTTTTATTTTTATTTATGTTTTGGCTGTTGATTTTTTTTTTTTGAGTATAGATCTATAAGGAACGATTTTGTAAGAAAAAGTTACTCAAAATTAGGAGTTTTTTTTCTGTATGGCAAATGCAGTTAAAAATCAAAAAAAAATATATATCACTTCCTATAGGTGAAATTTATGTAAGTAGATAAATATCGAGAATTTGACTTGAAAATCTGTATCATATCAGTTTTTTAAGGAACTTTTTGTCCTTCGGAAGAGAAGAAAGTTGAACCGATATGAAAATTAATTAGAATTCTTAGCAGGTACATGAAAGGTATCTCGATTCTGGTGTTTTTTGAACTAAAAACATTTCAAAAATTATATTACAAAAATGTCAGGTTTTAAAACTTTTTCAGCAAATTTTTCCATCTTTTTTGTTTTGTGAGGAGATACCTAAAGCTATTATTCTTAAATGAAGGGTGGAAATGCAAAGTATGATAAGCGCCATTTTTTTGTAGAAAAAATTGGTAACGAAGAATCACTCTCACTCGGAGACAAATCGTTCATTTCGAGATTTCTTTGAACCAAAGTGTAGAGAAATGTCCCCACTTCATCACATGGTACATAAGAAACTACTACTTTTCCCCTCTTCCACCCGCGACACGAGTTCAAAGCTCCCCTGTAAAATTTAATTTTTGTCGCTTATTATCATACTTATTTGCATTTCCACGCTTTATAAATATTCTTTTCGTAATGTTTTGATTTTTGATTTTTTGTTCTTTCTGTAAGTTGATTTTTTAAATGCAGTTTTAAGAAGCGACTTTGTGAAGGAAATGGGTACCAAAATTTGGGAAAATTAACAAAGACCTATATATGGTTGAAAATTGGTACTATTAACAAAATATATTTTTACTGAGATACACAGTTTAAAAAATCACGATTTTATTAATAAAAAAAAAAATCATGATCCAAACTTAACCGGAAGAAAATAAAGCGAAGTATTATTTTTCAATGTTTTGAGCACAATTAAGTAGATAATACTTACCTACCTACAAATTATGATTTTAAACAAAATTTTCAAAAAGTTGTTTCTTGAAATTTTTCCAAACTTGTTTTACGTAAGCAAAATATTTAAAAAAATATGTTGTTCAAAGTAAAAAAAAAATGAAATAGGCCAGGGCCTTTCTAAAAAAAAACAAGGCTAAAAAATCGAGAAAATCCTTTGGAGTTTTTGTAATGAGCAGGGTTCGGATTTTCATGCTCGAGCATGTTTTTTTGTTTAATACTAGATCGAGAATTTTCAAGTTATCTTTACGTTTCAGAAAATTCTAAGTAAAATTGACCCAACTTGTTTTTGCATGTTTGAGCATATTTCACCTTTCAGCGCATATAAACGCATATTTTGGGTATTTTTAGGGAATATTTTAGGTTTTTCGAGAATATTTCACAATTTTCGAGTTTTTTCGAGCATATTTTGACAAATTCGCAATTTCTCACCTAAAAATTTAGCAAAACTGATACCGCTATTTTTTTTTCACCCGAATGTGCAACACTGGTGGTACTTTTTTGCATATGCCGGCTTGGCGAGTCGATTTAATTTTCAAACTTACCTACTTATTTTGATAAAATACAATTTCGTTATTTTCTCTGATTTAATTAGAATCAGTAGAATTACCAAATTAGAATTAGAATTAGAACGTTTTTTGCTTTTGAGTAAAAATAAAATTCATTTTTCGTTCTTTTTTGTGTAATTTCTCAATATTACGTCCAATTATGAATCAAAATCATGTAGCTGGCGTTTTCCTCTTTAAATTGACACCCATATCGTTCGAGAATATTTTTAGGTTTTTCGCGCATATTTCGTGTTTTTTAAGGGAATTTTTATGCGCATATTTCCATTTTTTTCGAGAAAGAATGTCCGAACCCTGGTAATGAGTAATTTGTCAAGTGAAAGTTTATTAATTTTTTTTTTGTACAGAATTTTAATAAATTTTCTTTTTGAACAAAACTTTTTAAAAAATGTACCTATACAATTTTATAATAATGATGAAATTTGTATTTGAGAAAGTTCAGAAAGTTTAAGCCTGAACAAAAGTTTACGCAGAATTTACTTCAAAATTATTTCTCAAAATTAGTTATGAGCGAAATTTTGAACATTTTGATTGAAAATATAACATTTATTTTTTGAATGAACGTAACTAACTTCATTTTTGAGCAAAATTTTCTTTACATTTTTCAAACAATTTTCTAAAATGAACTTTTAAGAAAAATTGAGAGGAAAGTTATTGAGCAATTTTTTTTTTTTTTACAATTACCTAATCCTGCACAAAATTTTAAAATCAAGTAAAATTTTAAGGAATGAGTTTCGAAAACAAAAATTATTTTAAATACAATTTGCAGTTTTTTTTTATTTACCTATTTTTTTTATTAATTTTTTTTAGTAAAAAAAAGTCCTGAATCTCGTAGTTTTGTCCGAAAAATTTCATATATTGGATCAGAAGAGAAAGAAATTTCATTATTTTCTAAATGTGAAAACATTCGTGTTAATTGTCGATTTTTTAAAATATTGGGTACGCGGGAGGTTTTTCTTAAAAAATTTCAAATGTGTTTTAAATGCATATTTTTTAAACATTTTCTTGCATTCATTTTGAAAATTATTTAATTTTCTCTTCTAATTTTTCTTTTTGATAAAATCGATTTTTTATGCGGAAAAATTGTTTTTATGTAGTTTTAGTTTTTTTTTGTTTATTGTCGATATTTTTTGATTTTTTTTCCTTCAATTTTCTATTGTTTGTCAAAATTGCGTATCTTGTATTTGCTAATGTCATAAGTATTTTTTTCTATCAAATTCTCTATTCTAAATGAAGTGGTGAGAAAAACATTTCAATTTTTTAACCGTTTAAAAAATGGGGAATTTTGTGAAATGAATACTTAATCAATTTTTTTCACAGAATGTCGTACTTAAGCATTTTCTGCTTTGAATGAAATGAAATAGGGAATCATTTTAATTTTTTCAACGTTTTAGAAAGTTTCGAAATGTTCTCACTTATCGATAATTTTTAATTTTTCATGTATACTTGAATAAATAATGATAAGCCCTAAGGAAATTATTTCAATTTTTCTCCTAGTTTTTGTTTATTGATGAATTAGATTTTTGTGTCAAAAAAATGAGTGTTTAATTTTTTTAAACGTTGAAAAAAAATTGTTCTTGAAAAAAATTAGGTATAGGTACCTAAGTATGGGTATTTTTTTTTATTCATTTTTTTAAAAATAGATATTTAAGAAAAATGAATATTCTTCACTATGAATATTCTAAACATCCAAAAAAAAAATTGCAATTTTTCCCCGGAATTTTTAATCTTGGGTAAGTATACTGTAAATGAAATGAAGTGGAAATTTATTAATTTTATTTGTTGAAAAAATTCAGTGCCTAAAATATCATCCTTTTTAAATTTTTAACAATTTTATTGTTTTTTCTTGGAGCATACTTCTATGTACTTTATGTTTCAATTTTATCGAAACCAAATTAATTTCCAAATAGGTCCTAAGCTCTTGGAATATTTTGAAAATTAATAAAAAATATGCAGGTATTAACTCCCTCCTTCCCTCGCATAATATCAATATCGCCCTTTATGTCTCCAATAAACGACCCCAAAAAATACGAATGAAATTCTTCCAAAAACATAAATAGATTACATCACTGCACATGGCTATGCGCAGTTCACGAATATGCATGTGTGCATTGTGCATTACATGCACCTTCTAAACTCATTAAAATATAAGGAAATTGAAAGTGCATACTCTGAGGTGGCGTTTACATTTGAAAAGGGATAAATGTACGTTTACATAATGTATACGCAGCCATTGCGGTTTGTTGCCATTGCTGCTGATGACCTTGTTGCATTGCATTCTTTGTTTTGTTATGGTATGGTGTGTGGTAAAATAATTATTGCGGTATTTAGAATAATATATCGTTGTGTACGTACGTTCGTTTTCGTTGCACATTACTACACTAAATATCGCAGTTTAAAGGAATGCAATGCGAGGTATTTGTTAAATTTCGATATCATTTGGTATATACTACTGTAGTATTACTCTACATATCTACTTATAGTTACAGTAATATGCTACTAGTACCTACGTATACGTATTTGCATGCATATATAGATGTGCATCTGAATATTTACCCTTCATTTAGCAAATTCCTGCATTGCATTTGAACTTAGTAATCGACTCATATAACATCTTTAAAGCTGACTCTGGCACGAAAACTTCGAACGAACCGAAAACCACCGCACATACCTCGTCGTACGAGTACAATTTATCAAAATACAGCGAAATTTTCAGCACAAAATGTTAACATTTTTATACTTAGTTCACCTTAACGAGCATTTTTCATCCATCTTAAGAAACAATATCATCGACACGGTTACAGAAAAAGACTGAAGTCGAGTATATAGACGATGATAATTATACGTGGGTACTCTAAGGGTTGAAAGAAGTATAAAAACCCATGGCCCATGGTCGCTGGTTTCATTTGAAAACCTCTCCGACATCGTCCAGGGTATTATTATAAAAGGTGTTTTTTTTCTTCAGCTCTGTTTGTATATCTGTTTGTTATTTTTTTCTACTTTGTTTTGTTTTGTTTCTGTGGCCGTTATGAAAGAATGTAGTATCCTTTTTTCTTAACCCGCTTGCTTTCATAGGTACCTCGAGAGAAAGTTATATAACGCGGAGGTATACGCACCAGGAACGAATCTCGTAACTTTGTTTTCTTTTATTTTCCATCCTTTACGTACCTTTTTACTCTGGTGCTAAAAGGTTTGCATTTCGTATACGTATTGTATAGGAATAACTCTTTTGTTAAATGAAAGGTTTCACTTGGAAATTGAAGTCAGACTCGAAGGCCACGAGGAAGCAGAGAATAGACCAGAGTGTGAGATACGAAGGACGGGAAAAGGCAGCATTTTACAAGAACTCACGCGAGTGCTATGTCGTAAATATACATCGCGCGACGGATCATAGCCTATCATAGCCTATAGATGTGTGAGGGCAAGAAGTGGGGGGTAGGATAGAGGTGAATTTTATACGATATAAATCAAATCTAGTTTATGTAAATTCGCAAGTCGTTAATTAGGGTTATAGCATTGAGTGTACCGACGTGCGCCGTACAGAAGTATATTTAGTTGGTATCTTGAGAGTGAGAGAGAGTGAGAGAGAAAGAGGCAGATCGTCGTCGGACGTGTAGCTGTTTAAAAGGCGCGCGGTTTCGTATAACTCGAGGATAGTATCCATAAATTACGTTTAATTAGTAATTAAGCGGGCGAACGGCTTCATAATCTTTTGCATTTTATGAAGTGACGAATATTATTATATACCTGCGTGTTAATAAGCGAGCTTCGAGTTGTAAAATGCCAGGAATTAAAGTCGGATGACAGTTTATGGCGTGGTACGTGCGCCGCGGAAGCGTACATGGTTTTAATTTTCGTGTAGACCCCTCATTTTATTATTATATTACGTGTAGAATGATCTAAAGTCGTGTGTGTGTCTTGTATGAGCCTTGTAGGGATGTGTGAAAGAAGTGTTTTCATGAAAGGTACCGCAGAAGTGGGATGAATCGTGGATTGATTCGGTTTTGGTCGATGATGACTTCAAATTAGGCGAAAATTGCATGCAGAGTATAGGGCAGGTTTTGGCAGATTTTAAATCACTTCGAATTTTATATCTACAAAATCCAGATATGGATTTTGGATTTTAAATCTTGGAATAGAAAATTTTTTGGATTTTTTCAAGTTATCAAAAGGAATTAAAATCCAATTTTTTTTTTTTTTTTTTGGTTATTGTTTGGTTTGGTTGTTGCACTGGTTGTTGTTAGTGCGATTTGCTCTATGAGATTTTTCAAATTGGGCTTCAAAAAAATTGATTTCGTATTGTTCCAAGAAAACTCAGAAATTTTTCATCAAATAATTCACATATTTTTTCTTACTAAAAACAGATATTTTTTTATCCGATAAAGTTCAAAAAAATTTTAATCATTTTTTTCCTTCAAAAAAATTGAAAATTTCACCATACCTAACTACCTACTAACTCTAAAAAAAAAAAAAAAAAATAGAAACATTTTTTATTGTAAAAAAGGAACAGATTTTTTTGCGAAAGAATCCAGTTCTTTTTTCTACAAAAATTAAATGAGAAAAATTCATGTTGCCAAAAAATTATTTACTCCAAAAAAGTACAGAAATCTATAAAAAATTCAGGAAAAATAAGAGATTTTTTTTCTCCAAAAAATTTTAAAATAAAAAAAATGCTATTTTTCAAACAATCAAATTAAGAAACAAATGAAGAGATTTTTCATGTAAAAATAAATAAATACCTACTAATAGAGATATTTTCAAAAGAATTGATCAGTTTTTTAGCTTGGCTCGAGATGAACTGTTTTTTTTTTATTTCGAGGAAATTCAGAAATTTTTTCCACAAAACAATTGACAGATTTTTTTCAACTGAGACCAACTCAATTTTTTTTGAAAAATTGATTTTTTGGGAATTTGAACGGGTTTTCCCAAAAAAAATTTCCTTTGAAAGTTTAAAAAATATTTTGTAATTCAAAAAAGTTGAGAAACATATTTTTTCAAAATGAAAAAATGAATAAATTTAATTAAGTACGCAGACTCCAAAAAAAATTAATAAAAAATGTTTTATTCCAAGAAAAATTGGATTTTTTTTCTGCAAAAGAATTCAGTTCTTTTTTATCCAAAAATTGAGGGAGAAAAATTCTTATTGCAAAAATAAACTATCTGCCCACTCCAAAAAAATAGAGAAATCATTTAATTCGGAAAAAATGAAGAGATTTTCTTCTCCAAAAAATTTCAAATAAAAAAAATTGTATTTTTCAAACAAATTAAGAGACAAAATATAAAGAAGTTATTTTTCTCAAAAAAAAAAAAAAAAAAAACTATTAATTTATGGAAATATTTTTAAAAAAATGAGTAGGTGGTTTTTTAGCTTGGCTCAAGAAAAATAATTTTTTTTCATTTTGAAGAAGTTCAGAAAGTTTTTCAACAAAAAATTTATAGACTTTTTCAACTGAGACAAACCATATTTTCAAAAAATTGATTTTTTTGAAATTGTTTTTTCCAAAAAAAATTTCTTCGAAAATTGGAAAAATATTTTGAAATTCAAATTGAGAAACTTTTTTTTTCATAAATGAAAAAATAAATAAATTTCACCAAGTAGGTACGTCGACTCCAAAAAAAAAAAAAAAAAAAAAAAGATTATTACTTTGGTATTTGCAAAAGAATTCGGGGTTTTCAAAAAGAAATTGGGAGATTTTTATTTTTATTTTTTAAATGAAAGGAAAAAAAATTGAGTGCGTTATTTTTTCAGAAAAATGCAGTTTCTGAAAACTGGAGTAAAAATGAAAAATATCCGAAAATTGTCTTGTTAGGTAAAAAAAATGACCATTTCATTATAAAATTTTGAAAAAAAAATAATTTTTATTTTTTTTATTTTTTTATTTTCTTTAAAAAAGGGGTTTTACGCCACCACTCAAAATATTTTTTTTGAAGAAAAGTTTGCAAGGAGTTGACAGTACAATTTTTGAAAATAAGTTCATTTCTAAAGTTTACCTATAACTATATCTGCCACATTTCAAAAGTTATCGAGGTTTAAAAAGTTCAAAACGCTGTAGTTCTTTCAATATTGAAGTTGAACAAAATTTTTACATAACAAATTTTCTAGAATTCATTGAGATGTTTTAGAAAAGTTCTATACAAATTTTGTGTATCTTGCATATTTTCAGAGTTATCAGGCCCCAAAACATTCTAATATAGGCTATTTTTTCAACTTATCATTTTTTGGTTCAAGAGCTATCGAATTTTTTCTTCAATTTATTGCTAATTTTTGATCGAAAATTAATCGAAAAATGTGAAAATGAAGGTTCTACTTCTGATCAACTCGTTCGGGCCAATTAATAAACGCTCGTTTAATTAAAACGTGCCTATACTCTCACACGTCCCTGGTATTACGTAATATAGGATGTACCCAATCTCGTTTCAATTTTTCCTCTATATTGCGGTAAAATTCGAAACCACTCAAGATCGATACCTTTGTTGTATAAAATTAGTCGGTATAATATATAGAGTTTTGTTGTAAAAGTGTATTTTATGGGCGGATCATCTCCGGAATATCTGCATATTTTATTAAACGTTCCAAGTTCTCTCTACCTATATACTACACGTACCTATAGTCCGTTCGTTGTATGTGACGAAGATGGTGCATGACCAAGGTAGAAAAAACCTCCTCCTGGTCCCCGGCTTTGAGCACGAGGCGAGGTTCAGAGGGTCTGTGAAAAAACCACACTGTGTACTCTTGATATAGGAGACCAAAAACGTGTTTTTTAGATTGAAATTCTTCATTCTTTTTCAACGTTTGATTTATAGGTTGCGCGGTTTTAATTTATTATCGAGACTGCGTCATTCTATAGGCTTACATAAATTAAGCAATTATTCATATACGTGTACGTACGTACGGTTTTTCATGGATATATATACTCTTTTATTTTCTTCCTTTTTTTATAATGTCGTTTTTGTATATATCGAATTTATGAGAAGAAACGTATAAATTATGTTATTCGTGTAATTTTAATAGTGTTTGGTTGTTGGGCTGGATCTCCAAAGGCAGGGTAGGTTGTACCTGAGGTGCGGGTATACTGTACAGAAACACGTGAGCGAGCTTTAGATGACCGGATCGGTTTGGTTCCGTAGTATGGAGTTGTTGTGTATATTAAGCAATTTTTCTTATTTTTTATACGAGTATAGTTATTCGAAGGATTTAGGAGTTGAAAGGTTAGAGTGGTAGATGAATTGGAGACGATAACATGGAGACTTGAATTGAAAAATTATGTAGTTTACGAAGCTATTGGATGGAGAAATTCATGAAAAATTGTTTCAAATGTGAAATGTGAACGTACTCAACAGTTGAAAAGTTGTTGAAAGTTGATGAAGGTTCAAGCTACAAAAATTAGTTTTTTTTTTTTTTTTGGTATATTTTTACACTATGGGTGCAAACATTTGAAAAATGAAAAAAAAACATTTTCTCTCATAATTTTCTATTGTTTGGATTTTTTTCAAATTGAATGATAAAATTAAAGAGGGGGAGGGGTTCAAAACTCACTTATTCTCCATTTTTTTCATATTTTAATTTTTTCTACGAGATTTTATGCAAATTTTGAGATTTTATAAAAATCTTTGCAGATTGACTTCACACTCTTCCGAGAAATGATTTTATCTGATATTTCTCATTTTGAAGAAATCTGCCACTAAAATCGATAAGGTGGGAAGAAATGAATTAAAATATGTAGTTTGGACAAAATAGATGAGCCAGTTCTGGAGATTGAAAATATCTACAAAAAAGTTATGTGTTAATTTCACCTGATCACTGAACTTGTTCTCGAGATCGAGATATCAGTGATGAAAATTTTCATGATCTTTCAACACTTCACTGAGAAAAATGGATTTTCAAAAACCGTAATGATTCTGGGTAAAACACAGTAAAATTAGGATACGTCGCCAATTTTAGAATCATTTCGGTGAAAAACGACAGCTATTTTCTTTTTAATGGAACCTTTTACAAACAACTTGAAGGAGTTGCCATGGGCGATCCTTTCTCTTCAAAAATTTGTGACATTGTTATGGACTCCTTATTCGACAAAATTATCGACGAATTTCAATCAGACATAGCCTTCGTTCGCAAATACGTTGATGACAGCATTTTTTACATCAAAATTTCTGCAGTGGACCGTCTTTTCAAATTTGTTAATGAACTTAACAAAAACATACAATTCACCATTGAAAAAGAAAATCACAATCGAAGCATAGTATTTTTGGACCTAGAAATCATTACAAAAAACAACACTTTCATCACGAAACATTATGTAAAACCGACTTCCAGCAGCCGATTTTTAAATTATCATTCCTTCCAGCCCGCTCAACAAAAAAAATCAACGTTTTGAAAAACCTCATTCAAAGAATTTTAGGACTCACCCATAATGACTTTTACGAAAAAAAAATTGCATACATTCGAAATATCACAAAAATGAATGGTTACCCGGAAAAATTGGTCAACAACCAAATTAACAATTTTCTCCATAATACTCATCTTCCTACAAATGTTCAACAACAACCTAGGCCTAAATTCTATGGATTAAATTATACTGGCAGAAATTCCAAACAACTTCATCAGAACCTATTTACAACTTTTGACAAAAATACCAAATTGGCCTTCAAAAATCCCAACAACCTCTACCAATGCATCTTCACAAAAACAAAAGATCGTATCCTTCCTCTCCAGCAGAGCAATCTTGTTTACCAGTTAAACATCCTTAATTGTCCTGGAGTATATATTGGAGAAACCTCTCAGAAGCTTGTGAACCGTTTGAAACAACATCAACGCGACATATCCAATCAAATTGAAAACACGGCTCTTTCCAAACATTGTAAACAACTTTCCCATACTTTTGACTTCCAAAACGTAAAAATCCTCCAAAAAAATTGTAACTCAAACCAAAAAAGAAAATTTTTAGAAAGTCTTCATATCTTACGAAACCCGAACTCAATTAACGACAAAAACGACGTGAACGGTATAGAACCGTATAAACATTTGGCTATATTTTGATTTTTCTTAAATTTGTATTTTTATATTTTATAGTATTTTTCAACATTTCGTTGTTTTCTTCGTATCGGACTTGATAATGAATTTCGATGAAATTCGAAACGTCGCCCAATTTATTCGTATTCTGTAATTTTTTGTTTCGCTTACAATTTGATCTTTATAATAAAATATTAAGAAAAGATTCAGTTCTATTCCAGAATGATTACGGAGTTCAATTGAATCACTTCTATTTTTCACCAGAATAATTCTAAAATTGGCGACGTATCCTAATTTTACTGTGTTTTACCCAGAATCATTACGGTTTTTAAAAATTCATTTTTTTCAGTGTTCAAACACAACCGATGAACATAACCTTTTTGTTGTGCTTACTTGAAAATATCTTAAATAAAGGTTATGTACTCATTTAATTTATTTGAACCAGTTCTGGAGATATTTATAAATGTTACTTATTTTTCTGCAAAAATTAAAACAATTAACAATTTTTTCATAGTAATTTTAGTCTACAATTAAAAAATATATATATCTGTATTAATTTTTTTTCTCAATTTTTCTGTTCCAGGTAAGCATCCATTCTGAATCTTATCCTACTGCTGCTCGAAAATAAGTAGGTACCTACTTAATTACACCTATAGCTAATTTCGGTAACCGACGAGCACATCCAAAAAAGGTACATTTTAGTAATCTCGTTGACGATTTATAATGATATATAGACGACAACTCAGGACGACATTTTTGGCGCAATATACCACACTGCTGACCTCTGCGATGGTAGGTATTTGGCTTGGCTCATTAAGAGGCAGGCTCAGTTTATGGTGGCATTCGGCTCGGTACCCTTATATGTTGCGGTTTTTTAAACCTAACAAATCTACCCCTTTTTACACGCTTGATACGGTCAAGTAGTGAGAAAGAACCGACCAACAGACTATTCAGGTCCTTGAAACGTTGAATGTATTCGATGATCCAAGTTGGTCTTCAAATCTACCATTCGAGTCTACTTTTTGTAATTTTCTCATTAATATTTCGGCGTAATTTTCGGCATAGTTGGGTGAAGGAAAGGCGTTATAACAATAGCATTTCTCGAATATAGCTACGTAGGTACCTTGTACAACGACGACGACGACTCCTCACGAGCTATATTGTCTTATCGTACATGGAACAACAGTCGAACAAAACTCGTATATTTATACTCTCCTCGGGGTTTGTGATTTTTTTTTATCGAAGCTCGCCGACTGATTGGAAAAAGAGTTAAACGGGTCGTGTTTTTCTCCGGCTAATTAAAAAGAACTAGTCGTACAGTATTTTTTTGCTCCTTTCACAACATCGTTGTCGACCAGACGCAAAAACCTTGGTGCACTGTTTTTTTCTTGTTGTTCTCTTTTTTTTTCTTCAACCGAGCGAATTTCCAACTGCGTTTTTTTTTTCTTTCTTTTTGACGACGTCGAGGACGGCTCGTTTTCATTGTGGAGGTTCATCTTGTTCGGATTCAGTTTGAGAAATTCCAGCACGCTGGAAAGGTAGTCTACGACGATAGATTAAATAACAGAGCTCATTAGCGGATACCTATCCGAGCCAGATTGCTCCGCCTGTACGACTTGCACTGCTCGGTTTTCCTATTTCTTATTTATTCAACATCTACTTCCATTATTGGTTGAGCAATACCCTGGTAACCGGTTCGCAGTCGGCAAAGTGTAAAGCGGATTGTCGAACGTGTTCCTGGGCTACAATGTTTCCATACTGATGAAAATAATTGGTCGAATAGGGATATTTATGCCCAACTAAATGGAGTTTGTTATTACATCAGGACGAATGTGGTCATTAGTAATACTTCGATTGTGTAGTAATTTGATTTTTTTTTGCTCGTTTAGCGAAAATGTCTCTTCGTGGGGCTGAGTAGAGGTTCATTGTTTTTTTGTTTTTTTGTCTAGTCGTTTGATATATCTCTGGCAGGTATTTTTATAACGAAGATGGTCTGGCTCTGGCTACCGCCGCCATTGCTGCGACTTTGCTTAATGATGGGAATTGCAAGTTTATGGCATTGTGACGAGGCTTTTATTGGAATTTAATGCTCCGCAGTAGTCGTACATGCTCGTATAAGGTGTAGAATGTAATTACGAGTCTACGTCTCTCATCACAGCAGTCTATTCAAGGGGGTTGGCTGGTATGCTCAATGCACTGCTACCGAAGAGAGGTATGCACCATCGTACAATATGTTCGCACTTTGAGAATAGGCGCATATATCGAATTATAGTAATAAACATTCATCGAGTAGCGCGCGTGTATGTCGTAAAAATGACCATGGACCGGCCCATGCATAGCTTGGTACGAGCTGATAAATCAAAAACTGGCAATTTTCGACGGTAAAAGTTGCCCGCTCGTCGTACAAATAAAGCTGACTGGGCGACGCGACGCTATACACGTAATAAAAAGCCAGCTTCCGAAACGTATTACGAGGACGTTTATGCGGACGAAATTGTACGTCTCTCGATATGAAAAACGCATCGTATGAGACTAGGTGCAATATTTCAGCGAGAAAATTTAACCTAAAGGATTTACGACGTTATTAAAATAGTAAAACCGGAAATTGTCTGGAAATCGACAAGGGTTGTGGCGTGACATCCCTTCAACACATGTTGCTGCAATGGCCTTCCTTCTTCCTACATACCCATGCTAAGCACCGTGTATACGTAATATCCAACTGCGTTATGCGTTATTTGTCCCTTCGACTCTTCTATTTTTTTTCCTGACGTACTCGTACTCTCGTTGTCTGCGCATACATACGATGCGTATGTATGCATCTATCAGATACCCGAGGGCTGTGAGGGAGAGATGAGACCGAAAATGCTTATTGGACGAAAAGTTATGCGAGTACTTATATATAAATAACGAGCCATATTTGCTGCTGCGTTTTGTGCATGTCCTCGCGTCGAGTGTATAATTTTTTCCCTTAATATGTGCGATATTATATATTACGTGTGTACGTAATTTGTTCTCGTATATGAGAAGAAGGATGCGCTGTAGGAATATTGAATATGGGGAGGTATTTGTGGTCGTGTCTAGAGAATAAGAATCATCTTGAGGCCAGTTTCGAGTACTGAGTTGGTTTCGTGGTGATAAAATAAGATCGTCTTGAACTGGATGAATTTTGGAAGATCTTGGAGATGATTTACTGTCGTTCATGTTAATCGGCGTTATTTTAAAATTGAGAACTTGTACGGCTAAAAAAATTGACTAGGTATTATTTGTAAAAGTTCAATAATTTTTTTGAGTTGTTTTTTCATAAAGTTTGAGAGTAATTTCTTCATTCTTCTAGGAAGTTTTTACCTACATGAAAGAGCATTTACTAGTTTAAAAAAAAAAAATTAAAGCCCGCATGCAAAGGATAAAAAAAGATAATCATTTCAAAAAGATGTAAAAATGACAAAAAATTATTTAAAAATTGCAAGAAGTTCTTCCTACAAGAAAAATAAGAAAGTGATTTGTATATAAAAAAAATATCTATTTTGAAATTCTTTTTTGGGGGAAAAAATTCTTCGAATATATAGGTAAAACAACACAGTTATGAAAATAATTGTCCCAAAGAAAAATGTTTCACTAAAAAAATGTGTCAAAAAAATTATTTGTGAAAAAAACTTCTTCATGTAAAAAATTATCAAAAAAACAATTGAAAAAAATTCTTGAAAGTAAAAAAAATCAAGACAAAAATTTTGGGAAGTAATTTTAATTCTTTAAAAAAATGTGTTATAAAAAAATTTTCTTCAACAAAAAAAAAAATGAAATAATTTTAGTCAAAAACTTATTTTGTTTGAAAAAATTCAAAAAAAAAATTTTGAAAAAAATTAATCACCAATGAAAAAAATTTTAAAAACATTTTTTTTCAGAATAAAAAATTTTTGAGCAAAAGAAAAGTTGATTAAAAATCATCTTTAAGAGGAATCCTTGGGGGGGGGGGGGATAAAAATAGAAAAATTATTATTAGGTGTAAAATAATGACTTAGTTACTCGGAATTTTTCAATTTTATTTTTCTAAAAAATTCAAAAAATGTTTGAAGAATATTATTTTTTTGTCTTTAAAAAGATCTCTTCAAAATAATCTCTCTCAGGGACTTCAAGGAGTGCTTTTCTTCTAAAAAGTTCTCTCAAAAAAGTTTTTAGTTGACTTAAAATTTTTTTTTTTAAATTTCTCAACAATTTTTTTGGGAACAAAAGGGGAAAAATTGATGAAAGATTCTCCTGATCAACCTTTTTCAAAAAAATATCAAAAGTGAAAAATTGATAAAAAAATATTCTAAAGAAATCCTAGAATAAGAACATTGTTTAAGGAAAATACGCACACTAAAAATTGAAAAATAATTACTCAAAAAGAAGCATTCACAATTCCAAATCAATTTTCAAAAATGAGAAAAAAATGAAAAATACCTACTACTCAAATGGAATCATATTTTGTAACATTGAAAAATTTTGAAAAATTTTCCAAACTAATTTTTTTTATTAATTTTTAAATTTCTGGACTGAAAATTTTGAATTCCTATAAATTGAAAAAACATCATTCTCAAAATTTTTGGGAAAAAGGGAAAATAAAATTGATAAAAGATTTTCCTGAGCAACCTTTTTTTAAAAAAAAACCTCGAAAATGAAAAATTGATGAAAAAAATATTCTAAAGAAATCCTGGAATAAGAAAATTGTGTCGAGAAAAAAAATTAAAAATAATTACCTACTCAAAAAAATGTTCACAGTTCCAAATTCATTTTAAAAAATTAGAAAAAAAAAAATGAAAAATACTAATTCAAATGAAATCATTTGTAAAACCGAAAAATTTTCAAAAATTTTCTAATTAAAAAAATTGAAAAATTTAAGATTTTTTTTTTAATTTCAAAAAGCAAGAAATTTTAAAATTTCTGGAATAAAAATTTTGAATTCCTAAATTGAAAAAAATCACTTTCAAAATTTAAAAAATTCCACAAATGAAATTCTTAACACTGAAAATTTTTCAATGATTTCCGAATACTATACCTGTATAATTGAGAATAAAATTTTGTCCGAAAATTTTTTTTCAATGTTAGGAATTTCATTTTTGTGTACCTATACTTTAGGTATAGGTATAGGTACTAGGTAGTTCAACTTTTTTCTTTCCTTTCTTTTTCATATAGATCTATTGCTTTTAAAAATAAATTTAGTATGTAGAATTTTTTTAATTTTTAAATTGTTTATTGAAAGTGATTTTTTTTTAAATTTATAAATTCAAAATTTCTAGTTCAGAAAAATTGAAATTTCTCGAGTCTTCAAAAATTGAAAAAAAAACTTTCGAATAATTTTTTTCAACTTGAAAATTTTTTTAAAAATTTTCGATGTTACCTCTATTTTGAGTTTATAGTGATTTTCATTTTTTTTTAATTTTTGTTTTTTTAAATCAAAATTTTTAGGCTAAAAATTTTAGAAATTGAAAATTGTATAAAAACTTGAAAAAAAAATTATTTCCCGAGCGGCACACTCGATCGATAATATCGGAAGATGTAACGTATCGATAAAAAATCGTTTGAAAATCTATAGATGTTCTCACGATATTATAAAGATTTATCGGTACAACTTCATAGGCAAAAAATCTAAAAACTATCGAATTCGATATTATTAAGATTTTATGACGATATTCGTCAACGATACTATCGACAAAGAATATTAAATTTATCGATTCCGATTTTCCACCGATTTTGTGCAGATATTTGAAACTACATTATCGACAAAGAATATTAAATTTATCGAATTCGATTTTTAACGATTTTGTAAAGATATTTAAAACTATATTATCGACAGATTATATGAAATTTCTCGACTTCGATATTTTACCGATTTTTTGAGGACATTTTAAACTATATTATCGACAGATTATATTCAATTTATCGAATCCAAATTTTTAACGATTTTGTAAATATATTTGAAACTATATTATCGACACATAATATGCAATTTCTCGATTTCGATTTTTCAACGATTTTGTGACGATATTTGAAACTATATTATCGACAAATAATCTGAAATTTCTCGAATTCGATTTTTTCACGATTTTTTGAAGATATTTAAAACTTTATTATCGACACGTAATCTGAAATTTCTCGAATTCGATTTTTCAACGATTTTATGACGATATTTGAAACTATATTATCGACACGTGATATGAAATTCCTCGAATTCGATTTTTCAACGATTTTGTGGCGATATTTGAAACTACATTATCGACAAATAATCTGAAATTTGTCGAACGATTTTTCAACGATTTTGTGACGATATTTGAAATTATTTCCAAATTGGTGAAAATTTTTCTAAGTCCAACACGTCTGGAAGTACTAAACTGTCTATTATAAGCGTTTTATTGCTAATTCCTCAACGATAAGGTATGGCATAGTGGTTAAGGAAGAGGATTACCATGCAGGAGGTAGAAGGTTCAAGCCCCACGGGTGGCAGATTTTTTATAATTTTTTTTGACTTTTTCTGAAATGATCCTCTTACCGTAACATGAATAATGTGTTTATGCATAGTTTAATGTATTAATTATGCTAATTAATGATTTTTAATTATAGAAAAAAGCTAGTAAAAGACGAAAAATCGGAATAAAAAATCGATAAAAAATCGACAGAATATCGAATTCGATAAAGTTCCACCTAAATCGTGAAATTATCTTTCGATATTATAGATATATTATCGATAAAATATCTTACTATAATCTCGAAATTTTTGCTAACTATAATTCGTCGATAATCTATCTATATATCGAAAGATAATTTCACGATTTATGCGGAACTAACGCGACACTTTATCGAATTCGATATTCTGTCGATTTTTTATTTCGATAATTTGTCGAGTGTGCTGCTCGGGTTACTCTCAAAAAATTGAGAATATCTGACTTTTTCTTGTATTAGTGGCCTTTGCCTACATCATCCCTTCTGCATCTCGACAAGATGTTGAAAATATAATTAAAATGGAAAAATCGTGTTCAGTCCCGAGAAATTTTATAAAAATTATTTACATCAAATTAAAAACTAAAAAGACGACTACAAAACACATAATTTGAACCAGCGAGTACACGAGTTGGTGAAATTGACTATCTCGATATATATACGTACGTATGAACAAAACGGGGTGGTTTTTTCCTCATCCCCTCTTACCCCTCTAGCCACTCGTATAGCTGATGGTTCTACTCGGTTCGTACTTTTTTTTTCGCTCTGCTGTTCTCTCTAAAAGCGCATTTAAAAAGAAAACCGCCCTTAAAACGTGCTCGGCTAAAGAAATGAGGTAATAGATAGTATAGAACGGGATCAAAATAAGGATTTATTGGCCAAAGAAGGTTTTTCGAAAACGGCGCTGCTCGAGCCCGACCACCGCGCGGCGCGCACCCTGACTGGGCTAAAATGCGCCAGCTCCGGTGCTATGCAGTGCTGCGCTGTAAGACGCTATCCAAACTTTCGTTTCTCTTTATAACTGAAGGATTTACGACTTTTGCAGCATTAAATACGCGCCTATACGGGCTTCCACGTAATCCGGCATCGGCATCGCACCTGGAAAGTTTTTCCAATGCGGAATGCCGAACGTGCGCTGATGTGAGGATGAAATTTTATCGTCGAATTAGGCGAAAGGTGGGGAAGAAGGGGGTGTTGATATGATATAGTAAACACTCGCGGTGAAAATTATTTTATTTTGTGCGAAAGAGCGAGAAATTTACTGAAAATTGTGTTGCAAAAAATACGAGTTCCTAATTGTTTTTGCGAATTTTTAGTTTAACTGGATTATATCGCATGGTGCCCCATGAGAGACGGTCTCTGGAGAGAAAGCTAGCGTGAGAATGAGCGAAAATTAAATTTTTATTTTTCGAATAGCGTATTTTGTTGAAAATTTGGTTTGCCAGAGGCCTGATTTTGTTTTAGGATTTTTTTGTGTGAGGATTACGTTTTCATGAGTTGGTGAAAATTAATATGGGAGTCAGAGAAGGAGCTACTGAGGATCCAAACAATTTAGGTATTTGATCTGTTGAAGTTTTTAAAGCCAAGTTACTTGAAATAGTTATTCTCAAATATTCTGATGGTTACTAAAATTTCGTAAAGTTTTTCTAAATCACCAAAAATTTGAAAAAAAAAAAAATTATTAGCCAATTATAATTTTTTTTTTTGAAATTTTGTTAAAATTTTAAAAACTGTTTTCCTGTAAAACTAAAAAAAGCTGCTCTTCATCAAAATTTTAAAAAATTACTCATGAACAAAATTCGAAAAAAATCACAAAATTTGACAAAACTGCTCCCAGCAAAATTTTCAAAATTGAATTTTGGAAAAAATTTTGAAAAATAATTTTATAAACAAAATTGGCTGTTTTTCCTTGTAAAATTTTGAAAAAATAAAAAAATGAAAAATGAATTGTTTTAAATCTGGAAAGAATTAAAAAGTGTGAAAATTTGAAATTTTTTTACAGAATAAAATTCAATAAGATTTTGGAAAAGTCTTGTGAAACTTTCTCACGCGACTCCTTACTTGTATTAAAAAAAAATTTCATCTTGAAAATCTGTCATTTTCAATTTTTCCTTTTTTTCCCTATCGAAATGAAAAGCAGAAAACTGAGCTCGTTTTTTCCACAAATGAAATTGTTCGATTCTTCTTGCCGACGCTCATTGCTTATACACAAAATCAAGTCTCTTCGGAAATCCATTTCTTACAAAGATTTTTTTTCAATCTCAAATGATTTGTTTTGCACAAACAATAAGAATCCACGCGGATAAAAAAATACTGTTTTTGCTTTTCGTTGCGGTCAAAACGCAACACAACCCCCATAAGAATATTTCGAACCGAAGTTTTCAGGTCGTTAGACTCTCGACGAAAATATCAAGACGCATTTAGAAAATCCGACCCAAACTTGCCGACCAAAAGGGAAAACTTACGAGATGGTTTTTTTCACACCAATTTACGATCTGTTATATATAAGAAAAGACATTCGCATTCGGCAAAAGTAGGTAATATATAGAAGGGCGCGGAAGACACCAAGTGAAGAAAAAAAATCTACAGAAGACCATCTTAATTAAATAGCGCCGAGAAGAGAGAAATTCTCAATAACGAAAATCCACACGCACGGAGACTGGAGAGTCAGACACGATAAGAGACTAAAGCAGGAAGAAAGATATCAATTGGAACAGCAGGGACGGAGGGATACGCAGCCAAACTCAAACCTAGCAACCGCAATCACTGGATTTGTGTCGTGGAAAAGTTGCGTAAAACCGTCGTCGTTGTGTGTGCGAATGAGAGAAAAAAAACAGGCAAAGGAGTCAGGAGAAGAGAAACGGTGAAGTGGCAGGAAGAAGAGAACGACGACGGCGACGGACGAGCAAAAACTCGATATCGTTTGACTTGTCTATATCTATCGTATACTATACGTATCCTACGGTACTATAACGATACGCGAAATGCGATATACCGATTTGTAATGTTATTACTGGCAAAAACGACAAATACAAATATTTTGGTAAATCGCCAAAATATTCGACGAAACAAATCATCCCTTGTACGATAGCCCGGGCCGGGGGCAAGGATTCGCATGCTGAATGTGGAGGAGGCCGCGTCATAATTCAAAACGGCGGCGGGCCCGGGATCCGGGCTCTTTCGCGCACGGCCATGGAACTGGCAATCCTTTAGGGAGATTCGAGAGGGACTCGCGGAGAAACCCACAAGCATACATAGAGGACCAAGAGCAGGGGGTGCAGGAAATCGAAACTTCTCTCTGTCTCTCTCCCTTGTACGTAATTAGGTATCATCTGACTGTTTTTGTTGTTCGTTTTCCGTCTGAGTTACGAGCGTGGATTAAGTAATTTCATTTTCTATCTTATAATCTTAAATTTAATAATCGTAATGGCAACCAAGATACTGTGAGGGTTGGCGGAATAGAATTTATGACACCCTTGAACCAGCGTCGTTGTAACAGATTATGGTGATAAGGATCATGGATCGTGACCCAAATCACTGTTTGTATTATTCATGACCTGCGAATCTTCCATTTTCAAGATAGGATACCAAAAATATGAAAATGAGAAAGAAAACTAGGTATGAACCAGTTTTTGAGATATCGGCGAAGGAAAATTTCAAATCACTATACCTAATATCTTGAATACAGCAGATAACTGAAATCTGTACGTAACATTTTTTGTAGCACTTGAAAATTACTACAAAAAAAGTTATTTGCCAATTTCTTCTTAATGCATTGCTTCTCTAGATATCAGTGATGGAAATTGTCAAATCACTCCAATATCTTGAATCCCGAGCGGCACACTCGATCGATAATATCGGAAGATTGTAACGTATCGATAAAAAATCGTTTGAAAATCTATAGATGTTCTCACGATATTATAAAGATTTATCGGTACAACTTCATAGGCAAAAAATCTAAAAACTATCGAATTCGATATTATTAAGATTTTATGACGATATTCGTCAACGATACTATCGACAATAATTCGTCGATAATCTATCTCCCGTGTAGCAACGTCGATGCTAATTTCGATATAAATGTCGACACATCGAAATCGGTCACTTTTCGATCGTACATGTCGACACGATTGTGGATGGTTTGTCGAGCTTATTGTCGACATGTTTGTCGACCGTCCAAATATGGCTCGACATGTCGAGCCATATTTGGACGGTCGACAAACATGTCGATAATAAGCTCGACAAACCATCCACAATCGTGTCGACATGTACGATCGAAAAGTGACCGATTTCGATGTGTCGACATTTATATCGACATCCACATCGACATTTGCAATGGTGAGATTTTGAAAAATATGCTAAGTTCAAATATTCAATATAAGTATATATTAAAATTACACCAAAAATAGTGTTCAAGCCAACATTTCGACATTTTTTGTCAAATATGCGGCATTGAGGCCACCTTTGTAGCTGGACACATGCGAGTGTCCAACTAACATAGAGATGATTCTTAGACCTTATGTACTAATTCACAACACACTTTATCTGCGAGTATCACAATCACCCTCAAGACGTCGACAGTAAAGTCGATGCATTATTCGACCCTCGACAATTAGATCGACATTAACTCGACTTAAAATTCCTCTGGTCAACACTGTCGACAGTTAAGTCGATGCATTATTCGACCCTCGACAATCACATCGACACTATCTCGACTTAAAATTCCTCTGGTCGACACTGTCGACAGTGAAGTCGATGCATTATTCGACCATCGACAATTATGTCGACAATAACTCGACAAGTCGTTGTATTATTCAAAACTTTGAAAAATAAGAAAATTTTGTGATTCTTTCAAAAATTATTTATTCCTGAGCTTAAAATGTTCTTATTAATTGTTTTTAGTTCTTTTTAGATATAAAATTTGTAAATTTAATTGGCAGAAATTGTCGACATAAATGTCGATGCGTTTATCGAGTATCGAATTTTACATCGACTTGTCTATGTAGAAAAACAACGTTTTCTAAATTATAGGAAAATACTGAGAAAAATTCAAAAATTTTGATTGAACAGTTATGTTTAACATAGAACATTACTTTAAATCTCAAATATCATTTTTAATTCATCGTTAACCGAGAAAAAAATGTGTCTGAATTTTGTCGACATAAATGTCGATGTCGACAATTGCTACACGGGCTATATATCGAAAGATAATTTCACGATTTATGCGGAACTAACGCGACACTTTATCGAATTCGATATTCTGTCGATTTTTTATTTCGATAATTTGTCGAGTGTGCTGCTCGGGATACAGCAAATAACTGAAATTTGTGCATAACCTTTTTTATAGCTTTTGAAAATATCTGAAAAAAAGGTTATTTGCTCATTTCATCTCAGTGAACCAGTTCTTGAAATATCAGTGATGGAAGGTAACATCTTGAATATAAGAGATAAGTTAAATTTGTACATAACCTTTTTTAATGCACTTGAGAATATCTACAAAAAAAGTTATATGACAATTTCTTCTCAATGAATTGGTTCTCAAGATATCAGTGATGGAAATTTTCAAATTACTGTAACATCTTGAATATAAGAGATATGTAAAATTTGTACATAACCTTTTTTATAGCACTTGAAAATATCTACAAAAAAGTTATCTGCCAATTTCTTCTCAATGAATTGGTTCTCAAGATATCAGTGATGGAAATTTTCAAATTACTGTAGTATCTTGAGCACAGCAGATAACTGAGATCTGTACATAACCTTTTTTAAAACACTTGAAAATATCTGCAAAAAAAGTTATTTGCCAATTTCTTCTTAATGAATTGGTTCTCAAGATATCCGTGATGGAAATTTTCAAAACACGGTAGGTAACATCTTAAATACAAGAGATACGTAAAATTTGAACATAACCTTTCTTAAAGCACTTGAAAATTTCTACAAAAAAAGTTATATGACAATTCCACCTCAGTGAACCGGTTCTCGAGATATACCTAATGTAAATTTTCAACCCCTTTTTTGACGTCAATTCAATTATATTTTTTCCATGATTGGTTACAACCCTGTCTTATATCAATTGAACTTGCAGTATACCAGATCTTGTCAAGATCTAAGAGATGTATTACACTCGACTGAATTTTTCCTGCAGCCATTCCTGCAACTGGAAATAAAACGAAAATTGACGAATTACTCGCAAATGATTAATCACACCCCACTCTGCAATGTAAATAGAAAAACTACCGAATTAAAATAATACCCATAGAGTAACTCTTCGAAGCCTCCCTGTTTAAATATTCGCTCGATCGAATCGCTCGTACTTACTTTACACTCGATATAACATACTCGCGAGTAGTAAATTGCTCGGCGAGCGCCAGGCCAGGCCAAAGGGATGCGGGAAAAATAAGAAAAATAAAAGGAAAAAAGATCAACATGTTGCTTCCATAGGTTTCATCTGCCAAGAAAAGAATAGTAAATTAGATTTCCGCTACCGCCTCCATTTCATTTAGAGAAACGAGTTATAAAGATACGTTTTAGAGAGAGACTGCATTTCGTACTCCATCTCCACCGCACGTATCCCAGCCTACGATGCACCCTCGATAGAAAAAAGCTGCAGTTTACACCCCCTTTAACCCAATATACGTACCATATACTCGTATATACCTAAAGCATGACGCATTTCGAATGAAAATCGCTTACTCTATTGGGAAATGTCGCGTCGTTTACCTCGTCGTGAGCCTGTGTGACTGCGTTCACAGTACTACCCCCTTATATATAGATAAGACAAGTTGTAATGTCTTATTTAAAGAATTCCGACGAGCCGGAAAATTATTACCGTTTTTATGGCAATTGGAAAAATAAAAATTCGTCTGCGAGTTAGGCTCGATTCCAAATTTGAAAGATGGTTCAAGAGGTTTAATTTTCCAAGAGGGGGAGCAAGACGAGATGATTTTTTTCCTCAGCGAAGAGGATATGTATAGAGTTAGAATAACTATTAGAGTTTCTGATGCTATTTTCTACCCTCGCTCGTCGCTCGTTGGATACGTTTAAAATGGAATTTTGGGCGAAAATCTTTACGAAGCTGCGGATATTATTCGCTCGTGTACGTGTATACGTTTCCAAACGTACTATACACTCTGGTGAACGATTTAAAAGTCGGTAACATTTGTTGGCTTGAAATTAATTAAACAACGGGTGCGAAAGTTTTATTTTAAATTATATAAAAGGAGGCGAAGTTGCAGGGCAAAAACAGGTGCAGAATGGTGTCTCTGTTGTATCTGCGTGTTGAACGTCGCCCCGCGAACCGTGCGCCGCCCGGGTCGGCGCTCCCGCGTATTTCGGCTGCGCGCACCCTCCATTATATCAAATCGCGAAAAACCTACTGTAACGTTGGCGAAAATTAATGGCGTTGCGTATAACACAAAACGAACGTATGTAGAAGAGAAATCAACTAGGTGGTGGCGTTCCTGCCCTGGCCCTATGTACTGGCGGTGTCTGTAGTAATAAGGTGCACTGTAGGGCGCGGCGAATCGCAAAGAGTGTATCTATACGAGGTGTGTGCTTTTAGCTCAGGTAAGAAAATAAGAGAAGCGTTTGCTGGAAGCTAAATCAACGTGTACGAGGGAGGTGGCTCGAAAGTTTTTTGTAAGCAGGAAGTTTTTACCTAATTTTTTCAGATTATGAGGCACTTAGGTAGTTATAGTTCCTTGTACACAAATTTCATACTTTGTAATTTTCATTATATTTTAAATCAGTCGTTTCACGTCTGAGACATTTTTTTTAAATACCAACAAAAATACGTATATCTATCTTCCCCCCCCCCCCTCCCCTCAACTAGAAAAATCAGTTGCCTGGAATGAAAGATTTTTGAATAAAACACTTTGTGTTTTCCTCTTTTTTATTGTTGTTGTTTTTTAAATTCAACTTCTCATTCATGTTTTTCATAAATTATATTTTTTTTAAATGATGTAAAATGTGGGAAAAAATATTTAAAAATTTATTTAATTTTTTTTTAAATTTCATTCCAAAAAAGTAGGAATTTTTTTCATTCCAAGAAATTAAAATTTTTATTTTATTTGAAAAAAAATCAAATTTGACCATAAATAGGTACTTATTCCAATCTTTTTAAAAAAAGTCCCGAATCACGAAAAAAATTCCATAATTTTATTACAAGAAATGGAGAATTTTGTTCATTCCAAAAATTGAAAAAAATAATTTAGGTATTCCAAGAAATTGAGAATTATTTTCATGCCAAAAACAGTGATATTTTTTTATTACAAAAAATTGAAAAAATTTTTATTACAAAAAATTGAAAAATTTTTTATTACAAAAAATTGAAAAATTTTTTATTACAAAAAATTGAGAATTTTTTCATTTTAAAAAATTGTCAACATTTTTTCTTGAAAAAAAAATTATTCCAAGGAATTGAGATTTTTCTATTCCAAGAAATTGAGACTTTTCTATTCCAAATAATTGAGATTTTTTTCATTTTAAAGAAATTGAGTTTTTTTTTCATTTCAAAGAAATTTAGATTTTTTCATTCCAAAAAATTGAGAATTTTTTTTATTCCAAAAAAATCGTCAACATTTTTTCTTGAAAAAATTTTATTCCGAGAAATTGAAATTTTTTATATTCTAAAAAATTGAGTGGTTTTTTATTCCAAAAAATTGAGAATTTTTTCATTCCAAAAAAAAATTAAAAACATGTTTTCATTTCAAAAAATTGAAAAAAAAAATTGTTTCCTAAATTGAGATTTTTTTTATTCCAAAAATTTGAGAATTTTTTCATTCTAAACAGAATTGCAAACATTTGTTTAAAAAAAAAAATTTATCCCGAGAAATTTAAATTTTTTTTCATTCCAAAAAATTGAGAATTTTCATTTCAAAAAAATGATAACTTTTGAAAAAAATTGAGAATTTTTTCACTCCAAAAAAATTAATATTTTTTCATTCTAAAAAAATTGTAAACATTTTTTCTTGAAAAAATTTTATTCCATGAAATTTGAATTTTATTCCAAAAATTGCGATTTTTTCTATTTTAAAAAAATTGAGAATTTTTCTATTTTAAAAAAATTGAGAATTTTTCTATTTTAAAAAAATTGAGAATTTTTCTATTTTAAAAAAATTGAGAATTTTTTCATTTTAAAAAAAATTGAGAATTTTTTCATTTTAAAAAAAATTGAAAACATTTTTTCATTTCAAAAATTGAAAAAATTGAAAACCCTTTTTTATATCAAAAAATTGAAAAAAAATATATTTCAAGAAATTGAGATTTTCTTAGGTAAGTATAAATTGAGATTTCTTCTATTCCAAAAAATTGAAAATTATTTTTCGTTTCAAAGAATTGAGATTTTTTTCTTTTAAAAATTGAATTTTTTTCATTTTTCAAAAAATTGAAAAACAAAATTTCTAAAAAAAAAAAAATTAAAAATGAATTCTAATTCCTTTATAATTTAAAAATAAAAAACTTATCATCGAGATATCGGAAACTTTAAGATTTTTTTTCTCATTTTTCCCTTCACATTAAAGTTTTATTTTATTTTTGTATTTTTTTTATTTTTTCAAGTTGGAGGGAATTAAAATTGTTTCCATTTTTTACTAAGTAGGTAGTTACTATGATTTCTTTCGAAACTACTTAGTCCCTAAATTCTAACTGTGTTTTTTTACTTCTTTTTTTCAATATACTTACTTACTACAATCCTTTCTATATTGTTACGTAGCCTTCTTTTGTTTCTTAAAGCAATAAGAATTCCTTTTATTCTTATATTAGACCTTTCTTTCTTTTTTTCTCAAGTTTACAACCAGATGCACGAAAGGTTTTAAAAAATCTGTAAACTACTTTTACATTTCGCTGCGGTATCAACGCATTTTATTGTTATTCTATAACGGCTCGTATCGTATATAAGGGTAAAGATGAGGTCAGACCTCTGTAGAAGATTTCGATGTGGAATCGTATTACGCGGAAACAAAAAATACGCAGTGATAATATACAGAGGGAGCAATCCTATTCATGTATTATTCACTTAGACACGGTCAAGAAAACACCAGAGAAAATAAAAAAAATAAAGTGAACGTGGTATGTAGCTATACTGTACAGAAATGCAGGAGTAGGAGCAGGAGCCTTAGCTAAACTAGATGCATATCCTTATATTATATGCACTTTTCTCACCATGTATCGTATACAATTTGCATATTTTATTGACTGAAGTAATACAAAAGGGGGAGGGAATTGTTGAGAAAAAACACCAACGCAATCAAAAAATGGCTTATCTTTATAAAATCGTATCAAGAGAACACACCCTTACATCGATTGGTTATAAAGTTAAAAACGACAATAAATTATTTGCAACATTTCGCGGTGAAGTCATCTTGTACTAAGTTGGGGCTTGGGGCTACTACGTACTTGAATATTTCTGCGAAGAAAATTTTAACGATTTTAGCGCCGCTGTAAATCGAACACTGAGCGAGATGCGAAAAAGCATGCAAGGATTTGGAAAAAAAATACGCGGAATGTTTTTGGGAAAAAACTATGCCGAGGTTTTAGAGGAAAATGTATTCTTTGGTTTGAAAATTTATAATATAGGCGAACTAGTGGTAGTCTCTGTGTGTATGGGAAATATATATGCGGGAGATAATGTCGGGTAAGGTGAGGGGAATGGTGTGGGGAAATGAATGTAGGTGGTTAAACAAGGGCGAATGATTTGGGCTTTGTGCAGGTACTATATACATATTGTTCTACTATGTAGAGAGATAGAATACAGAGAAGAGCGAGTAAAATGAGAGAGGGCTTGTGGGTCCGAGCCGAGCAACCCTATACAATATATAGTTAATTACAGGCAACATATTTCGTTTCGCCCTATTTTCTCTGCCGAGTATTTTTATTTTATTCGGAAAAGCGAATTTAGTCGGGTTGCGAGCTCGTGTGCCCCCTGTGTGTATACTGTATACGTAGGAAGATCTACGTATTCTCGTACAATTCGTATAAAAACACGTGTAAATTAGATGTACGTAGGTGGCGCTCGGAGAGATTTGTCTGGATTGAGGTAGATTTTTTTTCGTTTTTTGTTTTGAAAATAATGTATATTGATGTGATCTGCAGTTCTGCACGATTAACGAGCTGAAGTCAACATTGCATTACATATTATTTTTTTAATCAAAAAAAGTTCCAAATTAAAATTTGTGATTTTTTTAATGGAAAATTTCGAGTTTTCATTTCTTCAATTTCTAATCCCAATTTTTTTTCAACCCTTAAATTTTTTCTAAAGTGTTTTAAATTTGGATTAATTTTTTTCAAACTTTTATTCTTTGATTTTTTTACATTCAGGTCTTAACTTTCATTTTTCGATTTTTTCCAATTTTCGATCTTGATTTCTTAAATCCGATTTTTTTTCAAACAGGGTTCTGAAAAAAAATTCTTGATTTTTTTTTCAATTTTTTGTAGAGTGAATTTTCAGGCCTGCATAGCGTTTCATTTTTTGTAACGTACCTACCTAAATTTCCTAATTTTCAAACCAGAGAATAAAAAAATAAACAATTTGAAAAAATTATAGAAAAACGAACAAAATAGAAAGTAGGCCTACCAAATTGAAAAAAACTGAAAAATTTTGAAAAAAAAATCCTAGCTTAAAAAAAATTGAATTCAGTCAATTTTTTTTTTTTAAATTACAAAATGTTTTAAAAATCAATATTAATGAAAATGGAATCAAATAAAAAATGATTAAAAATGAGAAAACTGTAATTTGAGAAAAATTTCAAGTTCAATAATTGAAAATACCAAAATATTGTAATTAAATAAAATTAAAATTCGAAGGGAAATGAAAAATCAAATAAAACAAAAAAAAGAGCTGAAATGAACTAAAAAAAAAACTCTAACGCAAATGCGTTAGAAGAGCTGGTTTTCTATTATTTTTATTTTTATTTTTTATTTTTCAAAATTTATGTAAATTGAATTATTTTTATATACTTAATGATAACAACATCATCAAATTGATAATTTTAAAATGATTAAAAAATATTATACAATTTACAGCAAGCTATTTTTGATAAATAAAAACTTTTAACAAGTTTTAAACCAATAAGAAACGACATTATCATGAAAAGTAGGCAGTTAGATAGGCATTGCAAAAGTTGTGAATTTTTACAACTTTGTTAGCCATTTATTTTTTAAAAATGGGAAATGATGATCAGCTGTTTGTTTTGAAATTTTCCATGGCGAATTCCTCGAGAACCGGTTCATTAAAATGAAAAATGCTCGGAACCTTTTTTGTGCGTCTTTTTAATTACTATTAAAAAGATTATTTACTAATTTCGCGTTATTGCTTAATTTGTGGCGCTAGAAGCATTTGAAAATTTCAATCGCTAATAACTCGAGAACCGGTTCACCGATTTTTCTCAAAAACAATAGGGTTCTATTCCCAGTAGTAACAAACCTCTCATAAAAATTTCAGCTCAATCGGTTAATTCTTACTCGAGTTATCGTCTGGACAAATTTTGGGGATACATACATACATACATACATATATATATATAAAGAAATACCAAAATGCGAAAATCATGTCAATCGTCTTATTTTGACCCAAAACGTCGAGAAAAATACCCCTCACTCCCAACTTCCATCATCAGGTCAAATTTAATAGCTGACTTTTCTCTTTGAGAAAATCAGCTAATACTTAAGTACCTATACATAAGAAAAAATGTGAAATAAAATAAATTGACCCTTAAAAAAATATATCAAAAAAATAATAAGTAGGTAGGTATGTGCATTGAAAGAAGTTAAAATTGAAAATTGAGAAAAATAGTCAATTGAAAAAAAATAAAATTTTTGAAGTATACTAATAAATCGTGAGCTTCTATTTTTAGATAGTTTATTTTCGAACGACAAACGATTCAGGATTTCAAAGTTCAGTTCATTTCAAATTGTTTTGTGAATTTTGGAATTTTGAGTCGTGAAAATTCTAAATTCTTTTGGAATGAAAAAATTACCTCCTGTTTTCTTTTCAGTTCTTTAAATTTTTTAGGAAAGCAAATTTAAATGCCTCAATTTTTTTGAGAAAAACTTTCAATTATTTTTTTACTTTGAAAAAATTTAGATATCAGGCAAATTTTTTATTCCAAAAGAATTTAGAATTTTCACGACTCAAAATTTCAAAATTCACAAAACGATTTGAAATAAACTGAACTTCGAAATCCTGAATCGTTTGGCGTTCGAAAAGGAACTAAGTAGTATGTAAAAATTTGAGAAATATTCTTTAAAAAAAAGAAATCTTATACTTACTCGAAAATATCATTTGAAGATTTTTTATTCGAAAAAATAATTGAAAATTTTTCCTCAAAGAAATTAGGCAAATTTATTATTATTTTTTTCTTAAAAAAATGAAAGAATTAAAAAGACGTTTCATTTTGATTTTGAAAATTTTTAGTAACGAATTTTTTTATGGCAAATTTTTCCAACTTTTTAAATTTTTGATTTCTTAAACTTGAAAGTTTTCATTTTTAAACTTTTTCCAAATCTTGGTAATTTTTTTTTAATTTTTTTAATTTTCAACGTTGAACTTTTTTCAGTTAGATTCAATCATTTTTAAATTTAAAAAATATTAATCAAGTTTTTTTAGTGATAAATTTTTTCTAAGTTAAGTGATTGAATTTTCAATTTTTGCCTATTTTCAGTCATTTTTTTGAATTTAAATTCACATGTTATTATTTTTTGAACTACTCCAATTTATATACATTTTTCCAAGACTTAATCCGGCATTTTGAAGGTCATTTCTTTTTCAGTATTTTCAAACGTTTTTAGTTTTATTTAAATTTAAATTTTTTGGTCATCAATTTTTTAAACTTTTCGAATTTCTAAAATTAATAATTTTTTCATTTTTCAAACTTTGCTTCAAAATTCAAATTCAGTTCATTTTTTTCATCTCTAGAATTTTTAAATATTTTTTTTTCGGTTGCAAATTATTTTTTCCAGCTTAGGAGCGTTGAGCATTCCAACAATTTCAATGCAATCAGAACTAATTCTAAAGTTTAGTTTTTTATTTTGAATTTTCAGAATTTGAATTTTCAAGCATTAAGTAACTATTTAATTGTTGGTAGATATCGAATTAAAATACTGAATACGAAATAACTGACTGCTTGAACCTGAGGGTAAATTTTTTGAATTTATAAGTCTTGAAAAATCAAAGCTAATTTTCTCAGTATACTCTTTCATTTTTTCGAACAATATTAATACTTGAGCTTTAAGACCAGCGACGAATAATGACGAGAGATAGTGGAAGAGAAGAAAATTCTATAAATTTTTCAACTTTCAGTAAACTACCCCCCACCCCCAAAGAAAAGAAACAGCTGCACAAAATCTCATTTCTGACTGACGAAACTCCACACTTATTTTTCCAATCTAGTCCAGCGCAAACTTTTCTAAAAAAATTAATAAAAATCACAAAGAATAATAGTTTCCAAACTGCAACCTCTCGTACGAAAAAATTCACAACTCTAACAAAAAACTCGAACCCCATACGAGTATTTTTTTTTCAATTCCTGCTCCATTCCTCTATAAAGCTAATCAATACAATACGAAAAATTCATTCGGAAATCGTTCTCGTATTCGCATCAATGTAAAGTACATAGCACGGCGCGGCGTCAGTCAATATTCCATACTTAAACCACGAGAAAATGTACCAAAGTCTGGTAATTTTTTCTCTCCATAGCGTCATCGCGTCTCGACATTCTTCCGTATAATTTCATCTCGGGCACATAACCATCATCGAATGGCGAACGTGAAGGAAAAACTCGCTAACGCACGAGATATGCGATGAGTTAAAAGTTTGCGAAAAAAAAAACCAAGAAGTGCGAAAGAAATCCGAGCATAGGACGAGGAGGAGGGCTCCATCGGGGTACAAAAAAATACCCATCGAGAAACAGAGAAAGAACCGCTGCCCTGCTCATCCATATAGTAAGACGCGAAATCAAATATTTAAACTTGATAAAAATTCAACTTTTCTTCTTCTTTTGCGGAATAACGTATACGCGTTTATTTTAAAATATTCCGCCATCGGGGTATAAATTCGCAGCCAGTTCCTTCCTCAAAATCCCTGTTTTGAATTTCATGAAGGTGAGTTACTTTGTACGCTACGTATACTCGTATAGTCGAGTCGAGCTTCCTAAAAAAGGATGGGACGAAGATGAGGGTTTGCGACATGGTAAAACCTACGACTACGAGTTCGAGTCGAGTCGCGAGAGTTGTTTTATATACGTCGTGTCTCTTTTTCGAATATATACGTATAAGATAAACTTTGCAACTTTTTTTCTGCTTCTATTTATATTTACAGGGTATTTCTTCTTTCTATACGTTTCCCTCTCGTGTCTCTTTTTCTCAATTCCAACTACTCCACCGGTCCTCCTCCTCCATGTATGGTATATCGGTTAGTTCGTTTTATTGCAAATATGTCACAGCAACTTTCAAATCCATAGACGAAACAGAGAATATATAGCTTTTAATGGCGCAAACTTAAAAGCAATAAAATTATATTGGAAGAGTTATTCGAGCTTCGATGAAATTTTACTCTGTATAGTTTAAACCAATCGCATCGTTTCTTCAAATCATCACGCTCGTGTAACTCGAAAACACGATATACGACACCCAATCATACCAAATACCAACCCCCTGCTTGGATCTTCCACACTATACCTTTATGGAACCTATTGCCAAAAGCTGAACACAACAATGTGCGTGCATAGTCGTCATATATTTCGCATACATTACCACAACTTCTCGTACATGAGAGAAAAATATTTATATATTCGTCCATTTTTGTATCCAACAGCGCCCAGCTACCTTATAACTTATCGTCGAGTGATTTTCCCCGCACTTCTTCTCTTCTGTAGCTTTTTTCCACCTCGTGTTTCACATATATACCTACATATATAGACATAGACCGTATAATATACTCGATAATATAAACATTACGCTCTTTCTTAACGACCACTTTTATCTACCAACAAATCCTCCGATATATGCACACAACAAGTGTCCACACAGTACACACCATATCGCGCCACATACGCCTATCTCTCTGTCTCTGTCTCTGTCTCTCTCTTTCTATGATTCTCATTGAAAAAAAAAAAGAAAATAAACATAAGAAAAAAAACCACCTTAGACCGGTGCGCTTGTGTGCTCTTCTGTATCACAGTCCAGTACATACTGAGATGGTCGTCGTACATTTCCATGTGCAAACATGGGCGTTAATACCGGAGTAAATGAAAAATAAGTCGAGTTATACGATACACCGATAGATATTTCATGTCCACTGACGTTTCTGCAGCGGTCTGAATACGACGACGAGTGGTCCACGTCTTAATCAACGGCCTTATAGCCAACCATAGGCTACTAAAGCATTGCAACGGAGCATTGCAAAGTAGAGAAACTGGTAAGTTTCTCGAGCTTGATTTTTTTCCCTCTTTCATCTTGGTTGCAGATTTCGCTTCCTTCTATGTAGATGTACTGTGGTGCTCTTCTGCTCTCCTCCTGGTGCTTGTTGTCTGTCCTCTGTCGGTGCATCTAACTCTATATACATTGCAGTATATGCGACTGATCGGTGTTTCGCGTTTTATCTTTTTATGTACGTTTACCCAGGTTATGTAGCCGGCGAATAATCTCGTAGTATATTGAAGTACTCAACTATATATATGGTATATATATCTTTTTTTTTTCATAGCTGTGTAACCGAGTTAAAGAGCTTGTAGGTAAATGGTATACGCCGTTCCAAAAAGTGCAATTACACTAAACTCTGCAAGCTTCAGAGTACAAAATCTTCAAAAGTATACAGGGTGTTCCCAAAGCGATGTAGGAAAATCCACAGGGTGAATAGGCTATCAAAAAAGGTAGAAATTAAAGGGGCAATGCAAAAGAAACATTTTCTGATCAAGCATATGTATAGGGTAGTTAAGTTAACCGAAAAATGTTATTTATGGTTAATTTTGTTATTTTCAAAAATGAAGGCACTAAGGATGTAAGGAGACTCAAACTTCCCAAATAGGTAATGATTTCCGAAGCTTTGTAGTTTGTAGTGTCTTCATTTTCGAACTTGGGCAAAAAATGTTGAGAATAAAGAATGATTTTTTTTTTGTACGATTCGTAATGCTTGATCAAAAAAAAAAAAAAAATCCTCTACCTAATTCTATTTTACAGGGTGTCTACAGGTGATGATGATGAAAAAGTCATGAAGTTCGAAAATGGGTCATGAAAGTCATGGAAAAGTCATGAATTTTGCCAAAAAAATCACTATAGGTCAAAAAAAGTCATGAATACTTTTTGAAGTTATGAATTTTTGATAATATTACCGGGGCAAAATTACAAATTTGCTTATAAATGAAATTTTTTCAAACTGATGCATCTTCTCAAAAAAAAAAAATAAATCATAACAGAAGAAGAAAATGAATTTTCTTGAAGAATTTTTTTTTCGAGAGGGGAGGGAAATCTTAATTTTTTGGAAAAAATCCCCATTTCTTATGGAATGAAAAAAAAGAATTTTTGTGGAAAGAAAAAAATGAATTTTAAATTGTTTTGGAATAAAAAACATACACTGAAAAAAATGGATTGTAATGATTGTGGTCAAAACACAGTAATTTTAGGACACGTCGCCAATTTTAGAATCATTCCGGTGAAAAACAGAATCTTTTCTGTTTTTCACCGGAATGATTCTAAAATTGGCGACGTGTCCTAAAATTACTGTGTTTTACCCAGACTCATATTACGGTTTTTGAAAATTCATTTTTTTCAGTGTACCTACTAACCATTTTTACGTCACTAACTTAGTTGCTGTACAAAGCTTTAAAAAAAAAAATCGGAGGAAGAAATTTCAGGATTTCTTGGAATTGGAAAATTTCTTAATTTTTTCTTAGTGAAGAAAAAAATTCGTTTCATTTTCGAAAAAAAAACTGGGAGTTTTTGTTCGAATAATAATTTCAAAAATGATTCTAAAATAAAAAAGTTTCAATTTGTTGGGGTTGGGGATCAATTTTTTTTCTTTGATAGTAAAATAATAATAAATAAATGAATAAATAAAATAGTTACCTATTTTTTAAACTTTGGGACAAAAAAAGAAGAACATGGAAAAAATGGTTTTCTGTGGAAAAAGTTGTTAAATGTAAAAGCATTTTTTGCGTGAAATTTTTTTGTTTCATTTCCAGAAAAAAAAAATCATTATTACATTATAACATAAAAACAATTTCAAGCATCTTTTTTTGTATTTTTTTCCAGGGATTTTTTCGGGAAAGAATGGAGTAGGTATTTAATTTGAAAAAAATATATTAACAGCTATTTATTTATTTTTTATTTTTTTAAATAACACCTATAAAATATTTTTAATTTTTTCCAAAAAGCTAAATCGGATTTTCATTTAAAAATTTTAAAATATATCTGTTCAGAATAAAGAAACAAAAAAAAAATCAATCGAGAAATACTATTATTCAAAAAAAATAGAGAACTTTCTTTTAAAAAAGTTAAGAATTTTTTATTTAAAAAAAAAAAATGAAAATTTTATATTTTACTTTCAAGAAAAATGAATTTGTTGAAAAAATCTGTTCATTTGAGAATAAAAAATTAATTTAAATTAAATTGAAAGCACCCGAGCGGCACACTCGATCGATAATATCGGAAGATGTAACGTATCGATAAAAAATCGTTTGAAAATCTATAGATGTTCTCACGATATTATAAAGATTTATCGGTACAACTTCATAGGCAAAAAATCCAAAAACTATCGAATTCGATATTATTAAGATTTTATGACGATATTCGTCAACGATACTATCGACAAAGAATATTAAATTTATCGATTCCGATTTTCCACCGATTTTGTGCAGATATTTGAAACTACATTATCGACAGATTATATGAAATTTCTCGACTTCGATATTTTACCGATTTTTTGACGACATTTGAAACTATATTATCAACAGATTATATTAAATTTATCGAATCAGATTTTTTACCGATTTTGTAAAGATATTTGAAACTATATTATCGACACATAATATGCAATTTCTCGAATTCGATTTTCTAACGATTGCGTGAAGATATTTGAAACTATATTATCGACACGTAATATGAAATTTCTCGATTTCGATTTTTTAACGATTTTGTGACGATATTTGAAACTATATTTTCGACAAATAATCTGAAATTTCTCGAATTCGATTTTTTAAAGATTTTGTGAAGATATTTAAAACTTTATTATCGACACGTAATCTGAAATTTCTCGAATTCGATTTTTCAACGATTTTATGACGATATTTGAAACTATATTATCGACACGTAATATGAAATTCCTCGAATTCGATTTTTCAACGATTTTGTGGCGATATTTGAAACTACATTATCGACAAATAATCTGAAGTTTGTCGAACGATTTTTCAACGATTTTGTGACGATATTTGAAATTATTTCCAAATTGGTGAAAATTTTTCCAAGTCCAACACGTCTGGAAGTATTAAACTGCCTATTATAAGAGTTTTATTGCTAATTCCTCAACGATAAGGTATGGCATAGTGGTTAAGGAAGAGGACTACCATGCAGGAGGTAGATGGTTCAAGCCCCACGGGTGGCAGATTTTTTATAATTTTTTTTGACTTTTTCTGAAATGATCCTCTTACCGTAACATGAATAATGTGTTTAGGCATAGTTTAATGTATTAATTATGCTAATTAATGATTTTTAATTATAGAAAAAAGCTAGTAAAAGACGAAAAATCGGAATAAAAAATCGATAAAAAATCGACAGAATATCGAATTTGATAAAGTGTCGCAAAAGTTCCGCCTAAATCGTGAAATTATCTTTCGATATTATAGATATATTATCGATAAAATATCTTACTATAATCTCGAAATTTTTGCTAACTATAATTCGTCGATAATCTATCTATATATCGAAAGATAATTTCACGATTTATGCGGAACTAACGCGACACTTTATCGAATTCGATATTCTGTCGATTTTTTATTTCGATAATTTGTCGATTGTGCTGCTTGGGGCAGCTAAAAATAAACAAATGCTGAAAATTGAAAAATCGTATAAAGAGAAGTTCAAAAATTTATAAAAAATTCAAAGCTGGAAAAATTGAAGGGAAAATTTTTCAATGAATTTAATGAAAATTTAAGTTGAATTAAAAATGTCTGAAGTGGGCTTGCGTTGAAAATTAAAAAAAAAATGTCAATTCAAAAATTCAAAATCTTGAATATATATAACTGAAAAAAAAACTTCGCCCCCCTGGGCCCCCCTGGTTGGCTCTATTTCCACACTACGTTTTAAAGTATGAAACATGGTATATGCTTTTACTCTGTGACAAAATGTCTAAAAGTCGTAAAAATTAATTTCAATTAGAATTTTTTTAAAAAAACCTAAGGAAAATAAAAAAATTTCAATTTTTTCAGAATGTCTGACAAAAAGCCTAAAAGTCATAAGATTATTAAAAAAAATTTCCAAGTTTCAAAATGTCTGACAAAATGTTCAAAAGTCATAAAATTTATTTAAAAAAATTAAAAAGTCTAAAAAAAATTACAAGTTTCAGAATATCTGACAAAATGTCTCAAAGTCATCTTTCTAAAAAAAATTTTAAGTTTCAAAATATCAGAAAGTCATCTATCTAAAAAAATTTCCAAGTTTTAGAATGTCTGACAAAATGTCTAGAAAATGTCTAAAAGTCATAAAATTTCAAAAAAATTTACAAGTTTCAAAATTTCTGACATAATGTCTAAAAAATCGAATTGATTAAAAATTTTGTTTTTTTATGTCATCCAACCCTAACCTAATCTAATGTAACCTATAACCTAACCCAACTGTCGGATTTTGGTCTCGGATTTTTGGGTCGGATTTTGGTGTTGTTTTTTCCCATTTTGGTCTCCGTAAAAGCATATACTATATGCTAAAAACAAATTGAAATCAAATTGAAATTAATTTATGGAAATGAATGAAAATTCAAGAAAATTTTATAATTAAAAATTCGTAGAAAATTCATCATGTCTTGACCTTTTTTTTTTTTTGAACAATCTGGCTGTACAAACGTTTGTCAACAAAAACTTGAAAATCCAACTTCACCAAGCACATTATGGTGTTTTTTTTTCTCTCTCCAAAAAATAAGAAGAAAAAAAGAAAAACAAATAAACCCCGCGCACACCTGAACACTCATCCACCGAAAAAAACAACCCATATACGGTACTTCTAAAGCACCTTTCGATTTGGCGCGCTTTAAAGCCGCTTTATTCTTCTTTACGTACGGTTAAAAAGTGCTTAAGGAAAAGCAGCGGCGTCGTCTTAGTCATCGTATACGTATAAGAGAGTTTACATTGGCAATGGATTTTCTCAGGGGGCATATGAAGACGATGTCGCTTACAATGGTTTGGAAAAAACGTATTTCAGAATCCAGATTTATATTGGTTTACCGTTGTTAATGATGCCTGAGAGCACGAACGCGCGTATCTCTACAACAACAACTGTATAATACGAGTAGTATAGTCGTAATATAGTATACGATACATTAGTATACGACGACTTACGAGTTCATATGTATACTTGGAAAGGAAAAAGTATAGTATGTTGAGTATATACATATAGCTAGCTACTTTATAGTATACGTATGAGGTACTTAGGTGTAATGGCTGTGGAGGAGAAGGGAAGAGTCGCGGATGAATATCGAACGTGCGAGCATTTTCATCGCTACCTACACCTACACAATACCTACCTAGATAGGTGCATTTTGTATGATAAAGGCTGTTTGTAACATTTTAGCCTATATTTGGACCATGGGAAGGATACGTACAAATGCACGTACGTCGCAATGCACCGAACGAAAATAGCTTTACACGTATAATAACTCGAGGCGCTGCTAATTTATAGGAAGTTAATTACGATTTGGAATAATAGCCGTCTGCTCGGAATATTAACGAGCTGGCTTTTTCGGATACCGAATACCGAATGCGCCCAGAGATAGTACATAGGTGTATAGAGGGCGCCCCCGACAGCCTCGAGGGGGCAGTGCAGCGGCTGGAGCTTTGATAAACGACGCTGATTCGCTGTTTCATTAATCAGCGCTATCTATCGGCTACGGGAGTTCACTTTATGGCGATATTCGACTCGGTATTCGCGGTAGGATAAGTAAATTATTACGGTGATTTGTAACTTCATTTGGCAAAGCTTAAAGTACGCATTTATTTAAATTAAAAGACGGAGATGGCGAGACTGAGGAGGCATACGAGGCAGCCGAGGTACCAGAGGGTCATGCAATAACATGGGTAATGCGCCTTCATAAATATTATACTAAGACCGTGAAATGTATTAAAGCGAGACTCGAATCTCGACTTATCAAGCTACCGTGATTTTTTTATAGCTTATAAACATATAATACCTATTTTTGCCTGCGTTTCGCATGCGATATATGTACCTTCTCTTAGACCATATACAAGGTAAAAGTCGCCCAACAAATGACAAATGTATTAGAGTTTCGGTTCAGGTTGCTGCGCTATCAGCTCTAAAACCGACTATAAGAACTTGTTTTACTCCAGAGCTTTATAAACTAATCACGTCCTATGCGTGTATATCCACTACCTATAGCTCCGATTTGAAATAATGGCGACCGGAGGGGTATATATTTTAGAAAAAAATCGCGTATTTTATTGGATTTTGTCGGGCTGTATGTCTCTATATCTCTGTTATACTCTTATGCCCTTGTGCCTTGTGTACCTACCGGACCAGCCGAGCAACTCGGCCTGGTACTTGATAAAGTTATTATAAGCTACGCTGACGATATATGTAGGATAATTCGCGGAACGGTTAGGTTAGCTTAGGTGTATTTATGTATTCTATTTTTTACACCCCCTTCTCCCTTCTCCTTGACCAGTGTCCTCCACTTCATCTCACACACACACACACACGACATGCTCCCAAAAAATCTCGCAATCCAGATTGTCGACGAGTTATTACCCTCCCAAGAAATGGTATTAAGAAGGAAAATGAATGGCTTCATTTGCACACTTCACCTAAACCTATCTACCTAATACACAAACACTCATGTGGTTTAAATTTACACGGTGAGATCACAGAGAGATCACAGAGAGAGAGAAACGCGACCGAGTGATTAAAAATTATCGAGAATTTTTACATAATTATAATTGCTCCAGCGGTGGAAAAAAAAAATCCTACGTATAAGGAATGCGACGAGTGAAAAATTAAGATAAAGGGTTCATAGAGACGATTTATGACCCACCGATGCGAATTTCTTAACCGGATTTTTTTTTTCGTACTCGAGTTCTTATTCTTATTTCTTTCTTCCATCACAAGAGAGGCTTGGACTTGGAAGTTGGAACTGTGTGAGCCGGATAATGCGTGCGCGATTAGGAATGCTATTCTAAGCAATCGGCATTTACCTAGATAATTGGCCAAGCAAACAGATGCGAAAACTGATCGCAGAACCGTGTGTAATAAAAATGCCAAGGATTGGATTAACGATCGGGGTTTTCTTTCGTGAGACGAAAAAATTCGCTGATTGGTGATTTCGCAGAAGTGTCGAGTCGCGACGATGGATGCGGCGATCGCGTGTGTGGTTTTAGTCACGTCGAAAGAATTGTGTGATTGGGTATATTGGGGAGGATTTCTTTCTTTGAATTTTTTATATCGAAAATAAGACGCATAGGTAGTGAGAAAAAATAATGATGTTTGCTGATGATAATACCGCAAAAGTCCTACATAGGTTGAAGATCCTGTAATAAGCGTAATTAGACCTCTTCTTTGGGTTATGTCAATTTTAGGGGCAATAGGTTACAATTTTTTTCAAAGGTGTGCCCATTACTGTTCAATTGAGAATTTGAAAAAAAAGGTCATTTTCCTCTTACAAAAAATTGAGATTTTTTTTTTTGTCAAAAATTAGAGTTTTTCCATTGAAAAAATTGATAGATGTTTTTACTCGTATAAAATTCAAAATAATTTTTGCTCGTTTATTTCAAAACAGCTGAAAAGTTTTTTCTCAAAAAAAATTAAATAAAATGAGGATTTTTTTTAAAACTGTGAGATTATTTCCATCGATGAAAAGGTACCTAGGTAAATAAATTAATAAAATATTTCTTCTTTCAAAAAAAAAAAAAAAAACAAGAAATTTATACCTTTTATCTACCTATATCGAAAAATTGAAAGCTTTGTTTAGTGTTACCTATACCAATTTTACCATTTCAAAAAAAATTATGAATTTTCTCATGCTAATTCAAAAAATAAAAATAAAGAAGATTAAGCATTAAAGTATTTTGTACTTCAAGAAAGTCGAGAAATTCATTTCTTCAAAAAATTGAAGAATATTTTATAATTAATGACAACACTGAAAAAAATGGATTGTAATGATTCTGGGTAAAACACAGTAAAATTAGGATACGTCGCCAATTTTAGAATCATTCCGGTGAAAAAGAGAAAAGATTCAGTTCTATTCCAGAATGATTACGGAGACTCCGTAATCATTCTGGAATAGAACTGAATCTTTTCTCTAGTTCACCGGAATGATTCTAAAATTGGCGACGTATCCTAATTTTACTGTGTTTTACCCAGAATCATTACGGTTTTTGAGAATTCATTTTTTTCAGTGAATGAGAAATCGAGAGATTTTTCCCGAAAAATTGAGACAAAAAATAAAGTAGACGTATTAATTCACAAAAAAATCAGGTGTTTTTTATAAAGATTTTTATCCAAAACATTGAAATTTTTTCGCAAAAATTTGAAAAATAATTTTTAAAAATGGAAAAAAATTTTCTCATCCTGAATTCTTTTTTGTGCTTCAAGAAATTAAGATAGTATAGGTATAGGTATTTTTTCCCTAAAAGAATTCATTTTTTTTTAGTAAAAGTAGGTTGTGCCAAATTTCCTTTGGCACATGCTGTAAAATTTGAAACTTTTTAAAAAATTTGAAATTTCAATAAAAATGAGAATTGAAGTACTTAAGTACCTTATTATTTTCGAATTTCAAGAATTTTAGGAATTCATTTCCTATTATTTTTTTAATTTGATAAAAAATCACAAATCAATCATTCTTAAATTTTGAAAATATTTTGAAGTTGGATGAATTTTTAAAATATAGGTAGCTAAAATTTCAGAAACAAAATCCAAAAGTCAATTTTGAAATTTTGACTGATTTGAAATCAATCAATTTGAAGGATTTGGTGAAAAAACGTAATGGGGTAGTTTTTAAATTTTTTTAATGCATTTTTGAAATTTAATTAAAATTTTAAAATTTTCAAAAGTAAGAAAAGTTTAACTTTCACTATAGATGTACAAAGTTTGATATTTGTCAATATTAATTTTGGTAGTTTTAGAGTTTTAATATATTTTTTTTTTAATTTTAAGAATTTATTTGCCACAACTTTTTTGATTTTGTAAAAATTTCAATTTTTGATTTTGTAAAAATTTCAAATTTTGAAATTTTGAGGAATTTTGAAATTAGGTACATGAATTTTCAAAATGGAAAATGTTGCTCAAGATTTAGAAAAAAATCAAAAGAAAATTTTTAAAGTTCAACTGATATCAAGGATTTGCCAAAAATTCACAATTATAGGTAGTTTTTAAATTTCTTATGCATTTTTAAAAAGGAATAAAATTATTAAAATTTTCAAAAGTGAATAAAATTCGACTTTCAGTAGATACTTATACAAAATTTGATTTTTTCACTAGGTATAGTAATTTTGGTATTTTTAGAATTTTAAAAATTTATTTACTTACTATAATTTTATAAATTTGTTTCAATCATTTTTAGATTTTGGAAAATTTTTAAAATGTTACAAAAATTTTGAAAAAATCAATTTTTAAAATTTATAGCATGTTTCAAGGAATGAGTGAAAATTCCAAATGAAGTCGATCGTTTTTAAATTTTTCATAAAATTTTGAAGTTGAATCAAACTTTAAAAATTTTTAAAGTACGAAATTTAAAATTTTAGTAGAGCTAGAGGTACAAAATTTGATAAAAATTGGAATTTTGATATAATTTTTCAAATTCTTATTGTATAAACTTTTAGAGTTTGACGAATTTTTACTTTTTTAAAAAATATTTTGTCTACCCTACCCATACTGAAAAAAATGGATTGTAATGATTCTGGGCAAAACACAGTAATTTTAGGACACGTCGCCAACTCCAGAATCACTCCGGTGAAAAGCAGGAAAGATTCAGTTCTATTCCAGAATTCTGGAATAGAACTGAATCTTTTCTGTTTTTCACCGGAATGACTCCAAAATTGGCGACGTGTCCTAAAATTACTGTGTTTTACCCAGACTCATTACGGTTTTTGAAAATTCATTTTTTTTAGTGTACCTTTAAAAATTTTGAAAGTACAAAATTTGAGAAAATTTCAAAATTTAATTATAATTTTTAACTTTGGTTATAAAAATAAATTTACAATACTGCATCAATCCAAGTTAAAAAAATTCTTATATGTCTACTTTGAAAATTACAATCATCATTAGGTAGAATTTTACGAAAGCTCATAATTTGGTCATTTTTAAATTTTGGCAAGTAGTTATAAAGTTTCAAAAACATTCAGAAAGTCAATTCCTATAATGTTTTTGAAATTTTTGATAATTGTTGAAGAAAATTCAAAGTTGACTATGTGGTTTGTAAATTTTAATAAATATATTTCAAATTAGGTCAATTTTTAAGATTTTTAAAATTAGATAGGTAGGTGAATTTATAAAATTTTTGAAAGTTATATAAAAATTCGACTAACTTAAATTCAACATTTTAAAAATTTTGAAAATTCAATAAAAATTCAATTTTGTGGTGTTTAAATTTTGAATAGGTATAGGTACTTGAAAATTATAAAAATTTCAACAATTCATAGATTTTTTCAATTATTAGTAATTTTTTTATATGTACCTTTAAAATTTGATTTAATTTCAAAATTTGATAAGAATTTGAATTTTTTTGTATATTCAAAATTTTTTGAAGTTGACCAATTAAATTTTGCTGAGGTCTTCAAGAAAATTTTCCAAAGTCAATTTGTAAGTAAATCAACTCTTCAGATACATAGATGGTAGAAATTAAATTTATTGCAAATACTATTATTTCACATTGCGCATTGCTGAGAAATACGTCGGGGTATCGTGCAAAAATGCCAAGTAAAAGGTGTGTAATATTATTAATTTAGGTAAAAATTGATAAGAGAACTAAAACGGGGTTAACAAACAAACGTGCTTTATAGGTAGATTGCGCAAAATATAATAAATATCTAAATTATGCGATTCTTTACCACATAAACTATGAGCCATGTAACAAACTAGGAAACCACAATCATGGCCAAATGGCCACATTTCATTTCCACAAAAGTTCATTTTCCTTTGCGCTCATTATGCCCTAAATATGCTTATGCTATTTGTATAGATATAGCGTACGAACGAATGTTTATATATGCAATTGACCACAATCATCAAGAAACCAACATACCTACACAGGGTGCATTTTAACAGAGAGGAAGGGTTAAAAAGGTGTTAAGTAGTAGGTAAATCGGCAACTTAACGAAACACTCACGTCCATCGAGCCAGTGGTTGGCGCACTAAATACATATTTCAACGTCTCTCTCCTACATAGACGTACCAAAATGTGCAGCGAAAAGAACACGCGATAAAATTAAATTCACGAGTCCGTCGAAAGAAAACTTTTTGCAAATTCACGTGGGAATTTCGATATAATGTCGATTTGGTGGCCATAAAGGCGTGTCGATAAAGTCAGTTTGCCAGGGCAAGTTTGAACTACGATAGCCCGAAATGTCATGCACTAAGTTGGAAAACGATCTTGGTAAAATTGTTATATGGCTTCGCACAGTCTCCACCCCTGGATTAGGTTTTCTCTGCGAACTATGGCAAGCGGAGTGGTGCCGGCACAGCAGCGATTTTTGCTAACTAAAGCCCTTCTTTCGAGTTATCCCAGGAGTTCGATATATTCCCAGCCACAATCCCTCCTATTTTTTTCGACGTAAATTTCACGCCACGTCGGGTTTTTTTCTCATCTCAATGTCGATGGTCGACGCTTCTCTATCGTATCGTACTCTCGTGTCGTATAGTTGCCAATATTCTGATATTTTTCGATGAAAAGTTTTCCATTTTTTTCTCTGTGGCAAATTCCTTAAGGAAAATATATCTACCCTTAATCGTTCCATCGCAGCCTAAAAGAGACGGATTCACGTGGCATTTGTTCCGGCGTGAAATTTGCTACGTCGAGGCTGGCGAGAGGAAAAAAATTGCTCTTTTACGTACCTCTAAATCGCCCTTGTAACGCGTTTTTCCCGCCCTCCTCCTCCCTCGCCTCGTCTATTTTCTCGGGCGTATTTTGTAGTTTGGAAAAATACACGGAGCCAGGAAGTCGTTAGATGATATTTTGGCGTAATGCTATTCTGTATTCTGTATGTTATTCACCATCTTGGTCGCTTCATCCTGTATGAATGTCACCAATATTAAACAAGGATATTCATGTTTTATTCAAAAGAATAATATAATACCGCCATCCCCCGCCTCTCGTGCTCGGATCGTGGCTTGCGACGACGACGGTGCTGCGCTGACGACGCGACCAGCAAACTGCACCGGCGCGGAGAGCCGTCTGTATCTCGATATGATGCTGAGCTGCGCTGATTTTACTCCCTATAAAAATAATAATACTTGTAAGGACCCGAAGTAATAACTTAATCGACTCGTAACGGTCGCCAAATGTCGCATAAATTGTTTGGAAAAATATCCAGCTCGTTACTCATAATAATTTGAAAATACTATAAAATGCTCGATGGAAATTTTTATCGTTTTTAAATGAACTATACAAAGGTACCAGAAGTGTGCTTGTTTGTGCCCCGATCGTATAAATAATTTCCCAATTGTAGATGTCTTCTTATGATGTATCTATGTACATACCTGGAGCATCACGCCGCGAATATTATTATAACAAAAGAACGTTTAACCTTTTTGAAAAAATTTCCACAAAAGGGCACGCAGCCTTTGCCCCCTAATGTTACGCAACGTTGATTTCAAATCTACGTCTGTGCCAAGTTTTACGAACGCGGCAAACAATCGAAAAATACCGCAATAAACAGAATTTCTCGGCGTTTGTGCGTTAGTAGGGTTGTCTTCTTTTTTTCTTCTTCCTCTTCTCGGTGAAATAGCGTCCCATAAATGAAATATAAACGAGTACCAGATGTCCGGCATTTTGGTGGTTTAGTTCATATTTTATGTACTCTCTTTATTAAAACTAGCCAGAATTCATATTGCACGTCAAAAGCCAATTAAATCGCTAGTAAGTCATATTGCGAGCCATATGCGGTTTTGAGTTGAGTCAGATTTACGAGTCAAGCCCCATATATCGATCATGGATGACAAGCTTGTACACATTTTGGTTTTTGTATTTGTATTATAATGCAATTGGATAGAATAGGTCACGCCAAATGTCTAACATTTGCAAGCAAAGGTGGCTTCGGAGGCTTCATTATATTATGAGTTTGTAAATGAGCAACGAGTATATGAGAGTTTTAAGTCATGTTAATGGAAATACGAGAAATCTCCTGTTAATTAAGACGTCTCCTTTGCGGGTATACGCCTTTAGTCCTTTGCCGAAGCTGAGAATATAGAAGAAGAAGTGTGTAGGCTGAACTGAAAATTTTCCAATTAAAATTATTTCGTCGTTGGTTAAAAAGACTTTGTTTTGTTTCCATTGTCGTCTGCCTTGTCCCTGACTCCATTTTCGTGGTGTTATGTTTCGCCATTTTTTTTTCCAACTTCGTTATACGATATTTTTGTTTTTGTGAAATTATTTCGAAGAACGACCATTTTTCTTATTACGATGTTATATTATCTAATTATTTGTTCGAAGTTTTGGGTTGTTTGGTTGATTTTAAAAAATTTTATGTAGCTTATATATATATATATATATATATTTTTAGAAATGACTTAAGTTAATTTGTAGATTTGAAATTACGAAATTGTTCAATAATTAATTTTTGTTTTTTTATTTTCTGTTGCAGGTAAACAAAAATTTCTCCAATGAGAAAATCAGTATAGATACAAGTAGGATACTCAATTTTTTATGATTTCCAAGAAAGAAAAAGGTAAAGAATTAGGTAGGTAGTAGGTAACTACGTAAAAATTTACCAATAGATTATAAAATTCCTAAATTTTTTGAGAGAAAACTTCCTTCAAAGTTTTTTGGAGAAAAAATTTCTAGAGTAGGTAAAAATATTTTTCACGCCACTAGCCTTAGTTGCTGTACATGGCATTAAAAAATTAAACCAAAAACCCGAGCGGCACACTCGATCGATAATATCGGTAGATGTAACGTATCGATAAAAAATCGTTTGAAAATCTATAGATGTTCTCACGATATTATAAAGATTTATCGGTACAACTTTATAGGCAAAAAATCTAAAAACTATCGAATTCGATATTATTAAGATTTTATGACGATATTCGTCAACGATACTATCGACAAAGAATATTAAATTTATCGATACCGATTTTCCACCGATTTTGTGCAGATATTTGAAACTACATTATCGACAAAGAATATTAAATTTATCGAATTCGATTTTTTAACGATTTTGTAAAGATATTTAAAACTATATTATCGACAGATTATATGAAATTTCTCGACTTCGATATTTTACCGATTTTTTGACGACATTTGAAACTATATTATCGACAGATTATATTAAATTTATCGAATCCGATTTTTTACCGATTTTGTAAAGATATTTGAAACTATATTATCGACAAATAATCTGAAATTTCTCGAATTCGATTTTTTAACGATTTTGTGAAGATATTTAAAACTTTATTATCGACACGTAATCTGAAATTTCTCGAATTCGATTTTTCAACGATTTTATGACGATATTTGAAACTATATTATCGACTCGTAATATGAAATTCCTCGAATTCGATTTTTCAACGATTTTGTGTCGATATTTGAAACTACATTATCGACAAATAATCTGAAATTTGTCGAACGATTTTTCAACGATTTTGTGACGGTATTTGAAATTATTTCCAAATTGGTGAAAATTTTTCTAAGTCCAACACGTCTGGAAGTACTAAACTGCCTATTATAAGCGTTTTATTGCTAATTCCCCAACGATAAGGTATGGCATAGTGGTTAAGGAAGAGGATTACCATGCAGGAGGTAAATGGTTCAAGCCTCACGGGTGGCAGATTTTTTATAATTTTTTTTGACTTTTTCTGAAATGATCCTCTTACCGTAACATGAATAATGTGTTTAGGCATAGTTTAATGTATTAATTATGCTAATTAATGATTTTTAATTATAGAAAAAAGCTAGTAAAAGACGAAAAATCGGAATAAAAAATCGATAAAAAATCGACAGAATATCGAATTCGATAAAGTGTCGCGAAAGTTCCGCCTAAATCGTGAAATTATCTTTCGATATTATAGATAGATTATCGATAAAATATCTTACTATAATCTCGAAATTTTTACTAACTATAATTCGTCGATAATCTATCTATATATCGAAAGATAATTTCACGATTTATGCGGAACTAACGCGACACTTTATCGAATTCGATATTCTGTCGATTTTTTATTTCGATAATTTGTCGATTGTGCTGCTCGGGAAAAAATGTCAAGTCTGAAAAAATGTTTATTAATGTACTTTAGAAAAATTTAGAAACATTCAAAAAAATTTCGAAAATATTTTGGCTTATCAGAGGAAAGAATCTAATGTTTTTAAAAGATTTCTAAAGATTCAGAAAATATTGAAAAACTGAAAAAAAAAATTAAAATGAAATTTGGTGAAACATCATGCATCGAGGGATTTCAAAATTTTTAGAAAATTAAAAAATTTAGGGAAAATGGGGGAAAAAATCTGTACACTGAAAAAAATGGATTGTAATGATTCTGGGTAAAACGCAGTAAAATTAGGATACGTCTCCAATTTTAGAATCATTCCGGTGAAAAACAGGAAAGATTCAGTTCTATTCCAGAATGATTACGGAGACTCCGTAATCATTCTGGAATAGAACTGAATCTTTTCTGTTTTTCACCGGAATGATTCTAAAATTGGAGACGTATCCTAATTTTACTGTGTTTTACCCAGACTCATTACGGTTTTTGAAAATTCATTTTTTTTCAGTGTAAGTTTTGTAAGACATTAGAGGATTTTAGAAGATTGCGAAAATTTCTGAAAACTTTTTTATAACATCAGAAAATTTTATAGAAAAAATTTTGAAAAGTTCAAAAAAGTTTTAAAAATTTTTGAAAATTTTGCAAAACTTTCATGTACCTACATAATTTGAAAAAATTTATGAAAAAATTGAAAATTTTCTGAAAATTTCTGTGGAACATATTTTTGCAATTTTGGAAGATTTTAATTTTTTCTAAAAATTTGCTAAATTAAAAAAGGTAATGAAATTTTTGAAAATTCTGCAGAACGGTGAAGTTACTTAGTTTGTAGGTATAAAAATTTATTTTATGGTTGATGTTGGTAAATTTTTTAAAAATTTCTAAAAGATTGGTAGATTCATAAAAATTGAGAAAATTTCTGAAAATTGTAAAAAAATATGCAAGAGAGCATAGAACATTTTCATTTTTTTTTTGGTGAGTAACTATTGTAAAAAAATTTTAAAAATCATTAAGAAATCGAGTGGTGGAAGTGATTTTAGGTCCATATTTAAAAAAATAGAGAGTTATTATTCAACTTTTAGTGCAAAAAAAAATCATGTATAAAATAGGTAGGTATAGGTATCAGAAATTTTTTATAACTTCAGAGGATTTTTCAAAAATCCAGGAAATGTTGAAGAAAAGTTTCTGAAAGTTTCGCGAAATATTAAAGGATTTTAGAATATTCAAAAAATTTGTGAACATTTTACATAGTTTTTTGAATAAACAGGAAAATTCTAGAACATTTTTTAAAAATCTGGAAGTTTTCTAAAACATTAGATGATTTTAGAAGATTTAGAAAAATTCTAAAAATTTCACAGACCTCTGGAGTATTTTTTAATTTATGAACCAGCAACCTTGTGAAAATGTTTGTAAAACATTGAACATGTTTGAAGGATTGATTTTTTTTTTAATTAAAAAATTTTTAAAAGATTTGGAAAATTTTCTGAAAATTTTAGAAAACTTTAAAAGATAAATATTGAAAAATTCTAAAATATTTAAAATGAAGCAATTTTGTAAAATTAAATTTTTTATTGAAAAAATTAAAATCGAATTGGGAAAATTAAAACATCAAAAGATTTTCAGATAATTTTTTGGAAAATTTCAGAAAATGTTCTAAAATATTTTTAGAAAATGAATTAGTGAGAAATTTGAAAAAATTATAAATTCAGTAATTTTCTAGAACATCGATTTATAAAATGATAATAATTATTCTAGAAGATTCTAGGAGATCTGAAAATTTTGAAGAATTCGAAAAGAGTTGAAATTTTTTTCCAATGTTTGGTAATTCAGAAGGTATACGTATCTAATTACATAGGTAGATAGTTTTGGAAAATTTTATATCCAAGATTTTATTGTACCTATTTTAGAAAAGTTGTGAAAAATATCATGAAATATTTTAAATTTTAAAAAAAAAAATTCTGAAAATGCTGTGCAACGATGTAGGATTTGATTAAAAATTCAAACAATTTTAGAAAACTGCAAAGAATTTATTTTTCTTGAAAAAAAAAATCCTATTTTTACTCGGTGCAAAGAAATCCTTTCTCGTGTTCAAATTGTGATTCGTAAACAGAATAGAAAATTGCACAGAAATCAAACATATTGCGCATTGACTACCTTACCTACGTTTCATTTGGATGTATCTATCTACATTGTATATTTGTATGTGCAAAAGAACAGCGTTAGGAGGAGGAGGAGGGAGCGGAGTAGAGACGAGACGACAATATTATACGACCAAACATGTAGGGTGAAATTGGTGTGGCACAAATCGGGTGAAATTGTGTAGAATTTGTATCCCATTCGAGGTATATATCTGTGTGAGTATATGCGCCCTGTACCAATATTATGGTAGTATAGTATACGGTTTACTTATTTAAAAGTAACATTAATACACGGAGCTCTTTTCAAACAACCAACGTATGGTTCAGTAACCTTTTATGTGTGTAGTATTTTTTATTACGAATTTCAATGGTACATAATCTCTTTTGGCTATACCCAGATTTTTCCTCGTGCCGATATATTTACCTATTGAAATTAATTTTATTGCGTAAAAGTTTTTTTTTTTTTCAAAATAAATATTTGTCGTATCTATACGTACAGCGTAGTACAATAAATATGGCGGCTTGTTTTCGTAAACGACAAATTATTATTATAAGCATAGTAAAAAAATACGAGGAGGAAAAAAAATAAGCTTAAGGGGGGGGGGGGCTATAATTTTTTTTTTTGTTGAATGCATAGAGTTGACAAGCGGAATTTTCTAAGACCTTTGCATGACGTCAATTTGATTTTTCATCTATGAAGTTTTGAAGAAAAATTGGAAACTATCATCTCGCTTTTTTTTTTAAAAAAAATTAATTTTTAATTTTTAAAAAATAAAATGCATGGAGTTTTTAAAAAAAAAATTATATTCATTTTGCATTTTAATGATGTCATTTTGTAGAAATTATTGATAAATTTTTTGGAAAATCAAAAATTTTAAGCGTTGAAATTGGAGAAAAACACGACTTTTTCTTAATGCCCCGTTTCCAGAAAAACTATGCAACCCACGAGGTTTTTTCCCTCAGAATGTTTTTTATTCAGTACAGTCTGGTCTGTAGTCTGACGAGAGGGTTTTGCGAAATTCCTACTTTTTCCCCTGATTTTATCTAACTTTCTTATGAATTTCATCTTAGTATTCCATTCAACTCGAAAGAAGTCGTCGGCAAATTATAATTTCGCGAAACCCTCTCGTCAGACTACAGACCAGACTGTACTGAATAAAAAACATTCTGAGGAAAAACCTCGTGGGTTGCATAGTTTTTCTGGAAACGAGGCATTAAGAAAAATTCGTGTTTTTCTCCAATTTTGACGCTTAAAATTTTTGATTTTCCAAAAAAATTATCAATAATTTCTACAAAATGACATCATTAAAATGCAAAATGAATATATTTTTTTTTTTTTGAAAACTCCATGCATTTTATTTTTTAAAAATCAAAAATTAATTTTTTTTTGTAAAAAAAGCGAGATGAAATTAGTTTCCAATTTTTCTTCAAAACTTCATAGATGAAAAATCAAATTGACGTCATGCAAAGGTCTTAGAAAATTCCGCTTGTCAACTCTATGCATTCAACAAAAAAAAAAAAAAATTTATAGCCCCCCCCCCCCTTAAGACACGTCGTTATGTTAGTACAAGTATCACGAATAATAATATAATTAAAGCGACATTGTCCAATGTCCATCTATACAGCTCGGTCCAAAAGGGGATATACCTATTATACCTACCTGGTCATGCCTACTGGTATATTACGCACGCGTTGATTAAATTTACAGTATAGGCGTTAAAGTGGAATTCTTAATGAGACAGGTGTTGGCATTGATGAGATCCTGAAACAAATTTTTTACCTGTTGAAGATTTGGAAATGGCGCTGAAGGGTGATTAACGATCAAATTGATTTTATTGCTATTAGTAACTTACCGAGTGTGTTTATACCTACAGAGGATATTTTGTTATGTGGTCGCCATGTTAGATATTTTTTTATGCGGACACCATTGTCGTTGGTGTTCTGTCTAATTAGCGTTTGGTTTATTGAAATTATAGGTTTAATTGGAATTTATTATCGATTAGTCAACTATGTGCGGTTTTTATAACTTCGATTTGGCTAATTGGCAAGAAAAAATATAGGCGTATAACCGGTTCTTTTTTCTCAGTCTATATAAAGGGTGCTAGAGAAAGCGACTTTTTTTCGCCATTCAGTCAAATAGGTAGGTAGGTAGTATAGGTACATAAATATAGGATACGTATAAAACGCGGAAAAGGTACATAAAAGCGACGATGCGATATATGAGAAACACGCAGCTTAACCGACCCTATTGTTTATCAAAAGGACATTTCTCTATATCTATACCGTATTAGTTGTTTGTATAGAACAAACGTGAGCGAAAAAATACGACAAAAAATTAAATCCTTTTGTAAGATCGATGTGCCAGCGACGAAAGAGAAAGAGAGAAGAGTCTGAAGGCAGGCAGCAGGATTCCTGCACACGCGAAAAATACTCTATCTTTCTTATCAGAAGACGCAGAAGTGAAAGTGTAATCCTTTATAGTATCTTGCACTTTATAAACGAGTGCGTACGTTTTTATCGCTGCGTTGCGTTGCTTGCGTTCCTTTTTTTTTCCTTTTTTTCCAAACGAGTTGAATTGGGTTTTTTTGTACACGCGAGAGAGTATTTTTTTCGGATTTCTTTTATTTTTTCGTTTAAAAGCAATAAAAACATCGAAAAAGGCAGGAAATTTCTCTTTTGCTAGGTCGGATATAATTTAAGATTTACTCGCTGATTTATCAGTGGGTGGTAGAGGGTTTTTGTTTGGTTGGAATTTTTTTTCATGTGGTTTTGTTTTGGTCCAGACCGACATGGATGTCAAGACATGTCGCGAAATATTTTCGAAGTGTATTGTATTCGCAATTCGCGTCAGTGAGAGTAATCAGATTGTGAGGTGTGTGATGGTGAGAAGTGCATACGAACCCCTTTAGTTTCTTGCCAGATCAGTATGTGTTTGGAAACGAATTGCGATGGTGTGGTTTTCTAAGAGGAAGGATCCGGGCTGAAGGATGCTGGTAAGAGTTTAGATGCATGTGCATGCGAATTTCATGTGTTGGCTCGTGCCAACGGTGTTGGAGTGCTTGGTGATGGGATTAGCGTATAAATTTTCAAAATTGTGGAGAGTTTGATAGGAAAGCGTTCTTTAAAAATGCAAAAATTGATTAAAATCTCTGTTTTGGAGAGGGAGGGGGTATGTTTAATTCTAATTTATTTCATTTTCAATTTTGTAGAGAAAAAAAATAAATTTCGTGAAAAAAAATTCTTGAAATGAAAAATATCTCAATTTTTTTTAAATGAAAAATTGCTAAAAAAATTCAATTTTTTCCAGAAACGTTTTGGTTCTTAGGAGATTTTTTTTCAAATAGAAAAATCTCAATTTTATTGCGGAAAAATGGGTCTTTTTAGAGAAAAAAAGAATCTCTTATCTTTAGAAAAAAATTAATTTTTCGGGTCAATGTTTCGAGTGCAAAAAAACGTTTTAATTTTTCTGGAATAATTTTTGTTAATAGGTAAAATTTTTTTTTTTTTTTTTTTTTTTAAACTGAAAAAAACTCTTATTCAGGAAAATATTTTTTTTAGTAAAAAAACACTGAAAAAAAACGAATTTTCAAAAACCGTAATGAGTCTGGGTAAAACACAGTAAAATTAGGGTACGTCGAAGATTCAGTTCTATTCCAGAATGATTACGGAGTCTCCGTAATCATTCTGGAATAGAACTGAATCTTTCCTGTTTTTCACCGGAATGATTCTAAAATTGGAGATGTATCCTAATTTTACTGTGTTTTACCCAGAATCATTACAATCCATTTTTTTCAGTGAAAAATCCTAAAATTTCTTTGGTGAAAAGAACGTGAAAATTTTAATTTTTATGCAGAAAATCTGCCATTTTTTTTAGAGAAAAAAATCTCTTTTTTGGGAAAAACTCTTATTTTTAGGCAGGAAACATCTCTTATTTTCATAGAGATTTAAAAAAAAAAGGAAATCTCAAGTTTTTGTCTTTTTTTTAAGAGGAAAAAAATAATACTTTTTTTGGCAAGAATAATAGCTAATTTTTGTCTCAATCTTTTTGAAAAAAACCTCAATTTTTTAAGGAGCAAAAAAGTTTAATATTTTATGAGAATTCAACTTTTTTGAGTGAAAATCGCTCCATAACTTTTATAAATTTAAAAAAAAATTCTAATTTATTGAAAAATAAATATCTTATTTTAGAGGAAAACTAATATTTTTTTTTGGGGGGGGGGGGGGGTCTTGAATTTTTGTCTCGATTTTTTTGAAAAAATTTTCATTCTCTTTGCGGCAAAAAAATCTTGACTCTCAAGTTCAATTCAATTTTTTTTAGTAAAAATCTCTTCTTTTGGAAAAAATTCATTCTTTGCATTCAACATTATTTTGAAAATGTTTACGTTGGAAAAAATCTGATTTCGAAAAAATTGAAAAAATTATTCAGGTATCTATAAGATCAAAAAATTTAAAAATTCTTACGTATTATGAACAAATTTTAAAGAAACTTTCAAGTACCTATTAAAATAAGTTTGTAGGCATAGGCTACTATGAGGAAAAAATTGGATAAAAAATAGCTCTTAACCAATTTTTTGGGGGAGAGGAAATTCTTAAGTAGTAAAAAATTGTCTATCTGAAAAAAATTCTGGGATAAAAAAATTGTTTGAAAAAATTTGAAGTAGGTAGTTACTGAGAAAAAACTTTTTATCTAAGTATGTAAACTTTTCTTCTACGAAATTCCTTGTGAGAAATTTTTCCAAAAATGAGACAAAATTATTTTGGAATCACTTACCTATAATGAAAACATATAAAAATTCTATTATCATAGCAAAAAAAATCTCTCAAAAATTTTTTCAAAATACTTCAAATTTTTTTTCAAAAATGTTATTCAAAATTGTTTTTAAAAATTGGTGGAAAATAATCTTGAAAATTTTTTAAATAAAAAATCCCTTAATTATCCTAAAAAAATCCGTTGAAAAAATATTCTTTGAAAAAAAAAGTAATTGAATATTATCACTCCATAACAGCTAGGGAACAATTTTTCCCAAAAATAAAAATAAAATCATAAATTTACGAAATTCTAAGGAAAAAATGTTTCATAAATTGTGAAAATCTTTTTAGAGAAATTCTAATTTAAAAATATATTAATTTTTTTTTTTAAATCGCTTAAAAAGAGAATGACATTTTGAAAACACTTCTGTATCGAAAAAAGTTGTCAAAGTTTGCTTCAAAATACTTGTTTAAATTTTTTGTTAAAATAAAAAATTCTAAACTAAGAAAAAAAAAACATTAAAATTTTACAAAAAATAATAATTTTTTGTCAAAATTAGTAATTATTTCTCTTCTTTGGTGAAAACTAAGTATGTTGATCATTTTATCTGTCGTTTTAATTTTTTTATATTAATTTAGTCACTCTCTGGCCCTGATGTAATTATTCGAACGATTGTGAAGTTATTCTGGATTTTCTTATAAGTGGAAAGGTTTTTGATAATGTGAATTCATTTCACGTCTTATAAAATCATTTTTTACGTGATTTACTCGCACTGCTAACAGCAACTGCAACATAAGTATGCAGTGTGAGAAAAAAGAAACAAACCGAGAATTTGTTCGCCCACAGCACCGATGATCATTTATCCTCCTATACAAGGCGAGCTACAGCACGCCGATGTATTTTTTAATTAATCGGTTATTAATTAATTTCTCGCGCCCGTATCGTATATAGTTACCATAATGAATAAACGTACACGAACCCCCAAGTAGCGGAAAGAGGAAAAAAGGTCCAATGAACGACTGTAAGAGTCGAGGGGTCGGGGGCAATAATACGAGTAATGCGAAAATCATTACCAGAGAGTTCTATCGAAATCGTGAGTGGTGGATGGCGGGGTATCCATTTCATATAAATGTACGAGCATTAAACTCGATAAATCTTCTCGTTACATTGTTACTGTCGATTACAGACACGGCAGCAGTTAATAATTTCAACGCGCAATTATTATTGTTTAAAAAATGAAATATTGTTCGAACGTGAGATGTATGAGTGATAATTATTATAAGAATAAATCAGCGGCTGCAGTAGGTAAACTCAGGCACACAGCATTGCGCAGCCAACGGATATTTTAATTACTGATTCAATACTCGTTGCGATTAATATTTAATTTAAGTGGTGAAAAGAGGTAGTAGGTATATATAAGGAGGTATGTCAACTGTGTACTATGGATCGAGCGGCGTCGTGTGTTTGTGGGCATATGAATTTGAATGTAGTAGATACATGATTGTCTAGACAACAATGTCACTGTTGCTATATAGACGATGGTGTACGAGAGTTAGCTCGAGGTTGTAATGGACGATTGACGATGGAGGGTGGTGACAAAGTTAATTAAGGTTCAACATCACGAATTTTGACAATTTATTTTCAATGTGGAGACTGTTCTAATTTTAATAGGTATTATTACTGGAAAGTATTCAAAATTGTTTAAAAAAAGTTATAATCTCAATTTTGTACCTACATTTATTTTTGAACTTCAAGCAAACTAATTATACTTGAAAATTTTAAAATATCACAAAATTCATTTTAAAAGTTTAAAAAGCTCAAATGTCATTATAGATTATTAAAAAATGATGAAAAATTTTGAAATTGTAAAAATCATTAAAATGTTTCAAAGATGGATTGAAAATTCCTAAAAAAAAATCTCATTTTTTTTTTTTTTTAATATTTCAAGCATATTTGGAAATTCAAAAATTGTTTAATAATATCAATGTAAAAATGACTGAAAATTAAATTTTTTTTTTTTTTTCAAAATTGGATGATTTTTAGAAATTTTAGAAGTTAGTTATCAGGTACCTATTCTGAAAGTTGAAATTTTTTAGAAAAATTGATAATTTAATTTTTGTATACTTAATTACTTACCCAAATACTTACCTACCTACTGCTTTTTTTTTTTTTTTTTTTTTTTTTGAATAATTAATTTGTATATTTGACGAAAAAAGAACATACCTACTTATCTGAATAGATAGGTATCATAGAGAAATATTCAGGAAGCAAGAGTGTACTAATCTTGAACATCGAAATTCGTTCAACGATGTTAATTTTTTTTTACCAACAAGAGAACCTTGCAAACTTTTTATCTCTGATTGAGTTCAAATTTTGCTCGCTAAATGTGCATGTCTCTCAGACCTCAGAACCAAATTTTGAGTTGCCGAAAAAGATTTTTCGATTTTTGGCGAATTTTCGAAAATTGTAAAAATAGACCTTATATGGTAAATCATTTCTTTACAAAAATTATGGATTTTAAGATAAAGTTCTGAAAATCGTTTTCTATACTGAAGCCGACCCCCCCCCCCCCCCGAGTCAATTCCGACCATTTTCAAAGCAATGACTGACGGTCATTTGACCCTCTAATCAAACTAGAGCCTTTCGTTTTTCAAGATTTCAAGGTGTCTAAAAGATCATGGAAACTGGAAGTCATGGATTTTCTTATTTAAAGTTAAGTACCTATGCGGATTGCGGATCTTGGTTAGATATTTTATATTCAAAATTGGAGGGAAGGGAGGGATCCAATCGAAGTTTTAGTGATGATCAAAATTATTCCCAGGACTTCAAGCTATAACTTTTGTTTGAAAATTTTTTCAATTGGACCCTTCTCTCCCTTCCATTTTCACCTTCTAATTTCGAAAAAATTCATAAGTGTAACACTCCGTAGATTCAAAAATAGAGGGGAAGCGGGGGAGAGAGAGGGTTCAATTGAAAAAATTTTCATACAAAAGTTATACATAAAAGTCTTAAAAACAATTTTTGTTACCATAAAATTTTTTATTTGACCCCCCCCCTCACCCAACCTTTCAATTTTACCTATAATTTTAATACGACTTAAATATATTTACAATCTTGTTGAAAACAGGAGGAAGTAGGGGTTTATTCGACAAAATTTTCAAACAAATGTTGTAGCTTGAAGTCCTAAAAATAATTATGGTTATCACAAAAATTTCGATTGGACCTCTCATCCCCCAATTTTGAATATTATGAAGTATCCATGGAGTATTAGACTTGGTGAAATTCAACAACAACGATCCACTCCCATGTAAACAAATTTATCAAACCAGACTGGAGTCTGGAGCAGTACCAATTTCTATTTGGCAATGGAGTTGAAAATTTTCGGTATTTTCAGTTATTTTAGCCCTCCTCCCCCCACCCTGAAAAAACACTTATATAAGGGTGTTAGTCTGATCAAAAAAAAAAAAAAAAAAAAAAAAAAAAAAACGATGGGATTACTCAGCACTTTTCTAAATAGGTAAAAATGAAAATGTTCAATATTTTTGCTCTTGAAAAATGTTCTTTTATTTCACTTGGAGGTGTGAATTTTTTTCTTCCAGAAATGATAATTTTTTTTTCTCTAAATAAAATGGAAATAACATTATTTTGTCGATTTTTTCAATCAATGAGTATGGCGGGGATGATTTTTTTTCACTAAACAACGTTTTTTTTTTTTTTTTTTTTTTTTGACAATAGGTACTTGATGATTTTTTTTCAAAAAATTTAGAAAAAAATCTTCATTTTCATAATTTTTAGATTTTAATGGTTGATTTTTTTTTTATTATTATTGATTTTGATTAATCGGTCGATTTTTCTTCCCGCCCTTCGATTTTACTGAATGGATATAATTTTTTCAATTTAATTTTACTGATGGGCATTATTTTTTTATTGCAAATTTTTATTAGATAATTTGTGGATAACATGGGCTGTTTTAAGCCCCTTCAAACATTATTAATTATAATCTATCATGGAAGGAGGGGGTACAAGAGCCAAGAGGTATCAATGGTATCGCAAAATCACCTTCATTTTCGATTGCAAAAAAAAAATGCAAAATGCAAAACAACCTGCCGATCAATTTCAAGTAGCACCTGTAGGTATAATAAATTCACGACAAATCGATCATCGATCATACCGCGAGCTCGATCGATTTACAGGTGAAATTTATACCGACACGTTGCGTAAAATTCACCAGTCGATAAATAATTCGCCTAATACGAGCACCGCTGTAGGCCAATTCAAACACCATATAAAATATCGATTAGGCCAATTTACACGCATTCGGTTCAAACCACTTTAATTTCCGTCACCCCATCCCCATCATCTTATGAAACCGCAACAGCAAAAAAAATTAATCAACGAAACCCAAAAAAATAAAAAATAAAGTACCTACGTCGAGTCTAAACCTCAAATACTACGAGAAAATCTCGCATATACTCTTAGATACGTCGCCACGCCTTAATAATTTAGGCGTTAATCTTGGTATTATGACAATGATAAATGGATTACAGCTTCCAATAGTAGGATATTTTGGATCGGCTAAGAAGAGGATTTCGGATGCAAGGCAAGATGGCCGTGGCGGTATCGAGAGAACCATAGCATGCACACCGCATGGCAGCCACGACTGCTATAAATCAAATTGACGGTGCTGTATGAACCATCTATCTTCTTTAGTCTTCCATATTCCCTCTTCATCTCCCATACCCTCATATATGGTGGTATAACCCGGCTAAGAAATATATAAGAGATCGGAGTACAAACACATACATACGCAGTGCTGCCTAATTTCGATATTAATATGCATCTATAATTATATAAAGTGCGATCAAACGATATAACAAGTGTATGATGGATAGTCAATTATAAAATATAACCTCGTTTAATTAATTTTTATTCCGAGAAATTTCGCCCTGCTCTTGAACGCGCAATAAAAATCAAAACTTTCATTTTTAAATTCGTCTCGTTTAAAATTAGCCTTTTAAAAAAACTCAAAAGTACGCAGTTTAGCAACCACTCGCTCGTTTTCCGCGCCTTTTAAATTTTCTATCGATTCGGAATTCTCTCTCGGGTTCGAAGATACAGAGGTGCCTCTTCTCTTGCTTTCTGGGTTCGATTCAACGAAAACCTGTCAAATAATTACGGGGCTGAGGAAATTGATTTCCGAAGCAATTATAGTTCCATTAGCGTCCAATATAGACGATTTATCGTGTTCGGCCGACCGACACGACTAAAATTTAAAATAATCTTCGTATACGTTCGACCTTCTATTTCAAAAAAATAAAATAAAATACTTAGTTATTTTCGCACGTATACTTCGGCGTACGAACCGTTATCAAAACTGCCAACAAACCTGCGAATTATATGCCGAAATTTCGTACCTCGGTCTAAATTAGATATCATTTACACCGAATTCGAAATCACGCTTGTTCTTTGCCATTTCCCAGACTCGCGAGTACCATTTGTAAAATACCTACTGTGGTAATTGGTTTAAAATTTTCAACAAGTTCAACCACCTTGTTCAAAGTTTGTCTTTAGATTGCTTGCCAACTTAAATCGCTCGAAGGCCATCTGGTCAAATTTTTGATACATTTACCTAGGTATACGAAGCCAAATTCAACTACCAGACCAAGCAACAGAATGAGAATACTTGAATTGTACCTATATCGTATGCAGCGATCAGCATTGCAGAGCTGCGTATGTATCGATTCAGCTTCGAATCTGATCCACGTCTCTGTAGAGTCGAAACATTGTATAGTTATTCATTAAAACGCTTTATCGCGCGTTTATAATTACCACGTAGGAGGTATACGAGTAAAAAACTAGTTTTCCGTGTAATTTCACGACTTAAACATCAGCTTTTGTTTACAGTTTAAGTCGATAATCACGAATCTTGTTTTAAAATGTATCACGAATCGATGCCTGCGCGTTTTTTAAATTACTACCGTGCATGCGTACATCGAGAGAGGTATTTACAGTTCGAAGACCATGGACCGGGCATCGAATACGAAAAATATACCTTCAGGCTCCCTTAAAAAAAATATCCATGTGTTTTTCAAATAAGTATGATCATTTTTTTATTACAGGGTTCGATCTTTTTTCGAATGACAAAATTCATAAAAATTAGAACTTAATTTTTGAAAAAATTATATGAAGAAATTAATTTTTTTAAGGAGTTTTTTATGATTTTTTTTCAGTCATTTCAACTGAAGTGAGTAATTATTTTGCCTGCCGAAAAAATCGCAAATTTTCAATGGGAGAATAGGAAAACTCAACATTTAAAAAAAGAATAAAATCAGGCAAAATTTATTTTTCTATAGTGAAAGATTAATGTATTTTAGTGAAAAATTGATATTTTTTTAGTGAAAAACATTGATATTTTATATTAGTGAAAAAATTGATATTTTTTTTTTTAGTGAAAAAATTGATATTTTTTTTTTAGTGAAAAAATTGATAGGTACCTATTTGATATTCTTTAGTGAAAAAATTAACATATTTTTCAGTGAAAAAATTAACATATTTTTCAGTGAAAAAATTAACATATTTTTTAGTGAAAAAATTAACATATTTTTTAGTGAAAAAATTAACATATTTTTTAGTGAAAAAATTAACATATTTTTTAGTGAAAAAATTAACATATTTTTGTAGTGAAAAAATTGATAGGTATTTGATATTCTTTAGTGAAAAAATTGACTTATTTTTTTAGTGAAAAATTAACATTATTATTTTTTTAGTGAAAAATTAACATTATTATTTTTTTAGTGAAAAATTAACATTATTATTTTTTTAGTAAAAAAATTGGCATATTTTTTTGGTAAAAAAATTAAAATCTTATAGGAGGGAAGAATTGACTCTTTTTTTTAGTGAAAATTGATACTTTTTAGTGACTGATTAATATTTTAAGTGAAAAAATGATATTTTTAACTAGTGAAAAATTAATATTTTCATATGTAAAAATTGACATTTTTCAAATGCAAAAATTGACATTTTTGAAGTGAAAAAATTGATTTTTTTTTTATTGAAAAATTGTCACGTTTTAGTGAAAAAATTTACATACTTTCTTAATGAAAAAATTGACATATCTTTTTAGTAAGAGGAAAGAATTACCTTCTTTTTTAGTAAAAATTGACACTTTTTGGTGAATAATTAATACCTATGTTTAGTGAAAAATTGATTTTTTTTCAAGTGTAAAAATTGACATTTTCAAAGTATAAAAATTGACATTCTTCAAGTGAAAAAATTTAAATTTTTTTATTAAAAAATTGACACTTTTTAGTGAAAAAATTTACATACTTTTTCAGTGGAAAAATTGAAGTTTTTCTAATCTACCGATAGCATCCTTTCCTGTTACAAGAACTTCTCTGAAAATTGGAATGATGAAGTGAGGCAACCTTTTATTTTGATCTCTTTCTGAAATCATCACTGTAGGTAAAGGTATCTATAGATACCTAATTCCTCCAGGTGAGTTTTTTTTCATCACTAGTCCCTTTTTCAATTAACTTTCGAGAAATCTTCGTCTATACCTCGAGTTCCTCTGACTTTCTAAAAAAAAAAATATAATAAGTAGGTCACTCGTCTCGCGAATCTGATTTTCGAAACAATTATTTCTTAAAACACCCTTTCACTGTTGTTACCTCTAACTGTGTTGTATAGGTAAAGGTACAAATATACCTTTGCAAAAAAAAAAAAAAAAAAAAAATCAGCTAAAAACGAAGTAAACAGACCAACAAGAATGCATCCTTTTTACACGTCAAATTTCTCTTTTTGCGGTATCAAAGGATTCTCCGGGTATTCTGAAAAGTAGGTCAGTACTCGCTAGACAAAAATCAACCCAGGTAATAGGTAAACAATACCTGCAACGGCGAGGTTTTGTTATTTGTATAAAAGCAGCAAAAGTGGTAGCTTATTGAAACTGGAGGATCACCTGCTGCTCTATGGGATGTTGATGGTGTGTCTACAAGCAAATATGCGACGTTTGCATTCATTTATTATACCTACACCTAGGTCTAGGTCTGAGTACACCTACGATTGACGAACTGGCATGGCGTAACACAGTGACTAGTTAGAGATACAGCTACTGCTACTGTTGTTGTTAGCATCATTAGTCATGCTGAATGAAAAGAAAGGGTTTTTGAAAGGGAAATACATAATACTGGACATTGCATTGGTCAAATTGAACCGTGAACGATAGATTGATGATGAAAAGTACGAAAAGTGACCAATTTTGGGGAATTAATTTTTTTGAAAAAATACAAAAAATTGAAAAAATTTCAAATTAAATGAAATTATAAAATTTTTGAGAAATTTCAAACTTAATAAAATCTACGAATTTTAAAAATTAGAAAAATGTCAATATGCCGAGCAGCACACTCGACAAATTATCGAAATAAAAAATCGACAGAATATCGAATTCGATAAAGTGTCGCAAAAGTTCCGCCTAAATCGTGAAATTATCTTTCGATATTATAGATATATTATCGATAAAATATCTTACTATAATCTCGAAATTTTTGCTAACTATAATTCGTCGATAATCTATCTATAAATCGAAAGATAATTACACGATTTATGCGGAACTAACGCGACACTTTATCGAATTCGATATTCTGTCGATTTTTTATTTCGATTTAGTTTCGATATTCTATCGATTTTTTATTTCGATTTAATTTCGATATTCTATCGATTTTGTATTACGATTTTTTGTAGATTATCTAGTTTCGATATTCTATCGATTTTTTGTAGATAATTTAGCATATATGGGTATATGCGCGCGCACATTTTCAAGACCGGCTGGCGAGTTTGAAGTCGTAGTTACGCTTAAGGCTGGCAAATTTCGTTCCAAATACAGCAGTTTCTACCAAAACAAGCGTCTGTTGCGAACATCGGAGTTCGTTCGCATAATACGAATTGGATTATAATATTCAGGGTTCGGACATTCTTTCTCGAAAAAACGGGAAATATGCGCATAAAAATTCCCTTAAAAAACACGAAATATGCGCGAAAAACCTAAAAATATTCTCGAACGATATGGGTGTCAATTTAAAGAGGAAAACGCCAGCTACATGATTTTGATTCATAATTGGACGTATTTAGAACACATATTGAGAAATTACACAAAAAAGAACGAAAAATGAATTTTATTTTTACTCAAAAGCAAAAAACGTTCTAATTCTAATTCTAATTTGGTAATTCTACTGATTCTAATTAAATCAGAGAAAATAACGAAATTGTATTTTATCAAAATAAGTAGGTAAGTTTGAAAATTAAATCGACTCGCCAAGCCGGCATATGCAAAAAAGTACCACCAGTGTTGCACATTCGGGTGAAAAAAAAATAGCGGTATCAGTTTTGCTAAATTTTTAGGTGAGAAATTGCAAATTTGTCAAAATATGCTCGAAAAAACTCGAAAATCGTGAAATATTCTCGAAAAACCTAAAATATTCCCTAAAAATACCCAAAATATGCGTTTATATGCGCTGAAAGGTGAAATATGATCAAACATGCAAAAACAAGTTGGGTCAATTTTACTTAGAATTTTCTGAAACGTAAAGATAACTTGAAAATTCTCGATCTAGTATTAAACAAAAAAACATGCTCGAGCATGAAAATCCGAACCCTGAATTAATATTCAAACATCTTATGCAAAATTGGTGAAGAGGGAGGGGTCCAATTGAAATTTTTATAATAACTAAAATTATTTCTAGGACCTTAATTTACAACTTTTGTTTGAAAATTTTTTCAAATTGGCCCCTTTTTCCTCCGCTCCTCCAATTTTGAATAAGTATCAACGGAGTATTATGCAAAATTGGAGGAGAAGGAGAGGTCCAATTGAAAAAATTTTCAAACAAAAGTTGTAACTTAAATTTCTAAGAATAATTTTGGTCATTACAAAATTTTCGATTGGGCGCCTCCCTCCCGTTCAATTTTAAATACTAAGTATTCACATAGTAATCGTAGTATTGAACTTGGTAAAATTTTATTTAAGAACAACGATCTGGTTTCAAGTAAAATACCTAGTAAACCAAAAAAACTAGATAACTTGTTTGAAAATTTTTTCAATTTTGATTTCGCATATTACTGTTACACGTAAGTAGGTAAATGCAAAATAATAGAGGCTAGAGATGAGGTCCAATTGAAAAAACATTTCAAACAAAAGTTGTAGAATAATATTCTGGATTTAATTTTGGTTATTATAAAAATTTCGATTTGGCCCTTTCTTTCCATCCAATTTTGAATATAAAGTAGGTATTTTTTGACTAGAAAAAAATCAATATAGTTTCAACAACTATCGTTACAAAATCGTTGAAATATCGAAGTCGATAAATTTCATATAATGTGTCGATAATATAGTTTTAAATATCGTCACAAAATCGTTGAAAAATCGAATTCGAGAAATTTCATATAATCTGTCGATAATACAGTTTTAAATATCTTCACAAAATCTTTAAAAAATCGAATTCGATAAATTTAATATTCTTTTTCGATAATATAGTTGTAAATATCTGCAGAAAATCGGTGGAAAATCGAATTCGAGAAATTTCAGATTATTTGTCGATAATATAGTTGTAAATATCGTCACAAAATCGTTGAAAAATCGAATTCGAGAAATTTCAGATTACGTGTCGATAATATAGTTTCAAATATCTTCACAAAATCGTTAAAAAATCGAATTCGAGAAATTTCAGATTATTTGTCGATAATATAGTTGTAAATATCGTCACAAAATCGTTGAAAAATCGAATTCGAGAAATTTCATATTACGTGTCGATAATATAGTTTCAAATATCTTCACAAAATCGTTAAAAAATCGAATTCGAGAAATTTCAGATTATTTGTCGATAATATAGTTTCAAATATCTGCACAAAATCGGTGGAAAATCGGATTCGATAAATTTAATATTCTTTGTCGATAGTATCGTTGACGAATATCGTCCTAAAATCGTAATACTATCGAATTCGATAGTTTTTAGATTTTTTGCCTATAAAATCGTACAGCTAAATCTGTATCATATCGTGAGAACATCTTTAGATTTTTAAACGATTTTTTATCGATACGTTTCAACTTTCGATATTATCGATCGAGTGTGCTGCTCGGGATTCGAGAAAATTTTGGAAACTTGATTTTTTTATCCTAAAATTTTTTGAAAAATTGGAAATTTTGGAAAATTAAGAAATTTTGAAAATTGAGAAATTTTGAAAAATCAAAAAATTTTGGAAAATGAAAATTTTTTAAAAAATTAAAAAATTTTGAGAATGAAAAATTTAAACTGTTGGAGTGATTTATTTTCATATCATTTGGATAATAAGATGATTCATTTTTAATAGAATAGGCCTAAGTTGTGTTACGCACAAAGCACCCTTCTCGGCCCAAAATGAAGTAACTCTGGCGCTCGATTATGTGCGTTTTTATGAAGTCGACGCGATAAATTGTCGCGTAGTTAGTTCCATTATGCATTATGATAATGTAATTTTCACGTCATATTTTTGTACGACGACTAGTCGACTCAATGTTGAAAAATGCAAGCTAATCTACGCGCTTGAAAACACGTATACGAACACGAAAGACGAAAAAAAAATGAAAAAGAAACAATACAGTCGTATATACGTATACAGTTCGTTCTTAAGGGTGGGTACACTGAACTCTCGGGGCAAGTGCGAGAATCTACATTAAAATGTAGTTTCTTATTAAGCGCATTGTCGGGTGCGAATATTTACGAGTAGGACGATAAATCAAATCAACGTTGTGTTTTTTTTTTACTTTCTACTTTTTTCTCTCTCTGTTCCTTTTTTTTTTTTTTTTTTTGGAAACGTGTTAAAGTAATTTTTTAGTTTGGTGTACGCGCCACACCGATGTATATAGGCGTACGAGCGAGGAGAGTTTTGCATCTCTCTCTAGTGTTTTGGCCAAGTATATACGGTATAGTTTGGCGCGCAAAGGGTGCCGATTACAGTTTTCCTAAATACGTAACAGTGCTGGCTGGCTCGTGCTTCCCGTATACACACCGGGTTACTTTAGAATTCGTTCTTTTTAAGGGTAATAAATAAAGTTAAGTTTTTCTCGCCGCTTCGCCGAATACGTAAAGAGAAACGGTGCAAAAATGCGCGCCACAGCGCAGGTATCGCGTATGGCAATCGCCATGCCCTCTTTGGGAGGTGGGTAAATTTGAGCACCACTGCTTGCGAGATTCGGTATTAACATTCGAACTTAGTACATTCATCTTTCGACTACCCCCTTTTTCTTTCGTTCCTTCGTTCCTTGGTTCTTTTTTTTTCCAGCCAGGCGAAAAAGTATACACGTAGGTGGAAGGCGAATCTTTTTCCTGGCTGGGCTGTGCGCTTCTCTGCGCTGCGATGGAAATTCCTATCGTATTTTGCCTATGTTTTGTGCGTGTGCATCCAGCCCCCGGTATTATTCCATTTCACCTTGACACGTAGCTCCGGCCCGAGTAATTTATAACCGTTCCTTAATTGGTTTCCAGTGTATTTTAAATAAATAAAATCAAACGAATTGCCTTTTTCCGCCAGCGCCACCGTGCAGCTATATTATAGAACCGAAGCTGAGCGAATTGCGAATTTCAATTTTCCGCACCGAGGTAGGATTCCGTTAGACCGTCTTTTCTTGGGCCGAAGATATAGGTATGTTTAGGATGCGAAAATTCACCAATTCGTTGACTGAGATAGGAACGCGAAATAGCTCGTGATTCGTGTACAGGGTGTTCCGGAATTGAATGTTCAAAATTGAGATTTGTTTGTAACAGAGTCCAACTAACTAAAAAGTTCATATGCTCATATGTTGTCTATCTTTGTAATTGAAGGCGTTACGAAGCTTTAAAAATAGCAAAATCGGCGGGCAACACTGCATTCAAACGAATTTCCGACACTTACAGTGGATAGCATTTCAAAAATGCAAAAAATTACTAATTATGTTTGGTTATCTATCTTCAGAATTGAAGGGGCAATAAGGAATTCTTTAGGTACCATGCAATAGTAATATTGTCTTCCATAATTCAAGTATCAAGAGACAAAAGCGAGCCATGAAAATTGAAAAATTCCGTTTGGACAAAACATGAAATAGTTGTGACATTTTGTGAAATACAAAAAAAAAAAAAAAAAAAAAAAAATAGAATGAATTTTTTTCTTAATTTTTCAGGATTAGGTAAATTACAAATTTTGGAGCATAAAAATCCATCAATTTTAGTACAATAATTTTTTTTGTGAAGAAAATTTTTCTTGTTTTTAGAGAAAAAAATCTCAATTTTTCATCTCAGTTTTTTGGAAATAAAAACTCCTACTTTTTTTTTTAATTACAAAAATCCCTATTTTTTTTTGTTTAAAAAAATCACAATTTTCTTATTTGAAGAAAAATCCTTATTTAGGTATTTTTGGATTGAGAACATCTTTAATTTTTTTGTTTAAAAAATCCGATTTTTTTTGTTTTTTTAAATCATCAATTTTTTTGTAAGAAAAAATCCCTGTACTTTTTTGTTCGATAAAAACTATTTTTTTTTGTTTAAAAAATCCCTACCTAAGGTATACATTTTTTTTTGTTTTAAAAAATCCGTCATTTTTTTGTTATTGAAAAATTTTCTAATTTTTTTGTCAAAAAATTGCCTAGGTAATTTTTTTGTCGAAAAAATTTCTATTTTTTTTGTCAAAAATTGCCTAGCCAAGTTTTTTTTTTGGTCGAAAAATTTCCTATTTCTTTTGTAAAAAAATTACCTACTGATTTGTTTTGTCAAAAAAATCTCAAAATTTTTTTGTTAATAGAAATCCCTATTTTTTCTGATCGAATGATAAATCAATTGTGCTTTATGCAAACGTAAGAAAAATTATCAATTCTGGTACCTAGTAAAGAAATAAATCTTTAGTAATGTTTTTGAGAGTAGAAAAATTTCTCCAATTTTTTGGAACAAAAATTAAAATTTTTCCATTTAAAAAAAAAATTATTCTTAGTCGGTAATTTTTTTAACTTAAGTAATTCCTTATTTTTAAGGCTAAAATCACAATTTTTTGAGAAAAAAATCTTTCAATCTTTTCCTCTAAAAATTGAGTTTTTGGAGGGAAAAATTCCTGATTTCTTTTCGGAGAAAGAATCTAAATCTTTCTGAATGAAAAAAATCTCTAGATTTTATTAATAAAAAATATTTTTGAATCTTCTTGCAATACCTGAGTAATAAAATTCTTCCAATTTTTTGAGACTTGATAAATTTCTCAATTTTTTAAAATAATTTGTTTTCTTTTTTTGTAATATTTTTTTCTTACTTATTAAAGTAATGGGGGTTTTCAATTTGTTGGAGTGAAAATCTTTCATTTTTACGCATAAAAAATCTCCTTTTTTGAGAAGAATCCAAATTTCAATTTCGGATATTCTCTTCCGGAACACCCTGTATACACCTACTCGAAAAGGAGCTAACAAACTGATGACGACGACCTTAGCGACCTTATATACTGCGAAAATGACCAGCCCGAATAAATTACCAAACAACTGTAATATTTATATAGCGAAAAATTTTTCGTCAACTTGGTCATTTACCAGGGTGAGAAGTAGTTGCCCGGTGAGTGCTCGGTATTTATACGTACGTATACGTATTAAATAGTCGTAAATCATAAAAACCCGGCGTAGAAGCCATTAAAACGATAAAGAACTCATTTTCCATTTTACCAGTATTCACGAAGAGTCGTATATATGTATACGTATAGGGCCTGGCCAAGCCGCGGCATACGGCGCACCGCCACGATAAGAATGTTATACTATACATAGAAAAAAAAAGAAACCATAGCATCTGGGTAGGACCACTTTACCTCCAAATGGTACGATCACCTTACAGTTAACCGATGTTTTTCTATTATACTTGTCATCTAAATCCCACATTCGAGTGTGTTCAGCTTTTTTCTCTTCTGATTTGCCCCCCTCTTGCTCCCATTTTCGTATTCATTCTATACGTAGAGCAGAAGTAGAGAGATACGAGTGTTTTTTTTTAACGTATGTATTTTTTTTTTACTTTTTTTATTCGTAGAGCTGTGATTTATGGAGCTATTTATAACGTCAACTGGGATGTTAGATTGGATTATGTTTACTTAACGAATGTAAAGGCGTTGGATATTCGTCATTATCATGGAAGAGAGCTAACTGATGATGGGACGAGGAGAGCGGAGTATGTGGTGGTGTAGTCACTGATTCCTCCGCGATGTGTATTAATTGCCTTGTGGTGTTTTTTTCTCTCATTTTCAAGTAGGGAAGTGCTGCTGGTGTGCTTGGGAAACATGCGTCTTGAGAGGAGATCCGAGCAATATGATGACGAAGTGTTGGAATGAGTGAAAAATCATCTAACGAAATTTAAATGCAGCTTTGTTCTCCGATGATGAAGTTCAAAACGTGGGATGTGAGTACGCTGAGTAGATGGTTTTTGATCGCAGTGTTTGGATGAATGAGTAACGAAATATTTCTCGAATGAATTAATAGTTCGTTTCATATAAATTAAAATAAATTTTTGCGGAAAAAAATTAAAAAGGTGAATAAACTTTGATGAAGAAATTGAGGAAATTCTTCACTGTCATATCTAAAAATGTATACCTATAATTCTGAATAATTGACTTTGAAAAAAAATCTATAAAAAGATTGAGTAAAAAAAAAATCATCAAAAATTATTTTAAAAAAAACTAAAAATATTAAAAAGACCAAAAATTTTTGTTGGATTTTTTTTTTTTTAAATTCAATAAACGCACGTTGTTTGTTAAAATTTTAATGAAGAACCCGAGCAGCACAATCGACAAATTATCGAAATAAAAAATCGACAGAATATCGAATTCGATAAAGTGTCGCGTTAGTTCCGCCTAAATCGTGAAATTATCTTTCGACATATAGATAGATTATCGACGAATTATAGTTAGCAAAAATTTCGAGATTATAGTAAGATATTTTATCGATAATATATCTATAATATCGAAAGATAATTTCACGATTTAGGCGGAACTTTTGCGACACTTTATCGAATTCGATATTCTGTCGATTTTTTATCGATTTTTTATTCCGATTTTTCGTCTTTTACTAGCTTTTTCTATAATTAAAAATCATTAATTAGCATAATGCCTAAACACATTATTCATGTTACGGTAAGAGGATCATTTCAGAAAAAGTCAAAAAAAATTATAAAAAATCTGCCACCCGTGGGGCTTGAACCATCTACCTCCTGCATGGTAATCCTCTTTCTTAACCACTATGCCATACCTTATCGTTGAGGAATTAGCAATAAAACGCTTATAATAGGCAGTTTAGTACTTCCAGACGTGTAGGAATAAGAATTTTCACCAATTTTTAAAATTTGGAAATAATTTCAAATATCGTCACAAAATCGTTGAAAATTCGTTCGACAAATTTCAGATTATTTGTCGATAATGTAGTTTCAAATGTCGTCAAAAAATCGGTAAAATATCGAAGTCGAAAATTTTCATATAATCTGTCGATAATATAGTTTCAAATATCTTCACAAAATCGTTAAAAAATCGAATTCGATAAATTTAATATTCTTTGTCGATAATGTAGTTTCAAATATCTGCACAAAATCGGTGGAAAATCGGAATCGATAAATTTAATATTCTTTGTCGATAGTATCGTTGACGAATATCGTCATAAAATCTTAATAATATCGAATTCGATAGTTTTTTGATTTTTGCCTATGAAGTTGTACCGATAAATCTTTATAATATCGTGAGAACATCTATAGATTTTCAAACGATTTTTTATCGATACGTTACATCTTCCGATATTATCGATCGAGTGTGCTGCTCGGGAAATTCGAGAAAATATTTTTATATATTAGAATAGAGGGAAAAATTCAAGCTTGAAACTGGAGAAATGAAAAATTAAAATATAAAATAAAAAATTTGTCAATTTTTGTCGAAAAATTGAAAGGAATGTGTTTTGAAGAAATACAATAAAAATTCGAATAAAAAAATTCTAGGGCAAAATCTACAAAAAAATTAAACAGAATGTTTTCACAAAAATTATTTGTCAATAAAGTACGAAGAAATTCGAGAAGAAAAAAATGAGAAAAATTCGTGGAAAATTAATTCTTGGAAAATGAAAAATTGTCAACTTCTGAAATACAAAATTATGACTAGAAATTTTAAAATACCTACAAAAAGAATAGTTTTTCAAAAAAAAAATTAAAAAATACATAAGAAATTTTAATGAAAAAATTCTAAAAATTTGAAAAAATTGAAACCAAAAATTTTTATTGAAAAATGGACGGAAACTTTTTCAAAAAATAATAAATAATCAAAAAAAAAAATGTTGAAATGAAATTTGATTTTTAAAATTTTGAAAAAATATGAGACCAAAACTATTTTTATTGAAAAATTGAGAGAAATATGTTTCAAAAATCACCAAAAAAATTGTAAAGAAATTTTCGTTTTGAAATTCTGGAGAAAAAATTAAAAATCGTTAGAAGAAAATTTCATACCTATTGAAATACTTAATTTTTAAATAACTAAAAAATTTCAATTCGAAATGAAAAATTGAAAAGAAATTTAAGGACAAAAACTTTTTTGGAAAAGTCGAGAAATAAAATGAAAAACTTTCAATGAAAAAATTCCGGGGTAAAAATATTCAAGTTGAGAATAAAACTTCAACAGAAATAAATTTTTGTCGAAAAAAATTGAGACCAAGTAACTAAAAAACAATGTCGGAATTAAAATTCTGGTTCAAAACGGGAAGGTGATTTCATCAAAATTCTGATGAAGAAATTCGGAAAAAATTGAATAAAAAGAAAATTTCAAGAGATCACTTTTTTCAAATGAATAAAAATTGAAAAAATTCTAAAAAAAAAAAATCAAAAAAAATTTAGGAGTGAATTACAATGAAGATGACTGAAATATTCTAAAATAAATTCATGCGTGTTGAAATGTTCGTGTAAAAATGTGAGGAAAATAGTTCAAAGAAAATGTAAACAATGAGAAATTAATCTAAAGAAAAAAAAAATAGGAAATTTCAAAAAAAAATTCTACTTATAGAGAACCTAAATTTTGCACCTTTTTTTATTAAAAATTTTTAAATTTTTTGAAATTAAAAATTTAGAAAATATATTTTTTTAAAAATGATAGGAAATGTTCGTATTGGAAAGTTTTGAATGAATTTTATTTTAGATATTCTTCATGAAGTTCATTTTTAAAGTAGCCAAATTTGCACTCTCGACCATTACTACCACCCTCTGTGTAAACAACACACTCCCCAGCAGGTATCTCTCCATTGACAAATGAACTGGCTACCTATGAAATACCTAACCCCCGAATAGAAAACACCCCATACAGAACACCAAGACCCAAGTTTATATTGCAATAGTAAGAAAACAAAGAGAGGACTTTTCCCTCATCAAATCACTCAGTCGCTTTTAATTTGTAAAGAATACACTTGACGGGATAGGGGGATGGTAAAAAAGGTACACCGAAATTGCTCTCTCCGAGAGAGGTTAAGGCTAGAGAAAGATCCACCTATAACCCCGAAGATCTCCGCAGATTAAATTAACGCCACGGCCGCCACGCCGCTGCTGGCTCGTTTCGCCTTCGCAACGTAAAAACAATTTACCCGAGTTAGCAGATTTATTTCTGGGAATTAAAGCGGATAAAAGGGCGCATAAAGGTCGACACGACAATTTTATGACACCCGGTAAAGCCATCGTAACGTTTACAGTTTCCACTTCTTACTTATACGGTGCGATGCTCCTCCGTTGTATGTGCCATGCTCGCCTTTTAGGTTTCGTACACGTTTGCGGCGCTGCGGCGATCCCGGGTCGAGGTCGGTGCTTTAATTTACTTCCATGGCCGGACTTAAAACTAATCTTCGTTAATTGAGATGGCCTCTTATTACGGATGGCGAAATTTATATTTACGTTGACTCGTGTTTTAGTTCGATTAAGCGGAAAAATTCGCACATCGCACGTACCGGTGCTGGCGCTTTCGCTTTCTGTACGCGACCAACCGCTCTAAAGACCCCTCCTTCCTACTTCATCGTCACTATTCCGAGTGTATAGTCGCAGCAATTTTTCACCTTATTCGCCAAATACCCCGAGATGTGACTTTTATACGATTCGCTTGACTTTTTTTTCTTTATTGTGTACCTACGTTCTGCTTGAGATCCTCGAATTAAAATTACGACCGGAGAAGTACAAAAGGTTTATTGTGTAGGTACTTTCCACACAGGTTTATTTATCAGCTGCCGCGTGAAGTATTATCGCAGCAATTTTTTCAACTTTTATTGCGACAAAGTTCACGTAATTCGTATGAAAATAATTACTTAGTTAACATTGGGGAAATAAATTTGAAAAAAATTCTCGCAGAAAAAAAATGTTTGTTGAAATGAATGTTCTTGGAAAATAAATTCAATTAAGGGCAAATTTTTCGAAAAAGAAATTTTTTATCAGAAAAAAATTCTTTAGTAGGCTGAAATTTTTTTCAAAAATTATTTTAAAAATGGAATGAAGAAATCCATTTTATAAATCAAGTTCAAGAACAAGCAGACATAAAATAAAAATTAAGTCCTTTTATTCGGGTATTAAAATAAATATTTGAAAAAATATTCTATACCTACAGGGTGCTCAGCTAAGAATTCCCCACTTCAATCTGGTGAGTCGGCAATTTGTTTCAACAATGGATACTAGGTACATTTCTTTCTCAAAAATTTCATTTTAAATGTTATTTTCTACTATTAAATTCGTAATGTGAAAATAGTGACAATTTCATTTTTCTAGACAGTAGATAATTTTTTAATAAGTAATAGTTTATAAACTCGGTGATTATTTTTTTAGTGATTTTATGGCGATCGTTTTTAGCGATAATTTTTAGTATTTTTTGAATGATTGTTTCTAGTAATTTTTTGGGGATCATTTCTAGTGATCTTCAGCAGTAATACTAGAAACTGCCACAGAAAAATCATAAAAAGGTATCACTACGAAAATAACTGAAAATAATCACCAAAAAATTACCAGAAACAACTATAGTAATTTTTCAGTGATGATTTCTGGTGATTCCAGTAGGGCTTAATATTGGTGTTAATTTCTCAAATGTTTTTTTTTTCTTTCATAATTTCTAGTAATTTTTTGTGGTCTTTCTGGTAATATTTTTAGTGATTTTTCTTGTTGAAAATTTTTGATAATTTTTTCAATGTACTGTCTTGAATTTCTAGTAATTTTCATTGATTATTTTTTAGTAATTTTTAGTGATACCTAATTTATAGTTTTATTTTTAGTGTTAATTTCAGAATTTGGTTTGTCGTAACTTTTGGTGATTTTGGTGTTGAAAATTTTTAGTAATTTTCATTGATTATTTTTAGTGATATTTCGGTTATTATTTTTAGTAATTTTTCATTTATAATTTCTATAATATTTTTAGTGTTAGGTAATTTCATCAATTTTTTTAATCATTATTTTTGGTGATTTTTGTTATTGAAATTTTTTTAGTGATTTTCAATAAATATTTTTAGTGATTTTTCAGTAATTATTTTTAGTAATAATTTCTAGTGATAATTTTGGTGATATTTTCTAGTAACATTTTTAGTGGTTTATCTTGATGAAAATATTTTGTAATTTTTCAGTCATTTTAGTGGTGGTTTCTAGAAATATTTTTTCTTTTTGTGAAAATGTTTTGTAATTTTTCAGTCATAATTTCTAGAAATTTTTAGTGGTGGTTTCTAGTAATATTTTTTTGGCTATTTTTCTACTAATTTTTTAGTGATAGTTTATTCTGGTGATATTTTCAGTGATGATTACCTAATCCCGGGGGAAAAAGTTTTATAAAATTTTGTATATTTTTTTTTATAGAATTCTACAAAGATTTTATACCTATAGAAAGATATAGAGTGTCTATAGAGTTTTATAAAATTGTTTAAAGTTTTATAAAATTGTATAGAGTTTTATGAAATTGTATAGAGTTTTATAAAAATATTCAAGATTTTATTAAACTGTGTATACTTCTATAGGTATAAAATTTTTATAGAGTTGTGTTAAAGTTTATAAAAACAAAACTTATTATTTTTTCCTTGAAATAAAAATAATTCCAAAAAAATTTAGTAGACGGTGCAGTGTCACCATCCACTGTTTAAGGAAGGGTAGAAATCAAGCGGCAAGTTTCCAGCAAGATTTTTCCACACTGTGTTTCCTGACTTCTAAGTCTGGGGCCAAAACCTTAAGTACTTTATTATCACACACTTTCTCTAAGAGTACAAAACTACATCACAGTTTTATAGAGCTTTACTCATTTTTATAAAATTTGATATAACTTTGTAAAAACACTCCATGTAAAAATTTATCAAATTTTAATGTAGTAATTTTTCAAAATTGAGTGAAGTTGTGTCAAACTACATAAATTTTTGTACAATTTGATAAAATTTGATGGAATGGTAATGTGATAATTTTTCAAAATTTAGTCAAGATTTATCAAACTGTATCAAATTGTATAAATTTTGATACAATTTAAAAAAATTGAAATGTAACTTTGTATGTCATTTGATAAAATGACAACATTTTCATCAAATTTGACAAAGTTTTATCAAATTTGAATGTGGAACATTTGTCGAAATTGAGTCGAGGTTTATCAAATTGTGTAAATTTTGATATAATTTTTTAAAAATAAAATTCTAATTTTATACCTACAATTTTATAAGATTTTACAAAATTTTATAAAATTTTAATGTGGAAATTTGTCAAAATTGAGTCAAGTTTTATTAAACTGTATCACATTGCATAAGTTTTGATAAAATTTTATAAAAGTGAATATTCACCTTTTATAAAATTTGATAAATTTTGTATGGAATTTGATAAAATTTTTATAAAATTTGATGAAACTTTTATAAAATTTTATACAGTTCTATAGAACTTTTTCCACCGGGATACGTGTTTTCAAGTGATATTAATTTCTTGTAATATTTTTAATATTTATTTTCTTGTGGTATTTTTTTTAAAATTCATTTTTTAGTTAGTACACTGAAAAAAAAAAATGAATTTTCAAAAACCGTAATGAGTTTGGGTAAAACACAGTAATTTTAGGACACGTCGCCAGTTTTAGAATCATTCCGGTGAAAAACAGAAAAGATTCAGTTCTATTCTACAATGATTCTGGAATAGAACTGAATCTTTTCTGTTTTTCACCGGAATGGTTCCAAAATTGGCAACGTGTCCTAAAATTACTTTGTTTTGCCCGCAGAATCATTACAATCCATTTTTTTCAGTGTATACTTGAAAAAATTTTGGTGTTAGTTTTTTGGTGATATTTTTGGTGATTTTTGTCACTGAAAATTATCATTGCCTGTAAGGTTGTGTATTTTTAGTTCTAATAAGGATGATTTCTCGTGATCATATCAAGTGATGACTTCTAGTTTTTTTTTTTTTTTTTTTTTTTTTTGTGATTTCTCTTGGTGAAATTTTTGGTGATTTTTTTTGGTAAACTTTTTAGTTAAGTATACCAAATTGCAAGTGATTTTTTTGGCGAATTTTCTAATGATAATTTCAAGTTATGTTTTTGGTGCGAATATTTTTAGTAATTATTTTTGGAAGTGATAGATTCTATAGTGATTATTTTTAGTAATTTTTTCAGTGTGATTAATTGATTTTTTGTAGTAATTTCTAGTATTTTTCCTTTATGAAATTTTTAGTGATTTTGTTATTAATATTATTTTTAGTAATAATTTCTACTTTTTTTTTGTGAATTTCATTTTTCCATTCGTATTTTAATTGAGAATTTTTTTTACAATTAGGAATTACAACTTTTTCTCATGCTGTATCTTGGCCCCTTCGATAGTTAGATTAGACAAACAAATCTACACAGTGTTGAAACAAGTTGCCGACTTGACGGGTTGAAGGGGATATTCTCATAAACAGAACTCCCTGCATTGTGTACATATAAACTTGAAATCCTATTATAATTCACCTTTACACCATTTTAAATTTAAATTCGTATCGCGTCCATACCTTCATTTACTAGTCGACAAATGAGATTTTGAAACAGACGGAACAAATAAAATCAACAAAAAATACACACCACCAAATGGAAAAATAGGAGAAAAACGACGCCAAGAATTTAATGAATTTTAATCGGCATGACTTAAATTATATAAACGAAGCTAAAGGCAAAAAAAATATATAGTCGAGGGTATTTCTCTTACAGTAGCAGATACCTACACCTCGTTCAAGTCGAGAGATAGTAGAAGAATAGTCGATAAATTACTGGTTCGGGGATGCATTTAGGTTTATATTACCTCAGAGGCTGTAAAAATGCGAACGTGTACTCTCTCGAATATAAAACCATCAGGGGAAAGTCGGTATAATAAGTAAAATAAAAATTACGCAATTAAAACGACGACTTGTTAAGATGATACGAAACGGTTGAGCGGTATTTTATGTAGTGACACGACTGTTTTGAAAAAGAATAAGAAAGTGTTATAACACAAAAGGGGCAAGCAAAAGGAAAAAAAGGAAAAAAAATAGGCGCGTATAATTTTTATACATGTCGCGCTATATTACACGAAGAAAGAAAGAAAGAAAGAGAGTATATGTGTATAATCTAAATAAGGGTAAAAATGGCAGCAGAAAAATTCTTCTGTCTTGCAAAGATAGGGCGCAGACCAGACGTACTTTTCTCCCTTCACCGTATCGCTGCTGGCTCGAGACCGTATTTTTATCAATCCCAACTCCCTTCGGAGTTCAAATTTAAAACGTGTCTCACATAATTTTGTCGTAGCTTTTTTCTTCTCTTCTTTTCGGTTGCTTTCTCTCTTTTTGGCGCGAGCTTCGCCTTCACTTTTTTCCCCGAGCTTGAGTTTTTTGTTTTTCTTACACGGTACGTAATTTCCCCACCTCTCTCCCCTATCTCTTTCTCTTATATTTCCAAGTTTTCGTTCCTTACACCCCCTCTTTGGTAGGTATACGGTGGCGTAGCGTGTACGAACCTATTATACCTATATATATGAAGAACTCCTCGCTGCCTTGTACACTCCCCGGAGTGTTTTAACTTAGTCGGCTACTTATTTTGCTTTAAAATTTACGCTTTCTTCCTTCGTTGACTAATTATACGGCTTTTCCTCGGCTCTCGTGTTGCTAGCCCTTCGCCCCCTCCTCGACCTTATATATATAGGAGTTAATTTACGCCCCCGGTTTAGAAATACCTACCGTCTGAAATATAAAGTATAACGCCATCTAAATTACCCGTTGTTTTGGAGTTTTCTAACGCAACTTACCTTATATATAAAAGCATTTTTCCAGGCTTCTTTTTTCACCTCCCCCTGGCCCCGGCGGCTCTTCCCCTTCTCGTGTTTCTACGCTCCGCGAAACCGGCGTTGTTTTTCATTCTGTCCTGTGCCCCCCCCCTTTCGCATCTCGTCGGTGTTTCTGTTACTCTATGGAAGAGATCGTTTTGCGAGGCGTATTCTATATAGTAATTAAGCACTAAATTACGACACTGCGTAAATGAAAATTTTGTGTTCGAAAAAATATGTTATTAGAATATTTTTATTTTCGCGTGTTCTGTACTGTTCTATTCTGTTGCCTGGGTTTTTTCTTCTTTTTCTTTCAATTTCTCGCGCTCCGGATTTTTTTTTTCTTTTTTTCGTAGCCTGAAACTCGACGAAATACGCTCGCGGCGGTGGTAATCTTGTAATGGCTTATTTTACATAATTAGTGTACGTGCTGCAAAGCCACGCAGAGAGTTATTTTGGCAAATCGCGAGAGATATCGCAGGCTGCAAAGCTAAGGTTTTCCTTTTTTTCATTACTCGGCGAGCTTTTCATGCATAACCACCAAGAAAGAGTGAATCGGGCTCTATTCATGAGCGTTCTAAATTAGGCATTCGATGTAAATAAAGCAGGATGGACAGGGTGGCCAACCATTACGTCTAATTGGTCAAAAATATAGTTGCATCGAGTGCAATTTACGACCCAATGGGGTGTTGGAATAAATTGATCGAATGTGTGTGTATTTTACAATTACAAGCTCGCTCGATATAGGTTTATCTATGGTGTATGGTGAGGTATTTACAGTACCATGCCTCGGTAAAGAGTCGTTTATTTTGTCGTGGAAAGGCTATGTGAATGCAGGTAATGCGAATAATTTTGCAGAAAAAGTCGCAAGTCACGAATTTGGTTATATAAGAATACAGAGTTGTCACGATTTGGATCATGAGACAACATGGGAGTTGTGTGGAATGAGATCATATTGTATAGATCGAGGTTTTTTTAGATGGATTTTCTTTAGAATATAATCGAGCTATTGTCCATACACTGAAAAAAAATGAATTCTCAAAAACCGTAATGAGTCTGGGTAAAACACAGTAAAATTAGGATACGTCGCCAATTTTAGAATCATTCCGGTGAAAAACAGAAAAGATTCAGTTCTATTCCAGAATGATTACGGAGCCGGTGAAAAACAGAAAAGATTCAGTTCTATTCCAGAATGATTACGGAGTCTCCGTAATCATTCTGGAATAGAACTGAATCTTTTCTGTTTTTCACCGGAATGATTCTAAAATTGGCGACTTATCCTAATTTTACTGTGTTTTGCCGAGAATCATTACAATCCATTTTTTTCAGTGTAGTTTTTGAAACGATGAAAATAGTTACGTAAACAAAACATTAGTGAGAGGTTTCTTCCTCTAAAAATTGGAAAAATATTTTCACAAGTATTCCAAAAAATGAGGTTTTGCTCCAAAAAAATTTTCAAAAAGTTTCGCTACAAAAAATTTCGAGATTTTTTTTTACAAAAAATTGAGACAAAAAATCAAGAATCACTTATCAACAAAAGGGATTTTTTCTCTAAATAATATTAAAAAATATGTATTTACTAGAAAAGTTTCAACTTTTTTCTTCAAAAATTGAGAATTTTTTACTCTGAAAAAATTACGAAATCTCAAACTCTAAAAAATTAATAAAATTGATAAGTCAGGTACCAAAAGAGAGTGCTCAATTTTTTATTCCAAAAAATTGGACGCTTCAAAAAAGATGAGGATTTTTTTAATTTGGTCATAATAAAATTGAGAAATTTCAACTCCAAATTATTAAAACATTTACATCCCCTCCCCTAAAAAAAAAAAAAAAAAAACTGAAATATTACTCAAAAAAATTATTTTCTAAAACGATTGAAAGATAAGGAAATTGAGATCATGAGATCAAAAATTGAATTTTTTCCCCTTAAAAAAATTAAATTCAATGAATCTTTTCCCCCCCAATGATATTCTCCAGGAAAAAATTTTTTACCAAAAAAAATCAAATGTTTTTTTCTTCGTAAAATTTAAAAATTATTATTATAATCCAAAAAATGGGGGAAAAAGTCTCCAGAAAAAATTTATGAACCAACGAATGCAAATTTTTTTCTTCAAAATGACAGAATAATCTTAATTTAGAGCATCCTTATCTCTATACCTAACGCCATGATTGAAAACATTTCCAAACAAAAATTGTAAATTGGCACTCTTGGAATAATTTTGATTATTACAAAAATTGTGATTGGACCCCTACCTCTCCTCCAATTTTACATAATACGTATGAAAATGAAAATCACCCTTGAACTTTACACTTGCAGTAATTTTGACACGACTTTGGTTTACAGCGGTACCAAAAGGAAAAAATATATTCTGTAAACAGTCGATTCGATAAATTGATGAACGAACTTTAATTTTTTTTGGGGGGGGATATAAAATCTTTCTCAATTAATTTTTGGAGGAAAAAATCTGCATTTTTCATTATAAAAATTTAATAGAATTGAAAATATCTCTTTTCGTGTAATTTTTTTTAAATTTCGGAAAAAATATTAGGTCCTAAAATTTTTTGAAAAAAAAACTTTTACTTTTCTCTGGGAAAAAAATCTCAAAATTTTTGGGGAAAAAATGTTTCAACTTTTTTTTGAGTAAAAATACCTACCTACTCATTTTTCTAATAATTTTGGAGAATTATAATAATTCTCAAGAAGCATCTCTTAATTTTTAATATTCCTGGAATAAAAGATTTTCTCAATTTCTAGAATAAAAACGTTTTTCAATTTTTTATGGGTAACTTTTTTCAAATTTTTCGAAAATCTTTTAGTTTTCTCAAAGAAAAAAAATAATCGTTTATTTTTTTTGTAGAATAATCCTAATCTTTTAAAAAGTGAAAATAGTTATTTCTCAAATTTTTTGAAAAAAAAACTTTATAATTTTTTCATGATGAAATTTTTTTTTATTCGAGTATTTTTTTTTTTTGGGGGGGGGGGGTATCCCAATATTTTTGGCGGAAAAACATTTTGAATTTTTATTTAAATTGAAAATATCTAGTAAGGTATTTACCTAATCTCAAATTTAAAAAATAAATAAAATTATAAAATTTTTTGGAATCAACATTTTCTTATTTTTTTGGAAAAATGTGCTTAAAAATCGCTCAACTTTTTGAGTCGAAATCTTATTTCTTCTCCCTTGAGTAAAAAGTTTATTTTTTCTGGGCCCGTTTGGGGGGGGGGGGTAAAATATCAATTTTCTGGAATATCAGAGTTTCCTATGCTTTAGGTTTTTTTTTCTTATTTTCTTCAAAATAAAATAATAAAATAAATAAATGGGGTTTTAAAGAATGAGGATGGATCCTCAAGAAACAGATTCTTTAGAAAAGTCATAGGCTCTGTTTCCTTCTTATGAAGTCTAGATCATGATTCAGTCATAAATTGCCTTTGGCATTGAAATACCTAAGTACTAAACCTTTAGACGGGGTTCCAAAAATCACGCAGAATTGATTTTTTCTTCAAAAATTCAAATAACTCTGTTGCCTCTCTCCCCTATTGGTTATTTTTTCATTGTAATAATTATTGGTATACTATATAAATACCTCATGCACTAAACATTCGTATTTTTATCATTTTTTGCTTCTCAGGAGCCAATGGAATGAGACGAAGAGGCCGCCAAACGTATACCAGATACCAAACCTTAGAATTAGAAAAAGAATTCCATACCAATCACTATCTAACGCGAAGAAGACGAATAGAAATGGCCCACGCGTTATGCCTGACTGAAAGACAGATAAAAATATGGTTCCAAAATCGACGTATGAAGTTAAAGAAAGAAATCCAAGCCATCAAAGAGCTAAACGAACAAGAGAAACAAGCGCAAGCCCAAAAAGCCGCAGCGGTAGCGTTAGCAAACGCCCAAGGAGGCGATCACTGAATCGAGCAATCTACGATATCTATGTTCGCGTTTCCCATTTTTTTTCATTTTTTATTTTGTTTGTTTTTATCATTTTTTCGGTTTTGTTTTTTCTTTTCTTTTTTTCTCATTTTGATTTTTTTTGTTCGTTCGATGTTTTTATTTCGTTTTTCTTTTTCTTTTTATTCCTGTTTTATCGTATTTTTTATTTTTTTGTCGTTGTATAAAAGTAAAATTCGCGATGCGTGTGCGATTAAAGCGTAAATTACCGGTGTTTTAAAGTAAAAGTTTTATCTTTTTTTAAAATTTAAATTTAAAATTTATTATGTCGATAGTGTTGTATAAAAAATATGTATTAGGAAATGCTCCGAGAATCAGTTCGAGTGCGCGCGCGGTATCACGTAAAATGCGGTTCGAAGTAGTTCGGTGGTTCGCGGTGCGTTGTGAAACGTGTATCGAGAGTACGGGCATGTGCAATATTCAAGTATACGAGGATGATGATGGCTGCAGCGGATCAATGGGAATGGATGCAACAAGGCGCGATATGTGGTCGTTTAAGGTAAGTCTCTATTGCATGCTGGATTGGTGCTGGTGCTAGTCTAGATAAATCGTAGGTATAACGACCAGAAATGATGGCCGAATGGTACTGGTTTCGATGAGAGGAGGGGTTAGACTTTGACAGGTTTTAATAAATGATTCTTCTGCTGTGTTTTTGGAATGGGTCGAAGGTTTAAAATTGATATTGATGTATTTGTTTTAGTGAGGTTTTTTCTTTTATTTTGTTTACCTGATTTAATAGCCAGTAAATTATACCTATGATTGACTAGATTGAATATATTAAGCGATAGATGTAGATAATTTATTATTCTTGATGGGTAAATGGGCTGATGGGGAGGGGAAATGTGAATAATGTACAGTCCTCTACTTCTGTCAATAAAATTACGCCAAGGGGTTGATTTATAAAAAATGAGAATGGTTGGTTCAAAATTTTTTTCATGAGAATTTATCTCATTTTTCTACATTTTTTTCTTCAATTTTTTTTCAATTTAAAAAGTGTAAAAATTAAAAAAAAAAAATTAAAAGCAAAAAAAATCATTTTTAAAATTTTATTTGGTAGGTATAATTTTTTATTTTTTATTTTTGGAGGAAAAAATTTCAAGTTACAAGAGAAATAGTCTTTGATGAAAAACACCTTCAATAAAAATAAAATAAGAAAAAATGACTCTGATTTTTTTTTTTTTTGGTAGGTTTACCTATCTACATTTTTGAAAAAAAAAATTTACTTCATAGTTGGAAAATAAATCTGTATGGTTTTGGAATATTTTGAGAAAAAAAAAATTCCCCTCGAAATTCGTTGTACCAAAATATTGCCAACATTTCCCATCTATTAAAATTTCAGAATTTCGATTTATTCGCAAACTCAAAAAGAAATAAAGCAGATAATATCATAGTCTGAAAATTTCTATATTGTATCCAAGCAGTTCGAGAATTACAACATCAGGAAACCGTATACTAGCAATAAAAATCGTATCGCGTTCCTGGGACCAATTAATTCCAGCCAAATTATTATACTCATATCATAGTTAACTATACCAAAGATAGGAAAAATTTGTTGCGAAAATTATCGTATAATAATCAGAGCCTATATTTTCGAAAATATATCTACCCTGTAATAAATTCATACTTATACCAACTCGTGTATTGTAAAAGTTATAAAACTGATATCACTGGTGGGTAATTGGGTATACTATTTTATGCTAATCCAGTCCACACTTATTTTCAAAGATGGCCATAACAAATGAATGGAAAGAAAGGGGTTGGTGATGATAATGCGCGAGTGGTTGTGGTTAGATTCGCTCGTTATATATAAATATGAATTTTATCGCGGACGACACGATAGGCTGCGAAATGAATGACATTGACCCTCATTCAACGAGTTATGATGAGGGAATTTTTGCGCCAGCAATTATCACCCTATATTATTTGTCGTGAAATTAAAATAACACTTTGGTGTATAAATAGAGTTAGGATGAGTGATTCGAAAATCACGATGTGGACTAATTATGTATGAGTTGAACCGCATGGAAAATGCAGAAGGGAGTATTATAGATAAGTATGAAGTAGAACATCTAAAAAATTTCCCTTTAGAATAACTCATACACTCTATATAGAAAACTCTGAAAATGTAAAAATTCAATACAAACCACCTATTGAATAAAATGTCTGGCTTTTTTAGGAAGAGGGGTCTCTCAATATTTTTATAGGTACCTATGTACTTAGTTGCATTTTTTTTTTTTTTTTTTTTTTTTTTTTTTTTAGAAAGAATTTTTTAGTTTTTTGGAGTACCTAATCTACATGAAAATATTTCTTTATTTGGAGAAAACCTCATAAAATTCTAAATTTTTTGAAATGAAAAAATAAAAATATCTCAAATTTTTTTTATCTCATATTTTTAGTGGGAAAATTCTCTTAATTTTTTTGGAAAAAATGATACAATTTTTTTGGAAAAAATGATACAATTTTTTTGAAGAAAAATCCTATTTTTTTAAAGAAAGAAAATCCCCTTTTCATTATTTTGGTAAAAAATACTATTTTTTCGACGAAAATCTTTTAATTTTTTGGAGAAGAAAATTTCACAGTTTTTTGGAATGAAAAATTTCTTCAATCTTTGAGAAATTTTTCAACTAAAAATTAATTTTTGAACACTCTGTTGCGTTAATTTCGGCCATTTTTTCAGCTATTAACAAAACTGTATTTATTTTTATTACCTGTTTGTTTCATCTTCTCGTCTGTTTCCGACTGAAAAAAAATACCCATTGAAAATTCAGATTTGAATTACACAATCCGCTTCTCATTCCCTTCAATTATGGGTCTAGGCCAAAAAATATGATTTTTTTCAATTTTTTGGTTTTATTATTTTTTGAGCAAATAAGAAATTTTTTAATGAAATTGAATTCAAAATTTTTTAGGTAGGTATTTTATTGAATAATTTTTTAATCAAAATATTTTTCTGAATTCTGGGTTTATATAATTTAGGATGGTTCTGGGATAGTATTGGGTGTTTTTGAATCAGAAGAATTTACTCAAATTTGAAATCTTGTTCATTTTTTATCGAGACATTTTTTTCAATTTGATTGAATCAAAAAGTTTGAAATATTGAGATAAGTATTTTCGAATCAAGGTATTTTTCAAAATTCTGGGATCTCAATAATTTTTGAACGATTCTGGATTGATTTTTCAAATCAAACGATTTTCCTGAATAGTCGTTTGAATTTTTGTTTGATCTTATTATTTTTCAGCTTTATTGAATTCTAAAAATTTCGGAATATAGGAAGTGATTTTTGAATCTAAAGGTTTTTCCTAATTCTGCGGTTATGCCTATAATTTTTTCAACGATTTTGGGATCAATTTTGGATGATTCTTAGACTGAATGAATTTCTAAAATTCTGGGATTACATTTTGAAATTATTTATGGCAAGATTTTAAGAAATTTTTCATTAAATTCAGAAGTTCCAAAATATTGAGTTATTACTGGTATTTTCAATCAAATGACTTTTCTGAAATTTGGGATAAGTAATATTTGTTAAAAAGGTAATTTTGAGATTTTCCAATTCCATTTAATCCAGAAACTTTGAAGTATCGATTGGTTTTTGAATTAATTTATTTCTGTGAATTCTTAAATCTTATGAATTTTTGAACGATTCTAGGATTTTTGAGCTTATTCTACAATTTTGGGATAGGAAGTAGTTTTCGAATCAAAAGCTTTTTCTGAATTCTGGAGTTATACCTTTTTTCTTTTGAATGATTCTGGGATCAATTGTGAGTAATTTTCAGGCCAAATGAATTTCTTAAATTCTGAGATTGTATTTAAATTAATTGTTGAACAAGAAATTTTGAAATATTGGTTGGTTTTTGAACAAAATAGTTTTTCTGAATTCTGGAATTTTATGAAGTTTTGAATGATTCTGGGATTTTTACGCTAATTATCTAATTGAATTTTACAATATTGAAGTAGGAAATAAAAGTGATTTTATGATATATATCTATATTTTTTTTTGTAGAATCAATACAGTCATTTTTTCATTAGTTGCTCATTTGCAGCTCCTCCAATTTTCGAAATAGGCAATTATTTCATCACAGAATTGTTTTTATCAAATAAGGACCCCCCCCCCCACCCCCCTGAGACACATAGGATACAATACATTAAAACGAAAAAGATACTCTGTACATCAGACCAAAAAGTATGCATAAAAATAAGTGACATTTTATGTGACGTCCTTTCTGCGCCAGGAGGGTGCAAACTGCGTTAAGCAAGGTAAGGAGGCGATTACATCGGCGAGGCGCGCGTAAACGTATCGCAACTTGACAACGACCGGCCTCATCGCATCGTGCAAAACACCAGAACGAAGCGAAATAACAAAGCAAAACAACTTAATCCTCTGTTCCAACATAGTAATAAAGTTTTTCGTGATTTGTGCTCGGCTCGACGCGATGGGGAACGAAGGGGGCGAGGGCGCTACGAGGGCGAATCCGCGTCGGCCATCGGGCTGCGTGGCGCAACGGCAACGCAATCCACACAACGCGATAGATTCCATGTTTTATTGTTTTATGGCGTTGCAAAGCTAACAGTTTATATTATCGAAGCAACGCTTTGCTGTGTGTGAGCAATTAAACGCCGGACTCAATTTTAACTTCGACGCTGCTATCCCTTAAGTAATAATAACAGCATCGTTCATTTTCCCCTCACGGTTTTTCGACGCGCCGAATGCTTTACTGGCCCACAGCTCGGACATGTATGGTTGTGGAATGGCCACAGTCCTGCAAATTCCCCAATTCTCAGATACAACGTTATAAAACAGTCTCCTCTTGTTTTCGAGTACGTTATAGAGAGATACGAGAGTACGAGATGGCCTGGAATGGTGGCTGGATTGGCAAAGTGGCGGTGTTTGAAAATTGGACAAATTAACTTCGGCATTTGCGGTCGACCGGGGCCGCACGAATGGCCCGTCGATTTATTGGGACGTTTTCACTTCATCGGAAGGGTTTGGATGCGGGGCTCGAACATTCGGTTATACGAGAAGAATATTTTGCCTGGTCGATTTACGCACTGGCAATGGCATTGGCAGCACCAGCGCGTGTTCCAATAAAGTGTAATCTAGTCGTAAATTTTTCACTATATGTGAGGGCCCAATAACTCCTGCGAGGGCTTTAAGTGTATAGATAGTCCCTAGGTAGACTCAACCTACGTGTGCTACAAGCTTGCCTTTTTTTATCCTGCTCTGGCATTCGTTGTATGTATGAGGAGGATCCAGAGAGATACAGAATAAAACGTTCCATCTCTTCTGTGGCATTTGAGGGAGGGCATCAACTCGGTGGAGCAATTAATCAAAAAGTTATTCGGTAGTTTGTGGAGGATGGTAAATCGCGGTTATCTTATGAAGAGAAAGAAGAAGAAAAAGGAGAAAGGAGAAGAAAAAATACCGCCAATCTTTCAATATTAGCGGTCGCCCCTATTAAGTTTATTACGTTTAAAAGTTAGTGTCGGCGGTGACGGTGGCGCAGGCAGGCAACCAAGCGACGCTTCTCGACCGCCTTTCGGTGGCTTTTTACGATAAAAGGGAAACTATGTATCCTTTTCTTGTATTTTGCACTGTGCTCGAGAAAGACAGAGTGGTGTGTGTGCTGGTAGGAAAGCGCGCAGCAGAAGAAAATTCGACTCTTGAAAGTTGCAAGAGGAGTGGCCGGGTGCGGTGGACAAGAAGCCAAGGAGAGGTAAGAGCTTAGAGGCGCAAAAGGCGAAAACGAACGGAGACGAAGAATAAGCACAGAGAAAAAAGAACGGCGAGCAACTTTAATAATTTACGAGCCGAGTTATTTCTTAAGGGTGTAATAAAGCACCGGCGGTGCTAGAGATCCTAATGTCTCTTAATTATAACGGTCGACGCTATTGGTTGTTGGAAATGCGGCTTTCCCTCGTGCGCGCTGTTTTGGCGGGCTTTTCTTATGTATTTTCATCCCTTTCGGATATCAGATACGAATTTTCTGTTTTTTTTCCTTCTATGTGTTGTATTATAAACGTATAATGTGCCCGTTTTAATGAGAAAAACGAATTCTTGGGTTTTTTTCGTGGTGTGTTTTTTTTGGTACGTTTTGCCCAAACGGTCGAGTATTTATGTATTTTTACGAAAGCAAAGGGGTTCTAGGGTTTTTTCCAGAGCCTATAGATGGCAAATTTATTTAGGATGTGCGTCGATTTACGAAACGTCTCGTAAATCGAGATATTGGCAATTTTTATTGGCTGCGAATTTTCTATACCGAGGGGTTTTCTAAAGCTGCAGATAATATGTAAGGAGCACGGTTTGGCCGGTTTAATCTTTTTGGACAAATTTTTACTCTCCTTTTGGATCGAACGAAATGATAAGTTGGCTTGACCTTTTGTGATAATTTATTTCGGTAGCTCGAAGTGGAACTATTATTTTGGTATTTTTTTTTTTTCGCAAACTTTCATGTGCATCCAAAAATTTGGGTCCGAATTCGATGCGGTTTATTATGCTACTTGTAGATACCACAATAGAGATATGTCCCTCATTTTTCAAGTTATACAGGGAGTACTGGAATAAGGGTACCATTAACTATGCAACTTGAGGTGATTCGATGTAAATATGTTTGCCTAACCTCCGGATCTCAGGAGCTGAAAAATTTTAATAATGATTTTTCCAGAGGTTTTTCAACAAATTATTTTCTCGTAGTGACTTTTAAATTGGAGTGAGATAGAGGGGTAGTGGTTTCACCATTGTAAAGGCAGACTTTTTTTCGTCTGGAAAATTTAATCACAGCTTGGTCGAAGCACAACTTTTTGAGTTATTACAGAAAAATAAGAAAAATTGTAACTTTTTTCACACGTTTAAATAAAATGTTTTAGTTATTTAAAATTGACCAATCCATGAAAAAATTCTAGACAAAAATATGTTGCCCGATGCCACAACATGCAAGTCGAGAAGCGCAAAGAATAATTTTTTTGATGAAAATAATTCAGCTCCTGCGCGGTTTGAACACTGAAAAAAATGGATTGTAATGATTCTGGGTAAAACACAGTAAAATTAGGATACGTCGCCAATTTTAGAATCATTCCGGTGAAAAACAGAAAAGATTCAGTTCTATTCCAGAATGATTACGGAGACTCCGTAATCATTCTGGAATAGAACTGGAATGATTACGGAGACTCCGTAATCATTCTGTAATAGAACTGAATCTTTTCTGTTTTTCACCGGAATGATTCTAAAATTGGCGACGTATCCTAATTTTACTGTGTTTTACCCAGACTCATTACGGTTTTTGAGAATTCATTTTTTTTTCAGTGAAGAGTAGGCAAACATATTTACATCTTCTCACCATGAGTTGCATATTTACTGGTTAGAAGGCTTCACTCTTATGCTGTTCACCCAGTAGGTGTTTTTCATTTAGTGTATAATCGTATTTCCATTTTTCCAGTAAATATTCGAAATTTAAAAAATTTTAAAAAATCGATTAATATCTAACTATTTCAAAACTACAATTTTCTTAATAAAAATTGAAATTTTGATAATTTTCAAATTTTAATAAATTTTGAATGTCACTCAGACCTCAGAACCAAATTTTGAGCTGCTGAAGTTGATTTTTTGATTTTTTGCGAATTATCGAAAATGGCGAAAATAGTCCATTGGTTAATCAATTTTTTTTTTACAAAAGTTGCTAATTTTGAAATAGAATTCTGTAGATCGTTTTATACATACTTATATTAAAGACACCCCCCCCCCCATTCAGAGTCGATTCTGATCATTTTCAAAGTGATCTGAAATCTTCAGAAAAAGTTTACTTCTCTCCAGCGCAGTGCAATTACTCCAGATGGCGCTATAATCAACTTCGGCAGCTCAAAATTCAATCCTAGTGTCAGTGTCATATCATCAGTCGATTAGCACAGTTGAATCCAAAAATTCGAGGTGAGGAGTTGCCACCTGAATTATTTATATACAACTTGAAACTTTTGAAAAGTCAACTTTGGCTGGAAGCTAAGCTCCAATTCTTTTCGAAAAAGGGCCGGAATCAATTCAGAGGGACAATTTTAGTTTAGAAACCAATTTTCAGAATCTTGCTAAATAATAAAAAATTCTGAAAAAAAATCGTTACAAAATTTGAAAAAAAATAAATAAAAATGATAATAGTATAATTTTCTTTAAAAAATTCGTCGTTTATAAATATTTCAAAAAAAGTTCTTTTACAAAAGAATTATTGAAATTTTTTTTTTTTTTAGAAAAATCAAAATTTACAATTTTTGTAGAAAATTGATTTACCAGTGGACTATTCTCACTATTTTCATAAATTCACCAAAAATCGAAAAACCAACTTTGGCAGCTCAAAATTTGGTTCTGAGGTTTGGGTGGCATGCACTTTTAGGGAGTCAAATTTGAGCTCAATCGAAGATGATGCGTTGGCAAAGTGGTTCTCTTGTCATAAAAATTGGTTGGCAGTGGATAGCACTTGAAAAAAGCAAAAAAAGTTTCAAGCACATTTGGTTGTCAATCTCTGAAATTGAAGGAGTTAAACCAAAATTTTTTGTCAAAAATGTTGCTTATCTCTTCGAAAGTGAAAGCGTTATGGAGCCTGAAACTTCAAAAATACCAATTTCAAAGTTGATCATTAACGTACCATTTTTCACTTTTTTGTTTTTCTCAAAATGTTACACTTGTTTTCTGAGTGTTCCATATAGTTATTGTCTTGACAGAATTTTGAAAATTTTGTGAACCAATTACCCCTTTCAAAATCAAAGTAGGCATCTGGTGTACATGCGAAGTTTTTTTTTCAACTTAAAATCTAAAATCTGGTTACTCAGAACTTGTTAATTTAAGAATTTTAATAGCCTAAGTAAATTTTTGTACCTGATGGTTGGATCACTTTAAAAATTGGTAAAAAATTTTTTATTTTTAATGAAAATTTAAAATTCGGAAAAATTTTAATTTGTACCTGCCTATACGTTTTTTGATTTTTATGTTGAAATAATTTTTTAATTCCGCTTTTGCAAAGTTTGATCAATTTTGAGAATTTGGTAGGTAAAAATTAATTTTTAAAATTAGAAAAATTTTCAACACTGAAAAAAAATTTGAAATTCGGCAATTTTCGAAATTGTGGACATCTTTAAAATTGTATCATTTTTTACGATTTTAAAAATTAGGATTTTTTTTTTTTTAATTCAGTGATTCATTCATTCATTGAAATTTAAAACATTTTTCAAATTGAAAAGAGTTCTAATGAAGGTCATGTAAAAGTGCTGCTTTATCCCACAACCATAAAAATTGCCAAGCCCAAACGCCCAAATTTTGCCAATTAATCAAAAATGACGAAAGAAGCTCCGAGACAAAAGCGTAGAAAATTAGCAAAAATTTGCAAATCGAGGCGTTTGCTTAGTAAGGAAAAAAGAGCAAACAAACCTTTCGGGTAAGACCTTGTGCGTAGGCTGCGCATAGTATTAAATCCTGGGAAAAGTAATTACTTTAAAATTTAAAACGTGATAACGTTTTGAATTTTAAATCGACGATTATTGTAACATTAGGAAGTACCGTAAATCTCCAACTCACCCTACGCTCGATAAATTAGTCAAATTGTCTTGAGAGTCACCCTATTGTTTCTCATAAAGTTAAAATAATGAAAAGGGTTACGCACAAACCTTCCTCCAAACAGGCGTATAATTCTCTAACGCAAATTTCATCTTAACTGGGAAGTAATTACAGTGTGGCGCGGCGATCGGCGAGAAACGCTCTTTTTGTACGCAGGAGATAGTCTCCTCTTTCTGCAACGGTGTGACGAGAGGGTACCTCAGACCAAAACCAGAGGGGGGTTTCTTCGAAAAATAACCCGGCTACGCGATAAACCATGGAAAAATAATTTCTCTCGTTGGATTATTACGAGCTGAGCGAAAGAGTGTTGTTTTTTTATTCCACACCCTGATTACGATCGTGTTTTTTGTTTGGGAACCCTCTGTTAAAAGAGAAAGAAAGGTAATTACTTTTTCGATTACTGGTGTTTTTTTCGGTGAGAAAAATGGGCGTGGATGGTGGTTTTATGACTGTGTAGAACAGAAGATCATGCTTGTTGTGGGGTGTTGTGTATGATAGGCAAGTGTATTGACGTATTGATGTATCTATTGCATAATCCAGAAGATGAAGGCAAAATGGAAGAATTTGTAAACTGAATAAAATTTCCAAGTTTAATTTTGGTATTCGGAGCTGAATGGAAGTTCTGAATCGATGAGAGGAATTCATTTTTAAACAGAATATATCCCAAAGGCTTCAACAGCGATGCTGAATGAGCATAAAATTTACGACACTGGTGGCATAAAATAACAAACAACGGCGATACTTACTTGTCTTTGCCCGGGAATCAAGGGGCAATTTCTTGTTTTATGACGAAAATAACTCTTCATAGCACGATTAACACACGATGTTCTTTGATCCTTAAACAGTGGATGGGTTAATTGTACTGTTGGGAAAGCTTCAAAATTTGACAGATTGTTGAATATTTTCATAGAGCTCATTCACGCGTAAATTATTCAGACATCTGGGGAATGATTAGACTCATCCTTTGAATCAGAATAAGATTCCCACTGCAACAGAGGAAGCGTTGTGATTTTTAGAAATTTTTGCTTCGAATAGAATTTTATTCTTATGAGAGATTTTAAATTTGTGGCTGTGGCTTCTTTTTTTCTATTTTTTTTTCAAATCTTGGCATCAACCTTTAAATATGAAAATTATACAGAAATTCTGAGAAAGAATGAAATGCTCTATTTTATTTTTCTCAATGTTTATTATTATTTTTTTTAATCAGATCGACTTCCTCATTTTACATAGGTAATTAATTTTTTTTGAAAATTTTAAAAATCCTACCTCTTCAAAAAATAAAATAAAAAATAAGAAAACTCTTTATGACTTACCAATCCGGGTTTTCAAAACAAAAAAAATCCCCGAGCAGCACACTCGACAAATTATCGAAATAAAAAATCGACAGAATATCGAATTCGATAAAGTGTCGCGTTAGTTCCGCATAAATCGTGAAATTATCTTTCGATATATCGACAGATTATCGATGAATTATAGTTGGCAAAATCCATCAACAGATAAACTTTCGATAAAATCGAACGATTTTTCTTTTAAAAATCTCAAGATTATAGTTAGATACTTCATCGATAACCTATCTATAAATCGAAAGATAATTACACGATTTATGCGGAACTAACGCGACACTTTATCGAATTCGATATTCTGTCGATTTTTTATTTCGATTTAGTTTCGATATTCTATCGATTTTTTATTTCGATTTAATTTCGATATTCTATCGATTTTGTATTACGATTTTTTGTAGATTATCTAGTTTCGATATTCTATCGATTTTTTGTAGATAATTTAGCATATATGGGTATATGCGCGCGCACATTTTCAAGACCGGCTGGCGAGTTTGAAGTCGTAGTTACGCTTAAGGCTGGCGAATTTCGTTCCAAATACAGCAGTTTCTACCAAAACAAGCGTCTGTTGCGAACATCGGAGTTCGTTCGCATAATACGAATTGGATTATAATATTCAAACATCTTATGCAAAATTGGAGAAGAGGGAGGGGTCCAATTGAAATTTTTATAATAACTAAAATTATTTCTAGGACCTTAATTTACAACTTTTGTTTGAAAATTTTTTCAAATTGGCCCCTTTTTCCTCCGCTCCTCCAATTTTGAATAAGTATCAACGGAGTATTATGCAAAATTGGAGGAGAAGGAGAGGTCCAATTGAAAAAATTTTCAAACAAAAGTTGTAGCTTAAAGTTCTAAGAATAATTTTGGTCATTACAAAATTTTCGATTGGGCGCCTCCCTCCCGTTCAATTTTAAATACTAAGTATTCACATAGTAATCGTAGTATTGAACTTGGTAAAATTTTATTTAAGAACAACGATCTGGTTTCAAGTAAAATACCTAGTAAACCAAAAAAACTAGATAACTTGTTTGAAAATTTTTTCAATTTTGATTTCGCATATTACTGTTACACGTAAGTAGGTAAATGCAAAATAATAGAGGCTAGAGATGAGGTCCAATTGAAAAAACATTTCAAACAAAAGTTGTAGAATAATATTCTGGATTTAATTTTGGTTATTATAAAAATTTCGATTTGGCCCTTTCTTCCCATCCAATTTTGAATATAAAGTAGGTATTTTTTGACTAGAAAAAAATCAATATAGTTTCAACAACTATCGTTACAAAATCGATGAAATATCGAAGTCGATAAATTTCATATAATGTGTCGATAATATAGTTTTAAATATCGTCACAAAATCGTTGAAAAATCGAATTCGAGAAATTTCATATAATCTGTCGATAATACAGTTTTAAATATCTTCACAAAATCTTTAAAAAATCGAATTCGATAAATTTAATATTCTTTTTCGATAGTATATTTTCAAATATCTTCACAAAATCGTTAACAAATCGAATTCGAGAAATTTCAGATTATTTGTCGATAATATAGTTGTAAATATCTGCACAAAATCGGTGGAAAATCGGATTCGAGAAATTTCAGATTATTTGTCGATAATATAGTTGTAAATATCTTCACAAAATCGTTAAAAAATCGAATTCGAGAAATTTCAGATTATTTGTCGATAATATAGTTGTAAATATCGTCACAAAATCGTTGAAAAATCGAATTCGAGAAATTTCAGATTACGTGTCGATAGTATATTTTCAAATATCTTCACAAAATCGTTAACAAATCGAATTCGAGAAATTTCAGATTATTTGTCGATAATATAGTTGTAAATATCTGCACAAAATCGTTGAAAAATCGAATTCGAGAAATTTCATATAATCTGTCGATAATACAGTTTTAAATATCTTCACAAAATCTTTAAAAAATCGAATTCGATAAATTTAATATTCTTTTTCGATAGTATATTTTCAAATATCTTCACAAAATCGTTAACAAATCGAATTCGAGAAATTTCAGATTATTTGTCGATAATATAGTTGTAAATATCTGCACAAAATCGGTGGAAAATCGGATTCGAGAAATTTCAGATTATTTGTCGATAATATAGTTGTAAATATCTTCACAAAATCGTTAAAAAATCGAATTCGAGAAATTTCAGATTATTTGTCGATAATATAGTTGTAAATATCGTCACAAAATCGTTGAAAAATCGAATTCGAAAAATTTCAGATTACGTGTCGATAATATAGTTTCAAATATCTTCACAAAATCGTTAAAAAATCGAATTCGAGAAATTTCAGATTATTTGTCGATAATATAGTTCTAAATATCGTCACAAAATCGTTGAAAAATCGAATTCGAGAAATTTCAGATTACGTGTCGATAATATAGTTTCAAATATCTGCACAAAATCGTTGAAAAATCGAATTCGAGAAATTTCAGATTACGTGTCGATAATGTAGTTTCAAATATCTTCACAAAATCGTTAAAAAATCGAATTCGAGAAATTTCAGATTATTTGTCGATAATATAGTTTCAAATATCTGCACAAAATCGGTGGAAAATCGGATTCGATAAATTTAATATTCTTTGTCGATAGTATCGTTGACGAATATCGTCCTAAAATCGTAATATTATCGAATTCGATAGTTTTTAGATTTTTTCCTATAAAATCGTACAGCTAAATCTGTATCATATCGTGAGAACATCTTTAGATTTTTAAACGATTTTTTATCGATACGTTTCAACTTTCGATATTATCGATCGAGTGTGCTGCTCGAGTCTTATCGATACTGAAAAACGAGCTTCGTCTTGGTAATTTTGTGTACCACAATTAAATCTAGTTCATGCTGTTATTCCTTTAATGAACAAATTCATTAGAATAATGTATTTTATTGGTCTAACCTTGGAGTTAATTTAAATGGTTGCACGTTAAGAGGATGATGTATAATTGTGTTTTGTGTCTGCTCGAATTACTCAGTATACAATACATGTCTCATGTAGGATGATTCGAACTCACTATCAGCTTTAAATGGAGTGGAACAAGTAGCGAGGTCTAGAAATTAAGGCCGGAAATTGAAACGAGGCTGTGGTTGGTATAGTTATGATGTAGATGGCGTTCGAGTAATTTTTAATGATGGAAAAGTAAAAATGGATTCATGTATTTGGATATTAATATTTTTAATTACGAATGGCTGTAGAAAAGTTGTGGTGGAGGTAGCTCATTAGATGTCGAATGTTGTAATTTTTTGTATTTTTTGAATGGAGCTAGGTATACGTAAGTACTTATATTTTCATGAAAAAAATATTCTAGTCAGAAAATGTTAGTAGTGTCTGCGTTCGACAATTTTTTTTGTTCTCCTGCTTGCTTTTTCCCAGTTTGATTATACTCGGTAAAAATGTCAATTTTTAAATCTGCAATTTTTTTGAAGAATTTTGAAATTTCTTTTGAGGAAAAAAATAATAATTTAAACCATTAAAAATGAAAAGGAAATACACGATAGTTATAGAAAATTAAAATAATTTTAGATTGCTTAGTCGCATGTTTTCTGCAGAAATAATGTTCCAGTTATTTATTCATTTTTTTTTTTTTTTTTTTTTTTTTTTTCAAAAAGGAATCGCCAACAAAAATCATATCTTGAAAGATCTATCGATGGACTGATGAACCCAGTAGGCCGAACTCCAAAAAAACCTAGAAAAATCAGTGAAGGTGAATCTCTCTCTTGTCATTGCTCAATTTTAAAGGAAAATAGAGGAAAAATTGCCAGTTTATAATAAAATAAAAGAATGGATTTTATTGATAGAAAGTAAATGAATAAATTATGAAAAATGAAGTAATTTATATGTTTAAAACAATATATTTTTTTAAGCTAATTTTTCTTGAATTTTATTTCATTTCAAGTTTAGTCTACAATAATAATAATGATAATAATAAATAAATAAATGAATAAGTACCTAAATAAATAAATAAATAAATAAATAACAAATCACTCACAAATCCCTGAGTTATGTATAGAGCAAAAAAAAGTAGGAGTCAAATAAGTTGCCTATCCTTCTGCCTACTAAAAATTCACTTCATTATTTACGGCGTCGAGCTAGGCAACTTAATCAACACGAATATTTTACCACATCGTAAAACCGTTCTCCTTTCATCCGCTCGTCTTCAGTGCACGGTTGCCTTTGTAGAGAGCGCTCAGCGAGTTTTCCGTACAATACCGCAGCCTGACGGGCATCTGCGGCACTACTGCAGCTGGATTTTTCCCCTCTATTATTATTTTTTGTTTCGGTTGTAGCGTGTAATATGGTACATGGCGGGGGCAGCGTGGCGTATCGTCATCGTCGTCATAGTCGTCGGAAACGGCGAGTCATTGTTTTTTATGATAATTATATGGGCCATAATACCTAACGGTTTCCTTTTTATGTGTAAGTAGCCGCATTAAATTGTTTAGTTTTATGGTTTGTTTGGGATTGTGACGTACGCCCGTGTGTATATACACATACACGCCGTTTTTATACGCTACCTAGCCCGGGTCAGACTGTTTTATAGTTGCGACGGCTTTATTTTATGACCCAAGGTCGTTCTTTATAGTTATAGCGGGTTTATTATCACTTTCGTCGGCGAAAACAGCTGATTTTCTAACGCCTCATCATTCTTTAATGATTGTGTTTGATCTTGCCCCCCCCTTTTTAAGGCCGGTTATACGATTATTGACGCGAGCGGTATTTATGCTACCTCCACGTCGTCGCGCAGTTTTATGGCTCGGTCTGGGAGTGGTTATGCGTTTAAAAGTACAAGGTGGGAACGCGTGTCGTCTTCGTCATTCTGGCTGCTACCGCCGTTGATACGATTTATGGTTGTTGACGAGCTCGTTGAATAATGATTTATTGCTGTATTTATGCCTGGTTTTGGTAATGGGAGTATAAGGATCGGTTTGATGTAATCTGAGACATCTCTGGGATCAATTTTGAGCTTCCAGTGTCTGCAGATTTCTTCGTGTACTTCATATCGAGGGTATGACTCATGCTTTTCAAGAGTATGGTGTTGTTATGCTATATTTGATGTCCCTCTGTCCCCACCATGGTGGTCTGTCTATGTCTAGGTCATACTTATGCATTTCTCATGTCATAAGAATTTACAAACGTTTATTTTGAGACTGTATACGAGATTCAGAAGAAAAGTAAGGACAGAGGGCAGAGGTAGGAAAAAAGGTAAGAGCTCGAGACATGGACGCGCCGCGAGAGCAACATAAGCGCGCGCGCCTTCGAAGAAGACGCGGTCAAGCGACAGAGAGGGAGGAGTGAAAAGTAGAAAAAACTTATGTTAAATATATTATCTGATAATGAAACAGAAACTACATATAGAAAATGCCATGCCATTAAAAAGCGCTAATAAATAACCCTTTTTTGACAGATTACATCAAGGTCTCCATTCAGTGGTGCCAACGTTGTGATTTATGTATGTTTTCTCGAAGCGACCGGTATGGCTCCCTCCTCTTGGAAGTTTCTTTTTTTTTTCGTGTATAGTACCGTATCGCAACGCACAAATTAGATTATGGTTTAGATGACTTACATCGTGCGTAGTTTTTTCTAGATGATTTTTTTTATTTAAAAAAAATCAGCTGTTGAAATTGGCCTGAGGGTGGAAGAGGTGAGAGTTGAGGGTGGGAGACTGGAAGTTGACTGAATTTTTTGAGGTTTCGTGTCAATTAATATGTAATAGGAGGTTAGAGTGTAATCAAAATAGATGACTATTTTATTTGAGCAAAATTGACGAACTGATTCTGGAGATATCCTTGCTGAAAATGTTCCATCCCCAATAACATCTTAAATACAGCAGATAGGCAAAATTTGTAGGAAACCTTTTTTGTAGCACTTGAAAAGATCTACAATGAAGGTTAAGTGCTAATTTCATCTCAGGGAAGTGGTTCTCAAGATATCTGCGATGGAAATCTTCATAACACTTCAACACTTCAAATATGCCCGATATGTAAAATTTACACATAACTTCTTCAAATCATTTTTGAAATAATCTAAAACAAAGGTTAAGTGCTAATTTCATCTCAGTGAAGTGGTTCTCAAGATATCTGCGATGGAAATCTTTGTGACACTTCAGCACTTAAATTATAGCGGATACCTAAAATTTACGCATAACTTCTTTAAAGCATTTTTGAAATAATCTAAAACAAAGGTTAAGTGCTAATTTCATCTCAGTGAAGTGGTTCTCAAGATATCTGCGATGGAAATCTTTGTGACACTTCAGCACTTAAATTATAGCGGATACCTAAAATTTACGCATAACTTTTTTTTAAAGCATTTGAAAATAGCTATACTAGAAATGTTATGTGCCAATTTCATCTCTGTGAAGCACAGACAAAACTTGGGCAAAAATCGGGGGAAGGGAAAAATAAGAAATTTGTTGACTAAAATTTGAAAAAAATTAGGTAGGTACGAATTTCCAACTATACCTGTGTATAAATTAATAATTTTTTTTCGATTGACTTTTTTTTTTTTTTGAGAACAAATTTTGAACTTTGTGAGAGCAAACCAAAATCGTAAAAATTTGCCCACTTTTTTTAAATTTTCGGCAACATTTTAGTGAATTTTCTAAAATTTCTGACTTTCACCAAAAATCAGTAAAATGGCCGAATTTTAACAAAAATTGACCAATTTTTCCAATGATTGCCGAATTTTCAGGAATTTGCCGGTTTTTTTGAAAAATTTTCAGTTGGGTGGACTCCCCCGTCTCACCACCATTTTTCTTCCCTGCTGTGGAGTGGTTCTCAAGATATCTGCGATGTAAATCTTTTCAACACTTCAACACTTCAAATATGAAGGATACATAAAATTTGCATTCAACTTTTTTTATAGAACTTGAGTAACCTTTCAAGGTTAGTCATTTGCTAATTTCATCCTGGTGAACTGGTTCTCAAGATATCTGCGATGGAAGTTTTCTTAACTCTTCAACACTTCAAATAGGGCCGATACGTAAAATTTACATCAACTTTTTTTAAAGCACTTGAAAAGAACTACATGAAATGTTGAGTGCTAATTTCATCGCAGCGAAGTGGTTCTCAATATATCTGCGATGAAAATATTTGTAACACTTCAACACTTCAAATAGAGCGGATACGTAAAATTTGCACATAACTTTTTCTATAGAACATTAATGACAGTTCAAGATGAGTCATTTGCTGATTTCATCCTGGTGACCCGGTTCTCGAGATATCTGCGATGGAAGTTTTCATAACTCTTCAACACTTGAAATAATATGGCCGATACTTGAAATTTGTAAGTACATAACTTTTGTCATAGAACTTTAAACAAATCTACAAGTTAAGTTATTTGCTAATTTCATCATGGTGAACTAGTTTTCAAGATATCTGCGATGGAAATCTTCGTAACCCTCCAACCCTTTGAATACAGGCCATTTATAAAATACCCAAAAATATATTTTGAGCTCATTTCAAATTCATCGAACCAGTTTTTGAGATATTTAAGAGGAACTCTCGATGTTGTACTCAAATTGACAAAATTTGAAGTTGACTTTTTTCAGCCAAGTACAGCTCGTGAGTAGGACAAATTGTGAGAAGAAAAAAAAGAAACAAATAAAAACGAGAAAGTCTATCTCCGAAGTAGTTCGTTAAAAGTGCGAACAATCTAAAGGCCGGGCGAAGGGTTAATTCTGTTTGGGAGAAAGTACGAGTAAGCGCGAGCGTTATGTGTTGGCGTTAGTTGTTTTCGCCGAGTTATACAATACGACACCCCGGACACCTCTAAAACCATTATACCGTGACGACCCCCTTTCTTTTTTTATATTATCTTATTATGATTATTTGGGGACTAAGGGATTGTAAAGATTAGGTTTCAAGACGGGCGTAAGTTTTGCGGCTTCGTTTCTCCAGTATGTGTGACGATGTTAGTACCGAACGAAGCTGTCCCCTTGCCCGCGTTTCTCTTCTGGGCTCCGTGGGCTGCTTCAGTGTGTGGTGTGTATATGTGATATGATGCGATGAGAGAATGGGAATTGGTGGTGTGCTGTGTGCGGTCAATGATACCTTATGCCAGTATATCTATCTCTTTCTTTCGTCGAATTTCTTCGTCGATGGTCCATAGTGTTTTCGTGGTAAGTAGATATATAGATTTTAACAGTGTTTTTCAGGATGCTTCAAATGAGAAAATATTTTTGGTGAGGAGTCCCATCAAGTAGGTTTGCTTCGAAGTTCATCAGTCAAAGTCAAAATGGAAATTCTAAAAAATGAATAAAAAATATTAAATAAAATAAAAATTGAAAAAAAAATTGAATTGCTAATAACATGGATTTTATGATTAAATCCATTTATTTTTTAAATGCTAAAAAATGATTCTAAAATATTTGATTTTTTTCAAGGAATTTTTCATTCCATGAAAATTTAAAAAATGACCATTTTTTTTTCTGAATTTGAAGAATTTGAAACGTAAAAAAATTAATCGCGAAAATTACAGTAAATTGAACCCAAGTTTAGAAACCAAAATTAATCGAGTCATTTACCTAAAGACGTATTACGTGTAAAGAGTTACTTCGGCTACCCCCTTTAAAACGTTTTCCAGCGCAGAATAAAATCGCGGTTGCAGCGTTCGTTGACCACTATCAGGGCGTATGGATTTGGTGCGAAAGAACACTGGCCATTTAGCGGGTAATTAGAGAAACAGAAACGCAATTATCTAAATTACTTCCCGAGTGCGGCGGGTTCGTTTCAAGAAAGGCGTGTAAAATGGAGTAACTGCGACTCGATCAAAATGCAACTATAAGCTGAAGAGAAGTTCACCGAAGAGAGATTTCAACCCTCCCTTTTTTCTGCATCGAAATACGTGCGAGTATAACGTACCTAAGTTGTGTTGCAAGAGGATTCAAGGGTAACGAGTATTAATTCGACCCTTTGTTATACGACTGCCATACTACTGCCATACCAATGTAACCAAAACGAGAGGGTAACGAGAATTTTTCTGCTGTTCAAATCGTATAAAAATGAATTTTTAATTGAGAATTAAAATTAAGAAAGTTGAGAGATGATTTTTTACTTCGCTTTTTTGATGGGAGGAAAATTGCAGCAGGGAGGTTGGAATTTGCCAAAATGACGAGGGAGACAAAATTAATTTTTTCTTGTTTATGACTAGGTTGTGGAGGTGTTAGTTTTTCATTCACTTCAGAGATAATTTTAATGATCTTTTGGTCTATAAGTTTAAATTTGGAAATTATTGTTATGGTTAAATTCTCTCAGCCTGTTTTTAAAAATTGCCAAATTAATTTTCAATAAATCATTGAAAATCCTCCAATTTTTCAAAATTTTTAGATAATAATCAGGTGAGTATTAAATTTTTTAAAATTGTCTATTACAAAATTGTTCTTGTTCTTGATCGTTCACCTCATGAAAGGGTATCTAAATTTTCAAAAATAGTAATTATTTTTCAAAATGAATTTAAAATTTTCAAAAATTGATAGATTTTCCAAAAAAATATCAAATTTTTCAAAAATACTAAATCATTGAATTCTTAAAAATTATTCAAATTCAGAAAATTGATGAATTTTCTAAAATTGTCAAATTTTCCAAAATTGACATACTTTCAGAAATTGATGAATTTTTCAAAATTGGTAAGTTACTGTTTCAAAATTGGTAAGTACAAATATTAGGTAAATGTTTCAAAATTGACAGATTTTCAAAAATTATCAGAATTTTCAAAATTGCTAAACTGTTGGATTTTCCAATATTGACAATTTTTTCAAAATTGATAATTTTTCTAAAATTGATAATTTTTCTAAAATTGGTAATTTTTTTAAAATTGACAGATTTTCAAAAATTGACGAATTTTCCAAAATCGAGAGATTTGTCAAGAATGTCAGATTTTCAAAAATTATCAAATTTTTCATTGATAAATTGTTAAATTCTTCAGAATTGACAAAAAAATGTTTTAAAATTTTTACAATTTCCAAAATTGACAGATTTCTCAAAATAAACAAATTTTCCAATACCTAATGACAGATTTTCAATAACTACCTATTAGATTTTTCAAAATTTTTGAATTTTTGAATTCAATAAAATTGTTAATAACTTGAAAATGGCAATTTTTTCTTCAAATTTGCAAAAATTGATTAGATAGATTTTATGGAACAATTTTCCAAAAAGATCAGATTACCTAATGATTAAATTTTCAAAAATTTACAAATGTTTCAAAATTGTTCAATTTTCCAAAATCGATAGATTTTCCAAGAAAGACAGATTTTAAAAAATTTTCAAAACTGATAAATTGTTAAATTTTTAAAAATTGTTAGATTTTCCAAAATTATTAGATTTTTTAAAATTTTGAAATTGTTAAATTAAAAAAAAAAGTTAATATTCAAAAAAGTGTCAAATTTTTCATAGTTTTCAAATTTGCCGAAATTTCATGTCAGAATTTTCCAAAAAGGCCAAATTTTTCTAAATTGTAAAATTTTTTAAAAATTGCCAGATTTTCCAAAATTATTACATTTTAGTGTTTGTCTAATTTCCAAAAATTCTCAAATTAATTCTCGTATTTTCAAAAATAGTAAGATTTTAATAAAATATACATATTGAAAAATAAATGTTATCCTGTGCATTGATAAAACCGTTGTCAACTTTTTTTATTTAAAATTTGTTTTAAAAAATTTGAAAATTTGATCGTAAAACTGACATATAAGTAACTTATTTTATTATTTTTTTTTTTTTTTGAATAGTTAGGTTACTAACTAGCATTTTTTTTCTTTTGCATTGAAGAATTTTTATAATCTTTTTTCAAATTGAAATTGAAGATTTCCTAGAAAAATTTCAGTTTTGGAAAATAATTGATACCTAACTATTCTTTGAGTAAAAAAATGCTTTTTAATTTAATAATTTTTTTTAATTTTTAAATTGTAGGTATATAAATTTTGTTTGCAAACAATAAAAAATGAAAAAACTAATCTTTTAGTTTGAATCTATAATTTAGGCAACCAACTTTATTTGAAAAATTTTCAATTTCTGAATAAGGTAAGTAAAATTATATAAGTATAGGCAGGTATATTCGAAACTCGAGACGTGATAAGAAATACTTTAGTTAATTCACCAGAACCCCTCCCTCGAGCGACCCAACGAATATAACTAATATTGATTTATGATATCGACAACATTAATGAATATTTATACTCGACGACGACGACGTCGGTGGCGATGGCGTCGAGTATCTATAAGCTTATACTCGTATATTTATCTTGAAACGAAATTCTTTCCATACGTGAACGAATATCTCGTCGAATAACGAGACGAACTATAGAGCCAGTAGCAGCATAGCGATCGATGTCGATAATAAAAAAAAAAATCTCGACTATGGTACGAGAATAAGAAAAATTTTCGCAGCGTTGGATTTAGATTCGCGGTTGGCTGAACGTCGTCGCCGGTGGCCCGCGACCTCCGCTATCGTCTTATTACGCCCGAATGAAGCAAAGAAAAACTTTACCAGCGGTTTGGATGCTGTAAGCTGTACACAGGAAACGAAAGAAAATTCGCGCGCGAGGTTGAGGAAACGAAATAGCATAGCATAAAGGCGAGAAAAAACTCCCCGATGGGGGATGAGAGAGGAGAGATGTGGAAAAATGCAAGAAAAATCGTGACGTAAAATTGACTTTCGTAGAAGTTTTCATTTTGTACTTTACACCGAAATAGAAGCGTGTTTGAAGTTTTTGCTGCCCGAGTAAAAATTACCGCCAGTCGGGTAATTCTTCTTTCTTTTTTAGTTATTTTCTTATTCGATCTCATTTTTCTCTTCGGTCGTCTCTCTTTTCCTTTCTCTTTTTCTTCCTTCCTTAACTTCTTTCTTTTCTCTCTTTTTTTTCCTTTTTTTTTTTTAACAAACGAAGAAAAATGAATGTGATATATACGTCGGTATTAGTAGTATAGGCATGTGGCAGGATTGCCTCTTTTACCACCGTTGCTCGTATATCTAAGGGGTAAGTTAAGCAATAAATTACCGTTTATAAATGGGGGTGAAGTACTATCGCCATTCTAAGCCTTCTCTCGTCTTAGAGCCAGTTGCTGCTGCTGTGCTTTTGGTCCATGTGTTCTTCTATACGTTGTTGTTGCTGATGTCGTTACAGACGCTGCTGCTGCTGTTTCGTGCAAAAACCGTTCGCCAGGCGAGGTACGAAGGAGGTGGGTTAAGGTACGATCGACGAAATACGCGGTGATTCTTTCATGTACCTACGGTTTTTTTCTTTTTTTCGTCGATATTATTCAAAGAGGAAGGGGCGGGGGTAAGAGCTGAATGTTCGATATCGACGTATAAGTTTAGGAAAAAGGATAGGTACGGATTTTACTTGCAGGTGTATTTTTGAGATTCGATGATGAAATCTAGAAAAAAAAAATGATTTTAAATACTTGAACAATAATATAAAAAATATTATATTTTCTTGGGAGATACTTAATAAGTAAATTTTTAACAGAATTTTACTGGAATTTACTTCTAGAATTTTCAAAAAATTCTATTAAAATTCATTAACTAAGTTGGCTTGAAATAGTTTTAAAAGGAATTAAATTAAATTAATTATTTGAAAAATTTTAATTCAATGAAATGTGTATTTTGACACACAGGGCTGTGGATTCAAAAAAATTATTGGCACGAAAAACAAAACGGATTTTTGTGAAAAAAAAACACTGAAAAAAATTGACTAAAATATTTCGAAGTTGAGAAAAATTTCAAAAACTTCTTTCGGAAAAATAGAAATTCCAAAAATTGTCTCAAAACTTTGAGAAAATTTTAATTAACATTATTTAGGTAAGTAAATAAAATTTTAAAAAATTTGTTGAACATTTTTTGAGCAGAACTTCAAAAAGAGTAGGGGGTTGAAAATTTTAAAAACCTCTCAGATCAATTTTTGCAGTATTGTTGTGGAAAGAAATTCCAAAAATGATGTGTTTTTCAGATTCAAAAAATTTACTGCATTTTTTTGAGCGAACCTTAGAAAAAATTGTCTGAAAATTTTCAAAAACGTCACTTGAAGGACATTTTAAGAAAAATGTTGAAAAAAGATTATTCGGGGAAAATAAGATAATGAAGAAACAAAATTTCAAAATTTGTTTTTAAAAAGATTACATAGTTAATTGTTGCAGAACATAATTTTAAAAATTACACTAAAATTGTGTTTGATTGATATGCCTAAGCCCAAACTACTTTGGAAAAAAAAGAAAAAAATTTTAAAAAGCGAAATTGTTTGCACAAAACTTGAAAAAATTGCTTTAGAACAAAATTTAAAAAAATTGAAATTGAACAGAACTAAAAATAAATGGTAGATAAGTACTTCAAAAAAATTATGTGTAGATTGTTTTCAAAATTCCATTAAACAAAATGAAAAAAAAAATAATGAAGGAAAATAAATGTTTACAAAATTTGAGGAAAAGTCAATTTTTGAAAAGTTTTTTTAAATATTCATTTTCTGAAAAATTGACAAGAAATAAATTTTCTAAAAAATAACTGATTTTTTTTTTGAAATTGGTCTGAAATTTTTTGGAGAATTTGAATAAAATTCAATTCTTCCAAATTTTATTGTGACTGGAAGTTAATTGCACAAAAAATTGTTTTTTGATGATTTTTGTTAGTAAAATCAAAAATGACCAAAATTTCACATTTTAAAATACCTAATTCCAATTTTTTATTAACTTGACTAGAAATTAATCTTTTAGAAAAAAAATATTTTAAAAATGTAGGGCCCTAACAAGAATGAATTTTTTAAAAATAAGAAAATAAATTTTTATTTTCTAAAACAAATCATCTGAAAGAAAATCGCAGTAGATAATAATTGAAAATTTAATTGAAATCAGATTGGTAAACAATTTCAAGAAAAATAAAAATTTTCAGATTCGCCCCTAAAAAAGGTCTTGAAACTAACTTTTTTCAAATTTAAGTAAAATGATTTTTTTTTTTTTGAATATTGTATCAAGAATTAATTTCTGAAAAAATTACTAAAAATTTTTTAAATGTATTTTTCCCAGTTTATAAGTAGCTAATGTTTCTAGGAACTTATGGGTAATGAGAAAAATTCATGACTTTTTTCTTTTTTGGCGAAATTGGCAATAATCTCACATTTTTGAAAAAATTAACTAAAACATTTTTTTAAATTTAACAAAAATCGATTTTCTGAAAAATTAGATAGAAAATCGGATTTTGAAAATTTTGACTCTCATTCAACTTTGCTCATTTTTTAGAAAAAAGTCATTTAAAAAAAATGCTGAAAATTTTGAACGAATTTTAGATAATGGAAGGAGAGAAGGAAATTTATAAAAATTGTGTTAAAAATTGTTTTTGAGAAAAAAAAATCAGGAACTTGAATAAAATTTAGAAAAATTTAACTGGACACACCAAATTCTGATAATTGATATGATTTGAAAATACGAGTAAACCAGTTTTTGAAAAAAATTAATCAAAATTCTTTTCAATGAATATTTTTAATTTTTTTTTTTTTTTTTTAATTTGACGCTCATATTATTTAAAGGAATTATCTGAAATATATATTAATTTTTTTTATAATTCAAGTGAAACTCACTGTTTGAAAAATTTAACAAAAATTGAATTACTGAAAAAAAAAAATGTTTTAAATTTATTTTCCAGAATTTTGTCCAGTTAATCTTCATACAATTTGTGAAAAACTAAATATCTAAAAAAAATGACCAAAAATAAATCAATTTCTAGAAACATAACTCACACTTCCCCCATGCTCCTTCCCTTAGTCAATTTCAAACAATTGTTTACTTCTATAATAAAAACTGACCAAATAAGAAGACCTCGCACAGGCTTCTAAAATTTCGCAAACGCAACTCTACGAACCACTGACCGCGCCTAGAGCACCGGGTAGTCCGAGGATTATTCACTAAGTGGGGTGATAGGCTGTAAAATATGAGCAGCCCTCTTTGTTGTGTGCGTTGGTTAACAGAAAATACGCCTTCATTCGCCTGTGCTGCCATGTACCACTTATGGTATCCACTGGCTTAGTGGTGCAGCCTGCCGAAGCGGCGGTGCCTTCCCCGCCCCCCGCTTTCCCATTCCCGTTGCCGGCGTCTTTCTCCTTTTATATTACCCGCTGCATACTTCTAATTTGTAATGCGGTGAGCTGTTTAATTTTATGAACTACGGTACTATATTTAGTTGCGAGAAGAAACTAAGTACAACTTTTGTCATAAATTTACTCTCCCCATTTTCAGACTTTTTGGTTCTTGTCTTCGAGGTAGTAGGAGCTGTTTCGCGTTTGCGGTCAAATTTACTTATACGGTAGGTTTCTTCTCGGAGCAGCACTAAGGATGGCTTGCAGGAAAGGGCTGCAGGGAAGGGGTCTTTTTCCCATATCATTGCACAGAGCGTTAGGTATGTCGACTAAATGGGATAATTTTGTATACGAGTTAACGGATATTGATGTTGGTATGTTGGAAAGAGGTGTTGAAGTAATATATTTCAATGTACATAGATTAAATTATGTATAAAATGGTCTGATTCTGAGATGAAAATTTTCTTAATCTTTGATGAAAATACTCGTATTAATTCGAGACTTGAGACCTGTAAGAGAAGTTAACAGGTAAACGACGATTTGTATTACTTTATGCCAACCAAGTAGAGAGAGACTTGAGATAAGAATGAATTAACATACGAGCTCGAGGTTTTTTTGGAGGGAAATACAGTGCCCGAGTAAAGTCGAATTAAAATTCAAATGATATTCGTTTTTAATTAGAAATAGGTACCTACATTCGAAGGAATTTCTTTCCTGTGTTTTTTTCCTTATTCTCGGATTCGGTCGACTTGGGTAACTACGAATAAGAAAAAATCGATAAGAAATCAACTTTTAATTAATTCTGGAAATTCTCTTCCATTAATCGTGCGCACATACACCGGCTGCTATCATCGAAATAGATAACTTGTATATTGGAACGAGATCGCCGCCTCATAGGGCGCTTCATTGGCGTATGTAACCAATCTTCATTTATAGATATTCGTGTATTTTGTACAACAAATTCCGAATAATTAAGTAGGTGTCTTTTTTTCTCTCCTCTCTCTCTCTCTCTCTCGTTCACTCTACTCTTGGTAAATATATTTTATGCGCGGATACAATGTCGTCGAAAATACGTGGGAAACGGTGAATTAAAATTTACGAGTTTACCTGTTGGGTAATGTACTATGTTGAGAAGGATTATATTATAAAAGGTGGACTAGCGGGCGAACTCAAACCAAATAGATAGAAGAAGGAAAAAAAAACAAACACAATCTCTGATCGTTTTGAATCGCTGAGCGCTTGTTCGGTGACACACAATGTGATTCTAATAGTTTTTTTTTTCTCCTTTTCCTCTTCTCTGCGTATACATGATACGGTGTTTTCTTATTTGTGGTTTTGCTGTGCTCCAACCAAACCCACGAACTCTTGTCAGCTTTTTTAGTCGGTCGTATATCAATATGATATATGACTTTATTTCGTGTTTTCGGTGATCTCGTGTACGACTAATTCCTATTTGGTTATTTTGTCTAACTCGGTACGAAAAAGTTGTGCAGTTAGAACCAGTTTTTGAAGCGCGAGATTCGTGCATGTGTAGGTAAATGCGATTGGAATTGGAATCGGAATAGGAATGGGGTTTAGAGAGAGATTGGTTGGTTTGAATGGGTAATGAAGGACGCCGCTGGGTGGATTGTGTTGGGCTGGTGCAGAGGGTCGTGAAGATACGTCATGAGATGCGATGCGGTTGAAGTGTCAACGAACGTGAGTATAATTTACTTTTTTGGGTAATGTTGAAGTGTGGCTCGATTTTTTCGGAAGAAGTGTCAATTTGAAAATTTTTCATGTTGATTGTGAGAATGATTTATCTTTTCAAAAAAAAAAAAAAAAATAGACTTTTTTTTCTTCTGCAAAAATTGAGAAAAAAAATTGAAGATTTTTCTCAAAAAATTACAAAGTTCTTATTTCTTCAAAAAATGGAAGAAATTTTTCTGCCCCCAAAAAATTAAAGATTTCTTCATTCCAAAAAATTGAAATAAATTACCTATGCATTCAAATTTTCCATTTTTTTAGAGAATATTTTTTTTAATTCCATCTTTTTTTGAGAACTTGTCATCTTCTTAAAAAACATGTATTAAATTTTAAACCTACTTTTAAAATAGACAATTTTGAAAAAAGTCAAGTATTAGGTAGGGACTTGAGAAGTTTTGATTTTTTTTCGAACTTCAAGTTCAATAATAAAAAATAAAAAAATTGAAATACGCAGTTAAGTACCTATAATTTTCAAATTTTATTCTTTGTCAGGGACAAGTAGTAAAAAAATTGTGAAAAAAATAGTGGTGCCTACCTACATCTACCTACATTAAAAAAAAATTTTAAATCTTGTTCAAACCACAATTCTCTAAAAAAAAATGAACCGTTTTTTGAAGGCAGTTTTTTGTTGAAATTTCGGAAAAATTTTAGAATCATAAAAAATCACTTGAGAAAACAGCTTTGATTTTTTATTTAAACAAAAATTTTAAGTTTTATATTTACCTATTAAAATTACAATTTCTTGAAATTTCTTGTGTAAAATTTTTCAAACTACCTAAGAACAATTTTCTAAAAAAGAACAGATCTTCAAATTGAAAACGAAAATTTTCTTAGAATTTCTATTCAAATACTTTTTCAATTTTCTTTGAAAAATAATTTCTAAAATTTAAAAAGAAGAAACTTAAAAAAAATTCTACTGAAAACAATTTTAAATTTTTTTGAAAGATAAATTTAAAATTTTAATTATCTGTGTCAAAATCGTTTACATCTTTTTTAAAATTTTCAAAATTATGTTATAGCTTGAATTTTAATCTTTTCAAATTGATTTCTCAAAACCTATGAATTTTCTGGAAAAAAATAAAAATTTCATTTTGAAAAAAATCGTAAAAATGGTGTTAAGTAAAGAAATAAATTTTTCAAAAAAAAAATCTCAAACAATTTTACTTTGTTCTTTTCTTTTCTTAAAAAAAAAATAGGCAGGCAGGTAAGGTAAGTAAGTAATTTTTCAATCTAAAAAAACCCACTTTTAGAAAAAAGTATACCTACCTAATTATAAAAAAAAAGGATTTTCCTATATATAAATAGCACAGTAAAAATTGTTAAAATATTGTTCAACTTGTATTTTTAATACATTTTGTGAAAGTTTGAAACTGGAACTAAATTTTTCAAGAATTTATATTCAGTCAATTTTTCATTTCTTATTTTGTTTTGTGTACAAATTTTAAACTTAGGTATAAAAAATAAAAATGATTTTAAAAAAATAGAAACAAAATTTAAAATTTAAAAAAAGTTGATACCTACACTGAAAAAAATGGATTGTAATGATTCCCCGAGCAGCACACTCGACAAATTATCGAAATAAAAAATCGGCAGAATATCGAATTCGATAAAGTGTCGCGTTAGTTCCGCATAAATCGTGAAATTATCTTTCGATATATCGACAGATTATCGATGAATTATAGTTGGCAAAATCCATCAACAGATAAACTTTCGATAAAATCGAACGATTTTTCTTTTAAAAATCTCAAGATTATAGTTAGATACTTCATCGATAACCTATCTATAAATCGAAAGATAATTACACGATTTATGCGGAACTAACGCGACACTTTATCGAATTCGATATTCTGTCGATTTTTTATTTCGATTTAGTTTCGATATTCTATCGATTTTTTATTTCGATTTAATTTCGATATTCTATCGATTTTGTATTACGATTTTTTGTAGATTATCTAGTTTCGATATTCTATCGATTTTTTGTAGATAATTTAGCATATATGGGTATATGCGCGCGCACATTTTCAAGACCGGCTGGCGAGTTTGAAGTCGTAGTTACGCTTAAGGCTGGCGAATTTCGTTCCAAATACAGCAGTTTCTACCAAAACAAGCGTCTGTTGCGAACATCGGAGTTCGTTCGCATAATACGAATTGGATTATAATATTCAAACATCTTATGCAAAATTGGAGAAGAGGGAGGGGTCCAATTGAAATTTTTATAATAACTAAAATTAATTCTAGGACCTTAATTTACAACTTTTGGTTGAAATTTTTTTCAAATTGGCCCCTTTTTCCTCCGCTCATCCAATTTTGAATAAGTATCAACGGAGTATTATGCAAAATTGGAGGAGAAGGAGAGGTCCAATTGAAAAAATTTTCAAACAAAAGTTGTAGCTTAAAGTTCTAAGAATAATTTTGGTCATTACAAAATTTTCGATTGGGCGCCTCCCTCCCGTTCAATTTCAAATACTAAGTATTCACATAGTAATCGTAGTATTTGAAGTTCGTAAAATTTTATTTTAGAACAACGATCTGGTTTCAAGTAAAATACCTAGTAAACCAAAAAAACTAGATAACTTGTTTGAAAATTTTTTCAATTTTGATTTCGCATATTACTGTTACACGTAAGTAGGTAAATGCAAAATAATAGAGGCTAGAGATGAGGTCCAATTGAAAAAACATTTCAAACAAAAGTTGTAGAATAATATTCTGGATTTAATTTTGGTTATTATAAAAATTTCGATTTGGCCCTTTCTTCCCATCCAATTTTGAATATAAAGTAGGTATTTTTTGACTAGAAAAAAATCAATATAGTTTCAACAACTATCGTTACAAAATCGTTGAAATATCGAAGTCGATAAATTTCATATAATCTGTCGATAATACAGTTTTAAATATCTTCACAAAATCTTTAAAAAATCGAATTCGATAAATTTAATATTCTTTTTCGATAGTATAGTTTCAAATATCTTCACAAAATCGTTAACAAATCGAATTCGAGAAATTTCAGATTATTTGTCGATAATATAGTTGTAAATATCTACACAAAATCGGTGGAAAATCGGATTCGAGAAATTTCAGATTATTTGTCGATAATATAGTTGTAAATATCTTCACAAAATCGTTAAAATATCGAAGTCGAGAAATTTCATATAATCTGTCGATAATATAGTTTTAAATATGTTTACAAAATCGTTAAAAAATCGAATTCGATAAATTTCAGATTATTTGTCGATAATATAGTTTCAAATATCTGCACAAAATCGGTGGAAAATCGGATTCGATAAATTTAATATTCTTTGTCGATAGTATCGTTGACGAATATCGTCCTAAAATCGTAATACTATCGAATTCGATAGTTTTTAGATTTTTTGCCTATAAAATCGTACAGCTAAATCTGTATCATATCGTGAGAACATCTTTAGATTTTTAAACGATTTTTTATCGATACGTTTCAACTTTCGATATTATCGATCGAGTGTGCTGCTCGGGTCTGGGTAAAACACAGTAAAATTAGGATACGTCGCCAATTTTAGAATCATTCTGGAATAAAACTGAATCTTTTCTGTTTTTCACCGGAATGATTCTAAAATTGCGACGTATCCTAATTTTACTGTGTTTTACCCAGACTCATTACGGTTTTTGAGAATTCATTTTTTTCATTGTATCAATTTTCTGTTTAGAAAAACAAATTTGAAATTTCATCATATTAAACACATATTTTTTTTAATTATTAGATAAATATTGTTTAAAGTTTTTAAAATTTCGTTCAAACTTGAATTTTTACAATTAAAATAAAAACAATTCTATAAATTTTGTTCTAAAACTAAATCATTTTCCAGAGAAAATTTAGAATTTTAGACATATTTTGCGAAAAATTGCTGAAAAGACCTCTAATTTTTCATTTAAAAAATATATACTTAATTATATACCTATTAGTTTTCAATTGAAAATTGAAAAAAAATTAAAACATTCTGTTGAATGAAATTTGATATTTTTTTTTTGAATGGCAAATTTTTAATTGTAGGTATCTTTGGAATTATTTTTTTTGTGAAATATTGTGTACTTAAACGTTTTTGAATTCAAATTTTATTCCAGTTTGAATTTTTAATTTTTTTTATAAAAGCTTATCTATTACTACACTGAAAAAAATGGATTGTAATGATTCTGGGTAAAACACAGTAATTTTAGGACATGTCGCCAATTTTAGAATCATTCCGGTGAAAAACAGAAAAGATTCAGTTGAACTCCGTAATCATTCTGGAATTCCAGAAATGATTACGGAGTTCAACTGAATCTTTTCTGTTTTTCACCGGAATGATTCTAAAATTGGCGACGTGTCCTAAAATTACTGTGTTTTACCCAGAATCATTACGGTTTTTGAAAATCCATTTTTTTTAGTGTAAAAATTTTGTTCAGACTATAAATTTTCATTTCCTGAAAAAAATAAAAATTTAATTTTGCAAAAACCCGTTCGGAAATTATTTCCAGCTCAATTTCATTAATTTTTTCTCTTAAAATAAGTAAGCTCGTTCGGCTTACGATACGCTCTTTTAAAAAGTAAAGAAAACATGGTGATTTCCACAACAACGATCACCGTATAACAACGCGTATTACCAGTTGTAATACGAACCACCATTCATCATTCCACACAATCCATAAACCGGTTATATACTCTTATAAAACTTATCAAAAAAATGTATATTTAAATGTCTCGATCGGTTTGCGGCCACCGCTGCCACTGGTGCGCACCGTACCAAGTAATCGAACCGGTACCTTCATATCTTATATCATGCCTAGGTAGAGAAGAGATACGTTATTCGTCATTCGAATCTGAAAACCTATATCTATATAAAAGATGTACCTAGATCATAGACCTACTAGAAACAGACCAATTTTAAACTGCAATTCTTCATAATCATTTTATGGTAAATTTTTAAAAGAAAAAAAAAGGTCTTTTATAAGAGAGGTATCCAAGAAGAAAAAGGAAAATAAGAGATATACTTCGCACATAATCGACGCGAATCGTGACACGGTCACGTTCCAAGTGCCTAGATGTATTACTTAACTTTTTTATTCCTCCATTCATACGTTGTGCAGCAGTTTTTATACGCGTATGTAGATACACAGTACACACTTACACAGCAATAGCATAGCGATAGCATATAGGCTATATAAAGTGTCATGATCGCTCCGACAGATTAACCAACACGGCAAAGAGCAAAGAGGAAAACCAGAGTACAAATAAATCCTCTCAAGGATGCCCTATCGTTTACATATCTTACCTATACAATACTAAATATACTTATACAGTGCCTCTCTGCCTCTTTCATATATTTAATGGCATACGTACAATGCTGTATAGTCGAAGTCGATAGGTACGTGTAACGTGTATATTATATACGTACATATTTCCGTAGCATTTGTACAACTTGTAGAAAAATATTTATCGAATGTTGCGATTCCGAATGGGCTTTTACAATGCTAATTACACGCTTATAACACGCGTATTTCAGCTCATTTGGGTACAGGGTGATTCGTAAAAGAAATAATTACGATTCGTTGGTGTGGCAGCTGTTAGATCACAAAATATTTATTTGAAAAATGGAGAAAGGTTGCAAATTTTTTAATGGAGTAAATTAGAAAATGGTTCGCAGGAAATATCATATTGATTGATGACTTTTTTTCGTGATGTCCAATATGTTTTTTTTTTTTAAAATTTGATCAAAATACAAATTTTAGAAATTAATTTTTTTAATTTGACTAAAAATCAGCTTATAGAAAATAAATAGTTTAGAATCACTTTTTGATAAAAAAAAAAAAAAAAATGAAAAATTTCTATAAATTATTTTTTAAAAACTTGACTGAAAAAAAATTAAACCGAATGAATAAATTCATATTTGGAAAATTAATTCCTAAAAAAAAAATGAATTCAATTTTTTTTTTAATTCGAGAAGGACTCATAATTGAAAAAATTTAAATGAAATTAACCTCATGAAAAACTTCAACAAAAATTAGCTCTCAAAAAATTTGATTTTAAAAAATAATTTAAAGGAAATTTGGATAGAAATTAAATTTCAGCGAAATTGTTTTTCTGAAAAAATCGCAAGAAGATCAGTTTTTATAAAATTTGAAGTAGCGATAATTTTTGTTTTTTTGAAAAGCACCAGGATTTTTTCTGGGGAAAAAAATGAATTTTCAAAAAAAAAATGACCAAAAAGTAATTTCACTATGAATCAGCGCAGATTTTGAGAAATCCAAATAAAATTGAATTTTTGGACAATTTAAATAAAATTATATCTTTGAATAAATTGAATAAAATTAAATTTTGGAAGATTTTCATGAAACGCAATTTTTGAGAAATCGTCAGAAAATTAATTGCTAAAAAATTCAATGAACTAAATTTCAAGGACACTTGACGATATATTTGCTTATATTTTTAACAAGTTGTGTTAAAAATAATTTACAGTTTTTAAAAAAAAAGTTTATCAATATTTTTTTTTTTGTGAAATTATGGCTAAAAATAGATTTTAACAGCTACCTTAAAATGAATCATGATGTTTTTTGAATAATTTTCTTTCAAAATTTGACTAAAATGATTTCTCTGAGAACTTCGAATGTACCAAATTAAAAAATTAAAATAAAGTTCAATTGGCAAATCTCAATTTTTAAAAGTAAAAAATGTTTAAATTCCCAAGAACAAGAAAACCTTCACTTCTGTTTTCAAAGAAAATACAAGTAGGTAAGTAGGTATCTATCTAAATTTTTTGAAAGAAGAGTAAGTAGGTATACCTATTTCTAAAATTTTTACAAGATAGTCTTTAAATTTTTCGAAAAAAAAAACAATTTGTACAAGAAACAACCGTAAGTTTTCGAATGAATTTTTCGGAATGGAAAGCATTATTAATACTCGTACCTAACTTGGATATACATACCTACCTATAATTTTTTTAAGTCAACGTAAAAAAAGGGTTCATTTTTTTGAAGTAGAGAAATAGATACAAAATTTCAAATTTTTGAGTAGGAAAAACCTTTCAATCTTGAGTGTCTTTTTTTTTATTATTTTTTTTTATTGAAACAGATAACTTGAATCACTTACATATGCAGGGGAAAATTCCTTAATTTTTCGAGAAAAAATTCAAATTTTCTGTTTCATTCTTTTTTTAATTTTTTAATTTTTTTTTTTTTTTTTTTTAGCACAATCAGTCTATAAAATTGACTATAAGCGCGACGAGTAAAATATAACACGATGACTTTGAGAGAGGTGTACCCCATTGGGTGCCCTCTCATTAACCTAAACATTCTACAATCCTAATAGATATTTGTAACTTTTTTTTTTGAAAATGAAAAATTTTATTGTTTTGGAAAATCTTTTAATTGTATGAGAAATTGAAACCATAATTTTTTAGGCGGTAGAAATCTCAATTGTTTTGAGAAAAATCCCAATTTTTGTATCTACCAATTTTTTTTGAAAGAAAACATCGTTTGACATTTTTAAGGTAAATTTTTTTTGAAATTTTCATCTAAAAAAAATTAAAGTTTTTTTTTGGAATCAGTGAGTATAAATTATCTCTTTTTTTAAAGTAAAGAAATGGGTACAAAAATCTTCATTTTTTTAGAAATAGGTAGATAAATCGGAAGGGAAAAAATTCAAATTTTTTGTCTCATTCGTTTTTCTTTTTTTTTTTTTTTGAAAAAAAAAACTTTCAATTTTTTGAGGTACCTAGGTGAGTAATTAATTATTTTCAAAACTTTTAAAGCAGAAAAATCGCAATATTCGAAGAAATTCAACCTGTAATTTTTTAGAGAGAAAAAAATTAATTGTTTGAAAAAAAAATCTTAATTTTTTGCCTCAATTTTTTGGAAGAGATCTCTTAATTTTTCAAGGTAAAAATGTTTTAAAATGTTTTCTCCAAAAATATTTCAAGATTTTTTTGGAATAGAAAATAATGTTAATTTCAATTTTTTTGACCCAGCGTAAAACAAGAAGTGTCTCGTGTTTTTGAAGTGAAGAAATATAAGTTTGCATAAAGTATTAAATTTTTTCAATTTTTGGAAGAAAAAAGTTTGAACGTAGGTAATTGAGAAATTCTTTCGCATTTAATTTTTTTTTTTTTTTAATGGCTTCGAATATTATTACTTGAAATTTTTGCATTTGTTTGCAAAAATCTTTTTGTACCTAAATCATTTATTTAAAAATATATCTGAAAATCAACTCCAAAATTTGTCGCCTTTACATCTTTTGCTCCATGCCACCCCATGGCTTAGTTTCTCTATAGCGTAAAATAATCCTGCACTGCATCGAAGGAGGTTAAAAAACCCGCCAAAAAATCAAAGGTTTACTTCGCGGCGCTCGCTGAGGTCTGTCCATGTTTCTAGATTGACAGGTAGATGGATTTCTATACCTACTCTTTATTCAATGACAGGTTCACCTTTTGTTTTGGCTCTTGAAAACCGTAAACTATTGTATACAATAGATCAAAAAAAAAATCTACGTAGAATCGCTCGTATCGCATTGAAATTTTTTTTAAACCGTTGGCTATTTCCTTGTACACTCGGACTTGGTGTTTTCAATACATAAAAGGATACGTGAAATATTGGAAGAAAAAAATACGTATCTTCGATTTATAAGTAACGTTTTCGATTCAAATGAAACAATACCTAACTGTGGAACTCATCCCGCTGATTTGGATTCTTTTACTCGGTCCAAAGGATAAAGTACCTACCCTTTTCTTTGCTCGCTTATACCCTCTCGCGGAGTCGGAGTTGTGTAACAATTGACCTACTATTTCCTTTTTTTTTTCTTTCCTTTTTTTGATGTATATTTTGAATAGAGGGATAACTACAGAAATAGAATTACCCAAGCAGGGGCAAAGAGAAGAGCAAGGTATGCGGATATGTTGCCTGGTATATACGTATACAATACATATACCTACCATACCACAGGTTGCCAATAAAACTAGCAACACCTCTCTTTGGGTAATGGTCTTTTGCAACCTTTAAGTTTTACCTCGTGCACGTATCTTAAGTAGTGTACGATTTAACCATAGTATACAGTGTCTGTGCTGTGGATAACTTACTCGTATTTAAAACGGTGAAATGGTTACATTAAGTTCCATTAAGAGTGAATTTTTCTTCATCTTTTTTTTCTTCTTCACGTGCCTTCATCAAGAGCAACTTGTGTGATGGAGTATGAAGTACGTAGATGAGAATGTGAGAAGGAGAAAGAAATTTCGATTCGACGTCAGTGCCCTATTAACTTATCTCTCGGTATGTTCTCAATGGATGGGGAGGAGGTGAGATGAATGGGGCGAATTTTCGGCTTCTCGAGTTCGAAAGAGAGTCGAGGAATATTGAAATGATGGAACTATCGGAATGTTTAATATGACGTTGTAAATACAAGCGGCCGCTAAACGACTCGATGATATTTTGATCGTTTATCATATTATGAAAAAAGAAGGGTGCAAAAAGTTTCTCGACGTGAGGGTTACTGTGCCCTGACATGACGCCCCTGAGCGGATGGAGAAAGCCGAATTCGAAGATAGTATTTTGTAGATATGTTAGAGATATATACGTATAAGTGGGTAGGTGAGGTATTCGTATAGAAATGGAATTTTGCCTGATGCGTCTTCTTATACGTATTATGGAGTATGGTGAATGCTGATGGTGAAGTAGGCTGCCGTGCGCTGCCCCTGCCCTGTCCACGGTGCCCTTCGAGGTTCGATATGAGTGCTTCGGTGCTTTCTTTCTCGCTGGTGTATAAAGTGCGTTGTGCGAGGCGAACTTTATCGTTATAGTATTAAAATACAAAAGGGGAATAAATTGGTTTTCGGATAGACAGGCGATATTAATGCAACTTTTTTCCACTCGTCGTTGAGATAATTTTTTCTCGTTAAATGATTCGGCCATTAATGTCATAGCACGAACAACGAACACGAGTCGTGAGATTATAATGTGTTTTGAGGTTGGTTTTTTTTGAAGGTGAATGAATGTTGATTGATTTTTTTTTAAATCAACTTTTTAATTTTTTCAAACTTTTATTTGAACCATTTTTTCATAAATTATCTTTTTTTTGTTAGGTATCTCTTTGAAAATATTCCCATCTTTTATAGGTTTAAGTTGGAGTGTTTTTCTAAAATCGCGAATTTTTCAAAATTTCACTGATTTTCAACGTTTTTTTAGGTATTATTTTAAAGTTTGCTATTTTTTTCAAAATTGTTACTTTTTCAAAAAATTGGCAGGTTTAATAAATTTGCGAATTAAGTATTTCAAAATTTCAATATTCTCTATTTTTTTTTTTTTGCTTTTTAAGTACTTATAGTTTTTAAAAAATTTCAAATTTTCTAAAAATTTGTACTTTTTAAACATTTCTTGATTTTATATGTTTTCAGTTTTTTCTAAATTGTTTCTTTTTCAAAAAATTTAAATCTTCAGTTTATTCCGGATTTTTAAGGATTGTCAAATTTTTAAAAATTGCCATTTTTCAAAAGTTTTTTAATTTTTACCTATGCTCTTTTTGGTTCTTTAAAAAAAATTGTTGTTTCTCAAAAATTGCTACTGTCTGTTTCCTAAAATTTCCACTTTTTCAAATTTTTCTACTTTTCACATTTTTTCTGGTTTTGAAAAATTTTCTGTTATTCAAAAATATTATACTTTAGATACTTTTTAATATATGGTACCTATTGAATTTCTTTGTTTTTAATGTAGACCAGCTTTTAAAAAAATTTCCTGTTTGATGCATTTCGCTGATTAGTTGCTTTGAGATTTTTAAAATTTTCAAGTTTTAATATTTTTCTAGATTTTTTTTTTCAAATTTAAAAAAAAAGTTAGTTTTTAATTTTTTTTTTATTATTATTGCTGTTTTTCAAAATTCTAGATTTTTAATTTTTTTTTAAATTAATTGTTTCATAGTCTATTTTTAAATGTTACAAATTTAGTTATTTTGAAAATCGTTGGTTTTTCAAAAATTGTCACTTTGACAAAAATTTCTGTTTCTTTAAAATTGTGTATTTTCTAAAATGATAATTTAAAAAAAAAAAGAATTGTTTGTCATTTTTTTCTCAAAAATTTCAACATTCAAATATTGTAAGATTTTTAACTTTTTCAATTTTCAAACTTAGGTATTTTGATTTCCAATTTTTTCAGATTTTAAAAATTTATGTTGTGAGATTTGAAAGAATAAATTATTTTTTCAAAATTTGCAATTTCCAAAAAATTGCATGTTTTCAAAAATTGCCACTTTTTCAAAAAAAAAAAATTAGTTTGGTATTAGCTAGGTATCATTTTTTTTTTGATTTTCTGTTTTATTTATTTTTTTCAAAAATTCTAAAGTGTCATTTTAATAATTTTTTTTTTTTCAAAATTTTATGGAATGTTTTATAGATTTAAAAATATCGACACCTTTTAAAAATTCTAGTCTCCAAACTTTTTCTGATTTTAGTTTTTGTAAGATTTTTCAAACTTGTCGATTTATCTAAAATTTAAAAGTGTCATTATTTCAAAATATTCTCTTCCTCAAAGAAATTTGAGTTTCCCCCAAAAGTTGTTACATTTTCAAAATTTTCTGATTTTCATTCTTTTGTTTATTTTTAGTTACCTAATGTTAGATTTTAAGAATTGCCAATTTTGAATAAAATTTAAATCGTCTTTTTTAAATTTTCAAATATTCAAATGTTTCTCAATTTTTTTTTGTTTCTTTGATTTAAAGAAACTTCAGTTATAAAAAATTGTAATTTTTCTAGAAATTGTCATGTTTACAAGATTTCTTTTTCCTCAAAAACTGAAGCGGCGTATTTTCTAAAATCATAATTTTTTAAAAAGAGTTTCAATATTTTCAAAATTTTGTAGCTTTCAAATTTTCTCAATTTTTAACATTTCGATTACTTTGTTTTTTAAACTTTTAAAAATTTTCGGTTTCAAAAACATCATAGTAAGTACCTATATTTTGTTATTTTTTACAAAAATTTTCAGATTCTTTAATTAATTGCCAATTTTTTAGCTAATGAAAACTAAATCGTCATTTTTCTCATAAAATTTTTGTTTTTTCAGAATTTTTGAATTTTTAATAATTGAAAAAAATTTTAGTTATCAAACATGTTGTACTTACTTAATTATTGAAAATTGTCACTTCTACGAAATTTCCTTTTCCTTAAAAATGGTGTATTTTCCAAAGTCACATTTTTTAAAATTTTCAATTGTTTCAAAATTTTGTAACTTTTAAATTTTGCTAATTTTCAACATTTTCCAGATTTTTTTTGTTTGTTTTTCAAGAAAATTTTCTAGCTTTTAATCTTTTCTTGATTTTTGATTTTTTCTCCAGATTTCTATAAATTTGTTAGTTTTTAAGAAATAGTCTTTTTTTAAATCTCTTTTTTCCAGAAGTGTCAGTTTTTCAAAAATTTTCTTTTTTTTCAAAGTTTTTTTTATCAATTTTTTCTGATTTTTAGTCTTAGATGACAGATTTTTTTAAATTTTCAATTTTCTAGTAATTTCAATGTGTTTTCGAAACCAATACAAACCATCCCAGTAAACTTTGAAACTTCCCACATCGAAATGGAAATTTCTCTCTACGAAGAGGTGCGACCCCGGAGGACGCACGCGGTGCGTGGCAGCCGCTGCCGTATTAAAAACAGCATTGTAAAAGGCAGCGAGAGAGCCGTGCAGAAAAAGTGCGAGAACGAAACGAAAGAAGAAGAAAAAAAAATGGAGTTTCACGGCGTTAAATTTATAGCCAAGATTGCCTTCGCAAATTGCGTTCTAAAAGAAATTTTTCACATTGAAAATTTATTTGAAATCGAGCGCTAGCTTTACGCCTGGCCGTATACTACGCTAGAGAGAACGAGATCAAGTTACTGGAGATTTTTTTTTCCTTATTGAGTAGGTTATTGTGCAATATCGCACATACGAATATACCGAGAAGTGGCCATGGTGAGGATTATAAGGATACAAGCGGGAGCTTGGTGGGAGGGTGAGTAGTGTACGTGAAAGTATGTGTGTAGCATTCTATATAGTATTTATACTCGTCTACAATGTATAGTTCGTGTACAGATCTATACTCTCGTCATATACGAAACCGAGTTATACGCTTTCGAATCCTGATTGTTTTTTTGTTTCCCAGTGTGGCATTTTTCAAAGGGTGAGAAAAAAACACTTCTTTTTGGACTTTCTCTCGACCTACTTTTTTCCAGCACCCTTGACTGGGTTGACGTATAATTTGACAAGTGCATTGTGTTAGGTTGCAAGGCCATGGACCAAGATGAGGTTATTGAAATGGATATACGAAAGGATGAAAAGAAAAATGGTACGAGAGAAAGATTACTCTGAGCTGCTGGTCTCGTATTGTGTATATTATATGGAAACTGCGACGCCTGCCACTGCCACCGCTCACGTTGCGTTTCGTTTGGCCCGCCGAGAAAAAGGCGAATAGAAGAGAAACTCTTCTTTTTCGATAAATTTAATCTATACACATTGGAGCAGGATGCACACACGACGACCAACCCTTAAAATCTATACGTACGAAGAGAGGAACGTGGACAGGGCAGATATAAGAAAGAGAGAGAGATCGACGAATAGGGAAGGTGCGCCAGAGAAACGAGAGTCTGCAGCACGCTATCATCTTTCCACACCCTCGTTCTTCATTTAAACCCATAACTCATTCGACTGTCACTCCCAAACGGGAAAATTCCATACAAACAAGAAAAATATTTTATGATAAATCCTCGTATCTTTCTTGCGTGCTGCAAAATATTACCAAACTTTAATATAAGTTTCGCCATCGTTTTTCATATTGATATTTACGTCCTCGAACCGTTTTTTTCGAAAAAACTATAAATTTTCCGGCTTTTCCTAATTTATCGCGTATTTTTCTCGTCGTCGAGATATTATTGTGCGTTGGTGTGTGGACCATGGAACCTCGACCCTCCCCTAGCACCCCTAGCACCCCTATCACCCCTCGGATACGGTCAAACGAAGCACTGGCCGCCTCTGTGGTATGTGAACTTGCCTGGTTGCCTGGTTTTTTTCTCATTCACGTCGATGCGACGATATAGGGAGGATCATTTTTCAACAACACACCGAAAAAACAAAAAACGCAAACGCTCATTCGATAAAGTTTCATACACATCGATAGTGTTGCCCAAAACCGATTATTTTTAATAATCGGCTAATCGATTAATCAACTTTTACACTAATCGGCTAATCGATTAATCGGTGCTTCAACTAATCGATTATTCGAGTGGTTTCGATTATTTCAAAAATTACGAAAATGATGAAAAAAATCGAAAAATGTATATTTTATGCTGAACCTGAAGGAGTAGGCGCGAATGGGAAATTGCAAAATTTGCAATTTATTCCTCTTCATTCTTCAGAAATTCAGAACAAAATCTTTTTTAATCAAAATAAAATCATTTTACTGAAAAAGATACGCTTGAAATTGGAAATTTAATATACTAAAAATAAGGGGGTTCCGAAATAATCGATTAATTGGGATGAACTAATCGATTAGTTCGATTAATCGTAAGGTGCAAAATAATCGATGACCTCGATTAATTTTGACCGATTAATCGATTAATCGTTGGGCAACACTACACATCGAATTGATGATATAAATACGCAGAAGAGAGATTTTTCTCGTTCGGGTTCACGAGTACGTGTCCTAGAATGGGCTCGCAGGGCTGAAGGGGCCTGAAAGGGGTGTTTTATGTACCTTTTGGAATAGGTTGTTTTCCGCGTCGTCGAATTTTCATAAATATTAAACGTCGACTAAGCAGACGAGACGAAAGAAGTGGGAAATGGTCGAGAAATATTATGTATCGAAGGTTGACATATTACAAATTGAACAGGGATTGATCGATAAATCAGCTCTATGGTTCCTGTTTGGTTCATGGTACACGTTGAAAATTGAAATGTTTCGAAGCGTGAATAGGTATAACGAACATAAAGGAGGGGGGGGGGATCTCTTATGAAGGTACCGCATTAGACTGAGTAGCTGAAACTCGAACAAATCTCGATAAATGGAGATGAGATGTTGAGAAAAAATTATTAAATTAAAATTTTCAGATTTCAAATTTCATTTTCTACTCCTTTTGAAAAAATTTTAAAATGAAAGAAATTTTTTAAAATTTTCATATAAGGTTGAAAGCATTTTTAAAAGGTCCCCCATTGAAAACTCTGAAAATACAAAAATTTAATATACACACCATAGTCGCCCATTAAGTAGGTAAAATCTCTAATTTTTTGGAATAAAAAATATTTCAATTTTTTCAGTCTCCGTGAAAAATTTCTCATTTTTCTTGAAGTAAAAAAATAAATTTTAAAAATGTCCCATTTTTTTTTAGGGAGAATGGGGGAGAGACATTTTATTTTGAAGGAAAAAGTCTCAATTTTTCTGTTCTTATTTTTTTTAAATTTTGCAATTTTTTAGGGTAAAAAATCAAGTTTTTTCGATGGAGGAGAATCATTCACATTTATTTGGATAAATGCGTTTTTTGACATAAAAATACTATCAATTTTTTTGGATAAAAAGATTTGCTCATTTTTTTTTTTCAAGAAAAATTCTAAATTTTTTAGAATAAAAAATTCACAATTTTTTGGAATAAAAAATCGCTCTATTTTCTAGGAATAAAATTTTTTTGGAGCAAAAAAATGTCTAGGTAAATTTTTTTTTTGAGCAAAAAAATGTCTGAATTCTTTTGAAGCAAAAAAATGTCTGAATTCTTTTGAAGCAAAAAAATGTTTAATTTTTTTGTAACAGGAAATGTCTAAATTTTTTTCGAGCAAAAAATGTCTAAATTATTTTGAACCAAAAAAAACTCTACATTTTTTTTTTGAGTAAAAAAGCTTAAATTTTTTGAATCTAAAAAATGCCCAATTTTTTAGGAGCAAAGAATTTTGAGTGAAAAAATATCTAAATTTTTTTGGGGTAAAAAAACGCTCAAATTTTTCGGATCAAAATAATTTTGAAATTTTTTCAGAGCAAAAAGTGTCTACTTTTTTTAGAAAATGAAAAATGTCTCGATTTTTTGAAGCAAAAAGAATGCTTTAACTTTTTTTTGAGTAAAAAATGTCTAAATTTTTTGGTTTAAAAAAATGTTTTCGGAGCTAAAATTATCTAATTTTTTAGAACAATTAATGTCTAGATTTTTTAGGAGCGAATAAATGTTCAATTTTTTTGAATTTTCTCAGTTTTTTCAGAGGAAAAAACTCAATTTTCTCTGCATATAAAATTGCTCAAATTTCCTGGAATAAAAAAATGCCTAAAATTTTTGGAGCAGAAATCTTATTTTTTGGTCTGAATTTTTTTACATGAAAAAATCGCTAAAAATCATTTGATTATTGTGTCAGTTTTTTTCTTCTTTTTGAATAAAATTTCAAAACTTGAGGATACTTGTATGCTTAACTTGAAAAATTCGTTAAATATTTCGAATTGTGAAAATTTATGAAACTTTAAAATGTGCATTTTGAATGTTTTTCATAATTTAGTTGAATTTTAAAAATTATCAAATTTTTGAAGTTCCTTCAAACTTTGAATTTGTACCAAATTTTTAGAAATTGGAAATTGGGAATTTTAGAAGCACGCCAATTTTGAAATTTTTATCATTAAAATAATTTAAACCATAAATATTTTTACTTGCCGAAATTTAAACATTTTCTTAATATTTTTAATCTTTAGCATTTTATTCAAAAAATGCAGTAGTTCACGTAGGGTAAACGTACCAGTTCGTGACAGTACCCCCGGTTTGTGACAGTTTACACTAAAAAATGTAATTACTAAGGAAGTTATGGTAAATTACAACGTAGTAATATTTTTCTGTGAAACTCTCATCCATATGGAAATCAATGAAACCAAAACCTTTCGATCACAAGGCATTAATATGTTACGAATGCCTTCTCAAAGATTTGTATCTGTGAATTTTCTGTACATGTGCGGTTTTTTCCAAGAATGTGAAAATGAGATGTGATTGATTGATCGATTATATTCACCTTTAAACTAAAGTGATGAAGTTAGGTTATGTTTTTTTACATTTGTGGGTCCTAAGTGATTTGTTTTTTAATCAAGTTGACCAAAAATTATTAAATGCTTAATTTTTATTCACAATTGACAGAACTGGTACACCAAGTTTTCAAAAATAGACTGGTGTACCAATTTGTGACATGGGTGTCACAAACTGTTGCATTCTGAGTTCCGGTTTGTGACATGTCAAAAATCAGCCCATTGAAGCATTTCCTGTTCATATCAAGGTGTATTAGGTATGTTTTATTGAATTTATTGTGCTTAGGAACCTTTTAGTCAATAAATTGCAACAAAAATTATCAAAAACTCAAATTTAAAAAAATGTACTATTGGAGCCAAAATGAAGAGATTATACAAGAATTGATTTTTGGTGCAAAATTAGAAAAAATGCATTTCGAAATAAAAATTAGTAAAAAAGAATATCTATTATGAAGAAGAGCAAACAAAGTCTTAATATCTAATTAGGTTTACTTTTCACTTTAATCAGCAATTTATTACTCGATTTTTGTACTGTCACAAACTGGTACATCATACGACACAAATTGGGACCTAAGGTGTCACAAACTAGAACTTTGGAGATTTTTGAAAAAAATTAACGCCAAAATTATTAGACGCTAGTTATTTTTGATATTTTTTGTATTTTGGATGCTTTATAAAATTCCTCATCCATTGAATATAAACATCACCACTTTTCAATGCTTTAAAACCGCTTAAGATTGATTTGAAGTTGAAATTTGCTTAGCACTGTCACGAACTGGTACGTTTACCCTATATGAAAATTATGAAAAATTTATCCTAATTATAAATGTTGGCCAAATTTTAAAGTTAGGGTAATAATTTCAAAAATCGACAAAAATTTTAACGTTTTTTAAAACTGCGCAAAAATCAGTCTTTGAAAATTGAAATTTTGAAAAATGTACCTATCCATCAACGTTCAAAGTGTATTGAAATTTGAAAATAAACTTTACTAAGTACTTATTTTATATAGATTTAGATATTTGTAAAAATTTTACAGAAATTTATTTTTTATTATTTTTTTCTATTTCTCAGGCATATATCTACTTATGTATCTTCAAAAATTAATAGCCCTAAAGTTTTGAGAAACTTCAACTATGGCTGAAAATCAACAATTTTTTGTCAATTTTTACTGGCTCTTGAGAATCCCTCCATTTCAGAGCCTGGTGAAAATTTGGAGAAATGTTATAGAGATGGATTGCCTACTCACCCAGGTATACTCATTACGATACTATGCAGTATATACAATGTACATTCGAACAGGGTACACCTACGTACCATACATGAACATGAGCGCAAACAAGCGTCGAAAGATGTCTTCCTCAGTCCCTGCCTGGGAACCTGGGAAGTGTATGAGAGTTTGTTATTTCGTTACATATACTCATGCACATGGTTACTCCTCGCAATAGGGCGGCGGGGTGGTACGTAGAAGATGAAGAAATGGTACATACATAAAGTTTAGGATATATATAGAGTGTACAGGCGAGAGATATAAACTTTGTTGATACGCTAACGTTGTTTTCAAAGTTGGTATAACTTTCGGCGCGCGAGGGGGCTCTCATCTTTCTGTCTTTCTCACCCCACCTCATTCTCTCCCCCTAGCCTCTGGTACCTCTACATCTTTTGTTGTGTGAAACCGACTTTCATAATTTTACTATATATTCTTCATACACACGCAGCTTTTGCCGAACGCCAACTTACCAAAGCGAGAGCTTCAGCTCTACTAGGTGTATAAAGTAACACCTTCCTAACAATACTAATTTCAAAGTTTGTTACATAAATTGCCTTTCGCTGATGTAATGTCATACGCAGAGTTAAGTAAGTTTGCGAGAAAGTTTAAAAGTAATTTCGTATATATATTTTTTCTACTCTGGCGCTCGCCTCTCTCTGTGTATATACCTTACATAGCTTGCCTCTTTCTAACGCTAAAACCCCTAGCACATAGTTAATCTTGACGCTTAAATTACCTCAGAGCGGTGGCAAAGAAGAGGCCTAGCCCTCCCTTCGGCGAACTTTTTCCATATAACATGAAAGTATATGAAGCTACATGTACTATATGGCCGAGTATGATAAAATACTAATAAATACCTACCTGCTAGCTCGACTAAAACACAGGCAAAAGTTAAACCAGGTGATGGAAAAATTTTTCCAAGCTAGAAGCATCTGCATAGAGGAAAAAAAGAGCTAAAAATACGCTGAAAAATTTCTTCAAAATGCGAAAGTTGAGAGAAAAATTGCTGTAGGAATGAAAATTGTCTCGTTGGCGTTTTTTTTCTTCTTATTCTTATTCGTATCGTAGTATGCTTTCCTCATATGTAGTTGTGATCGAAATGAGACTCGAAAAGGTGAAGGACGAGGAGACGAATACGTGCGATTTTTTTTCTTCCTTTCTTGCGCTGCTTTTTTTTTGTCTTTGTTTTTTTCGTACGCTATTTTTATTTCCTTCTCTCTTCTGTGAAGTACCGTTATTCGTTATCCTCGTGGAAACACGCGCCCCCATAAATTTCCGCTATTTCGTATTCAAGTGTAGTTTATTACCCTAAACCGTCTTCAAAAAACGAAGACGACGGGGGAACGGCCGGTATAAGGATGAAAAATGCTGAAACCGAGCACATTTTTCCGTATCACGTTTCGTTATTTCTGCCCTTTTATTTTTTCCTCAAGATTTGCCGTTTTATTTGTAGTTTCTGATAGCGGGGCAGACTTTTAGAATATACTGTAGTAAATGCGCATATAAGTATAACCCATTAAAATGTAAATAAGTCTGTTGGTATGGTTTAAATATACACGCGGCTCATAAATCGGACTGAAGATAAAATGCTGTGTTCTGTTTTTGTGAATGCTGCGGCGCTGTGTCGTGTACCCCCAACCACCACCTTGTCGCTGCAATTCGACGCGACTGTTACATAGTTAATTTCGATATATCGTATGTATGTACGTTTTTGAATGTCTAAAGTGTAATGTGGGGTGTAATTGGAAAATTTTTCTATCAGGGGAAAGTCTCTGGATATACTTACCCTAAGAACGAGTAAAATAATTCTATACCTGCCATAAAATGTACCTTACCTTTACCTTATAAGTGAAAGAAAGGTGTTGAAAAATAGTAAAGAAATTTCGATTTGGTTTAAAAAGAGGGTAAAATAGTACCCAATGTAAGAAGCATACGTAAACTTGGCTCGGCTGTCACAACCAATGAGACTTGGTAAAACGATCGTGTGCCTGTGGCTGTGGCTCTGCTGCGAAAGTAAGTACATAGAAACTTTTACTCGCGTACGAGTATATGGTCAAAAGAAATTTATAAAATTTTCTCCACGGTTCAATGAACAAGAAGCTAAATCTGCGCAGCAATTTGCGATTTATGTGGTTCAAGTGGCGACGATAAAATAGAATCGTGTATTTTTTCTTTTTATCGTATCGCGATGGAGAAAAAACATCTCTTTGCAATTATTCTTAAAGTGTCGAAATAACCCGGAATTTTATAGAAAGGTGAAAGGAAGAGGGGTGGGAGTAGCTAAGGGTAAGATTGAAGTTGCTGAGGAGATTGCTTTCGGATGGGAATTGAAAATTACCGAATTTTGCGAATTTTTTGAGATTGTATGGAATTTTCTCGGGTGCTGAATAAGGAAATAATTGAGGTGGGATGGAAGAGATATTTTTTTTTTAAAACTTTCTCTTATCACTTTTTGAGAAATTTTTCAAAAGTTTTTTTGTGTACTAAATAATAATATATATACTTAGATACTCTACTTATTTTTTCTGAGAATTAAAATTTCATTGGAAAGAAATTAGTCTGTCTGCAAAAAATTCTCCCGGTCAAAGAATTCATTCATATTTCACGAGATTCTAAAAAAAAGCTTGGAATAGAAGAGAATTTTTCACGATTTCTTATAATATTTTTCATAATAATTTTTTTTATTGCGAAATTTTGAGAAAATGTTTAATGGGGGGGGGGGATATTTTTTCTCGGAATAAAAATTTTTTCAAACAGAAATTCTTTCTGCAAATTTTTCCATGAAATGCCAAAAAAAGATCTGAAGTAGAAGACAATTTTTTAGAAATTTTTCACATAAAAAAATTTATTTGAGAAAATTTGAAATTTTTTGGGAGAGAGGGAAGGATCAGTGTAATATTTTTCTCGAAAAAAAAATTGTTCAAAAGAAATTCTTCCTGCAATAATCAATTTTACGATAAAATGTCATTAAAAAAAAATTCAAGTGGAAGAGAATTTTTTCATTATTTTTTCACAATTTTGTATTTGAGAAAATTTTTGATTTTTTTTTGGGGGGGGGGGGAGGGCACGCGTAGAGGGGTTATTGATATTTTTTTCTCGGAATAAAAATTTTATTCATCAAAAATTCTTCCTGCAAATTGTACCATGAGATGCCAAAAAAGGAAAAGCTGAAAAGGGGAGAAATTTTTATTCAACTATTTCCATAAGAAAAAATGCACATTGAAAAAAAATTGTATCCAAGACAACTCTCAATTTCAGGGGGGGGGGGTTGATATTTTTTATCGAAATTTTTTCATTTTTCTTTTTTTATATTTTTTCAAAAAATATGCATTTTTACAATCTTTGGGCTGGAGGGGAAAAGTGTGTATAATCTGGTGTAATGATATTTTTTCTTGCAGTAGAAATTTTGTTCAACATAAATTCATTTTTCAATTTCTTTAAGATATGCTAAAAAAAACTTGGGGTAGATTTTTAAAAAATTATGTATCCGAGATTTTGGGAGCGGGGGAGGGGGGTAATTTTATTTATTTTGGAATAATAAAAGTTTTGTTTAACAGAGATTTTTCTTGACAAAAATTCCTTTGTAAAATGAAATTTAGGAAAATGATTCTTTGGACGTAGGAGCGATTTTTTTCACTAAAATTTTTTTGAAATTTTGCTGAGAGAATTTTTTGCAAGAATTTTTTTCATTTTTAGATTTTTTTTTTCTGGAAAAAATTATTTTATTTACCTTGCCTAAAATTTTCAAATATTTTTTGTAAGAATTTTTCAAATTCTTTTTCGAAAAATAATTTATAAAAAAAATGTATTTTTAAAATGAATTCCCATTTGCGATTTTTTCACAGGGTGTCAAAATAGGAAATTTTCAACAAAGAAAAAAAGTTTTAAAGAAAATTTTTCGGTTTTTTTCAAATTTCCCTCCCCCTAAGTTTCCATTTTTTTTTGTTCTGATTTTGTACGTCCTTTTGAAATTGAAAAAAAAAAATTGACGAAATATTTTTGTAATATTTTTTTTTTTTTTGGTTACGAAAATTTTTTTGAAAATAAATTCTCTTTGCAAAAAATTCCCTTTGCCAATTTTTTACATGCTTACCTACTCAACATATCAACAAATATATTAATTTAATTTTTCCATACATTTTTTAGAGCATTATTTTTGGTTAGATGATTTTTCCAACAAAAAATTCTTTCAAAGCAATTTCTTATCGAAAAAATTAATTTAAAATTCCTTTGATTTTTTTTGTATTTTTTTGATATTTAAATATCAAGTAAGTAGGTATATACCTATCTTATAAATTTTTATTGTAAACAATTTTTGAAGAAAATCCTTTTCAAAAAATGAATATCGAGGTAAATAAATAAAAAAGGTACCTAGGTAGTGATTTTACTGAAATATTTTCTGTCTCATTTGCTTCATACTCGAAAATTTTTATTATTTTATGACTGATTTCTCAAAACCAAAAATTTAAAAAGGTTTCTTATACTTGTTTTTTTCATATTATTTGAGTAAGTTGAGTACAGAATCTAAGAAAACGCATATCGAAAGAAAATCCGAACCAATGGTTGAGTGAAGAGCAGGGGGTTATTAAAATTCAAATATTTTGCTATCAGATCTCAAGTTTTCTACCCATTATTTACTTCGTAGTTCGTATATCGATGTTTTTATTTTCTCGTGGAAACTGAAAAAATCACGAAAATTTACGTATTTTTTCGAGTAAAAAATTGTAAGTGAAAAAATCTGGGTAAAAAAAATATTCCACTATATTCCGATTATTTATCGGTTTTTTTTTTTTCATTTCGAGAGTCTCTTTCAGATTTTCTTATATCGAAAAAAAAAAAAAATCAAATTTACGCTTCAAGAAGTATAAATTTTTACTAATGGAGTTTTTCATCGAAAGCAATAAACTGGGAATTTTTCTTTCAGCGATGAATTTTTTTCCTCAAATTTATCGACTATTCATGTGAAAAAAAGAAGTAATATTGAAAACTCGTGTTTTCGACTGCGGAATAAAAAAACGGAATATTTCAAGACTCCCGAATGTTGCAATTTGAATAAGAAATTGAAAGCAACTTTGGTTCAGATATGCAGGAAAAAAATGATCTACTTTGGAGAAAAAATTTCCTCAGTGATTCATGAGAAATGGAGATAATATCTCGATGACGCAGATTCATAGGCCAGTAGAAGGGAGGCTCGATTGATTCGAATCTCTAATGAACGACATTTTAACTTACATTTAGCCAAAGTTGTAGCCTTTTAGTATTGTAGGCTGGTCTGCGGAAATGTTTTTAAAAACTGCATCTATTGTGTAAGCCTCCATAGTATATAAGATAAACTTATCACACCAAGCGGATACAAACAATAAGTACGTAAAATGTTCTAAAGCTACTTTTAAAGTCTTCGAAAAGGGCGCAATAAATGAGCAAAAGTGGTGAGAAGGTGGAGTTACTCTTGGCCGGGCGAAGGGTAAAAAATTGGCCATTTATAATAAAAGCCTTCGTGGTCGGTCGCGTCAAAGACTTAAGATACGTATTTTTTTTTCCATTAAATAATCAACCACCGTTGTTATATCCATTAAGGAGAATTTGGCCGAGCTTTTGTGTCGCTCTGCCCTACTCTGCTCTGCCCTGTCTCATAATTCCTTGCAAGTTTACAGATATAGTCTCGATAAACGACGATGCTATTTAGAAACGAGGCATTTAGAAAATAGCCAAGTTGTAAATACTACATTTTGAGAAAAGAAAAATAGAAAATTTTTTTCTTTATGAAATTAAATTAATTGTCGTGTTGCGGTGGGCGTTTTAAGAAATAATAATTTTTGGCTGATTGTGCTCGCATATATAGAGTATATTTATGCAAGTTGAAAGCTATTTTGTTATAGACTTCCCAGACGAGACCGAGACCGAAGCCATGCCCATGTGTCAAGGGTATTTGTACGAGAATTGAAAATATCATAGAGAAATAACTTCACGAGCTTATATGCAACCAAAAAAATGAAAAAAAGGGATGGGCAGAGGTCGTCGATCTTATGGACACGAGAAATTTACTCGTTAGATGTGTGTGATGACGATGGCGGGCTTGACAGGTTACACTCGTATGTAGAAAATGTGCGTGTATTTTTTTTTAATTTTTAATTTTTTTTTTTTTTTTTTCGTAATAAGGGAGAATGAATTAGAGGCAGCGACACGATGACGTAACGGTGCTGGGTTATTACGCCGTTGTGAATTTTTCCCCGAGACCGAATTACGAATTTTCGTTTTTCCTACATTATTATACTTATATTATATCTATACCTACCTACCGCTGGATATAGATTAAAAAGCATTTATTATAAATATTGTCGTGTTACACGACACGCATATTAATTTTTTCTCTTTTTTTTTTGTTCTTTCTGTATAGGTAAGCTGAACTGAATGGAAATACGTTAAGGTGACGGTACACATACGCCGACGTTTGTCGGTATATCAGCACCAGGTTCTAATTTGCATGTGATTTTAACCCCACGAACACGCTCACTATGCTGTACAAATGCAGAACGAGGTATGTTTGTAGACTCTAGTGTACTTATAGTTTGTGTATGATTGTGTAAAGCGTAATATGACGCACGTATCTTGAAAACCTGTGGTACTGTATTATTCAAAGGAGTAGGAACCTGCTGTGGCATGATTATTTTGGCGCGGTGGTTGGCTCAATCGGAGATTTAAGGATTTATAAATGATGTACAGGGTGAAGTGAGAAGGGGTACAAAATATAATACAATAGTTACGTTACGTGAATTTTCTCAAATTTTTACTACTTCGATTTATTTTTGCAATTTTTACTATTTTTTGCAAATGAATGCAAATTCTGCAGTCAAATGAATACGCCTATTTTTCGTCCACTTTATTATTTTTTGAATTGAAAATTTTTTCATTTCACAGCAATATAGTTAAATCTTGGATTAAATGTTCTTGGTGGGCTCTGAAATATGCTTAGGTATAAATCATTTTCTCGTTATAATGTCGTTACCTTGGCGGAACAAGGGTCAATCTGCTGTTTTTTCATAGGGCCAAACTGTTTTTGTATATTTAAATAAGTGAGGACGTAAGGGCCAAACTGCAGTTGTCAAAAGAATAAAAGAGTTTGGCCCTTTCGTCCTCACTTATTTAAATATATAAAAACAGTTTGGCCCTATGAAAAAACAGCAGATTGGCCCTTGTTCCGCCAAGTTAACGATGTCTCAAAAATTCAAAAAAAATATATATATATATATCTGGATTTTCAAAGGAATGTTTTTTTCAAGTTTTTTTAAAACTTTATCAAATTCAAAAATTCTAGAATTGAAAAAAGTTAGATTAACAATTTTAAAATTTTATATAATTCTGTACCTATCTCAAAAATTCATCGATCAAGTGTAAAAGAATGTTCTAAAATTTTAGCAACTGAAAAATTCTGACAAATTACAAAACTTTACACCTAGAATTTTTTGTAATTTTTGAAATGCTCTCTGAATTTAAAAATTTTAAAAATTGCTCAAAATTCTAGAAAACTTTCTGCGAATTCTATTAAATACTTACTCGTAGTTTGATATGTATTTCTAAAAAATTTCCAAATTTTACACTTTTTTGAAAAATTATTTATAAAATCTCCAAATTTTAAAATTTCAGAAATTCTTGAAAATTTATTGACCATTATAAAAAAGTTGAAAATTTTAGAATTAAAAAAAAAATTGATTTTGTTTATATCATTTTTTGAAATAGGTAATTTTGCAATGTGAAAATTCTTGAAATCGAAATTGATTTGTAGGAATTTCTGAAATTTCGAAATTCAAAAATTCTAGAAAAATGCTTAAAAATCCACAAATAGTTATGCTATTCTAGAAAATTTCCAAATTTACACTTGATTGAAAAAAAAATGATTAACAAAATTTTCATAGGTATTCTAGAATTTCAGAATTTCTTGAAAATTCATTGATCGCATAAAAGAAGTTGAAAATTGTAGAAAAAAAAGTAAAAATAGATTTTATACCTATTTTGAAATAATTTTGAAATTTGAAATTTTTTGAAATCAAAATTTTAATTTGTGGAAAATTCCATAATTTTGGAATGTTGGAGATTCAAAAATTCTCAAAATTCTTAAAAACTCAACACACACTATAAAATATCCTCTCAGAACTAGTTGCTGTTTTAAAATTCTAGAATAGGTACTGAAAATTCTATTGAATACATAATTTAATAATTCTTGAAAATTTCCAAATTTTACACTTGAAAAAAAATTATTAAGTAGGTACCTAATACATAAAATCTCCATATTCTAGAATTTCAGAATTTCATGAAAATTCATTGATCAAAGATCATAAAATAAGTTAAAAAGTTAAGAATTCAAAAAAATAAATGAAATAATTTTGATAATGTAAATTTCTTGAAATTAAAATTTTAATTTGTAGAAAATTCCATAATTTTGAAATATTCGAGATTCAAAAATTTTGCTGCTTTTTAAAATAAGATTCAGTTAATTCAGAATTTTGCAGGTTAAATCTCCAGCTATTTTTACATTTAGAAGTAAACCCTGTCAAATGTCAACTCAATATCTTACGTTCTTGTTCTGCACTTGATTTTTTCACAAATGTTCAAAATTGTGGCCCTTGTGACCTCATAATGAAGATTAAGTTTTATATCTGTAAATTCAGTGTTTACTCGCTCCTCTCTTCTTGTTCTGGGGAAAACATTTGAAAATGACGTGAAATTGAGACGAATTCAGCGGAATTGCAATTTTTTAGTTGTTTCAGTTGGTATTTTCAGTGACAAATTGACCCCCTCTCCCCCCATTCCCCCATTCTTACAATTCGTCTCTAATGTTACGTTTGATTATTTTGTAGGTATTTTTATGATTTTCATCATTTTTTTTTTAAATTCAAACTTTAAGTTCTCATAAAAATTGAAAAAAAATTCATAAATTAATTTTAAAAACCATTTGAAATTTTATTTTATAAATTTAAAAAAAAAATGATATTTCAATTATTTTATTTTCGATTTTTTTAAATTTCAATTATTATTTTTTTTATTTCAACAAAATTTCAACTTGAAAGTTGTGCAGAATTTTTTTTTGTGAAAATTAAATTATTTTGAAATTTTTTAGGAATTTTTTAATTAGTTACTTACACAGGTAATCGCCGAACTTTAAAAAATTCCAAAATTGTTCCCATTCATTTTGAATTTTGATTTTGCCATTAATTTGCATATATTTTCCTATACACTTTGTACCTACTTTCTGGAAATTTTTGAAAAACGAGATTCCAGCTTACGATTAAGAGGTGGCGCATATAAAAACGTTGTAAATCGCTGTATCTTAGGTATAGGTACCTACAATTTTCGTATACATGGAAAGGGTACAACGACACGGGCTCGACGCAGCGTACAATCTACGTATTCGAAACGGTTGTCGGCTTGCGAGGTTGCCGGGTTCACGTTGTATAATTAACATTACAATTGGGTCGGGTTTTCGGCGAATTCCTTTAATTTATCGGTTTTTATTAGGATGTGAAATTGGAAACAGTGCAGGAAGTAAATAAATTACGAATAGTAACGCATGCGAAACGCAGCCCGCGCCGGGTCCGCACCGCGTCCTCATCCTACGTACGCTTTTTGCTGTGCGAAGAGAGAGCGAGAGAGATAGAGAAGAAAAAGCGCAGCTTGAAAAAAAAATGGGTGCTTCGCCTTCGCCCTCCACTCGGGCCCAGAAATACGCTACTACGCGGTGTGGTTTTTTCGCTGCAAGTTTTCTTTTGCGTCGTGAAATTTATGTATTCGAGCTATGCAAAAATATTTCGCATTAAAATAATTTTTCGCGTTCGACGATATCACTAGATACAAAATATTAAAAGTATAATGCTATTGAACCGTGTATATAGAGATATAGACGACGAATAATAATTGCGACCAATCGAATCTCTCGGAATTAGTGCGCCAGAGATGCTCGAATGGATACGATGCTGGTCTCGTAGAGAGTCTTATGCGACAAAATTGACAAAAAAAAATACAGGGTGTCCGGGTTCAGAGTGACAGGACTTGAGATTTGAGTAAAAATTAACTGGCTGAGGCTGCCAGTAACAAAAAACTTGAAGTACACCAGGTGCCTAATCTTGATTTTGAAGGGGCAGTGGTATATAAAAATTTCAAACTATCACCAAAACGATAAATGGAGCAGGTGTAACTTTTTGAGAGGAATAAAAAATCTTTGAAAATGAAGAGGCTACAGTGCATCAAAAATCAGTATTTATGAAGTTCAAGGCTCCATAGCGCATTCACTTTCAAAGATAGGCAAATTTTTCTCATAACTTTTTTTGCTCCTCTCAAAAAGTTACACATTTTCTCCTTTGACAAAAATATTTTTAAAAAATTCTCTCATCCTGAAAATAATTTAAAATTAATTATTTTTAATGATAAAAAAAATTCAAAAAAAAATTTTAAACAAAAAATTATTGAAAAAAATTTTTGACCAGAAATCTCTTTGAAAAAATCTCTCCACGAAAACTATTTTTATTAAAAATGTAGGTAGGTAAAGGTATTCACAAAATAATATCTTTCGACCAAGAAAATTTTTTGAAAAAAATAAATAAATAAATAGGTAACCTATATTGACAAAAAAAAATTTGATGGAAAAATCATAAAAAAAATTCCCCTGACAAAAAATCTTCTGGAAAAATTCTCTTGAGTTTTGACAAATAATGTTTTTAAAAAAATATTTTGATGAAAAAATTTCTGAACAAAATTTCTTACAAAACAAGTTCTGGAAAAAATATTTTTTGTAAGAAAAATCTTTAAAAAAAATCCCCTTCTGAAAATAATTTAAAATAGGTAAATAATTTTTTATTGTAAAAAAAATCGAAAAATTTTTGTAACAAAAAATAATGGAAAAATTTTCTTGACAAAAAAACCTTTGAAAAAATAGTTTTGCCAGATAACTATCTAATCTTTTTAAAAAAATATTTTGATGAAAAAATTTATGAATAAAATTTTTTCATTAAAAAATTATTGAAAACATTTTTACCTACTTACCTACCTAAAAATCTTGAAAAAAAAATATTAAAAAAATTTCTTTGCATGAATAAGAACGTTCTGAAAGAAATACATTTCAAAATTTCTCAAATTATTAATAATGTATTTTAAGTAAGTTGTATTATCCAAAATTAAAGGAGGGGAGGGATCCAACTGAAAAAATTCTCAAATAAAAGTTTTAACTCGAAGTTTCAGGAATAGGTTTGGTTATGAAGAAAATTTCGATTGGACCCCTCCCTCCCCACCAATTTTGGATAATACAACTTACTTAAGATACATTATTAAAAATAGGGGGGAGGTAAGCGGTCTAATTGAAAAAAATTTGAAACAAAAGTTGTAGCTTGAAATACTATGAATAATTTTAGTTATTACAAAAATTTTGATTGGACCCCTCCTTCCCCACCAATTTTGGATAATACAACTCACTTAAGATACATCATTAAAAATAGGGAGGAGGTAAGCGGTCCAATTGAAAAAATTCTCAAACAAAAGTTTTAACTCGAAGTTTTAGGAATAGTTTTGGTTATGAGGAAAATTTCGATTGGACCCCTCCCTCCCCACCAATTTTGGATAATACAACTTACTTGAGATATACATTATTAAAAAAAGGGAGGAGGTAAGCGGTCCAATTGAAAAAATTTTCAAACAAAAGTTGTAGTTTGAAGTTCTATGAATAATTTTGGTTATTACAAAAATTTTGATTGGACCCCTCCCTCCCCTCTAATTTTGAATATCAAATATCTATGAAGTTCTGGACTTGATAAAATTCAATTCAAGAGAGTAAATGTGACACATTGGTTGGATCCATAGACGCTTGTCTGCCACAAAGGGTCGAAATTTTGTTTGAAAACAGTGTTGCCAACCGATTTTGCTTGGCAAAAAATATAAATTTTCAAAGCTTTGTAGCTCCTTCATTTTTAGATTTAGGCAACCTATGTATATAAAGTTTTTTGTTAATCGCACTCGGTTGTATTCAAATCTCAAGCCTTGTTACTCTGAACCGGGACACCCTGTATACGAAAAATATTCTACGAGCTTGGTACGAGTATTATGCGGATATACGCATTGTAGATGCACAAACGAGGACAATCTGTATAAATCAACGAGTGACGTGCCGGTGTAGAAAAGTTGTGCTTTTGGATGGAACTTTTATCCAATCATATCTTAAAGTTTAAACTTTCATTTGTATTTTTTTCGCGCGCAAGCCAGGCCACGTCAGGCTACGTCTTCGACTTGGGAATTCAGCTCTATATGTCTGCGGGTGAGCTCGGGCGAGACGACGAGAACGAAAGAGGTATGGATTGTTGGTCGGGCCGGGGGCGCGGAGAGGGGTACGTAGCGATTTACATAATCCGCGAATATATCGTCAAATTCGATTCCGCGTATCTTCAGAAGAAGAAATAACAGTAATGCATTAAATTTTCCAAATAAGAGGAAACATTTTTGTAATTTCGGTAGACACTCCGTGGCCCCGCCGATCTCGGGGGTTTTTATTCGTATGACGTTGTTTAATATATTTTCTGGCAACGGAAGCTTATAAAAGAGAAGTAGTACGTATTACACAGGAAAGATTTGTTACTGACTTTTAATTTATGGGTCTGCACTTTGGGACGCTTGGCAGTCAACCGATAAATTTGTTCTTTTTCAGGCCCCAGTTTTTATCCAATAGTTTACGACTTGCGAGCACCCTCCCCCTCCCCTCCTCGGCTCGTCGCTTCTGCGCTAGTGTCCCCGTTTAAAAATAGACACTCCGCTATTATCTTATCTCTCGCTCTTTTTCTCTTTTCTTCTTTTTCTTTCTTTTTTCCCAGTTCTATGCGCTTTCTTTTTTCTTTTTTTTTCTATTTCTTTTTCTTATTTTCTTTATATACTATATACTTTCTTTCTGTCCTTTTTTTTTTTTTTTTTTTTTTTTTTTTTTTTTTGTATTTTACTTGAATTATATTCTTCGATATTATCCTGTTTATTTTCTGGTAAATAAACTCCATTTATTCAGCATCTTTATTAAACTGGAGAATGTCTTTTAGTCGGGAAAATTGGATAGAAAATTAAAACGGCCAGCGGCGTCTGAGAATTCACCTGATCCTCGACGGTGTTTCAGTAATTTAAATTTTTTTTCTCCTAGAAATACGAGTTAATACGTATGCTCGTGGTACTTGGTTCGTATTATAAAAGCTGGCGCGAAGTACACGAATGAAATTAGAATTACAGCAGCGACGTAAACGAAATTAATTTTTAGAGTCGTTTCGAAAGATTCGATGGTGCTGGCGATTTATTCGAGCGTATACGAGAAATTTATTCGGGAATTTGTTACCGTACCGTGATCCCCTCCTGAGTACTTTGCCCCCTTTTTGTACCATGGGTTCTATGCTATTGCTGCTGCTGTTGCGGTTTTGCGTGCGTGTGGTGTATTTTTGGAATTAAACGGTGTGGTACGGTGTATCTACGTTGTTAGGATGCTGGAAAACTCGAATAATACGATTGGAATTTGTTTTTGTTTTTTTTCTCTCTCCGAGTTTGCTTTGTTTTTGTTTTCCATTCCCAACTTGGGAGATGTGGTTGGCGCCGCGGAAGCCAAAGATGGGCAGATGTAAGAATGTTGTGTCGTGTACATGTATTAGATGTACTTACTCGTCTTAAATGAACCTATCTATCGAGTGCATTTGTAAAGGAATTTTTCTATTTTTTGTTCGTTTAGCTAAAAGATGGGTTTGGAGGTGGGGGATTATTGGTCAAAGGATGGGTAGGGCTGTTTTTAGAATTAATTATTGTTCGTATATAGGTTTTGTTATTTTGGAATGAGAAATTTATGTGATTCTAAAAAGAGCACTTAGTAAATACTTATATTGAAAGTCTTTCAAAATACAATATGTTTTGGAGCCCCTAAAAGATGCGTTTTCTATTTTTTCCATCGAATTGTTGTGAATTTTTTTTCAGCCTAATTTTCACTTTCACGTAAACAAATAGTCCTACGTTTTTTAAAATTATTTCTATAATAATTTTTATAAAGACTGTGAGGAAAAAATTTAAAAATTTTCTTGGAAAACATTTAAAAAATTTTATTTTACAATTTTTCAAAAATAGAAATTAAAAATTTTAAAAAAAATCCAATTTTTCCAAATTTCATTCAAATGCCATTTTCACTTCTTTTTTTTTAAACTAACTATATGAGATGCAAAAAAATTTGTTTAGTTTTTGTTTGAAAGGATTTAACTAATTTTTTTCGAAAACAATTTAAAATCTTGTAAAAAGCCAATTTTTTCCAAATTTCATTCAAATGCTATTTTTTTTAAAAATTAGATGGGAAGCAAAAAAATGTTTAGATTTTGTTTGAAAGATTTTTTTTTCGAAAACAATTCAAAATTTTGTAAAAAGCCAATTTTTTCCAAATTTCATTCAAATGCTAAGTATTTTCATTTTCATTTTTTTTTTTTTTTTTTTTTTTTGATTAGATGGGAAGCAAAAAATTTTTGGATTTTGTTTGAAAGGATTTAATTTTTTTTTCAAAAACATTACAATTTCGTTGAAATTGCAGAAAAAATTCAGTCTTGTTAAAAAGCAATTTTTACCCAATGTATTTAAGAGGAGTTTTTCTAATTTTGATGAAATAAGTATCTATAAAAAAAATTAAAACTTTGCTGAATAAAAAAAAAATACTTAATAAAATTTTGAAATTGCTATTTTACAAATTTTATTCAAATTCAAGAGATTTTTTCTTGAAAATTTAGTTGAAATTTAGTTGAAAATTTTTTGGGAAATGTTCATAAGCAATTTTCAAGTTTTTAAAAAATTTTTTGTAATGAAAAAGATCAATAATATTTTGTTGAATCGAAATTTTTAGGTAATCTCGTGGAAATTAAAACTTTTCCAAAAGTTGGAATTTAATTTTTCTAAATAGGTACTTTTTTATTTCAATTTTTAAAAAATAAAAATTTAAGAATTTTGTAAAAAGTTTTAGCTGATTTTTTCGAAGAAAAAAATCAGCTATTAAATTTGACCCGTTGGTAGCAGTGGGGGGTGGGAGTGATATTTCTCGACGTTTTATGACAAAATATGACGATTGGCACTAATTTTGCATTTTGGTATTTCTTTATTATAACTATATATATGTATGTATGTATAGACCAAAATTTGTTGGTGCGATAACTCGAGTTATAATTGATGGAATTAGTTGAAATTTATATCAATGGTAGAGGGTCATTGGGAATAGAAGCCTATTGAATTTGAACGAAAACGGTTCGCGGGTTCGCGAGATCAAAATTTTCAAAGCTCATTAGCTCCTCAAATATGGCAGATGGGTGAAATTTGTTCATAACTTTTTCTGTAGTAGTGATTGAGATTTAACCAAAAACGTAACAATAACGTTACAGTTACGTTATTGTAACGTTAATAATCTGGTATTAATGTTGTTATGACGTATCTATTATTTGTGTGAAAAAACATCATTATAACGCTTCAATAACGTTATTATAGTAACGTTACTATAACGTTACTGTAACGTTATTTTTGTATTTTTTGTTATATTTCATCAATAGCATCACTACAATACGTTTCTATAAAGTTATTGTAACGTTATTGTTTCGTTTTCGGTTGAAAAAAATTTGTTCATAACTTTTTCTGTAGTAGTGATTGAGATTCAATAAAAAACGCAACAATAACGTTACAGTAACGATATTTTAATGTTATGACGTATCCACTATTTGTGTGAGATTTCCATCATAATTCAGGATCAGGTAATTTTATAATTGAATGAATGCTACAATGATATGACAGGAGTGAGAGACATTCATAAGAACAAGAAAAATAGAAAAAAATCAGCTTGTCTACCGCAGATGCTGCGGAAGAGTTTTTTTTAAACCATTTCTTTTCTGGTATAAATTTTTATCAATTTTGCAAAAACAGTTTATTTTATATGTAGGAAATGCAAAATTTTAAAAATTTATTCAAACACAATTTTTACTTATTTAAGTACCTAACTACCTAGCACTACCTACCTAGCCTAGATTTATAATTTTTTGAAAATTAATAGACAATAAAAACCACTATAAATGAAATGATCCTCATCTTGAAATTTTTTAAATTTTTTAGTGATTTTTTTTTGGAATTTGTGAGTTTTGTAATCGGCAGATTTTTTACAAGTTTTTTAAGCTTCTAGAATTTCCTATACTCACCTACTTGATTTTTTTCTAACTTTTTTAATTTTTCAAAAAATTTAAAAAATTTAAAAAAAAAATTGGAAACACCCTAAAACCCTATTGACGAACCGATAGGATTTTTTTTTGGGGGGGGGGGGGGGGTTGTAGAAAATCAGTGAAAATGTCAACCCAAACAAATAAAAATGTTCAATTCCACTATTGTAGGTAATCAAAAAATTAAAAATGACAATGAGTGATTTTTTTTCAAAAAATTTTAGAAATAGTTTGTGCTCCAAAAAATTTTAAATTTTCAACTTTGAAAAAAAAAATGGAAAATTGGCAATTTCTTTAAATTTTTAGACTTCTACAAAATACTGATATTTCTGTCTTATCTCATAATTGATGAGTTTTTAGGACATTCAAAAATTTCAAAACTGCTGAATCAACATTTTATTGAATTGTAGAATTTATTTATTTTCTTAAAGTTTCAATAACTTACTTTTAAATTTCATAATAATTTTAAAAATTAAGTAAGAATATTCACTATCATTTTTTTTTTTTTTTTTTTTAAACTTTGTCGAATTCACATAGTCAAGCGAAAATTTAGTTGAAATACAAAAAAATGAAATCAACAAACGGAAATTTTATTGGATTTTTTTGAAAATGAAGTTTTAGAATTTTTTTCAAATTTATTCCTGATAAGTACATATTTAAAAAAAATTTTCAAACCAACAATATTTTTAACATTTTTTCTTATGATTGAGAAAAAAAAATTGTCAATTTTTAAAAATTTATTCAAGATCATTTCTTCAGTTTTTTTGTTTAAAAAAATTACAATTTTGCTGAAATCATTTTTCTTCTGATTTGGTTCAACATTGAGTTTTTTTTAATGTCGTTAAAATCAAAAAACCAATTTGAAAACAAAAAAAAAATTATTGATATTTTTAAAATTAGTATTTTAAAAAGAGTTGATGATTTTTATAAAATTTGTAGATACAGAAGTCGCATTTAAAAATTATTCATTCAATAAAATTTTTTAAAATTTTTTTGAGAGGATAAAAATACTTCAAATTTTATCAAAAACAAAAAGAATATGGGTCATGAATTTTATTCAAATTTTTTTTTTAAAAGTTAGCCTAGACCATGACTTTTGTTTATTTTGTTAAAATTGAAAAAATTGACTTCTCCAGGTACAAAAAAAAAATCATCAAAATAAGCTTCAACTTAAGCCATAAAAATTATAAATTTCATTTTATGGTTTTCTTCGATTTTCAAAATAAATAGGTACAATTTTTATTAGGTAGGTATATTTTTGGTTGTTTAATAAAAATAAATGAGTCATCAAAATTCCCTTAAAAAAAAATAAATAAATAAATAAAAAAAACTGATGAGAAAATTTCATTAATAAAATCATTCATTCTCTCGTAATTAATTTACGACTCGAAAAAAAAATGCACCGACAACCATATGGTTTGTTAAAAACTTCGTCTCAAGTTCACTTAAAGTTGCCTTAATATTCGAGCCAATTTTTCTTCAGGTTTGTTAACAAACGAATAAACCGTTGAAAAATTTGTTTATAAAAATTTTTGGCAGTGTTATCACGTATAAAAGGTGAACAAACCCGTCGTAAAATGTAAAATTTACGACGCTATGGCGAGATAATTTTTTTTCAACCTCTGTATCATTCTATATACTTTTCTCAAAGGTGAAAGATTATTAGAATAAAAAAATGAAAAATAAATACATAGGTAGGTAGTCAGGTACGTAAAACCTCACACTTGAGTGCGATTTCTCCGAAGGGAATACCCGGACGAGACGCAGGTATCGTCGATAAAAATCTAACACCAGATACAATTTAGCTTTTATTTTTCTCTCTGTAGGTATATCTAACTACCTTATAGATACGAATATGTATGTACATATGGCCAAAGGCATGCACTAACGTTTTGATAAATCATGTCGCGCACCGTTGGATAAATTTGTTCAGTTGCGAGAGCACCTCACACCTCTCTCGTCTCAATTCGTCGCGCAGAACTGTTTATAGAAATATACGTATATACAAATTTTTGGAGTTTTTTCCACCGCTGCTGCGACACCGATGCATTTAAATAGGTTCAGGGGGAAGAAAAATCCACAATAAATACGCGGGGTCGCGGGTCGGTCCGCATCAGAGCAGCGTTTTCTAGTAAAAACATTTTAAACGGCGAATATTCGCTGGTAATATGGTGTAAAAAACGTGAAAAACAGCACCTTAAGGAATAAAACAGATAAAAACAAAAGCGAAAAGAAATAAAGAACGAGCAATGTATACTATACGTATATATACGAGAGAAGAGAAGAGAGAGAGAGAGAGACCCGTATACATAGCAGCGAATACACAGCCAGAGAGAATCGTCCGTCGCGAGGGAAACACCGTATATGAGTAAGAGAGAACCCACGAATATATGTGAGAAAAACGAGAAGCGAAGAAAGGAAAAAAAAAGCCAGAGAAAAAAAGAGAAAAGAGGAGGAAGACAAGCTGGGGAAAAAAAGGAGAAGAAATACCAGCAACGGTAGAAAGAGAGGAATAATTTATGGCTGTCGCATTGGTCGGAAAAATAAGGTATCTAAATGGAAAGTTTAAGAGAGGGAAAAGATAAATGTGACAGAAGAGAAAATACAAAGTTGTCAGATAAGGGATGAAAATGCTCAAATAACGCGCGAGAGGGGAAACTTATAATGGCTTTTATACCTTTACGCGATATAATTGGATTTTGTTTTGTAAAAAGAAAACTTCTCGATATCGATTTTAAGTTTATTTTACGCGTGAATTTTACCAAAGGTATCTGCGATCGCCTGCACTACATTGAATATTTTGTTCCAATCCCCCCGCCCCTCCTCCTACGACTCCTATTTCTTCAACGTATGTGTTAGGATAAGAATTCGCCAAATGGGATTTCACCAGAGGGTTTTACGTTCTGCAAATGTAGGCGTTGGGGAAAAAAAACAACCGAGTTTTAATCTGCGGTTCGCGGTATTGAATTTAATTATCGATAAATTGGCGATTTATAAGGGTGCATTTGAATTTAGTACAACGAGCGGAGAATATCACCAGTAGAGGGGTTTTCGCCTTTCGGGCAACGAACGCCCATAATTTAAAGTCGAGGTTTTGTTTTTAATTTTTTTTCTCTCTCTATACAGTTTTGGGCATTTGTGCGAAGTACAAATAGCGTCGGGCTGTTTCCATCGTATGAAATAAAACGCCATAAATTTCGCATCGATGTGTAAGTTCCAAGCGAGGCGAGAAAATAACGTCGTTTAATTTAGATGGAAAGTTTACCACCAGAAGCAGCATCCCTCTTCCTCTGTGTAGTTTGTATATAGTTAAATTCCAATGATAAAGCACTCTATAGTTTTGAACTCGCAATTGATGTTGGTTTTTTACACGGTATATTAGATGATTTTTTTTTGGTTTGGAAAAGTCAGAAATTAAATTTTACTTGATGGTGAACGTTCGGAGAGGGGTAAAAATATGTGTACTTATGACGTACTAAGGGATCATTGGAAATAACTGTTTTAAATTTGAGTCCAATTGGTTCAGTGCAAACTCACCAAAATTTTCGAACCCTAAATTCTACTCCTCATTTATATGTATATTAACTATTTCCTGAAAATTGATCATTATTGTCAAATGTAAAATTTGGAAATTTTCACAAGAATAATCTTTATTAAAATATGTTTCCTTAGATTCCAAAAAAAATTTTATCAGATCAAAATTGTGACTATTTTACTGAAAAATTCTGATTTTCACACGAAATTTTCAAAAAGCAAAAACTGTCTAATACATAACCGTTTTTTAAAAATTTTTGAGAGGTCAAAATTGTAAATATTTTTACAAAAAAATTCCTGATTTTCAGTTGCTTTTTTTTTTTTGCAAGAACAATAAAATTTCAAGATTTATTTACAACTAAGTATTTTCTACCAAATTTTTTTTTTTTAAAGAGTCAAATTAAAAATGCTTTGTAGTATTTTTTTTTTTTGAAAATTCAATCAAAGCTCGCCACTATGGCAAAGGGGGACCGTTATTCGCTATGTAGTACTATCTATGGTTGTAATATTTTCGCCAATAAATTTCAATTTCAATTTCAATATCGGTAGGTAGGTAGGCATTTTACTTAACAAAATTTTTGCCATGGAAAAAATTACAAAAATTTTGCAATTTTTTGGTTTTCTTTAAATTTTTTTGATAAAATTTGTAAGCACAAGGACAAAATTGTGAATATCTTACAAAAAATTCTCATTTTTTCAATTTATCGCGAGGACAATTTGGAAAATATTTTACAAAAATTTAATTTCAAATTCAACTCCTAAAATTTTTTTCTCCAAAAATTTTTAAAATGTCAAAAATCACAAAAAAAATTCTAATAAAACTTTAAACTTACTATCGCCATGTTTTTTTGCTATTTTATCAACTTTGAAACAATAAAAATAATTATTGGAACATTTTAAATATGAAGTAAGTACTTATAGGTATCTACTTTTAATTTTTGAAGTTTTTTTAAATACCTACTTAATTAAATTTTTGATAAATTATAAATAATCCAGACCCTCAAAAACCTGAGCCTGGTAAAATTGAACCCACTTCCACCTTATTCTGGGTGAACCTGATTCAATTTTCATAGTTATTACTAAAAATTCGAAAAATTAAAAAAAATGTTAAAATCCGACAAAAACAAGAATTTTGTTAATTTTTTAAAATTTTAATAGGTAAAATTTTCAAAACTGGGCTAAACTTTGAATTTTAGAAAAATTTTAAAATTTTGTTAATCATTATTAAATTCAGTAAAAATTGTAATTTAGGAACATTTTACAAATGTTAGGTATCAAATTAAGAATCGTGATGATTTTCAAAATTTCACAAATTTTTGAAATTGAAAGAAATTTTCAGTTTGACAACATTTAAAAATTTACCAAATTCCTTGAAATTTGGTAGTTAATTTCCTAACTTCAAAACCTCTGAAAATTTTGAAAAAATGTCAAAAATTTGACAAAAACAAGAATTTTGTTAATTATTAAATTTTAATAAAATTTTCAAAATTGGGCTCAATTTTGAATTATAGAAAAATTTCAAAATTGTGTTAATCACTAATAAAATTCAGTAAAAGTTCAAATTTAAGAAAATTTTTGAACTTTTATCAACTCAACAATTTCAAATTTTAAGAAATTTTTGAAATTGAATAAATTTTTTAAGTTTGATAACATTTGAAAATTTGCCAAATTCCTTAAAATTTGGTAATTTCTCGTTTAAAAATTTTTTGAAGTTGGATTCATTTTTTAAATTTCAATAACTTTTAAAAATTTGAAAAAATTTCAAAATTCAACAATAATTGGGATTTTGTAATTTTTTTAATTCTATTCAAAATTGGACCAAATGGAAGTTTGGTAAATCTGTACAATTCTTGAAATTTCGCAGGTATAATTTTCGTCAAAATTTCATGATTTTTAAAGTTCAATAGTTGTGTAAAAGTTGAACATTTTTTCAAAATTCGACAAAATTTTTAACCAAAAAAAAAAGAAGGTTTTCTCATTTTTTAATTTGATGATTTTAAATTTATTATATTTTGATTCAAAATGATTGGCAATTTTGAAATGTTAATAAATTTTTAGATTTCGATTAGTCACAATTTTTTTTTTTTTTTGTAGTAACTATTTAAAAAATTTAATTTTATCTATGTGTGACGTCAAACGTGAATGAATTTGATTTGATTTCTTGAAGATATTTTTATTATTGTATTAATCAATTTGTTTATTCATTTATTCATTTTTTTTAAAACGATTTTTCATGCACTTTGAAAATTTTCAACTTTTTACTTGGATTTTAACTCTCATGAAATACATAATTTGTTTTAATAAAATGATGGGAAAACCGATCTCAATTATTAATGTCAAAATTTATTGAAAAATATTGCAATATTGTAAAGGCCATCTTGAAGTACAAAGTTTAATTTTTAATTACTCATAGACAGTAAAAACCTTGTCAATCTTTAAGAAAATACAATTTTCCAAATTTTCACCAAATGGAACGTTTTTAAGCTATTTGTTTACGTTTGATGGAAAAAAATAAATTGCTCGAAACAACATAAATTCTAATACATAGGCAGAGGCAAATCCTTCTGTAATTTTTCACTCTCCAAACAAAATTTACTAACCAAATCCATCGTTGGCAAACCTAAAAAAGCCAACTCGGCAAAAAACAACGAAATCCGAAAACTCACAAAGAAAAAAATTTCCGCCGCCATAAATAGACCTTACGCCAAATCTTAAAAATTACCTCAAACACCTCAGAAAAAAAAATTCCAACCTACGTAAATTCTAATTCACCACGATTGCGGGCTGGTTTTCGTTTCGGTGGCCTTAATCAGCCATAAATTACATTCGGGCTTATCCTCTTATATCAACCTCTCGCTCATCTCACCCTTTCACAAAAACACCTCAAACCACGCTATAAATAAATTCACCGAATAACGCGTAAGCGTAAGCCGAAGCGCTAAATTAAGCCCTTCTTACCCTCTAGTTTGGGCCGGCGATGTGAAGTCGAGGCGAAGGCAAAAATTACCATAAATTCTTTCCCATTATACACGAAACACTCGAAAAACGCCAAGAACCCTCGAAAACGAGAATAACAATAAAAAAAAAGGGTTATTTAAATTCGCTGCTTATTAACACTCCATATTTTGTCGAGAAAATACGCCGCCATAGAACGTCAATTTGTGCAGCGCGACGCACCGCATACGATTTCTTCGAGTTGGGAAAAACCGCAGCAGCAGCGTCTTACGTATAGCTTATTTATCTATTTTGCGAAGAAAAAAGGGGAATGAATCGTTCGGGATGGCACCGCACGCCGCTGCCAAATAAAAGATATAATTTCACCTTTTGAAAAAATATATTAGGTTTGTTGGAAGAAATGATTTTCTTTAACCGGCACACTTTAGCTAACTTTGTTCTACACCAAAAAAGAGGGAGCCGTTTTTACTCGTGTAGATGTATGTGCTGTGTTTTGTATACTATATAGTATTGCAACAGTGCGGTATAAGTAATCAGTTTTTAAAGGGAGCATTTTCGGGTATTTTGATTCATGATCTTCAAGGGTGCTAATGCGCAACATAAACGAAGATAAGGAAGTTTTATGATTATTATTAAACGCGACAAAAAAATTTATAACGAGAGAACTACCGCGTGCCACCTCTGCCTGATGCCTTTTCTACGTGGCCTGGCGTGGTGCGGCGTCGTGTCGAGTTACTTCGACAAGTACACAAAAGTATTAGCTGGTTTTTTTTTTACCTTTGGCCTACTCTATTCCGAGTTTCTTGATAAACTGATTTTTGTTAGTTTAGAATTTATAAGTAACAGAAGAGCTAGTTTTTTGTTAGAACAAAAAAAAAAAAAAAAGAAGGAAAACTATGGTGTCAGAAAAGTGATACCTCCCGTGTAGCAATTGTCGACATCGACATTTATGTCGACAAAATTCAGACACATTTTTTTCTCGGTTAACGATGAATTAAAAATGATATTTGAGATTTAAAGTAATGTTCTATGTTAAACATAACTGTTCAATCAAAATTTTTGAATTTTTCTCAGTATTTTCCTATAATTTAGAAAACGTTATTTTTCTACGTAGACAAGTCGATGTAAAAATCGATACTCGATAAACGCATCGACATTTATGTCGACAATTTCTGCCAATTAAATTTACAAATTTTATATCTAAAAAGAACTAAAAACAATTAATAGGAACATTTTAAGCTCAGGAATAAATAATTTTTGAAAGAATCACAAAATTTTCTTATTTTTTAAAGTTTTGAATAATACAACCACTTGTCGAGTTATTGTCGACATAATTGTCGATGGTCGAATAATGCATCGACTTCACTGTCGACAGTGTCGACCAGAGGAATTTTAAGTCGAGATAGTGTCGATGTGATTGTCGAGGGTCGAATAATGCATCGACTTCACTGTCGACAGTGTTGACCAGAGGAATTTTAAGTCGAGTTAATGTCGATCTAATTGTCGAGGGTCGAATAATGCATCGACTTGACTGTCGACGTCTTGAGGGTGATTGTGATACTCGCAGATAAAGTGTGTTGTGAATTAGTACATAAGGTCTAAGAATCATATCTATGTTAGTTAGACACTCGCATGTGTCCAGCTACAAATGTGGCCTCAATACCGCATATTTGACAAAAAATGTCGAAATGTTGGCTTGAACACTATTTTTGGTGTAATTTTAATATATACTTATATTGAATATTTGAACTTAGCATATTTTTCAAAATCTCATCATTGCAAATGTCGATGTGGATATCGATATAAATGTCGACACATCGAAATCGGTCACTTTTCGATCGTACATGTCGACATTTATATCGAAATTAGCATCGACGTTGCTACACGGGCTATTGTTATTTCACTCATCAGAGGTAATTATTTCCTTTCTCCTGATTTTTACAGAGAATTATTCGCGTCTAAAAATGCATCTCCAAAACATTTTGGCCAAAAGATTTTTTGAATTTTTTTCCAGCAATATTTTTTGATGAGAATTTTTCATGAAAAAATATTTTTCAAAAATTTTTAAAAAGAATTTCCAGGTTTTCATTAAAAAAATGGGAAAATTTCATGTAAGCAGAATGTTTTTTCAAATTTTTTGATAAGATTTTTGAATTTTTTTCATGAAAATTGAGAAAATTTTTGTAAATTTCTTCCAAAGAGAATTTTTTTTGCAAAAATATTTTTTTCGCAGATTTTTTCAATGTAGGTATGTATTTAGATGCAAAAAGATGTTTTCAAAAGAATCTTTTGAAAGAAAATCTGTACACTAAAGCACCGAAGATGGAAGTCCAATTTTTTTCGACTTCGAGATTTTTATTGTTTATGAACCTACAAGTGTCAAAAATTCGAAAAACGTAAAAACCTTGAAGTTGAAAAAAATGTGACTTCCATCTTCGGTGCTTTAGTGTACAGAAATATAAGTAGGTATACAATGTACCTATATATAAATACAGAATTTTTATTCTGTGGATAATATTTTTGATTTCTTTGAATAAAATTTATTGTGCAAATTCTTTTAATGGAATTTTTGAGCTAAACGTCGGCCTAGGTATAAAACCTCGTAACTCCAAAACGCAAAATTTTACAAGAGGCGATAAAAAGTGATCGGGAATGACAGTACTGAGCACTTGTAAAAGCGACTTCCATTTTTTTATGTGGGAGGGAACCTCTCCAACATAAAAAAATGGAAGTCGCTTTTACAAGTGGTCAGTACTGTCATTCCCGAACACTTTTTATCGCCTCTTGTAAAATTTTGCGTTTTGGAGTTACGAGGTTTTATACCTAGGCCGACGTAAATATCTTGAAACATCTCTAGAAAAATTTTTTGAATTAAGAGAATTAAATTTTTTTAAAGTAATTTCCATGTTATTAAGTAAGTAGGTATTGAAAAAAATCTATAAAAGAATTTAATAGGCACAATTTTTTGATCAAAATTTCAAAAAAATTTCAAAAACAATTTTTGCGAGAAAAGTCTGTTTATTACCTAATTAAAAGAATTTAATAGGCACAATTTTTTGATCAAAATTTCAAAAAAATTTCAAAAACAATTTTTGCGAGAAAAGTCTGTTTATTACCTAATTAAAATTTTCAAAAAAAGCGAATTTTTGCAAAATTGTTTTTAATCAGTGAAAATAGTTCCAATGAAATCCAATGTAAAATCCTGCTCTGATAAAATTTTAAAATAAATTTAAAATCATCAATTTTGGGAAAATTCTTATTTTCAGTAATATTTGTGAAAAATCTGACTAATCGCAAAATTGCATTTAAACAATGAAAAAAGCTCCTCAAATTTCAATTCAAAACCCTTCTCTGATGGAATTTTTAAAAATTTTCATAATCATCAATTTTGTAAAAAAAGTTTAATTTCAGTAAATTTTGAAAAATGGATGTTTTTGCAAAATTGCATTTGAACCATGATATAAGCGCATATAATTTCAATGCAAAATCCTCCCTCATGGTGGAATTTTTGAAAATTTTCACAATCATTAATTTTGTAAAAAGATTTATTCTCAGTAAGTTTTTGAAAAATGTACGCTGAATAAAATGAATTTTCAAAAACCGTAATGAGTCTGGGTAAAACACAGTCATTTTAGGACACGTCGCCAGTTTTAGAATCATTCCGGTGAAAAACAGAAAAGATTCAGTTCTATTCCAGAATGATTACGGAGACTCCGTAATCATTCTGGAATAGAACTGAATCTTTTCTGTTTTTCACCGGAATGATTCCAAAATTGGCGACGTGTCTCAAAATTACTGTGTTTTGCCCAGAATCATTACAATCCATTTTTTTCAGTGTAACTTTTTGCAAAATTGCATTTTAATCAATAAAAAAGCTCAAAAAAAGTCCAACGCAAAATCCTCCTTTGATGTCATTTGTGTAAAAATTTAAAATCATCAATTTTGTGAAAAATTTCATTTTCAGTATACCTACCTATCTATCAGATGTTCTTTTTTTCATGAAAATTTTCAAAATATTTCCTTTCTGCTAATTTTTATGGCGAAATTTTCAGCCAAAAAATGCATTTTTCAAAAGAATTTTTAGATTTGTTAGAATTTTTGATTTTGTTTTCATGAAAAATTTTCAAAAAAATTTTTGTTACTACTTCCTTTCTAAAAAAGAATTTTTTCAATTGAGAGACATTTCTCAAAGATTTTTTGAATGAATTTATATGCAAATTTTTTGTGAAAAGAAGTTTTCAAAATATAGAGGTATTTTTAAAAAAATAATGAGATTTTTGATTTCATGAAAGAAAATTTTCTGAATATTTTCTTTGTGTGAATTTTTTTCATTGAATTTTTTGACCTAAAAATATCCTAGAACATCTTGAAAGAATTTTTGAATGTTTTTATTTAGAAAAATAAAATAATAACAAAAAAAAAAAAATATACAAGATAGACAATTTTTTGTAAAAAAAATAGTAGGTACGTACTACGTAGGTAGGTACTTGGTATAGGTTTTGATAAGTATTTTTCAAATCAGATTTTTGAATTTCCTCAATGCCAATTTACAAAATATTTCGTTCTGGTAAATTTCTTTTCGTAAAAAAACTCTTCTTTTCAAAAAAAATTTTTTAAATTATTTTTTGAAAGAATTTGCAAGTTTTTGTTTTTGAAAAAATTTTGTGAGAAAATATTTTAGAATTTTTTGATACCCTAGGCACTTGATATTAAAAAAAAAATTTATTGAAAATTTTCAAAATATTTCATTTCTGCAAAATGTAAGAAAAATTTTTATGCCAAAAGTAACTTCAAAACATTTTTTGAAATATTTCTAATTTTTGTTTCTAGTTTTCCAGTGAATTTTTTGAAAAAAAAAAAAAAAAAAAAAATCATATATCTTAATAGGATGTTTACCCGTCTATTTTTTACGAATGGATATAGGTATTGTAATGGAATATATATCTACCTACTTAATAATTGACAAAGGAATTTCTTTTTTTGAGAAATTCATTTTTAATAGCCTCTTTTTTGTTCTTGCTGAATTCAATGCTAAAAATTCGCATTCTAGTGTCAATTTTTTGTTTGTTAATTTCAAAAAATCCAAGCTTTATAATTTCACATGAAATTTTTTAGACTGGATGCAAATTATCTTGAAAAATAATTTTTCATTTTTAGGTAATAAATAAAATTTTCAAAATTCAATTTTTTTCTAAATGTAGAGTAATTTTTTTATTTTTGAAAATTTTACTCATCCATATTTTGGTAATCAAAGATGGAAAATTGAATCGCATAAATTGGAGTCTTTGTAAGAATTTCGAGATTCTTACAAATAAGAGAATGAATCAAAATTTATAAGGAACAATCATTAAACCAAAACTATGCCGAATGTTGCACTAGTTTCAAACTATAGGGTATTAAATCGTTTCCTCCGCATGCCCTCGTAATTTGCACGCTGACTCGTTCCCATCTCGCGTCGACGTTTAAGAAATTACCGTCGAAAATTTTTGAGAATAACTGAGAACAAATTATATACACGAAGCCTGGTCGACGAATCGCATTAGTTGGCGCAAAAAGGGTGCAAGATGTTTCCTCGAGAAAAGAACGTAGGTACCTATAGCAGCCGCCTTGTTCTTCGCCGCGTGCGCCATGCCATCGTCAACAACGCCATAGATTCGCAGTACCTCGCTTCGTTTTCCATGCCCAACCACACTGGTGGAGTTTTCGCTCAGCAGCTTCCGCGCTACTCTACACAGCATAGTAGGATAAACTTATTAGAAAATAACAGATGTGAGTTATTGCATATTAATCTTATACACGAGCGCAGGAATGAAACCATCTCTTCTGCTGTGAGCCGCCGAGTTCACCCACCCCGGCCTGCCCCGCTCGCCTTTGCCTATACTACGTGTTGTTTTTCCAAGCAACAGCAGCGCCATCGCCCAACTTACTTCTACGCCGCGCCGCCGTCTTGATTCTCTCAGCAGAATTTGTAACGATGTTAATTATAAGTTTTGCGGGCTTTTCTCTATAACACGCCATATTGTGTAGTCGACGAGAGCGACCACCGCCTGTGTGCTCGGTTCACCTCTCTTCGTCTTTTTTTCCAACCCCTATCATCGCGTCTCTCTGGTATCTCCCAGAATCCTTATTCGATCCTTTAGAAATATAACGTCGTCCATCTATAGATATCCCGATGCTCTCGCTCCCTTCGTTCGTCTTCTCTACTTTCAACCTCCCACGAATTTTCCCCGCAAGCTGATTAAAAAAGGGTTATATATTATTTCGAGACTTCTTCTCGTAGCTCTGTATAATATTCTGTAATTCATCGCCGCACCGCATCGCATCGTGCCTGCGAATAAGGCGAAATTATTGGCGTTTCCGTTTCTCTTTAATTACCGCGCAAAATATCTCGAATAACGTTAATTTTCACGCTTCGTAAAATGCGCGACATATGCGAGCTGATACTCGATGGGGTCCAATTAACTTTCTGCTGATGGTGCAGTTTGGTTCGTCCAATGATGAATGATGTTGAGTTTTTTCGTCGGTTTGCTGTTGCGAGGAAATTTTGATTGATTTCGATGATTGAAATTCGTTCCTGGGTCATTTTTTATCACGTGTTGGCTAAAAAAAGGTGAAAACAAAGGATAATTAAAGTTAACCGAAATAAGATAATTATTGTGAAAATTTGCCCATTTCATTTTCATTCAATTGATCATGATCATTGAACTAAAATGAGCCATTTTACGTACAATTGAATTTTTTTTCAATTCATTATATTTTTTTGAATGAGGAATTTCTTAAAGAATTAAAAAAATTCTAGAATAGTTAATCTGGGTTTTAATTTTGTAAAATATTCATACTGAGGGGGAAAATTCATATTTTCTGGAATTTTTAGCATTCTAGAATTATAAATGTTCTCTAAGTTCATCAAAATCAAAAAAAAAAAAAATGCTTAAAATTTTTTCACAAAAAACAAAAATTCTTGAATTTATTTTCAATTTAAAAAAAATATAGGGAGTTATTTTAAACAATTTTTCTAAGAGATAGGTAATTTTTCATTTTTTACAAATAAAAAATAATTTTAAACGAAATTTTATGAGCAGGTAGATAAATTTGCAAAGAACAAGATTATTGTCTGTTTTTTTAGAGAATTTTTTTTTTATACCTATAGAAAGCTTTTCATTGATTTTATGAGATATTTTTGGTAATACATAAGTTATTTTTTGGGCGATGCTTGAGTAGCTGAAAAAAACAATAAGTTTTTAGAAAAAATTAATCTTTTCAAAAAATTTTCTAGAACTTTTTTTTTTTTTTTTTTTCAAAAAAAGACACAATTTTATTTGTGAAGCTTTTTCTCAGCTTCAAAAAATAGGAAGACTTGATACGTTTTTACAGGATTTTTTTACGATGGAAAAAAAATTCCCAAGGAACTATTTCATGATAGAAAAAAATCAGCCAATTGAGTAATTTTTCCAAAAGATGATTTTTTGAAAAAATAATGAATAATAAAAAAAATTTGATAGTTTTTTTAGGTGTTTTTTCTAGTTTCAACAATATTTTTGCAATAGAGTAAGTAGGTATACTTACATTTTTCTGGAAATTATTTTTCACGGGAATTTTTCAAGTCTTTTTTGGCAATTTTTTCAAAAATTAAAAAAATATAACTTAAATTAGGTACCTACCTATTTCGAAAAAATATAACATAGATTTTCTCGAAGAAACTTTATTTTGTATGACAATTTTCTTGAAAATTTTTTGTGCTCAATTTTTCAATAATTTTTCATTTTTTTTTAAATTAAAAAAATTAAAAATAAGTATTTAATAATTTTTAAGTAAGTACCGATGTTTATTTTTCAATTTCAACAAAATCAACAATGTTCTTTCCAAAAAAAATTAATTATCTAGTGGTAAAATTAGTCTTGAAATTTCAAAAAAAGAGCAAGAGAATTTTTCAAGAATAAAAAAAATAATATATTCTGAATTTTTTGCGAAGTTTTTTGAATTTTGAAAAAATTGATTTTCTATGATGAAATCAATTTTTTCAAACGGTGATTTTAAAAAAAAAAAGTTGAAAAATGTTGAAGAACTTTTGAGGGTGTTTGTTTTTTAATTTCAACAAAATCAAAAATTAATTGGTTGTGAAATGATTTTTAAAATATTTCAAAAAAGTGAGAATTTTTCTAGATACCTATTACCTAGGTAAAAAAAAATATTCTGAATTTTTTGCGAAATGTTTTGTGGAATTTTGAAAAGATGAAGTATTTTATGGTAAAAATAATTTTTCAATCGATGATTTTTCAACAAAAAAAAAAAAAAAAAAAGGAAAAAAAAAGGAAAAATTGAAAAATTCCAAGAATTTTTGAAGACGTACATTTTTCAATTTCAACAAAATCAACCAAATTAAAAAAAATTTTGAATTACCTATTTTTAGAAATTTTTTAATACTACCTAAGTTCAAGAAAATGTGCTTCAAAAAAAATTAATTATAGCGATAAAGTAATTTTTGAAATTAAAAAAAGGGAATTTTTCAAGAATTAAAAAAAATTCTGAATTTTTAGCCAAATTGTTGTTGTTTTTTGAATTTTGGAAAAATGGAGTATTTTATGACATTTTTTTAACCGATGATTTTTCAAAAAAAAAAAAAAAAAGTTACCAATGGAGAATTAGTTTGATAATTTTTTGATTTTTTTTGTTCAATAAAAAAAAATCAAGATACCTAAATACTTTTTTTCAGGGAAATTACCTAATAACTACCTACTTTGTATTGGAAATGAATTTTCACAAAAATTTTGTTAATTAATGAAAAATTTGTTCTTAAAAAATAAATAGGTCACCTATTTTTTTGGAAAAAAATTTCTCTTAGATTAAAAAATCTGAAAAAAATTCATCAACCTTTTAAAAAAAATAATTAGGTACCTAGTCAATTTTTAAGAATTTTGAAAATTTTTTGTTGTCGAATTAAAATATTAAAAAATATTTCGATGCTGCGAATGATCGTTATGATGTTCAATTTTTCATCCCACCCCCTCCCCTGGTTCATCAAAAATTACACCCCAAAGTACCGAATACTACAAACATGTACCTAACTACCAACTTTTAAACGAGAATAAAATGGCATTTTAACGTTGCACCAGCATCAAATCTGCCCCATAAACCAGGGTTTGTCGCTGTCTCCCTTACATAATTTTTACGAGCATCTTTATCGTAGCAATAATGACAATTGAAAGGGACGTGATGAGTCCTACAAACATTAAAGCAGACGCGAGCTCTCGAGTGTAATTTGAAATATACGCTTCGCGCTCGGCAAAGCGTGAAAAGAGATGAAAAAATTAGCTACATGTAATCGAGTACCTATATTTTAGTCTCTAAATTCGCGAATCATTGAAATACAAATAACTGATTTAAAGCTAAAATTCTCCATGTTAACATTTTTTTTTTCACTGATTTAGATTCAAAGAGTATTAGACCGTACCCTTTGCTAGCTCTATCCATTTGTTATAGAAAGCTTACAAATTTTTTATATCATCGCCGGAGATAATACCCTGTATATAAAGTTCAACAAAAAGAGATAAAAAATAACTAAAAAGTTTACTCGTCTCATTTTTCATCTCGCTTCTTTGTATATCTTTTTTATACATTTTTTTAACAGCTCGCGGGGGCATAAAGAGGGACTTCCATTTTTATTTTTCTCCTTCTGATGCTGGTCGACATTACCCAGATGTAAGTCGACGTCGGGTGCATTAGTTAGCAGCTAATTATAGCGCTAATATTACAAATGGTTTTTTACTGCAGCGAGAGGAAAACGAGAAAAAAACGAGAGGCGATGGAATCGCGTTCTTTTTTTTTAATTTCTTAAACCGCCATTTCGAAAATTAAATTCATCCGCGGATAACGTTACTCGGTGGCCATATGGCGTTATTAATTACGATCCTGGTTCGGTTTGTATTTTTGTAATTTATAATTTTTGCTTTTCTTTTGCGGTTACTTTTTCGTATATATCAACTCTGGAGCTTGTAGAGATGGTACAGATGATGGGAGCGAAGGTGGACTCGGTGATTTATGGGTACAGTGTGTGAAATATGCTGGAATTTGTGTGGCACAGGTGACTGGCTGAATGAAGAAATATATTTGAGAAGAGGTGTTATGGGTGTGGAAGTGATAAAGTATTTGTGATTATAAGTGATACTCCATTTGGTGCATTTGGCATATAAATAGGTATAAAGGGAGGAGCAGAAATGCAAAGAGGAAGAACTCGTATAGGATATTATGAAATGAAACATACTCTAGCAATGAGCAGATACTCCGGAAATAATCCTCCATATTCAACGATGACGCGTATGCACCCAGACAGCAGACTACATATACCCAAAGAGACCTAGACAGTCATCAAATGATAACACAACTGAACCCAACAGGAGGAGATATGACACAGGCTTATATTTCGTTTATGGTTAGATAATACTGACCTGCGTCAACGTAAACTACGTTCTTTGAACGTCGTAAAAGCGTACACACAGACTATAAAGAGTTAATTGAGCGAAACTTATGACGTGATTGTGTGTATATGTGCAGCACATCAGAGCGAACGTAGCCCGCATAACGCCAGCAATTTATCATTTTAATTGTTATTACTTTCTCCGCCACTGTAGAGTTTAACTACCTTCACGGGTAACCCTTTTACGACCTTGAAATAATTTTCGCCGCGTATCCGGATTCACGGTCGCGTTTTTTCCCTCCTACTCTCCCTCCTCCTACCGACTTAGGCGTTCATCTCGGTCTATCGTCTCTCATTCGAGAACCCGCCGACATAATAAAGACGTGCTTGATAAGCAAGAAATGGGCGCGAAAGTGCAGAAATTTTATTGCGCTAAGGGTGGCTTGGTCGAGAAGGAGATTTTTATGATGGAAGGGAAAAGAACGGTTGAAGTGGGATAGAGATTTGGTGGGAATTATTATTTTTTTGATCTGGTAGGTCATAAAAAGTGGCAATTAATTTGATGAATTTTATCAACAATTCGTTTTTATATTTTTTTAACGTACGTACTACGTAGGTATAGGTAGGGTAAACGTACCAGTTCGTGACAGTACCCCCCGGTTTGTGACAGTTTACACTAAAAAATGTAATTACTAAGGAAGTTATGGTAAATTACAACGTAGTAATATTTTTCTGTGAAACTCTCATCCATATGGAAATCAATGAAACCAAAACCTTTCGATCACAAGGCATTAATATGTTACGAATGCCTTCTCAAAGATTTGTATCTGTGAATTTTCTGTACATGTGCGGTTTTTTCCAAGAATGTGAAAATGAGATGTGATTGATTGATCGATTATATTCAGCTTTAAACTAAAGTGATGAAGTTAGGTTATGTTTTTTTACATTTGTGGGTCCTAAGTGATTTGTTTTTTAATCAAGTTGACCAAAAATTATTAAATGCTTAATTTTTATTCACAATTGACAGAACTGGTACACCAAGTTTTCAAAAATAGACTGGTTTACCAATTTGTGACATGGGTGTCACAAACTGTTGCATTCTGAGTTCCGGTTTGTGACATGTCAAAAATCAGCCCATTGAAGCATTTCCTGTTCACATGAAGGTGTATTAGGTATGTTTTATTGAATTTATTGTGCTTAGGAACCTTTTAGTCAATAAATTGCAACAAAAATTATCAAAAACACAAATTAAAAAAATGTACTATTGGAGCCAAAATGAAGAAATTATACAAGAATTGATTTTTGGTGCAAAATTAGAAAAAATGCATTTCGAACTAAAAATTAGTAAAAAAGAATATCTATTATGAAGAAGAGCAAACAAAGTCTTAGGCCCATATTTTAAAAATTTCCTTATTCGAATATAAGTAATAAGGTATCCTTAAGACGTTCCTTAAGATTTTTTAGTATTTTAAAACGTTCCTTTTTCGAAATGAGGTAAATGGAATAAGGAAATGAATAAGGTACCTCGCGGGGTACCTTAAGGACACCTTATTGTATTTCGATAATTCTTATCAGAATTGAATGAACTTTTGAATGATTTTTTTTTAAGTTTTGTGAAGTTTTTTATTTTTTTGTAATATGGATGATATAATGAACAACATAATGCTTAATGAAATTGCAAAATTCCCAACCAGGGTTCTGCGAGATCGCAGCAACCCATTGAAACATTACAATGATAATGATTTCCTCACTCGGTTTCGGTAAAAGACACTTATGAACGTGAATAATTGTACATACTTATTGAGTAATTTCAAATTATTTACGCAGTTGAGATGTTCATTTGAAGGAAAAGCAACAGGTTTTTTTTATTTTAAAAATTGGAGAAATAGTTATAAAATATTTCTACTCCAAAAAATTAGGAATCCGAGCTTCTTTTGAGGTATTTCTGCGGAGAAATTATGTTCACTTATAGACCTTTACAGCAAAAATTCACGCAAAAGGGAAAAATTCTTTGATAACATGTAAAATCACGCAAAAAAGAAATTTGAATTTCACCATCAGTTATCACAAAACGCGCGCAAAACCAGCAATATGCCAATGCTAGAAAAATACAGCATTTCTATTGGTTGTAATATCCGAAACTCGGATGAAACTGTTTGACAACAATGCACCTTCACAAACCTTATGAATAAGATAAGGATAAGTTTTAAAATACCATTTTAAGGAACCTTATTATAAGATCGTTTTTAAAATACCGATTTTCCTTATTCCTTACCTTAAGGAATAAGAATAAGGAAATCTTAAGGAAATTTTTAAAATACGGGCCTTAATATCTAATTAGATTTACTTTTCACTTTAATCAGCAATTTATTACTCGATTTTTGTACTGTCACAAACTGGTACATCATACGACACAAACTGGGACCTAAGGTGTCACAAACTAGAACTTTGGAGATTTTTGAAAAAAATTAACGCCAAAATTATTAGATGCTAGTTATTTTTGATATTTTTTGTATTTTGGATGCTTTATAAAATTCCTCATCCATTGAATATAAACATCACCACTTTTCAATGCTTTAAAACCGCTTAAGATTGATTTGAAGTTGAAATTTTCTTAGCACTGTCACGAACTGGTACGTTTACCCTATACTGAAAAAAATGAATTTTTAAAAACCGTAATGATTCTGGGTAAAACACAGTATAAAATTAGGATACGTCGCCAATTTTAGAATCATTCCGGTGAAAAATAGAAGAGATTCAATTGAACTCCGTAATCATTCTGGAATAGAACTGAATCTTTTCTGTTTTTCACCGGAATGATTCTAAAATTGGCGACGTATCCTAATTTTACTGTGTTTTACCCAGAATCATTACGGTTTTTGAAAATCCATTTTTCTCAGTGTACATATACTTGCTTTTTACAATTTTAAAAATAATTTGAAATTATTATTTACTGATGTCTGCAATTTCTCAATAAAAATAGATTCACAAGGAAATCCATCAAAAAATAATGTAGGTACCTACCTAGGTATATTTTAGATATTTAAAAAAAAAATCAAAATTACATCCTGTAGAAATAATAGGTACTTATAATATTTTCAAAATTGAAATAAAAGTGACTTTTTTTCAAAATCTTTTACGTTTCAATTGAAAATTGATGTTTTTTTCTGAGAGATGGAAATTATTTCGAGTGGAAAACATTTCAAAAATTAAACTTTTTTTTCGTTTTGTGCGATTTTAAAAATTAATTTTTTAAGGAGTCGATCACATTTTTCCCCCTGAAATTTTATAGAAATTATTCTTTAAAAATTGGATGAAAATCAATCGTTTTCGTAAATAGGAAAAAAATGGATTTCATAAAAATTTGAATGAAACAGCGTTTATAAAAATTATAAAAAATAAATTTTTTCAAAAATTTGACAAAAATATTTTTTTTTTTTAAATTTTTGACAAAAAACAATTCTTTTCAAAAATTTGACGAAAATAATTTTTATTTAAAATTTGACGAAAATAATTTTTTTCAAAAGTTTGACGAAAATAGTTTTTTTCAAAAATATGACAAGAAACAATTTTTTCAAAAGTTTGACAAAACCCACCTTTAAAAAATTGAAAAAATTTAATTTTTTTAAAATTTTAGGTAACTATAGGTACAAAATTTAATTTTTTTAAATTTTACAAAAATAATTTTTTTTTTAAATTTGGCAAAAATTTTGCAACCATTTGACAAAAACACTTTTATTTTTTATTGAATTGGAAAAGGAATAATGATTTCATCAAAAAATTTGATAGGTAATAAAATTGATTTTCTCGAAATTTCGATGATTATTAATTGTGTCGAAAATTGGATGAGAAATGATGTTCTCATAGGTAATTGAAGAAATGAAATTTTTTTTCATTGATGAGACTGATCTAAGGAGGTAATGAAATAACTTTTTCAAAAAATTGAGGAAGTAATTTTTTTTTAATTTTGATAAAAACCAAACTTTTTCAAAAGTTTTGTGAAAATTAAAAATAAATTTTGAAGAAATTTTCATAAAAAATTGAATTTACTTACCTAGTCACCTACATCAATTTCAACAGAAAATATAGAGTAACATTGATCTTTCTAAAAAATTGAGTTGGTAACATTAATATTTGTAAAAAACACAATTCTTTAAAAATATAATAAAAATCTTCTGTTTTTTCACAATAAAAAATAATTTTTTGAAAATTGGATGAGAATTTTTTCAAAAATTTGATGAAAATCTATTTACTTACTTTCTTACTTGGATAAAACATGAAGAAATTGAACAAAAATAATTTTTCAGAAAAAATCAAATGAAATAAATTTTTGAAATGGATTGATAAATATGTTGAAGAAATTTTCATAGTTGAATAATTATTAAATATTTACAAAGGATTGAGTAGGTAATATCAATTTCTATAATAAATTAAATGATATCAATCTTTATAAAAATAACATTATTTTTATAAAATAAATTTTTTCAAAAATTAAAAAAAAAATAAAAAATGAATGAAGTTCAGTTTTTTAAAAATTTGGTGATAATAGCTGATAACAAACTATCTTATAATTTTGATAAAAATCAATTTACTTACCTAGCCAATTGAAAATGCAGGAAAAATAAAAGAAAGACATTTTTCTAAAAAATTGAAGAAAACAATTTTTTTTTGTTGAGTAATTTGGTGAAAGTGAATACCTAACCTCAAAAATTTTAATGTACTATAATTTTACAAAAATATTAATCACATCAATTTTCACAAAAAAATTATTTAGCTAACATCAATTTTACTCAAAAATTCAGATAAAACAAATTTTTAAAAAAATGAAAAGTAGGTAGGTAGATAAAACCTATTATTTTCCTCTGAAATTTGGTGAAATCAATTTTATTGATGATAATTATTGATGATAAAGTACAAAAATTTATTTAAGAATAATTTTTGCAGGAAATAAGAAAAAATTATTTCTTACGAATGATGATCGAAGAAAATTAATATTTGCAAAAATTTAAACAGAATAATTTTGATTTCTACTAAAAATTATACCTATGGAACAATTCCTTTTTAATTCAATTTTTAACATAATGACTTTCTATATCATTCAGGAAAATTATTCTGAAGACATATGGCTCAGTACTTGAACATACCTATACTCGTATTTCCAACTTATCAAGAAATGCATTATTAAATTTTTTAAAACCCTCTAAACTTTAAAAACCTTTTAGAAAAAACTTTCCCGGATTTTCCAACTAAACCTCGAGTATTTTCTATTGCTATGGAGTTGCCTTCTATCGCAGTTTTTTATCGTTTGATTATTCGGATAAAAGCTTCACGCAGGTAGGTATTTTGGAAAAAGACACATTGATTGATATACTTTTGCGGCGAAATAAAACCCATTACAGCGTGGCGATGGCGGTATAGGTGACCGTGTTTGGTATATAAATAAAGAGCTTAGGGGGTCACAGGCTTCAGCGTCAATGGCCGACATCAGCTCACAAGTCACAACACAGATGAATGAGCTGGAAAATATACTCATACGATTTAGCATCCAGCAAAGCCAACGCACGAACCAGAGACTAAACCTTATGTGTAATCTACGTGGGTCTGGGTATGCTCAGCAGCGTTGATTAAAACATCAGAATGGACCGTTAATTAATCGCGAACGCGGGTAACGTTTTATCGAACGGCCATTATTTACGAAAAAGGTGTACATGTATTGTATATGTATATAAATGGATCGAGTAGCGGGCAAAGCAGGGTGGCAGGGTATAGGAAATTTATAGGTGCACTGAAAAAAATGAATTCTCAAAAACCGTAATGACTCTTGGTAAAACACAGTAAAATTAGAATACGTCGCCAATTTTAGAATCATTCCGGTGAAAAATAGAAGAGATTCAATTGAACTCCGTAATCATTCTGGAATAGAACTGAATCTTTTCTGTTTTTCACCGGAATGATTCTAAAATTGGCGACGTATCCTAATTTTACTGTGTTTTACCCAGAATCATTACAATCCATTTTTTTCAGTGTGGCGAGTAAATGATGGGGAGAGGACATGAGAGGGTTGCCTTACGCAATCACAACAACAACAGCAACAACAAAAAAGTTGTAGAAAATACGACTGCCAGAGAAAGGGGTAGTTGGCCGGATGTTATATTCGTCGAAAAAAGGGATGAAGTGGTGGTTGGCGAAAAAAAAGCAGAGAGAAGAAAAAACCTTACATGTCTCGTATCAGATAACACGCAATAAATACATCGCGCCAATCCATGCGAAGGGATTCTTTTTTAATTGGATACTTTATCAGTGATGGCCTAGATAGCGCCAATACTCGGCTTCTCGTTAATTGAAGCTCGTTGTTTATCCCAGAAGGGCATTTGTAACTTACCCTGTGCCGCCGCCACTGTCAAAAGGGACGGCCGTCCTGTTGTCTGCTCGATTATTTATTCGCCTTGCGGGAATTTACTGGCTAAAACTTAATTTTGCGGTATTTTTCGCCGCTTCCGATGATATTGTTTATGCGCTCCAGTATATTTTTAATCCGCCTCAAAACCACCCCACACTTCAAACCCTCTCACGGCAACTTTTCACGTATACCGAGGCTGTTTTTTAATTGTCTTCTGCGTGCAAGCGCGATTATATAATATACAAATGACTATAGGGAAAAAGATATGATGGCCGATGTCGATCGAACGCCACCGACAATCTCGTCAATGTCCGCAGAGATCAGTGGTAGCCCCCCCGTTTTGTTCGCGGAATTAAAAAACAAATGAGAATTTTTTCAGGTCGTGGTGTATTTCATATAATATAGTGAGAGAATGCTCGTATATCATTTTTTTCCAGTAATTTTTTCATAATACTAGAATACGAAGGTAGCATTGGCGGGGTAAAAGGGGAAGGAAATAGGCGAGCCGATAATTAAGCATTCCATGTGGCCACAACTGCGGTAATTTAACTCATCTATTCTTGCATGTGTAATCGTGTACTTGTGTGCGAGTGTATTATCGACCTACGTTGAAGGTAGTTAATATGTACGATTTTTTTTTCATTTTTTAATTTCTTATTCCGACTGTACGTATACAATGTTAATACGATGCTGGACCTAATACGATTGGTTTGCAAGCAGCATCGGAGCCAATAAAGAGTTGAAGAAAAAAAAAAACAAGGAACATTTTATTAGAAAGTAATTTATAGCTGGACGACGTTCGGACGTCTTAATTTAAATGTATGCGATAAAACGGAATGAAAATGTTGCTGCGTTGGATGCCAGAGAACAAAATGCATTGGGTACTTTCAATTACTGCATCGTTTACCATATAGACTGGATTGTAATGCATGTATGGCGGTGTGAAGAACAAGGGTGGCTGGGTGACTGAAGCGTGAAGGTATTGCTAGATGGTATTCCAGATCAGATTGTTTCTTTTTTGCAATGCGAATACGTCTTACATGGTTCCTCTTTTTTTATCTTTTGTGTGATCCACGGTTTTATTTTTATACCATTTTGCTGGCATTTGCAAAATTGGAAGGAAGAATACCCGAGCAGCACACTCGACAAATTATCGAAATAAAAAATCGACAGAATATCTAATTCGATAAAGTGTCGCGTTAGTTCCGCATAAATCGTGAAATTATCTTTCGATATATCGACAGATTATCGATGAATTATAGTTGGCAAAATCCATCAACAGATAAACTTTCGATAAAATCGAACGATTTTTCTTTTAAAAATCTCAAGATTATAGTTAGATACTTCATCGATAACCTATCTATAAATCGAAAGATAATTACACGATTTATGCGGAACTAACGCGACACTTTATCGAATTCGATATTCTGTCGATTTTTTATTTCAATTTAGTTTCGATATTCTATCGATTTTTTATTTCGATTTAATTTCGATATTCTATCGATTTTGTATTACGATTTTTTGTAGATTATCTAGTTTCGATATTCTATCGATTTTTTGTAGATAATTTAGCATATATGGGTATATGCGCGCGCACATTTTCAAGACCGGCTGGCGACTTTGAAGTCGTAGTTACGCTTAAGGCTGGCGAATTTCGTTCCAAATACAGCAGTTTCTACCAAAACAAGCGTCTGTTGCGAACATCGGAGTTCGTTCGCATAATACGAATTGGATTATAATATTCAAACATCTTATGCAAAATTGGAGAAGAGGGAGGGGTCCAATTGAAATTTTTATAATAACTAAAATTATTTCTAGGACCTTAATTTACAACTTTTGTTTGAAATTTTTTTCAAATTGGCCCCTTTTTCCTCCGCTCCTCCAATTTTGAATAAGTATCAACGGAGTATTATGCAAAATTGGAGGAGAAGGAGAGGTCCAATTGAAAAAATTTTCAAACAAAAGTTGTAGCTTAAAGTTCTAAGAATAATTTTGGTCATTACAAAATTTTCGATTGGGCGCCTCCCTCCCGTTCAATTTTAAATACTAAGTATTCACATAGTAATCGTAGTATTGAACTTGGTAAAATTTTATTTAAGAACAACGATCTGGTTTCAAGTAAAATACCTAGTAAACCAAAAAAACTAGATAACTTGTTTGAAAATTTTTTCAATTTTGATTTCGCATATTACTGTTACACGTAAGTAGGTAAATGCAAAATAATAGAGGCTAGAGATGAGGTCCAATTGAAAAAACATTTCAAACAAAAGTTGTAGAATAATATTCTGGATTTAATTTTGGTTATTATAAAAATTTCGATTTGGCCCTTTCTTCCCATCCAATTTTGAATATAAAGTAGGTATTTTTTGACTAGAAAAAAATCAATATAGTTTCAACAACTATCGTTACAAAATCGTTGAAAAATCGAATTCGAGAAATTTCATATAATCTGTCGATAATACAGTTTTAAATATCTTCACAAATTCTTTAAAAAATCGAATTCGATAAATTTAATATTCTTTTTCGATAGTATAGTTTCAAATATCTTCACAAAATCGTTAACAAATCGAATTCGAGAAATTTCAGATTATTTGTCGATAATATAGTTTCAAATATCTGCACAAAATCGGTGGAAAATCGGATTCGAGAAATTTCAGATTATTTGTCGATAATATAGTTGTAAATATCTTCACAAAATCGTTAAAAAATCGAATTCGATAAATTTCAGATTACGTGTCGATAATATAGTTTCAAATATCTGCACAAAATCGTTGAAAAATCGAATTCGAGAAATTTCAGATTACGTGTCGATAATATAGTTCTAAATATCGTCACAAAATCGTTAAAAAATCGAATTCGAGAAATTTCAGATTATTTGTCGATAATATAGTTTCAAATATCTGCACAAAATCGGTGGAAAATCGGATTCGATAAATTTCAGATTACGTGTCGATAATATAGTTCTAAATATCGTCACAAAATCGTTAAAAAATCGAATTCGAGAAATTTCAGATTATTTGTCGATAATATAGTTTCAAATATCTGCACAAAATCGGTGGAAAATCGGATTCGAGAAATTTCAGATTATTTGTCGATAATATAGTTGTAAATATCTTCACAAAATTGTTAAAAAATCGAATTCGATAAATTTCAGATTACGTGTCGATAATATAGTTTCAAATATCTGCACAAAATCGTTGAAAAATCGAATTCGAGAAATTTCAGATTACGTGTCGATAATATAGTTCTGAATATCGTCACAAAATCGTTAAAAAATCGAATTCGAGAAATTTCAGATTATTTGTCGATAATATAGTTTCAAATATCTGCACAAAATCGGTGGAAAATCGGATTCGATAAATTTAATATTCTTTGTCGATAGTATCGTTGACGAATATCGTCCTAAAATCGTAATACTATCGAATTCGATAGTTTTTAGATTTTTTGCCTATAAAATCGTACAGCTAAATCTGTATCATATCGTGAGAACATCTTTAGATTTTTAAACGATTTTTTATCGATACGTTTCAACTTTCGATATTATCGATCGAGTGTGCTGCTCGGGTACTTACTTTTTTTTAAAAAATTTAGAACAATTTTTTTTTCCATTTTGTGAAAAAAATTTTCTTAAGAATCAATTTTTTTAAATTTTATGTACCTAGAAAAAATGCAACACTTCTACAAATGTATTTTTCTTCAATTAAAATAATAAAATTTTTAATAGACCTACTTTCTACTCATTTATTTGAACGTGAATTTTTATTTTTTTACCAAGAATTTCTTTTTAATTAGATAGAGGAACTAAAAAAATTGAATGACAAGTTTTTCATTTTTTTTTTTTTTTTTTGAGAAACTATTTTTTTCTTTTAACATAGATACTTTTAGATTTTTGGTTGTTTATTGAAAATACACAGATTTTCCAATATCTTACAAGGGAACCTCGCCAACTCGTCACCTCCGATTGAGCTGAAATTTGGCTTACTTAAAGAGCATATCACCCAGACCTCACAACCAAATTTTTAGCTGCCAAAGTTGATTTTTCGATTTTTGGCGAATTTTTGAAAATGGCTAAAACCGCCTCCAAAAAAACATTTTTTGAAAAAAAATTGTAAAAGTCAAGATAGAATCCTGAAAATCGGTTTGTACACTAAAGTCAACCTCCCGAGTCGATTGGCACCATTTTCGAAGCGATCTGGAGCCTCCAGAAAAAGTTGACTTTTCTCCAGCGCACTGGAATAGCTCCAGCCGGAGCTGTAATTAACTTCGGCAGCTGAAAATTTAATCCTAGCGTTAGTATGATGCCATCTAATGATTGACGTAGTTAAATCCAAAATCCGACGTTACGAGTTCGCACGTGTTTTTTTTGACAACTTGAAAATTTTGCATTTTTTAAAAATTTCCAAAAAATCAATTTCTTCAGCATATCACCCGAAACTTCGTCTACCCCCTAAAGTTGACCCCTCCGAGTCGATTGACACCGTTTTCGAAGCGATCTGGAGCATCCAGAAAATGTTGACTTTTGCATGTCTGGAGCTGTTCCAGCGGGCTGGAGAAAAGTCAACTTTTCCTGTAGGCTCCAGATCGCTGCGAAAATAGTATAAATCGACTCGGGAGGTCGACTTTAGTGCGTACAAACCAATTTTTAGGCTTATATCTTGAAATTTACATTTTTTTTCTTCAAAACATGGGTTTTTGGAGGCGGTTTTAGCCATTTTCAAAAATTCGTCAAAAATCGAAAAATCAACTTCGGCAGCTAAAAATTTGGTTGTGAGGTCCTAGTTGGCATGCTCTTTCAGTGAGCCAAATTTCAGCTCAATCAGAGGTGACGAGTTGGCGAGGTTCCCTTGTTAGTATAACTTTTAAAAATTTGGGGTTGGGAAAAAAATGTATTCGTGTTTGTTAAACAAATTTCCTAGTTTTTTCATTTTTTTATCCTCCTCTACCAAAAAAATACAATTTTCCTTTTTTTAAATCTTTGTAAAAACATTTTTTCCATTTTTTGCTCAAAAAATCTTCCCTGTTGAGAAAAAAAATTAAAGTCAATAGATTTTTATCAAAGTTATGAAAAATTTGGTGATTTCATAAAATTAATTTTCATTTAAAAAAAAGATGTTTCAATCCAATTTTTGTAAAAAAAAAAAAAAAAAAAAAAAAAATGAAAAAAAATTTACTCTAGGTATTCAATTTTTTGTCAAGAAATCAATTGTATTTAAATTTTAGTGAGAATTAATTTTCTTCAATTTTTACCTAAGTAATAAAAAATTGATTTTTTGAATTTTTTGTGAAAAGTGATTTGAAGCAATTTATATATGTACCTATTAAATTTTGATTTTTTTTTCCCCATTTTTTTTGTATTTTTATGTAGGTAAAGAAATATTTTTATCAGTGTTATGGGAAAGTTGGATTTTCACCTAATTTTTGAGAAAATTTAATTTCCACAAATTTTTTGTAGAAATAAATTTTATTCAATTTTTTATAATTCTCAAGTAAGTAAATTTTTATCAAAGTTATGAGAAAGTTGGCTTCGCCAAATTTTTGAGAACAATAATTTTTTCAAAATTTTTAAGAATAAGTTTTTTTCTTCTGCAAACAATCGACGAATCCAAGTACCTATATGAAATTGTGCAACACCAAAAAACCAAGAATTTCGTGTGATGATAGCTGATTGATATTTTATATGAATGCTCATTCGTTGATTTCTCGGGTATAGGTACCCAAGTCCGTAATAAGTTATCGAAAATATATCGATACGTATGATGACTTCGAGGATAATGATGATGATAATGACGACGACATATTTCCACACAAGCGTGTTTTCGCTTGTAATATCGCACGTATGCAGTATAAAAAGCGTCGAAACTAATTTATTTTTATCAGAAAAAAGAAGAGAAAAATTGTCGATGTAAGAAAATAACCTTTGGTACATTGCAGAGTAAGTATACTATACCTCGGAGCTGTTTAGAAAGCACGCGCCATATAGAACGGTCCGCGATTGCGATTTTTTTCTCTCCTTTTGCTACTCGTATATTTTTCCGCCGATAGCCTATCTTTTTTCTTGCTTTTGTCGTGGCAATAGCAGTACGTTAGATTAAGGGTATTTTCAATCTTCTTTCAAGCGAGCGAACTGACGAACATTGGAAAGATTCAGCGTCTTGTGCCGGATTCATTTTCGTTATCACGAGTTGGAAATGATTGAATTGTCGCTTTGGGTATCTGGATTTGCCGTTTGCTATCCAATCCGTATATGATTTTTATGACCGGTCTGGTGTTTGATTGTTGTTTTGTTTTAAAACGAATAAGAAAATAGGAAGGGGAAAGGTGGAGAAATTTTGATTGGAAAATTTTCCCATGTATCTACCGATTCAATTTGGTTGCTGTTGCGAGTCAGAAGAGTAACAGAATATCGTGCTGCAACTGCAGATGAAAGTGGATGCCGAGGAGAGAGAGGAATGTAATAATAGCTACGTGTAAATAGATAAACGTGCTAATTTATCTATAAACAAACAATGTAGCATGGCATGGATGATCGGATGCGGTATGGTGGAGCTAATCAATATGCGCTAAACGTTAAACGCTGCGAACAAATTGTTAAATCTGTACCTCGCTCTTTACCATTACCATGTGCACTGCATGCACTGTGTGTACTATGCAGAGACTGCAGAGAACCGAGATTAGACACCAATGTTGCTATATCAATTACTCGGACAAGGTAATAAATTTTGAAGTACCACTTACGAGTACTAGTAGCGTTATTCGATCATTAAGCGGTTTAGTCCGTTTAGTGTATACTGTGTTAGGGTGTTTGTGTGATTGTGTTTGGGATCATGGTTCTGGAAGTCAATTTACATTCGAATTTGTTGAATTTTTCGATTTTTGAAAATTGGAAAAAAGTATTGAAACAAAGTAAAAAAGTCACTTAGGTACTTTATCAAAAAACGCGAAATTACTGAAAAATAGACATTGATACAAAATAATGGTGACTTACCTACCTCCAGAGTAGAAAATATTTATACCTAGGTACACAAATTCAAAATGGTTAAAATTTTTGAATGATTAAAAATTAAAAACTACCATAAAATTTAGAAGTATTGAAAATTTAAAATGACCAAAAATTTAGTAGGACGAAAGCTTCAGAATGACAAAAAAATTATAAATGACTAAACAATTTTGCCACACTGAAAATTCAGATTGACACAAAATTTATATGACTGAAAATTTAGAATGACAAACATTTGAAATGTTTGAAATTTAAACTCATTGAAAATACAGAATAACTCTAAATTTGAAATGACTAAAAATTTAGAGTGATTCACAATTTAAAATGACTAAAAAATTAAACTCATTGAAAATTCGCAATAATGGAAAATTTAAACTGACTAGTAATCTGGAATGACTAAAAATTTTAAATGACAAAAATTTAAACTGGTTCAAAATTTTGTATTTTTTTCAGTTACTTGCTAACAATTCAAAATGTTTTAATATATAAAATTACTTGAAGTTTGGAATGCCCAATAATTTAAAATGACTGATAGATAAGTAATTTGGAATGATTAAAGATTGAAAATTATCAAAAGATCAAAAATCTTGAATGACATTTTCAGATTGACTGGATATTCGGAATGACTAAAAATGTAGAATGACTACCAATTTAAAATGACAAAAAAATTTAATAATAATAAAAATCGAAAATTATCAAAAATTCACTCGCACTGGAAATTCAGAACAATGAAAAATTTAAAATGACTATATACCAATCTAGAATGACAAAAATTCAAAATGACTAAAAATCTATAGGATAACAAAAAATTCAAAATGACTAGAAATTTAAAATTACAAAAATTAGACTGAAAAAAATTCAAAATGACTAGAAATTTAAAATTACAAAAATTAGACTGAAAAAAAAATTCAAAATGACTAAAAAATTAAAATGAACACAAATCTAGAATGACAAAAATTCAAAATGAATAAAAAATTGAAATAAACACAAATATAGAGTGACAAAATTCAAAATTACTAAAAAAAATTAAAATGGACACAAATCTAGAATGACCAAAATTCAAAATGACTAAAAAATTGAAATGAACACAAATCTAGAGTGAAAAAAAATTCAAAATGAATATAAATTTAAAATTACAAAATTTAGAATGACTCGAAATTTGAAAATTAAAATGACTAAAAATCTAAAAATATTGAATGACACATTCACAATGACTTGATACCTAAAATGACTAAAAATTTAGAATGATCATCAATTTAAAATAATCAAAAAATTTGAATAATCAAAAATTGAGAATCATCAAAAATTTATGCTGACTGGAAATTCAGAACAATGAAAAATTTGAAATGACCACAAATTTAGAATCACCAAAATTCAAAATGTCTAAAAATTTAGAATGACTCAAAATTCAAAATGACCGAAAAAAAATGAACTCAATGAGAGTTCAGAATCATAGAAAATTTCAAAATATCACAAATCCAAAAATTAAAACAAAAGTTCAAAATGACTGAAAAATTAAAATCACAAAAAATTTGGAAACACAATTCAAAACTTGAAATGGCTAAAAATAATTGAACTCGCTGAAAATTCAAGATTATGAAATATTTAAAATTAAGTACTAAAAATTTGGATAAATTTAAACCCAGTGCAGAATTATGGAAAATTTTGAATGGCTGCAAATCTAGAATTACAAAAATTTGAAATGAAAAAAAATTTAAAATGACCAAAAACATTAGCTAAACTCTTTGACAATTTAAAATTATGAAAAATTTAAACTCTCTGAAAATTCAGATTACCTACCTATTGATGGAAAATTTAAGTAACTTTACATTTTAGAATACCTAACAAAAAATTTAAGTAACCGAAGATTGGAAATAACAAAAATTTAAAATTAGCAAACATTTGAAGTGACAAATATTTAGAATGACCAAAAATTTCAAATGTTAAAAAAAATATGAAATGACTACAAATTTAAAATTATCTATATAATTAGGTATGAATTAGAATGGCTAAAAATTCAATCCAATTGTAAATTTTTAAATGATGTAAAATTTAAAATGACAAATATTTAAAATGAATGTACGTAAATATCTATTGTAAATGAAAATTTGGGATGACTTGAATTTAAAAATTGCTAAAAATTCGAAATGAAATTTTTTTTTGAATGATTGAAAATCGGTTGAAATTACCAAAAATTTCAAGTGACTAAAAAATATGCTCAAGTGAATAATTTTTTTTTTTTTTTTGAAAAATTTAAAGTTTAACACTCAAATTTGTTTGGAAACTTATAATGGCTAAAACGTGTAAATTTCTAAAAAAAAAAAAAATTAAAATTAAAATTAAATTTGGTTAAGATTTGAATTAAAAATAATTAAATAAATAAATAAATAAATAAATAATAATACCCTTCCTTGAATAAAAGAAAAAAGTGTAATGGAAACTAATTATTCTTGAGAAATGCTCTGAAAACAAAAAATTGCATTAAAAATAATCTACATAGAAAAAAAATCACTATTATGTACATATTATTATGAAAAAAAAATATATTGAAAATTTTCTTGATGAAATTTTTAAGAAAAAAAAATCAAGAGAAAAAAATGTTGAAAATTCATTTCCTTGAAAAAAAAATTAAAAAAAGGAAAAATAACCTGAATTTTTTTTTGTTGAGAAAATTCTCTAAAAAAAAGTAGGTGTTTTCAATAGAATTTCTTCACTTTCACCTTTCGGTTTTGATTAAATTAAATTTGGTAATTATCGTAATTTTTCATCTTTTCTATTGACTTTGGAAATTTTTCCACCACCTTTCATTGCAATCTCTGGCGAAATTCTGCCATATTTATTGCATCAATGTACTTAGTACACCTTTACATTTAACTCGATGGCAATTACACTCAAAACATGTGTAACACGATGTGCCTGACTGTCTGCCTAGGCGTATAATATGTATTCTACGCGATATAAACATACATTCGTGTACTACACAAATACATAGCGAACTTATTACATTTCTTTTAATATCCGTCCGGTCACGTAAAGAAAATGTATTACCGGGGGTGTCCCATAGCTTAAAGTTCTATAATATATTATATTAGTAAACTATGAGACAATATCTTACGTTTAATATTGAGTACAAACGGGGGTGTAATATGCAGTCGGTTGGTCGAATCTGCCCTTGTGTCTATGTGTGCTATGAGGCGAAGATGAAACAATACACGTATCTACACCATGAACTGGTGCGAACGCGAGAAAAGAAAAGCGCCTCGTACGTTGGCGAAGGGAAGGAAGAAGGTCCGATGTGCTTAGAAAATTTACAACGGATGTATCAGATATTATTTTTAGTCCTCTCGCGCGCCCTTCGCCTTCTCAAACAGAACAGCAAAGGCGAGAGGACTCAGGAAGGGATGAAACAGCAGCGAAAACAAAACGTAGCGGATAAATCTGGCAAATAAATTTCCTTTAGTGAAAAATAAACTATGATATATTTTATTGCCGCCGGTATGTGTGTGTAAAATAGAGATATATAGTAAATATACGTATACGAAATAAGACGAACGAATAAATGTTTCGAATTTGTACCGTTATTAACTAAATTTCGTTCGTGGCGCGAGTCGCAGCGTAAACTTGTCAAAAATATCATGAAAGATGAGCTACGATGGGAAAATTTTCATAATTTTCTCGCCAGTCTTGGACAAGAAGGGAGTGGTGAGGGGGAAACAAGGTACGAGGATTTGGAGATTTTGAATTAGCATTGATCTTTTTGAAATGAAGATGAATAGATTTAAGAGTATTTATGCGAGGATTGCCATCAACATATTCCAATCGTCAACCAACGCAAGATTATCAATTCACGTGCTCGATGCAAATTTTTTTCTTTTTTATATTTAAATATCGAAACACGATGGGTGAGGTGTGGTCAAGTGCCCATGCATTTGAAGTAGAAAAAAAAAAGAGGTAGATAATTTATTTCGGCGTATTCTTTTGTCAAGGTAAAGGTTATGTTGTTTTTAGACGATACAAAAGCAAAGCACGCGGGATATACCCACCTATAAGTTTTCTTAATACAAATACAATGTAAAATTCGCGGAGCTGCGGCTGCGTTCACGTGTAGTCTCCTGTATAAAAGAAGTGTACGGTACGAGTTTTTTTTTTTTTCATAAGATATATTGCCGAATACGAATTATCGTAGGCGAATAAGTGGCTCTGGCTCTGTTCGATTTTTTTTTTCATCTCGCGAGTTCGATACAGTGCGAGGAAGAGAGATAGAGAGAGAGAAAAAAAATACTCGAATGTAAGAGGGATACGAAAAAAAAAGCGAGAAGAATGCGAGGAAAGAGGAACTCGTATACGTACAAAAACCTATACACAATTTTGTAGATTGTCCAATAAAAACACATTTGAATATCCTACGATATAAATTTGTACAGCGGAGTATACGACGAATAACTCGTATAAATCATTAAAAGAATGAATGAAACGAAACAAAAAGACCGTTCTGTTTTCCATTTTCGTACATAAATAAAATATCAACCAATCGAAAAGTTAATGTGGCAGTGCCATCCGTATTTATGGCAGGGTTTCTTAAATGAAGTCTGTGCATGGGGTTCGTCTTGTGGGCTAATTTTGGGGTGAAAAAATGAAGTGAAGGATGTAGATTGGTACTCACGTAATGACTGGTACAAGTTTTTGATTTTTCGACAACTTTTGTGGAGAAATCGATAAATTGTTGATTTTTGAATTTTGTAAACAGATCTTCGATTTTTTCAATTCAATAATTTTTTTTAAATTTTCTTACTCGATAAATTAGGAACAGATTTTTGATTTGCGAATTCAGTTTTTCGATTTATGAATTAATTCAATATAAGTTTTTCCATTTTTATCAGTCAATGAATTTGTAGATTTTTGACAGCAATTTTGTTAATTCATTGAAATTTTCGATTTTTATCTAGAAATAAATTTTTCGAACAAATCTCCGATTTTTTCAGTTCAATATATCTTCGATTTTGCGAATTCAGTAAATTTTTAATTTCTTATCAGACACTGAATTTTTTAAACATGATCTTCGATTTTATTGATCGAGAAAATTTTATTCCTCGATCAAATTTTTGAAAAAATCTTTGATTTTGATAATCAGATAATTTTTTTTTGATTTCGAAAAGTCGATGTTATCAATTTTGATTACTTTACCCTAGTTTTTTTCAAATTTGTTGATTCAATAATTTTTTTTATTTGTTTTTAATTTTGATTGGTCGATCAATTTTTTGAACAAACTTAGCGCTCGAATTAAACCAAATTACGAAGCAGAGCGCATTCATGTCAAAACCCCAAACTCAAAATTGTTCCAATTTATTAATATTTCTTCAACCCTATCTTTCCAATTTATTTTATTTTATTTATTTTATTTTTTTTTTGATGAATGTTCCATATTTTATAGGATTTTGAAAACATGTACCTACTCAAATTTTTTTTAAATTATCCAATGTATCAACATTTCGTTGGATTTATGAAAACGAATTTTTATAAATTAATCTACCTACCTAATTGATGATTTTTCTTTTTCTATGAGAATGTCAGATTTTTTTCTTCAAAAGAATATCAGATTTCCTTCTCCAAAATTTGAAAAATATTTACTTTTCAAAAAATTGAAATTTAGCAAGATTTTTTTCGAAATCTGGTAATTTTTTCTTTAAAAATGAGAGATTTCATCCTAAACAATAAAAAGAGATTTTTTCATCAATTTTTTTCTGCAAAAATTTGAAAAAAATACTTTTACCTAATTCAGAAAAATTGAGAAACTTTCTTCCCTAGATTTTTTTTTTTTTTTTAGAGAGAATTTGAGATTGAAAAAAATAATAAAAGTTTCAAAAATTTCAGTTTTTGAATTGTTTAAAAAATTGACTTGCCAAATTTTTTCAAAAAATTTCAATAGCGGTAGCTAAAATTTCCAAAAAATATACAATTGATGACGAAAATTTTTAAAAATTTTAATTGTTGTACAAACATATTTTCTATTAAGTGAATCCCATTTTTTTATTCTTATATTATGTATAATTTTTAAAAGCAAAAAATACTCAAAAAAAAATCTTCAAAAATTTCAAATCTTACTTCTTGAATTTTTTAAAAATTTCTCTAAAATTTTAATTACAATTTTTTTATAATTTTCAAAAATCCCCGAAAATCCAAACCAAATTGATAACATTTTTCTAAAATCTTAATATTTTTGTAGTTTCTCAAAAATCTTGATTTCAAGATTATATAAAATTGACAATTTTTCCCCTTATACAAATAAGAGATTTCATTCTAAACTATCCTAGGGAATTTTTTCTCCAAAAAATGTAAGATTTGTTTTTAATATAATTTTTTTGGGGGTATTTTTTCCTCCAAAAAATTGAAGGGGTTTTTATCGAAAAATTTGAGAAATATTACCTATTATTTTAGAAAAACTGAGAAATTTTCTTCTTCAAGAAGTTGTCTTACTTAGTTTTTTTTTCTTTTTTTTAAATGAAATTTTGAAAAATTTTCTTAAAAAATTTTAGAAAAATTTTCAACTTTTAATTTTGATCGTTAAGTCGGCAATATTTTACACAAGTTTTAAAAAATTGATAAAATTTTCAATTTTGATGATTTCGTAAATTTTTTGAGAATTTTTTTTTGATTTTGTCGATTGGATAAATTTTTTGATTCAAATACATATGAATAGATTATTTTGGATTTTGATGAATCGAAAATTTAAAAAAAATGATGAATCGAGAGATTTTTTGATTTTGATCGGTTACTTCATTTCAGTGAATTTTTCGATTTCGATAAATGGACAATTTTTCAATCTCCATAAATTATTCATAGATTTTTAAATTTTGATAGGTAATCAAAATTTTATTATCAACAATTTTTTTTTAAATTTGTATGACTTTTTTTGATTTAAATAAATCAATATATTGATTTTCATCTACTCACCAATTAATTTTTTGAATAGATCTCCAACTTTGTTAAATTTGTGTATTTTTTTCAATTTGGATAAATCGATTAATTTCCACCTCTGACGAATCAACAAATTTTTCGATTTTGCTCTATCGATGAATGTTTTGACATTTTAAGTAGGTAAATCTTTGATTTTTAATTCATTCAGCAAATTTTTCGATTTCAATAAATCGATTTTTTTCGTGATGGGATAGATTTTCCAATATTTTCGTCAACTGTTTTTTTTTTGGACTTTTTAATTCAGTAAATTTTTTGTTTTCGATTAATTGATCGGATCAAATTTCAATCTTAAGAAATGGTTAGATTTTTTTTCTAATTCTAGAAAAATTAGGAAATTTTTTTAATTTAAAATTTAAAATTTCATCTTTTTTTGTTTTGAATTCATTTTTATCACTTGAAAAAAAAACTAGATGTAGTTTGATTTCTCATCAATTTAATCATCAGAGTGCTCCATCTTCTTGAGCATTTAAATGCCTCAACTTTCCTTCTGCCAACTCAATACAGCAAAATTCGTCTCTGAGTACTAGAAATGGCGCATAATTTCGGGAAAGTTGAACCGATAAGAATCTCTCATGCCTCGTGTACATTTTGTCGAAATCAGCAGTCGCAGATACCGATCAAAAAAGCAACCAACGTAACGTATTAAAATAATGCCTGCAAAATACTGTCAAACAAGCTTGTCTCGTTTATTGGTGTTTATTTTACACTCTTAGTAGATGTATATCCTGGGGCGGGCGTACTCGTATTCGGAAACGTGTATGGTTTTTGTCTTGTCTGGTATTTCGATGATTAGTGTACGAATAAAAGGTGGTGTTTACGTAGAGTATATGTGTGAATATCGCCTTAATGCATTTAATTGCATATTACACTCGCGTAATTACGTATTACTCTAATATACGTAACACCACTTCAAAGGTATCCGCGTATATAAGTACCCGCATTTGTATGTACTTTAACCTCCAAAATGAAAACCAGTTTTTGGTGCAAGTTGAAGAGATAAAAATCTAGACAGAACGATTATTATTAATTAAGCTCGATCGGATGAATTTTTTGGCGAATTTATATAATATCTTATAGAGCTGTTGTTGTGGCTTTTTCTCGTATGCACGACGAGTAAAAAACATTGAGGAATTTTTTTACGAACCCCTATTTTTAGAATTTTCGTATCGGCGTCGTTTGGCGTCATTCTTCCACTTCCTTCAATGGTATACCGTGTATATAACGCACACAGAAAATATATATAAGAGATACACAGAAAGAGATGAGCCTTTTCAGAACGGAAACGAAATCTGCAAGCGCCAAGTGAGGATGTATCTTCGCTATCGGATATTTTTTTTCTTTTTTCTATACCGGAGGTTTTTTTTCCTTCTTATTCTCTTTTCGTCTTATTTTATTCTAAACATACACAAACACAACTAACTGCCGACATTAAATACGCGTCGTAAATTTCTCTATCCGTTCGTTGGATCAGAGGAAAGTTACAATCTTTTCACAACGAAAAAGAAACATAGCAGAGTAGAAAGAAAAGACGAACGAACGTTGCAAGTAGACTGTATATAGAAGAAAAAGCACCAGCCAAACGATGGACGCAAAACTCTATACACACTTCTTGAAAACTGGAGAAAAAGTTAACGAATGACGTCATTAATTTCCGCCGACTATTTAGCTTCGATACCGGACTGATAAACTGTAGAACTTGCGACTCGACTTGGGTTCCCCCTATATCTATAGTATTTTTTTTTCAAAAAGGTTTTCGGGGCGAATCGCTTATTTGAAAAATGTACCGCTATTACGCGTTAATACAACTTTTACCCGATAAATTAAAATAATTTCCGGAGTATTATTCGAAATAAAAACCGAGTCGCTTATCTTTTATAAAAACGAGCTATAAAATTTTCTATTTATGAACGTAATAATTCATAAAATCGCTATTGGAATTGCGTATCGTTTGAGTGGTACGGAGAATAAGAGCCAGGTGTGGGGCGAGAGGTGAGGGGAGTTTTGTATTTTATACGGGTTGGAGAATTTTTAAGAAAGGGGAGAATTTTTCCGAAAAAATTCGCGAGTGTTTCGATTCTCTTGGCAATATTTTTTCTGCGATTTTTCAGCATACGAAGGGTTGGAAAGTTTTTTTTGGAAAGAGGAAGAAACTTATAAGGTGAGATTCCTTAGAATTTTTTTCATGAAATGTTTTTTCAAATTTTTTGGCACACCTTCTGATATTGCACAAAAAATCATGTTTTTATTACAATAAGGTTTTTCTTTTTTTTTTTAATTCAATTTTTTAAATGTTTTTTTTCTTCAAATTTTGTTCAAATTTTTTTTTTTTTAGTTCGGAGTTTTATTTTTCCTAATCTATTTTTTTTACACGTATTTTTCAAATGTTTACAAAAATCCATTTTTTCAAAATTTGTAGAATTTATTTTTCTTATTTTTTTTACATTCATCTTTTTTATTAAAAAAAAAAAAAAAATGTTTACAGAAGTTTTTTAAATTTTCTTGACGTTTTTTTTCTGATTTTTGGCGTCCAAAGGTTGAGAAATTATTTTTATAAAAAGTAGAATTTCATTTGAACAGTTTTAGAAACTTTTTCACAAACAACTTTTAAATTTATGAACCATTTTAGTTAATTTTTGCGTGCAAATGACTGATGTGATTTTTTTTTTAAATTCTCAAGCATTCAAATATTTTCAGCATGAATTGAAAAAAAGTTTTTCAATTTTTTAAAAACAAAAAACATTTTATTTTTCTTATTTTCCTCAGATATTCGAAATTTTGTTCTAATTTTTTACAAATCTTATCGATAGGATTTTAATTTTTTTTCGTTCAATAGGTATCTACTTGAATTTTGTTCAAAAACAATTTCTCAAATTTTTCTTAGAAATAATTTTTGCTCAAATTTTTTTCAAAATATTTTCAAGATAGGTACCTATTTATTCTGTTCATTAAAAACAATTTTCCTAAAGTTTTAGTCAGAACTTGAAAAAATGGGTTTTTAAAATTAATTTTTTTTTTAAATGTTCAAAAACAATTTTTTTAATTTCACTCAAAAATTAATTTTGTTCATTTTTAAAAAAAAAAAAAATTTTCGTTCAATTTTGTTCTGTCTTTTTTTTTGAGAGGAGAATGCGGGGATTTTTACTAAAAAAATAAGTTTTCTCGAATTTTGTTCAATTTTTTTAAATTCTATACTCACGTCGGTCAGCAGTGTTTTTTTAATCTACTTTGTTCACAAAAATTCTCTTCAAACTTTATGCGGAGGAATTTCTTTATTAATTTCGTTGCTTAGTAATTCAAATATTATAGATTTTTCTAAAATTTCATTTTTAAAACAAATTTTAAAAATTACCTATGTGGAAGAAGATTATTTAAAATTTCGCTGAAGCCTATTTTCGTTGGAAAATTTTGTGAATTATTTTTGTTCAATCTTTTCTGAATAAGTATACCTAGGTATACCTATATTTCTTGGAAATTTTACTAGACAGTAATTTTCATTTAAAATAAAACCAGAAACAATTTTTTTGATTTTTTCAGTCATATTTTTTGAAATTCCTCACAAAATAATTTTTGTTCATTTTTTCAGACTAGTTTTGTGTTTAATTTTTGAAGTTTTACTACTCAGACATTTTTTTTAAATGTTTTGTTCAGAATCAAATTTCGTCCAGAACTTTGTTTTTTTAATCTTATCAAGTCATTTTTAAATGCTTTGTTGAGAAAGAATTTTTATTTTTATTTGATCTGAACAATTCTTTCAAATTTCACTCGAAAACCGTGTTTGTTAAATTTTTTCAGAAATTGTTTTCATCTCCTTCTTTTTTTTTAAATTCTATGATTTTTCTTCGATTTTGTTCAGATTTATCAAATTTTTAATTATTTATTTTTTAAATTCAAAAACGATGCTTTCCATTTTTTTTTTTTTTTTTGAAATTTCACTTGAGAGTAATTTTTTTATACATTTTGTTGTAAAACAAATAACGATGTTGATTGAATTTTTTTCAGAGCATTTTTTTCATTTTCCCCTCAAAACCAATTTTCGTCCTTTTTTCAGACGAATTTTTTGTTTAATTTTGTTGAGAATATTTTTTTGAAATTCTACTCAATTTTTTTCATGTTCTTCACAGGAACGATTTTTTTTTGCAACTTTTACTTCTTTTATAATTTTTTTTTTTCTTCAGAAATCATCTTTCTTCAATTTTGATCAAAATTTCCCCGTGTAGCAACGTCGATGCTAATTTCGATATAAATGTCGACATCCACATCGACATTTGCAATGGTGAGATTTTGAAAAATATGCTAAGTTCAAATATTCAATATAAGTATATATTAAAATTACACCTAAAATAGTGCTCAAGCCAACATTTCGACATTTTTTGTCAAATATGCGGCATTGAGGCCACCTTTGTAGCTGGACACATGCGAGTGTCCAACTAACATAGAGATGATTCTTAGACCTTATGTACTAATTCACAACACACTTTATCTGCGAGTATCACAATCACCCTCAAGACGTCGACAGTCAAGTCGATGCATTATTCGACCCTCGACAATTAGATCGACATTAACTCGACTTAAAATTCCTCTGGTCAACACTGTCGACAGTTAAGTCGATGCATTATTCGACACTCGACAATCACATCGACACTATCTCGACTTAAAATTCCTCTGGTCGACACTGTCGACAGTGAAGTCGATGCATTATTCGAACATCGACAATTATGTCGACAATAACTCGACAAGTCGTTGTATTATTCAAAACTTTGAAAAATAAGAAAATTTTGTGATTCTTTCAAAAATTATTTATTCCTGAGCTTAAAATGTTCTTATTAATTGTTTTTAGTTCTTTTTAGATATAAAATTTGTAAATTTAATTGGCAGAAATTGTCGACATAAATGTCGATGCGTTTATCGAGTATCGATTTTTACATCGACTTGTCTATGTAGAAAAACAACGTTTTCTAAATTATAGGAAAATACTGAGAAAAATTCAAAAATTTTGATTGAACAGTTATGTTTAACACAGAACATTACTTTAAATCTCAAATATCATTTTTAATTCATCGTTAACCGAGAAAAAAATGTGTCTGAATTTTGTCGACATAAATGTCGATGTCGACAATTGCTACACGGGGATCTTGATTCAAATTTTAATCCTAAACCCATTTTTGTTAAATATTTCCAGAGGAATTCCATGTTTAGTTTTGTTAAGAATATATTTTTTGAAAATTTACAAAGAAAATTTTTTGCGTTTTGTTCAGAAACAACTTTTTTTTCAAATGTCCAGATTTTTCATAAATTTTACTCCAAAGCATTTTTTTTGTTCAAAAACAATTCTTCTTGATTTTTTTTTAGTCACCTTTTTGAAATTTCACTCGAATGTAATTTTTTTATTAATTTTGTTAAATTTATTTTCAGTTCGATTTTTTTTTTAATTTTTATTCCTTAAGTGGTAGGTATATTTTTAAAATTTTATTCCAGAATATTTCTACTTTTTTCTTTCCAAAATTTTTCTCACTGTAGTTTTCTGGGCAATTTTTAAATGGACTTTTGGACTTAATTATAAGTTGAAATCATTTTTCATTTTTTTTTTTTTTTCGCTTCATTTTTGACGAGCACCTGAATAATTTATTTGATTTTTTTACAATTTGGAGCTATTCTAGAAGATATGAAAAAAATAGGGAAAAATTTAGAAAATTGATACCTCTTCAATAAACATTTTTCTGAAATTTCACCAACCAAATTTTCAAGCAGTCTAAGGTCGTAAAGTCGTAAAAAAATCGAACTTTTTTTTGAGTCACTTAGGCTATTATTTTTTGCTCAGTCAAAAAGTCACGATTTTCTAAAGCTCGATCGAAGTTGTAAATTTTTTTCAAGGGGCTTTGCCTATTTCAGGCTTTTGTTACTCGAGTATATTATGTAGTTTTAGTTTTACAATGATGTAGTACGTTTGAGGTACAATGAAGTCTGAAATCCAATTCGAAATACAGTGCAAAGACCGCGATAGACGAACTCGAAGCAACGTTGAATTGAAATATTGCGGTCTTGTCGTTAAATTTTACGAAATTTAACCTATTTATACAGTGTGGTCAGTTGGTCATTTGCGAAAAGAATTATTGCATTTTGCGTTTACATTATAGCTTTTTGCGCTTTTGTACAGACGGTGGTGTTTTAATGGTTAAACGTACTCGTAGGTATATTGTTTTTTCTTTATTGTTTCTTTATCTGCGTATTTTCAAATTGCGGAAAAGTTTGGTTTGGTACTTTTGGGCATATCAATGTTACGTTGCGGATCTTGCGTAGATATATCTACTTCTTGCTCCTTGTTCTGCAAACATGTATATTGTAATGTATACCCAGCACGTGGTCACGTGGAAATTATAATACATGGCATGGGTGAACACGTTACGTGTATTATGATATGTGCTGTAAAATAATAAGTGTGCGTAGTCGGTAACTCAGTATACAGCATGGTACTATGCATAACGTGGTAATATGTTTTGATTAATTATATCGGTGCCGTACAGAACTGTTTCAGCGTAACATTTTAACGAATGAATGTTTATACTTTGTACAATGTACATATAGCAAGCATGTTAAATGTTGCATTCGCTGTTAGACACAAATTAGCCGGACTAAAATAATATTAAGTAGAGCTTTTACGACGCTCTGCGACAATTTTTTGACTTGACGAGAGCCGAGAGCTGAAAGCCGAGAGGTGTACTAATGAAAAGTGTGAATTTGTGTTAGCTCGTTTCAAACAAGTACTACGAGTGCTAAATTTTTCGACCAGGTGATTTACGTTCGTACTTTATTATACTCTCGTATCTTCGTACACAGAAAAATGTGTTTTTGTGGAGGAATTTTTTTTTCAACGTTTTACATACGTATTTTATGAGCCATGGGTGGTCTGATTGGGTCACTGTAGAATGTAGATTGCATCTGTGTTTTAATGCTTTAATATTTTTTTTAATGCTGTCAGGTATTTTGAAAATTTGATCAATTTTGTAGTCACCTTGTCGTGCCTGTCGTCGTTAGGTCAATAAATCATGGCTCTGAATTCGAGCTCGTTCTGTCCACATTAGGTGAACAAGTGCATGACTTAGGGGAGGAGAGGCGGAGAGTGAATGAATAGTTTTTGTACTGGGTTTTTTAAAATTGTCAATGTCGAAGTGTTATTTAAAAAACAAAAAAACAAAAAAAACATACCTATCACTGTTAAGTACCTAATTTGAGGAATCCCTGAAGCAAATTTTTATCAAAAGTCATTTTTGTGTGACTTCGTTTTAAAAAGAAATTAAACTATACCTACAAATAGAATTATTTTAAAATTTCGTTAAAAATAGTTGATTCAGTAAACCTGCCAAAATTTTTATTCGAAACAATTTTTTGAATTTTGCATGGATTTTACTTACAATTTCGTTTTTAAAAATTTTTCGTTGAAAGTTCATTCAAAAATCACATTTTTTCAAATTTTTTAAAAACATTTTCTCCTTGTTTTTTTCATTTTTTAATTTTTCAAAAAAAATTCACTGAAAAGAATTTTTTTTTGCAAACTTTTTTTAAAATTCCACCAAGGGAGGATTTTGCATTGGATCTTAAGGTAGCTTTTTTCACTGATTAAATGCAATTTCTCATTTTTTGAAATTTACTGGAAATAAAATTTTTCTCATTTTCAGTAAGGGTAGGATTTGGCATTGGACCGAATGGTAGCCTTTGAAAATTAATTAAATTCAAATTAGCAGTTTATGAAATTTACTGAAAATAATTTTTTTTTTTCATTTTCAGTAAGGGTAGGATTTTGTATAATAGGAGAAAATCGTAGTCTTTGAAAATTAAATAAATTCATATTGGCATTTTTTGAAATTTTCTGAAAATAAAAATTTTCTCATTTTCAGTAAGGGTAGGATTTTGCATTGCAGCAAGTGGTACCCTTTGAAAAATGACTAAATTCAAATTGTCATTTTTTGAAATTTACTGAAAAGAAAATTTTTCTCAATATCAGTAAGGGTAAGATTTTTCATTGAACCAAATGGTAGCCTTTGTCATTGAATAAATTCAAATTGTCATTGAATAAATTCAAATTGTCATTTTTTGAAATTCACTAAAAATAAAAATTTTCTATAATTCAGTAAGGGTAGGATTTTACTTTGGACCAAATGGTAGCCTTTGAAAATTATTTAAATTCAAATTGGCATTTTTTTAAATTTACTGAAAATATATATATTTTTCATTTTCAGTAAGGGTAGGATTTTGCATAGGGGCAAGTGGTAGCCTTTGAAAATTAATTAAATTCAGATTGACATTTTTTTGAAATTTTCTGAAAATAAAAATTTCGTCATTTTCAGTAAGGGTAGGATTTTGCATAGGAGTAAATGGTGGCTTTTGAAAATTAATTAAATTCAAATTGGCATTTTTTTGAAATTTACTGAAAATGAAATTTTTCTCATTTTCATTAAGGGTGGGATTTTGCATTGGAGCGAATTGTAGCCTTTGAAAATTAAATACGAGTAAATTCAAATTGACATTTTTTGAAATATAGAAAACAATTTTTTTATAGTGATCGTGAAGTTTATTTTTCAAAATGAATTTAGTTTTAATTTTTTGATTATTTCCCCCTATTTTAAATCTCATCATGTTGAATTTTTTTATGAATCATTAATTTTTTAATTTTTCAATTAAGACACAAAAATCTTAAATCTTGACTTTTTTTAAATTATTCTTTTCTTTTCATTTTCAAAAATTTTCAGATTAACTAGGTATCTATAATTTTACCATTTTTTTTTCTGAATTACAGTTTTTTGATTTCATATTGTTTATTTATTTATTTTAAATTCTAAAATTTTTATCTATCCTGAATTTCACAATTTTTTATGTTTCTTGGTTTTCTTAAAATTAAAATTGTTTAAAGCTACTTTTGAGATTTTTAAAGAAAAATTCTTCGTTTTTAAAAAAAATTATTATTTTCTTTTAAATTTCAAAACTTTTCAAGTTTCTATAATTTTACCAATTTTTAATTTTTTCTAAATTACAGTTTTTTGATTTCATGTCATTATTTATTTATTTATTTTCGTGTTTAATTTTTCAATCATTTTGGAAAAATTTTTAAATTTAGTGGTAATTTTTCTTATATTATACTTCCCCTATTTTTTTTTATTCGTTAAAGTGAATCAGTCATTTGTGAACGATTCATTCAAGTGAATCAGTCATGACTTTTTTTGTGGCTGTGATTAAATAATGAAACCTCATAAAATGAAACTTGAAAATTCGGCGATGTTCGCAACACTTGTGGTGCGAGCAACTTATTTTTAATTTTGCTCTCCTTAATAGGTATAGCAATAATATTTTCGGGAATTATTTTATTTTCTGAATTTTTTTCGACACATAACATGATTTTTCTACTCATTTCATTCAACACATCTCACTCGAGAAAAAAATTAAGAGCCATAGTTGTATAAAATTTCTTTCCTTAAAATTCAAACGAAGCATTTTTCATGTTTTAAATTCACTTCTTCAAAATTCCATTAAAATTACAACCATGTTTAAGGAAAAGCTTTCTCAACGTCATCTAAAAATGGCTAATAACTCGTTAAAACAATCATAAAAATATTGATTTCGAAGGTTTTTATCGAAAACGAATAAACGACTCATGCATAGATAGGTTCAAATTCACCATATCTCCCGCCCTACACACGTTGGCATTAATTTCGTTTTTCGGTGGGTGGGCTTACGTTCAAAGAAGCCTTGGAACTTTGTTGCAAAAATTTCACTCCGTTTCGAATTTCGTAATAAGTAATCGGTTGACATGACGTATGTAGGCGTATCCATACTAATAAAAATGGATAAAAAAAATTCGGCTACAGAAAGAAGGAAAAAAATTGCGTGCTTACAAGAACGCACAGCAGAACACTGTGTGGATTTAGATTAGAATAATAAGTACACAGTTTAACTGCATTAATCATTCGTAGCGCCGCTAGACGTACGAAGGTTGTAGGTAACTATTTTGCAAGTTGCAGAAAAAAAATGAAAGAAAAGGGTGGTGAAGGAGTATACCACGTCTACCGATTCTTTTTCTGTACGTCACCGAATGACTTGGAGGATAATTTTAATAAGTTATTTAGAAAGTTCGGAGCAGTTTCGCTGAGAACAATTACGGTTTCTGTTTCAGATTTGTGGATTGGTTTTTGATGGGCAAGAATGGGTGATTTGTGACACCGGGCGCTTGCAGATTTTTCCAAGTTTAATCGTAAATTTTTTACAATGAGGAAAATTATTATACTTACGATTTGAGAGAGGTTTATTTTTATTCTTTACTTTGCTGAACGTTACCATTTAATACGAAGAATTAATCTAATCTAATTTTTACGAAACGAACCAGAATCTTCGGAGTATTTTTTAATAAGATGGCAAAAAAAAAATTTAATGAAATTAAAAAAAATTTAACGCGTGCAATGCTTTTTATATTAATTATAAAACAGAAAGAACGATGCCTAGTTTACGGTATATGTTCCCTTAGATATGTACTATGATTTTTCTTATATAATTTTTCATCGTTTTTCTCATATTTTTCTTCTTATTTTTTTTGTTGGGCCCCCTTCGTCTGTGTGTGAATGCGTGTGCGAGTGTTTATTTTGTAAAAGGCTTTATACATTGCTCAAGAAAAAATTATATTTTGTCGAAAGTATGTAAAATGTGTATAACTTATAAGATTGTTATTTAAAAATACCTATAAAACTTTAATGGATCCATTGAAGGATTTATTATGTAAATATGAAGGAAACGAATTGTGTAAGCTTTATATGGTTTTAAGATGTACGAGCGCTTTAGATAAAGAAAATAATTCGAACAAGTTTTCCTATAAATTACCTCTTTTTTCCCCTCCGATATACGTAACTATATTTTGCTAGTATCTTTTAAAACTAGTTGTGTGCCATGCGATGTCGACGATTGAACCGAATGTAAGCGATATGATCTCAAAAAAATTTTTCTATAGAAATTTTGTTCTATCGTCGCCATATGCTTAGTACTGAAATTTTTTACGCGTAGTTTGCTTTCATATTTGAAGTTATTTTTACCCCCCCCCCCACCCCAATGTGTTGTCGTTTTGTTAGTTCTACCGCATAACCTTTTGCCCCCTACCCCTTTGTCCCATTTTTAATACATATGTTAGGTATATTCTTGGTGAAAATATGCATTTTTCAAAACCCCCACCCCTGATGCCCTTTTTTTTTCGATTCCCATTGAATTTGCTGATGGGATCCATCTTGTAATAGAATAAATGTGGATTAAGTTTTTATTTTGTAAGATGTTTGTGAAGTCGGATACATTTCGAATAAACGTGTAATAAAATAGAGTTTGCGTTTTTTTTCCCTCCACCACCTAAACTAACGGTGTTCTTGGAGAATTTTTCGGGGGGAAGGGGTATATTGAAATAAGTAAGGTAGGTTGATTGATTTTTGACTCAAATTTTTTCCTCAAGTAAGTATACCTATTATTTTCTCTCTTGAAAAAATTATTAATACCTATGCTTTCCCTTTTAAATTATTTTTTTTATTTTTTTATTCTTTTTGTAGAACATTCTTATTGAATTTTATTGAATTTTTCTCCTATTTTTTTTTCAATTTTTCTCAATGTTTCCTATTTTTCCCTGAAAAGTTCTTTTTCCCCTTGAGAAGTCTTCACTTTTCCACTTTAATGAATTAAAAAAAAAAAATTTCTTCAATTTCTTTCATCAAAAGATAATCTTCAATTTTTTACTTTAAAAATCCTAATTATTCCCTCTAAAAAATCTTCAAATTTATTCTTCAATTTTAAAATTCTTTCACGTAATAAATTAATTTCAATTTTTTTTTTTTTATTGAAAAGAAATCTTCAAACTTCTTCCTGAAATAACTTTTGGATTTTTTTCCAAATCAAAAAAAAAAAAAAAAAATGTTGAACAACGATTTTAGAAAAATATTTTTAAACAAACTTTTTTTGAAGAAATTTTTCAAAAAAATGTCTTTTTGCATAAATAGTATAGGTAGGTATGAATTTTTTCATGTTTTTTTTTTCTAACAAAAAATAGGTTCAATTACACTAGTCAACAATTTTTGAACTTTTCTCTGTGTTCGTGTCCAAAATAAGCTTAATCGATAGTTTAAGCCTAGAAACAAAAAACAATTTCTCATTTTTACCACGCTTTTATTAGCTTGGTATGTATGTATGTTTGTCTCATGGAACCAAATGTATGTTTTCGACCAATCCTCTCTCATTTAATATTTTACTGGAATTGAAAGAACATAGTGCTCACTTTAGGGGTTTTCGAGGTCGCTGAATTCGATTTTCGAACTCAAATTTACCCCCGACCCCAAATTGAGCCTCTATGAGGGGGTTCAATTTTGAAAATTTCAGAAAATCACAACATTGTAATCAAAATGTTGATTTTTGAGGTAGCTGAATTCGATTTTCGAACTCAAATTTACCCCAGACCCCAAATTGAGCCCCTATGAGGGGGTTCCATTTTGAAAATTTCAGAAAATCACAACATTGGTATCGAAATGTAGGTTTTTGAGGTCGCTGAATTCGATTTTCGGACTTAAATTTACCCTTGACCCCAAATTGAGCCCCTATGAGGGGGTTCCATTTTGAAAATTTCAAAACTATGAAATTAAAATATTTTCAACGACAAAAAGAGTTAAATAAAAATGTAAAAAAATTTTTAAAAACCACGCTTTTATTTAAAGTTGGTCACTTTGCAAAATGTTATTCCTAGGGAAAGAGTAATGCCTTAAAAAACAAAAAATAAAATTTACTTGAATACAAAAATGTGTCATGAAAATTTTTTTTTCAAAAATTTTAATGATGAAAAGCGTGGTGGGGTGTGCGAGGAGCAAACGAATACCTTTTCGATTAACGCCCCACCACGATTTTCATCATTAAAATTTTTGAAAAAAAAATTTTCATGACACATTTTTGTATTCAAGTAAATTTTATTTTTTGTTTTTTAAGGCATTACTCTTTCCCTATGAATAACATTTTACAAAGTGACCAACTTTAAATAAAAGCGTGTTTTTTTTTTAATTTTTTACATTTTTTTCGTTTTTTTTTTTGCTTTTGCAGGTACGGGAGGGGTTCAAAGTGGCGAAAATCGGGATTTTGCACCTTTTCAACTGCTCATAGCGCCATAAATATTGCTCTACAAAAAAACCAATGGCAGATTCGGAATCTACGTTAAATTTTGAGAAAACATCTCTGTCCGTTTTTCCAATTTCAATTTTTAAAGTACCTATAGTAGCGTTTTAATTTTATTATCGAGATCGCCGCCTCCGCGCGGAGACAGTCCGATAATTATCGAATCGTTCCCACGCGGAACGTCGGCGGTCTTGGTAAAAAAATTGAAACGTTACTAAGGTACTTTAAAATTGGAAATTGGAAAAACGGACAGAGATGTTTTCTCAAAATTTAACGTAGATTCCGAATCTGCCATTGGTTTTGTTCGTAGAGCAATATTTATGGCGGTATGAGCAGTTGAAAATGTGCAAAAACACCGATTTTCGCCACTTTGAACCCCCCCCCCCTGTACGCGCAAAAGCAAATAAAATTAAAAAATGAGAAATTGTTTTTTGTTTCTAGGTCTATACTATCGATTAAGCCTATTTTGGACCCATTCTCAAAATGGCTGTTGACCTGTGTTATTAAATGCTTAAAATTTTTTTTTAATTTTTGAGTGTGGATGGGAAAAGGGACCTAAGCAGGAAAAACTTTTTTTTTTTGGTAATGAATGTTTTAAACTTTGCAAGGCTGTATCTCTGTAATGCAATAACTGATAACTTTGAAACTTTGCACAATCATTGAGGGGTCCTAGTGAAATATTTCTTCCCTCATAATTTTGATCCCTCATGTTTATGACCTATTTCACAAAAAGGGACGATTTTAAACAAAATCGGGTTGCCGAAACTAAAAAAAAAAAAAAATCAAAAAATATTTTCAACGATGCTGATTACGAATATCATACTCATAATGTCAATTCTTTTGTGTTTCATGACGTTCTCGAACATTTTTAACAAAAAAAAATAATAATAATAGGTAAAAAAATAAAACATTATATTTTTTTTAAATTAAAAAAAAATTTAAGGAATTGAATTTTTTTTTGAATTTTGGGTTATTCTTACTCTCTGAGAGGCTGAATTGTGAATATTGTTCCTAGGACTATAAAACCATTTTAAATCGATTTTCCCGAGCAGCACACTCGACAAATTATCGAAATAAAAAATCGACAGAATATTTCATATCACGTGTCGATAATATAGTTTCAAATATCGTCATAAAATCGTTGAAAAATCGAATTCGATAAATTTCAGATTACGTGTCGATAATAAAGTTTTAAATATCTTAACAAAATCGTTAAAAAATCGAATTCGAGAAATTTCAGATTATTTGTCGATAATATAGTTTCAAATATCGTCACAAAATCGTTAAAAAATCGGATTCGATAAATTTAATATAATCTGTCGATAATATAGTTTCAAATGTCGTCAAAAAATCGGTAAAATATCGAAGTCGAGAAATTTCATATAATCTGTCGATAATATAGTTTTAAATATCTTTAAAAAATCGTTAAAAAATCGAATTCGATAAATTTAATATTCTTTGTCGATAATGTAGTTTCAAATATCTGCACAAAATCGGTGGAAAATCGGAATCGATAAATTTAATATTCTTTGTCGATAGTATCGTTGACGAATATCGTCATAAAATCTTAATAATATCGAATTCGATAGTTTTTAGATTTTTTGCCTACGAAGTTGTACCGATAAATCTTTATAATATCGTGAGAACATCTATAGATTTTCAAACGATTTTTTATCGATACGTTACATCTTCCGATATTATCGATCGAGTGTGCCGCTCTGGTTTTTTTTAAATTAAAAAAAACTGATTTTTGATTTTTAGGTATTGATTTTGGGTAAGTCTTGTCCTCTGGAAGGCTGAATATTGCTCCTAGGACCATGAAACCATTTTTAAATGAAAGTACAGATCGAAATTGACTAAAAACAGTCCGATTTTTTCCTGCTTAGATCCCTTTTCCCATCCACACTCACATATTATTATTTATTTTTTTTTGCAAAATAATATCAGAAATTTAATTTTAAACAAAAATTATGAAAACGTGTTATTCAAAATTAAAATTGTATTATTTAACAAACTCAAAAAAAAAAATACATTTTACTAAAATTAAGTAAAATTTATTTTTACACAAAATTGAAACTTAATATTTTTCTGTAAATACCTAATTATACTTACCTACTTGTAATAGTAATGAAATTAGAAAAAAATCAAGTAGTTAAGTATACAAATTTTGGAGAATTTATTTGAAACAAAAAAATGAATTTTTGAGAAAATTTGAAAAAAATGAAAAAATCACCATTGACTTTCAAAAAATTTAAAAATAAATAAAAATTGAAAAAATTAAACCAGAACTAAGTATACCCATATATACAAAACCATATTATAGTTACATTCAAGTATCTATCGCCTAAATCATCGTTATAGAAAACAGGCACTACTTTCGACTCGTCAATCCACACAGAATTTTTAATTAACCGCGATGCAGACGAGGCGTGAAATGATTCGCACGTTGCACCCAGCATCGGCGGTACGTGCATCGAGCTTCGACCGCATTAGAATAAGAGGAATTCGGTACCATAAGGGTTGGGTGGGGTGGCATTTGCATCCACATCAACACCGCTTCTACTCAGGGCTAAGTTACGAACTCACGTTTGTCATTTCGAGTTCAAATAATAATATAATAGGGTATCCCGGTTCCCGGCTGCGCCCGAGCCCGAGCTCGAGCCGTGGAAAAGCTCGAAGTCGAAAAGCCGTCTCACTCCATTCCAATACGTGACTACGCATACCAAATTAAGCCGCACAAATAATACGCTTCCAAATTGTCGTTTTTCCTCGTCCTCTGACGCACGTGAATATTCGCGCTTATGGCACATCTCCACGCTGCTGTCTTCGTACATATTTGAGAGAGAAAGAGAGAAAGAGAGAAAGAGAAAAAAATGACAAGATGTAGGAGAAGGCGAGACCTGCACAGATACCCAGTACACCCTTACCCACCCCCAAAAAAGGCGACCGTATAAGAAAAAGGGTGATTCGATGCTCGTTGCTCGTGCTATCAAAAAATAAAATTCCATTCCGCCACTAAATGGAATCTTTATTTAAATTCGACGTCGCCCAGCAGAACCACACCAAAGGTATTTTTCGCTTGATATGAATTTGATTTCGTAGCACAGGCGATGGCGCTGGCGTACCTCGAAAGGGGCATCGGCATGGCATCGGTATCGTAATTAATTATTTCGCTCGCAAGGCGCAGATGTTGCAAAACTAAGAAACGTCCACGGTAAGTATAACCCTTATATACGAGTATGTATATACCATGATACCCATAGGTAGGTAAAGTTCGACGCAGATATCAGCTAAATACCAAACTACGAGTAAAAGGGATAGCACACGAGATAGAAAAGGGATTGGAAATTACATCCGAGTGAATAATTGGTTAGTTGGGTGCCTGGGCAGCGCGCTGCTGTGGCTGTGTGTATCAGTTAATCCGTAGTAACGGATTTAGCGTTATATAAATAGCCGCAGTCTCATATGTTACTCCTCCATATATATAATATAGAGAAGATACACGACGATGGAGGTACTACTCTGTGCCCATGCCCAGCCCTCTCACTCTCATGTACCGTGTACTGTGGGTTACATCGGCATCGGCATCGTCCATTCTTCACCGCACCTTTAAGACCCTTCTTGCTGTTCGCTTAGCTTCGTGGTCCAAGCCAACTTTATTCCTCTTGTACTTTTAGGCTTATGCCTGCCTCCATGTGTACGCTATACATATATACATTTCGCCGAAAAAGTTAATAAATTAAACTTCGGCTTCGCCTTTACAAAATAGTGTACCACACCAAGAATAAGTGTAGTACCAGGACGTATAGGTACATACGTGTGTGCTGCTATACCCTACCCATGGATGTAATACCCTCGCTGTATCCTTTGCTTTCTCTTATAATTTTACCTTGCTTTTATGTCCTATACATACGTACAATAGGTTTGTACATTCGATACACGACTTGTGGCTTAATTTGCCTTCGCCGGTGTAGTGTAGTACCACCTGCATCTGCAGCAGTTTTTTTTACGAGGCAAAGCTCTCGCAGATAGGTACGTATTTCCATTATAAGACCTTTGGGTACAGACAGACTGATTCTACAGTATGTCGAAAATGAGCGAATTATCCATTTGATGAGTTCAAGTTTCAAAATTAAGAAAAAAATTGAAGATTTTCCAAAGAAAAAATTGAAGATTTTCCAAAGAAAAAATTGAAGATTTATAGAGAGAAGTTGAAATCTTCTTAAAGAAAAAAATGAAAAAAAAAATAAAAAAGTAGAGAATTTTTTGAAACAAATAATGAAGAATTTTTAGGGGGAAAAATTGAAAAAGTTTTTAGCAGAAAAATTCACGAATTTTTCAAGGAAAAAAAATTGAACAATACTTAAGAGAAAAATTGAAGACTTTCAATTCAAAAATTAAAGGTTTTTAGAGAAAAAATGTGGATCTCTTGAAGCAGACTTTTTTTTACAGAAAAAAATTAATTAATTTTTCAGTAGAAGAATTGATACTTTTTCAAGAGAACTGATGATTTTTCAGGAGAAAAATTTATGAATTTTTTAAGAGGAAAATTGATGAATTTTTTAAGAGGAAAATTGATGAATTTTTAAGGAGGAAAAATTGATTAATTTTAGAAGAGAAAATTTGATGATTTTTTTAAAGTGCAAAAATTGATGAATTTTTTAAGGGCAAAAATTGATGAATTTTTTAAGGGCAAAAATTGATGAATTTTTCAGGGGAGAAAAATTGATGAATTTTTCAGGAGAAAAATTTGATTAATTTTTAAGGAGGAAAAATTGATGATTTTTTTAAGGGCAAAAATTGATGCATTTTTCGAGGGAAAAATCGGTGAATTTTTCAAATGAAAAAATTGAAGATTTTCAAAAACTTTCCAGGAGGAAAACATAGATGAATTTTTTGGGAGGTAAAATGATGATTTAGTACCTATAGAAAAATCAATAATTTTTTTTAGGAGAAAACTTAAAAGTATTTTTAAAGGAAAAGGAATGGAAGGATTTTGTGTAGAAAAATTGACGAATTTTCTAAGACAAAAAATTGAAGGTTTTTAGAGAAAAAACTGAGTATATAGTTAGATTTGATGAAATTGTTATATAAAATGAATTGATGAATTTTTCAAGAGAAAAATTGAAGAATTTTCAGGAGGAAAAAATCAAAAAATCATTAAAAAAATCAAAAAAATATTTGAGTTGAAAAATTGAAGATTTTATAATGGGAAAAATTTAAAGATTGTTATCTAAGGAAAACATTGAAAATTTTTTAGGAGAAAAAATGATGAATTTTTCAAGGGGAAAAATTGAAAAAGTTTTTAGCAGAAAAATTCACGAATTTTTCAAGGAAAAAAAATTGAACAATACTTAAGAGAAAAATTGAAGACTTTCAATACAAAAATTAAAGGTTTTTAGAGAAAAAAATGTGGATTTCTTGAAGCAGACTTTTTTTACAGAAAAAAAGTAATTAATTTTTCAGTAGAAGAATTGATACTTTTTCAAGAGAACTGATGAGTTTTCAGGAGAAAAATTGATAAATTTTTAAGGAGGAAAAATTGATTAATTTTAGACGAGAAAATTTGATGAATTTTTTAAGGGCAAAAATTGATTAATTTTTCAAGAGAAAATTTGATGATTTTTTTAAGGGCAAAAATTGATGCATTTTTCGGGCGGAAAATCGATGAATTTTTCAAATGAAAAAATTGAAGATTTTCAAAAACTTTCCAGGAGGAAAACATTGATGAATTTTTTGGGAGGTAAAATGATGATTTAGTACCTATAGAAAAATCAATGATTTTTTTTTAGGAGAAAACTTAAAAGTATTTTTAAAGGAAAAGGAATGGAAGGATTTTGTGTAGAAAAATTGACGAATTTTCTAAGACAAAAAATTGAAGGTTTTTAGAGAAAAAACTGAGTATATAGTTAGATTTGATGAAATTGTTATATAAAATGAATTGATGAACTTTTCAAGAGAAAAATTGAAGAATTTTCAGGAGGAAAAAATCAAAAAAATATTTGAGTTGAAAAATTGAAGATTTTATAATGGGAAAAAATTTAAAAATTGTTATCTAAGGGAAAACACTGAAAAATTTTTAGGAGAAAAAATGATGAATTTTCCAAGGGGAAAAATTTAAGATTTTTTGAAAAAAAGAGTCAAGGTTTTCATTTAAAAAAATAAATAAATGAAATGAAAATAAAAACCTAATCTTCAAGAAGAGAAGTTGAAGACTCACCCTTCCCCCCTCTCAAAAAATTAAGAAAATTTTTGATTGAAAAAATAATAATTTACTGCGAGTAATTTACTTACCTATACGTGAAAGAATCTTGAAAGAATTTTAAAAATTTTTGGAGGATGGAAGATTTCCAACACGAAAATTTGAAAATTTGCTTGAAGGAAAAAATTTAAGAATAAATAGGATTTTCAAAAGAAAAAGCTATAGAAAAAGTTGAGAATTTCGTAAGGGAAAAAATGAAGATTTTCAAGTGGGGAGAATTAGGATTTTTAAAAAGTAAAAAATTGAAGATTTTCTACTATTAATGAATTAAACTTAAAAAAAAAAAAAAAATTTATTCAAGTGAAAAATGTAGGACTTTTTAAGGGGAAAAATTGAAGATCTTTTTCAAGAGAAGTTGCAGATTTTTTTTCAATGAAAAATTAATTTCGATTTTATTACAAGTTTTAGTCTAGTTTTTTGTCCAATCAAGACACACTCATCTCTTACCTACGTACTAGTTCTCCAAGTACGATTGAAAAATTTCATCATAATAGCTCGGCAGTGTCATAAATCAGACGAAAAAGAAAGATAACTACACCTTTGCTGTAGACACGACACCGGGTTATATATAGAGCGAAGATATTTAGTAAGAACTAAAACGATGCTCATGTAAAGGACAAATAATACGATGGCTCCAATTTGTTATCACACACACACACACACACACACACCTAAAGACCTATCCTATGCTTACTCCAAGACATCGGTAAAAATGATACGAAACAACTTTAATCGTCTCATTTATCTGATTACCTTACTAAATCAGTCGGTTGCGCGAGTACATAGAAAATATGTGACATTCGATTTCTCACATTAGCCCTCTTCTCCTCCTCCCTCCTACATCTTCATTCGTATACTCTTCTATAGTGCAATACGATGGTGGCGATGGCTATACATATAAAAGAAATTTGTTTGGTCAGATGAGACTGTAGAGATGGTGATGGTGATGATGATGATGATGATGATGATGAGGTGGACTGAGGTATGAAATGTACCTACAAATAGGTGGGTACACGAGCAGATAGATATTACCTTCGTATATTGGGTGTCCGGCGAGTGGTGTGCCAAACTTGAAATTTGGATATAACGGAGTACCATACTAACAAAAATCTTCATGTACACATGGTGTCTATCTCAATTTTGAAGGGACAGTGGTGTACAAAAATTTCAAAATTTTGTGAAAACAATGCACAAATCAGGTGTAACTTTTTGAAAGGAACAAAAATAGTAAAAATTTGCCTATCTTTGAAAATGAAGGCGCTACGAAGCTTTAAAAATTGGTATTTTCGAAATTCAAGGCTCCGTAGCGCCTTAATTTTCATAGATAGGCAAAATTTTGAAATTACGTTTTATGTTCCTTTCAAAAAGTTACACCTGTTTCGTGTATTTTTTGAGCGAATTTCGCAATTTTCATGTATCATCACTGCGCCGTAATAAATTGAGGTAGGCAATATTTTCAACTGAGATTTTGCGTTGCTGTAACTCCTTCAATTTCAAAGATAGGCAATCCAATATGATCACAACTTTTATTGCTTTTTCGATGATCTATCCACTGCCGGTGTCGAAATTTTTTTTGAACGCAGTGTTGCCAATCTAGTTTGCTAGGTAAAATAGCGATTTTCAAACCTTTGTAGTTCCTTCTTTTTCAAACTTAGGCAATATGTGTACATGAACTTTTTAGTTAGTCTGACTCGGTTATATCCGAATTTCAAGTTTGGCATACCACTCACCGGACAGCGGACACCCTGTATAATTTCTCCACCCTAAAAAACCAACTCTAGATGCGGTTTTGTGAAAACGATGACTCGTCTGCTGATTCTTAGGAATAAGGTACTTCTCGACTGCTCGTACTGGGCACAGTGTAATTATTAATCTTGTTAAAGATATGGCTAAGGTAGTAGGAATTTTCATATAAAAAGACGTGTCGCGTTATTAATCAACGTTGACTGGACGATTAATAAGTGTCTTATTTTTCCAGCCTTTTTCCTATTCTGCGCGCGTTCGTTGGTCGTAAATTAAACTCGTGGTGTGGCGCGGCCAACGCGACAGCCATAGGGACACAAACGAGATGGCGACACTTGTAATCCGCGCCTAGCTTAATTAATTTCGCCAACTTTTGAACCGAGCGACTGCGACGTCGTCGATGGTTAATCGTTTCGCCGGATAATTTGTTCGGACTCGTACCAAGGCGAGCCCTCCTCACCCCTCATCCTCCTTCTGGTCCATATTCCCATTATAATCCGGCTGGCAGCATTGGTCGGTGGGTTTTTTTCTTCTCCTTGGTACATATGTGTGTACGTAGCCTATACGATGCGATGGCCCGTTTTATGTAATGTATCGGGCCATTTCGGGGGCGAGGGGGTGGGGGAAGGCTGTGAAGGGATACAGGGCTAGACGTTTGTGTATGTATAATTTGATATTTTGCCAGTTTTTCGGCGTGTATATCGGCTTCGAGTGTAATTTTATGCTATATACGTAGCCGTAAGTAAATAATATCGAAAATGGAGCTTTATTTTAAAAACAGCTGTTTGAAAATATGAACAAGACTATATAATGTAGTTTTGGCAAGCGAACAACGCGCAACTGAATTTTCGTCGCTCGCAGAACTTTCGCAAAGAGGGCTGTACTACACATATTCGCACAAAAATGAAAAATATTCTGTTAAAAGTTTCCACATCATATCCTCCTATCAAGCTGCTATATTTAAGTTAAAAGCCTACGACGCGATGGCCGGTTTACGAGTACAAAAGATACCGCTATTAGCTTTTAATAACTGGCTATAATATAAGTTATATATACTATTTGCAAAAGCAATGCATTCAATTGCGGATGGAAATTGTGGGTGGTTGCCTTCTGCGTATATCATTTCATGGCCTATGGGGAATGGTAACGACCAAATGCTCAAGTTTTGCAAATAAATGCGAAAAATTGTCACGTCTTTGTGTTGAAATTGTTTTGGTACTTGGTCGATTCGACAAAATGCGGAGATTTCGTCGAATGGGTTGAAGACGTCATAGCAGGAGTTGCGTAGAGGTGTATTTTGCTTGCAGCAAATACGCCGAATGCCGAATATAGGAATACGTACGAGTATGTATAAGTGTAAGTGCGAAAAGAAAACAAAAAAATTTATTGCACCTTTCCAAAGCGAACGAACCGACTGGCTTGAATCCAATTACGTTTTTGGATACTGAATAATTCTCGTGACTTCTGAAAAAATATAAATTATTTTTAGATCACATAGTTTAATTTATTGCCGAGCAAATCCCCTATTTTTGGTGGAATTTGTTGCGAATGTTTCGCGATTCGAGTTTAATAACCAGGCCGCCGAGCCGAGCTGAGGAAGTTTTGGAATTTAATCGAACGATTTTTTTTATTTGTTTGGAGTAGGTTTTTTGTACATCGTTGGTTGTGTTTTGCTAGGAGGGTGGATTTAGAGGGAGGTATTTCGAAGGTCAGGGCTTTTTTCTTTAATTTTTTATTAAGTATAATTATATTTTTTAATTTTTTTAAATCAATTTGGTTTTTTTTTGTCATGAAAAGATTGATTTTTTTATTGATTTGTTTAGTTCAATTACTTCAGTTTTCAAAATAATACAACGATATTATTATTGATAGGTATGAAATTATACAGCAAAAATATTTAATTGAATTTCAAATTTTTTTATTAATTCCTATTTATTTATTTATTTATTTATTTTGAAAATTCAGCAAAGCCTAAAAATTAGGTAATTAAATTCGAAAAACGAATTAAAACTCAGAATTTACAAAATTTCAATACTTTAGACATTTCGATCATTGAACTATTTTTGGAAAATTTTTAAACAATAAAAATTTAATAAAATATTTTTTAAAAAGGTAAAATTATAAAAATTTATAAAATTCATTTTTCAATTTTTTTTACTAAAACTTGACAGAATTTTAAAGATATTTTAATAAAAAATCAAAATTTCAAAATTCTATCAAATTTTGAAAATATTGTAAAAATCCAAATATTTTAAAATTTGTCCTATTTCAAAAATTAATAAAAATTTTGTAATGATCAAATTTTCAAGTTTTATTAAACTTTGAAAATTCTAAATTATTATGAACACTTAAAAATAAATAAATAATAAATATCAAAGATCTATAGGTACTTAAATTTTAAAAATTGTAAGATATATTAATTATCCATTTTTAGAAATGAATAAAAAGTTTAAAAACCGTTCAATTTTCAAGTTCTATAAATCAAATTTTTAAAATGTACCAAATTTGAATTTTCAAACATTGTCTAAGAAATTTTTCAACTCTAAAGATTCCCGAGCAGCACAATCGACAAATTATCGAAATAAAAAATCGACAGAATATCGAATTCGATAAAGTGTCGCGTTAGTTCCGCATAAATCGTGAAATTATCTTTCGATATATAGATAGATTATCGACGAATTATAGTTAGCAAAAATTTCGAGATTATAGTAAGATATTTTATCGATAATATATCTATAATATCGAAAGATAATTTCACGATTTAGGCGGAACTTTTGCGACACTTTATCGAATTCGATATTCTGTCGATTTTTTATCGATTTTTTATTCCGATTTTTCGTCTTTTACTAGCTTTTTTCTATAATTAAAAATCATTAATTAGCATAATTAATACATTAAACTATGCCTAAACACATTATTCATGTTACGGTAAGAGGATCATTTCAGAAAAAGTCAAAAAAAAAATTATAAAAAATCTGCCACCCGCGGGGCTTGAACCATCTACCTCCTGCGTGGTAATCCTGTTCCTTAACCACTATGCCATACCTTATCGTTGAGGAATTAGCAATAAAACGCTTATAATAGGCAGTTTAGTACTTCCAGACGTGTTGGACTTAGAAAAATTTTCACCAATTTGGAAATAATTTCAAATATCGTCACAAAATCGTTGAAAAATCGTTCGACAAATTTCAGATTATTTGTCGATAATGTAGTTTCAAATATCGCCACAAAATCGTTGAAAAACCGAAATCGAGGAATTTCATATTACGTGTCATTGATATAGTTTCAAATATCGTCATAAAATCGTTGAAAAATTGAATTCGAGAAATTTCAGATTACGTGTCGATAATAAAGTTTTAAATATCTTCACAAAATCGTTAAAAAATCGAATTCGAGAAATTTCAGATTATTTGTCGATAATATAGTTTCAAATATCGTCACAAAATCGTTAAAAAATCGAAATCGAGAAATTTCATATTACGTGTCGATAATATAGTTTCAAATATCTTCACGCAATCGTTAGAAAATCGAATTCGAGAAATTGCATATTATGTGTCGATAATATAGTTTCAAATATCTTTACAAAATCGGTAAAAAATCGGATTCGATAAATTTAATATAATCTGTCGATGATATAGTTTCAAATGTCGTCAAAAAATCGGTAAAATATCGAAGTCGAGAAATTTCATATAATCTGTCGATAATATAGTTTTAAATATCTTTACAAAATCGTTAAAAAATCGAATTCGATAAATTTAATATTCTTTGTCGATAATGTAGTTTCAAATATCTGCACAAAATCGGTGGAAAATCGGAATCGATAAATTTAATATTCTTTGTCGATAGTATCGTTGTCGAATATCGTCATAAAATCTTAATAATATCGAATTCGATAGTTTTTAGATTTTTTGCCTATGAAGTTGTACCGATAAATCTTTATAATATCGTGAGAACATCTATAGATTTTCAAACGATTTTTTATCGATACGTTACATCTTCCGATATTATCGATCGAGTGTGCCGCTCGGGTTGTAAAATTTTGGTCAAGTGTTAAGAATAATTACAAAAATTGATCTTTTCAATTTTTTAAAAATTTGGTCCAATTTCAAAAACGAATCAAAATTTGAAATATATGTGATTTATGCTTAAAAATTCTAATGTCGGTTTTTTGAAAATTTTGATCTATTTTTTTACTTCTTAGTAGATACCTACTTACTCAAAAAATTCTGAGAAAAATTTTTCAGAGAAAATAATTGTCCTCAAAATAATTTTTTAAACAGAGGGAAATTATCAGAAATCTAGTAGGTAGGTATACCATAATGGGACAGCAATACTTGGCGTCTCTTTCTGCAAACGTTGTGAATAAGAAGAGGGAAATTTCCAATTTTTTCCTGAACTGTTTTTAAAGTTCTTTTGTAGTTTTTGGGGCCTAATAATTTTTTTAAAAACACACAGAACACAAAATTGCTTTGCGAAGAAAAATAAAATTGGGATTTCGCTCTTTATTCATATAATTTGGAACTTGCCTGTAGTGGGCATCATTCATTTTCTTGTGTCACCTCTGAAAAATTTTCATTGGAGTCTCTTAATTTTTCCAAAGAAGAAAACTGTACCTAATAATTTTTTTTGGGAAATATATGCAAATACATACATTTTTTTTTTAAGAAGAAATTTATATTTTGGAGAAAAAGTCGTTCAAAAATCTCAATTTTTTGTCCCTCATTTCTTTTTAAATCTCACAATTTCTTCAGAGATGAATTTTTCATTTTTCGTTTTTTTTATTATTTTTTTTTTCAAAGAAAAAATCTCCAAACTATTTTAGAAGAAAATCTTATTTTTAGAGAGAAACAAATTTCAATATTTTGTCTAAATTAAAACTAAAAGAAAAAAAACTTTCATTTTTTTTGGAGTAACTAAAAAATTTTCCTCTGGTGTTTTGTATCAAAAATTGTACTTATTCCTTTTAAATTCTTGGAGAAAAAAAAATCCCTAAATTTTTTTGGAGTAGAATTTTTTTTTCAGGTAAAAAATATTTTTTTGGTGGAAAAAAACCAAATGTTTTGTTAGTTATACTTAGATATTTTTTTGGAATAAAATCTTTTAAGGTTTTGGAAGTGAAATCTCTACATTTTTTCGAGTAAGAAAAGATTTCTCATTTTTTGAAGAAAAAATTCTTTTTTGATTTTTTTGGTGCGAAATCTTTCAATTTTTTGAAGAAGTAAAATTCTCTTAAAAGAAAAGAAAAGAAAATCGTTCTGCTTTTTATGGAAAGAAGAAATCGTTTATTTTTAGAGATTAAAAAAATAGGATTAGTCATTCATCTACTGATTCATCAGATGTAACTTGTAGGTGTTATTTATGAATTATGATAACAAAAATAATTATGTTTTAAAAATCTTTCGTGTTATTTTTGATTTTTTTTTTTTTTTTTTTTTTTTTTTTTTGAAAAAATGGAGTTGACTAGGTTAGTTGGAGCAAAAATAAAAAAATACCTACGAAATTATTTTTTCATTTAAAAAAACCTCGACTAGTAAGACTTTTAAAAAATTCCAAAGTCCATAACAAGGGCACCCCTATAATGTCGTCATGGTCGTCACACCAACGATGGCATATTTGAGGACATTTGCCACCTTGCCAGTTCTTAAGGTGGTCGTGGATCCCTCTTAGGTATACATTTTCAGACACCTAGGCGACCCAGTGGCGTTTTCAAGTGGTAGCTGGATTCTGGTAACGAGATTCTCAGGCGCATATACCCGGTCGTCGTAAATTTATTTATTTTAATTAAAAATCATAAATCATAGGTAGCTCGTTGGTATTGACGTTTAATTTGAATTATTTTAGCAAACAATTTAAAGAGTAAAGTTTTTCGCCATGATATATGACCAGTCTTAGTGTTGGCGTTGGTTTCTGCGGCGCGAAATTAGCTACTGCTCTTATCCCTCGTCTTACTATTTAGCTTCGTAGAGAGGTACTCGAACGTGTCGTAAATTTTACCCCCGCTGGCGCGGTGAAAGAAGCCAAACGCATCGTATTGAAAAAAGTTTTATCATTTTTATAGCGCGACGAGGCTATTTTACGCTGGGATGCGTAACACCGGAGGGGGGGAGGGGAGGGGAGTCGCTCGCGCCGAAACACAGACGCAAAGTGCTTCTTTTTATTCGATATACCGAAGCCATTCCCGCGAGTAAAATTTACATGAAATTTAAAACGAAATCGTTTAAAAAGTTAACTCTCTTCATCGCCCATCGCGATCGCGTTTCCTACGTAGAAGATAATTTAAAAACGTGATGCGGCGGTACGATTCCAAACTATGGAGGAAGTCGAGCTGCGGATGAGGTAAAAAAAAGGCCCGAGGAAGTATCGAAATATCGACGTCGTCGTCGCCTCCTCAACCATCCCTCTCGATAAATTCCCATTCAAGGCCAATTCCACACTATCGTTTTACAGAATAAAACAACGAAAAACAATTAAAATCATATCGAGAGACGAACTGGGTGAATTTTGCAACACGTTGCGAAGACCTAACCTACTATACGAAGAGAGGAACCACGATGAGGAACCGACTTGTAAAAAAATTAAAACGACCTCGGTCTCGATATAAGTAACGTTTTGCGAAACCCTCGGAAAAGAAAAACTTTTTAATATCGTAAAGCTAACGTTGTAAAGTTTTGCTTGTGAAGGGCTGCGAAAATGCCAACTCCAGTATTCTTATTCTTGCTTCGCCACGCCTGGGGGTTATGCAAACAAGCCCTTCAAAAGTTTAAGTCCTAAGTTACTATAACTCATTATTATCTACAACACGTCACCCAACAAAGTAATATATCGCTATAAGCCTTTAGCAGTGTAGTTAAGGTTGGTCATAACTTACAAACTCAATACTTTGAAGATAAACTTGCCGAATACAGTTATTAGTTACGACAATATCTAAAATTATGCGCTATAAATTTGCAGCTTTTGAGCTTTACGTTCGAGACAATTTTTCAAAATATTTCTCACTTATATTGCTGCTGCACAATGTACACCATAAGGGATAGTTACCCATACCCGAACCAGCCAACACCCAACCACAATGGCGAACACCATAAGCACGCGGTAAAAATGGCGAATTTACTCTTGAAACGTTTCCGGTTCGTGTTTATAGGTACGTAAGTATAATGTTGGCATGGATAACGCAGATTCCAAAATACTTCTTAGTCGGTAGGTATACCTTGGCATAAATTCGAGTTGAAAATAAATTTTTAAGAAGGTAAAAGGTTTTCTAAAATTTTCTAAAATTTGTTTTTTGAATGCGAATTTTGCATTGGATTTTTTTTTTTGCTTTAATCACATCACAGTGAGAAAAATTGTATCTGTTCTGAAAAAAGAGTGAAAATTTCTTAATTTTTTTTTTTAAATTTTAAAAAAATATGGAAATAACTGCATTAAATGAAACTATTCAACAATTGCTTGTTTTCAAAATAAAATTTTAAAAAAATCATATAGCTAAAGAGTAAAGACTAGGGTGGAATGATTTTGACTTTTTTTCGAAAATCGAAACAGCCTACGGCACAAAAGTTGTGTTTTGGTGTCAAAATAACGTGTTAAAAATTTGAGCCCCCTCGGTCAATATTAACCCATGCTTCAGGGGGTCCAAAGTTTTCAAATTTCAGTAAAATTTCTCATATAATAAAAATTTTTTTTTTAAAAAATATAACAATTTTTCAGAGGTCTAGTCGATGGTAGGGGTCCTTTCGGTGACCCAGAACTCGGTCATCCATCAAAAAATTGCATAAAAGTATAAACAGGGGTTTCCAAAATATCCACATTTTTGCATAATTACACCAAAATCAAGAAATGCGCGAATATTTTTATTTTATGAGATATCTTGCATATTTTGAGGTTTACATATTTGAAAATATCTTCAAAATGAAAGGGAAGTCCCATCACCACCACCCCTCAATAGAAAATGGGACATTTTGCTATGAAAACTTTGTCCTGTGTTTTTTAATGAAATTACTTATTTTACCTACTTTGTATTAGGGCAAAGTGAAAAAATTATCACTCTACTTACTATATGCATGAGAGCAGTTCATTTTGTGTTGAAAACACCCCATCAAAATATTAGACTCCTTCCTCAAAGGCGCAGGGCGTTAGGGATCCTCAAAGTGGGGTCAGTTTTGGAAAAACAAAGTTTTTATGGCCAAATGTCTCATGTTCTATGAAGGGGTGGTGGGGATGGGGCTTCCCTTTCATTTTGAAGATATTTTCAAATATGTAAACCTCAAAATATGCAACATATCTCATAAAATAAAAATATTCGCGCATTTCTTGATTTTGGTGTAATTATGCAAAAATGTGGATATTTTGGAAACCCCTGTTTATACTTTTATGCAATTTTTTGATGGATGACCGGGTTCTGGGTCACCGAAAGGACCCCTACCATCGACTAGACCTCTGAAAAATTGTTAATTTAAAAAAAAAAAAAAATTTATTATATGAGAAATTTTACTGAAATTTGAAAACTTTGGACCCCCTGAAGCATGCGTTAATATTGACCGAGGGGGCTCAAATTTTTACCACGTTATTTTGACACCAAAACACAACTTTTGTGCCGTGGGCTGTTTCGATTTTCGAAAAAAAGTCAAAATCATTCCACCCTAGTAAAGACTAACTAGAAACGTACGTTTTGAAAATAAATTGAAAGTTCTTGATTTTGCTGACATCGTAATGCATGGTAAATAACGAGTAAAAATATTTACAACAGGAATTTTAGCCCCCCCCCCCCCCCCACCATCAGGTCATCTGAAAGAAGGTTGTGAGTTTCAGGGGCGTAGGGAAAAGGTAGTCAGGTGGAGTCAGGTAAGACTTTCCCCCTAGTATATTAAAAAATCCAAAACTTGGCAAATTTGAATTTCAAGTTGGCAATTTTTCGGTCCATCTTGGTAAAATGAGAATCTAATTTGAAAAATCGAAAAGTTTAACAATGTTGAATTCTAAGTTGCAATGAAAAAAATGAATTTTCAAAAACCGTAATGAGTCTGGGTAAAACACAGTAATTTTAGGACACGTCGCCAGTTTTGGAATCATTCTGGAATAGAACTGAATCTTTTCTGTTTTTCACCGGAATGATTCTAAAATTGGCGACGTGTCCTAAAATTACTGTGTTTTTCCCAGAATCATTACAATCCATTTTTTTCAGTGTGCAAGACTTTTCAACATAAAATATTCTAAAGATTTTTACTCTAAAAAATTTGGAATTCCCCCCCCCCAAAAAAATTGAAATATTCCCCCTCCCCAGAAAAATTGAATTTTTTTCTTTGTAAAAGCCCCTTTCTAAAGAAATAAGAGTTTTTTACTCCAATAAAATTAAGAGTTTTTTCCTTGAAAAAACAGTGACATTTTTTTACTCCGAAACTACAATAAAAAATTCTCAAGTATTATCAAAAAAATTGAGCCCAGAAATTGCATAAAATTCTAAAGATTTTTACAACAAAACAATATTGAAACATCAATTTTACGCCAAAAAATTTAGAATTTTTTTCTTTAAAATCTCAAAAAATTAAAAAATTATTCCTCCAAAAAAATTAAGACCAAAAAGTTTAGAATTTTTTTTCTTTTTAAAAAATGTGAGTACCTAGACATATTTTTTTACTCTAAAAATTTTTGAAATTTTCTTTGTTCAAAAAATTGTGCGATTTTTTATGTTTGCTACCAATAAATACTTTTAGAGTGTTTTCTCCAAAATTTTTAAAAAAATATTTCAACAATACCGAATAATTTTCTTTTCCGATCTTTTTTTAGAAAATTTATTTCGCCCCCCCCCCCACAAATGTAGGGCTTCATATGGTATAATTTTGAGAAAATTTGACATTTCAGAAAAAAAAACATCAATTTTGAGAAAATTCGATGTTTATCAAATTTTGAAATTTGTTTCATTTTTTTTTTTTTTTTTTTGATTTGACAATGTTGTCGCAATATTTTATTTAACAAATGTATAAGTCTTTACGTGGTTTATATATTTAAGAAAAATTTTATCTCTATTTTGAGGGAATTCAACACATATCAAATTTTAATTACCTATTGCAAAAATTTTTCGGATCGATTTTTTCCTTGAATTGGCAATTTTTTGTAATATTTTATCCTACAAGGAAAGGGCTCCAAGTGGTATAACATTGAGGAAAAATTCACCAATATTATGAAAATTGGACATTTATTAAATTTTGATGTACTAATAAAATTTCTTGCGGGGTCAATTTTTTGCAATATTTTACCCTAAAAATGTAGGGCTCCACGAAACTCATCAATTTTTGGAAAATTGGACATTTATCAAATTTTGAAATTAGTGATACCAATTTTTTTTAAGATCAATTGAAAAAACTTATCAATTTTGAGAAAATTAAAATGCATTTTCCGAAATTTGTCGACTTTAATTTATTCATCTAAATTTTTTCCAAACTTGACAGTGAAAAAATTTTTTAGTTGAATTTTTGATTTTTTGCAGAGGTTTGGAAAATAGTTACAGAGTTTTTAAAATTAACGAGTTTTGCGTAAATATTTTTTCCAAAATTAATAGGTATGGATTTTTATTTATTTTTATTGCAACACTGGATTTTTTTCAAATTTTTCTACTCGTATTTAGCTTTATGTAAATTTTTTTTTGTTAAATATATTTTCTAAAAATAATTTTAATTAGAATAATAATTCGCTTTTCCCAATTTTTTCCAAAGAAATTATTTTTATATTCCGGAATTCATTTTTAAAACAGGTAGTTCAATTTTAATATTTTTATGGAAAATTTTGTAAATTTTATAACTAAAGAATTTAGAAAAACAATCTTTTAAAAAAATTCTTTATCTTCAAAAATTCTTAAAAATGTCAAATAAACGAATAAAAAAAAAAAATTCGAAACAAATGAGAAAAAAAACATCTGAATATTTAGAAATGCGACAAACATTTAAAGTAAAAATCAAACACGCGTGAACCGGATCACACAGCAACGCCATTAATTAAAGGTACAAAATACCAAATACCTAAGTTACACATCTGCTCTAATGACTTAGCCATTACATCTCACACAAGCATTAAAAAAGTCCATCCATTAAATCCAGTCTAGTAAAGTATCATGGTTTGAGAATAAAAAAACACCACGAATTAAATTCCTCGCGATGGAAATAAATTGAACAAAGGTTGTAAACACGGCGTAATCTCACTTATACTTTTCGCATCAGCTTGGGCTCGGGCTTGTGTAACTTTTGCGCACTACAAATGGCAATAAATTGGAATAATTCGTAACATCAGACATATGCGTTTTGAGGAGGAAAAATTTGTCAACCATTAGCTCGTAAAAAAGGCATGTTTACTTTCGGGTGAACATTACAACAAAAAAATACGTTTTATTGCGTAGGCAAATACATATCCCTAGAAAAGTATATGTAAGGGGAACATGGTAGCATATAGAGTATCATTGCTGCAAGAGTGGAAAGAACTCTCGTATATGGCGGTGGTGGTGGAAAAAAAACCGCATCGAGGAAAAAAGCAAATTCTCTAGGAAGCTTGGTCGTAACTTTAAAGCCCTGTGTAAACCGCACACGCTAAAAGTTGTTTTATATCAAAATTATTATAAACGTCTGAGTGAGAGAGAAAGACAGACAGAGAGTTGACTTTTTAAACAAACTTTCATCGAGGTCTATCTCATCGTATAGTCGTGTATCAAGTGTTTCTCAAATAACTTTGTCGTCCAGGGTGCCCTTACTTTGGACTTTTGGAATTTTTTAAGTGTTATCCCAAAGTTTATTTTAATTTTTTTAAAGAGAAAAAAATTTCCTATTTTTTATTTTTTCTCGAATAAATTTCAAGTAGATGCTAAGCAGTAGGCAGCCTTCTAAAAAATTGACCAATTTTCAAAATCTTGCCTTTTATTGGTCAAGAACCAAGAACCCATCCAAGTTGTTCCTCTTCATTAAAATGAATTCCCAATTTTTTACTCTCTTCTCAACTTAATTTGAATTAGTACTTCGGAGTACCCGCTGAAATATTTCTTTTGAAGAAAAATATCTCTATTTTTTATTGGGAGCAAAAATAAAAATTTTCAAATTTTTTAAGAAAAGAAAATCTCTAAATTTTTTAGAATAAAAATACCTACCTAAATATATCTTTTTCAATTTTTTTTGAGAAAAAAAATACTTGAGTTTTGGTCTCATTTTTTTTTTTTTTAGAAAAACATGTCTCAATTTTTTCGGAGGAATAAGTATTTTTAAAATTTTTAGTTTTAAGTACCTATCGAAAAATTTTCTTCTTTTTTATCTCAATAAAATACCTTTTAGTTATAATTTTTTTTTCATTTTTTCGAATTAGGTATTTCTCAAATTTTTGGAAAAAATGAATTTCAAACTATTTTTAACTAAATTTTTTGAAGAAGAAGCTCTCCAATTTTTTTAATAGTAAAAATACATACCTATGTCTCTCAAAATTTAGGATAAAATGTAATGCTCGAATTCTTTGAAAAAATCTCTTAATTTCCTCAAAATCAAATTTTTTCAATTATTTGGAAAAAAGGTCTCCATTTTTTGAGAGTAAAAATGTATCTAAAAGTCTTTAAAAAAAAAAAAAAAAAAAAAAACAGGAAATAATTTGCTATTGTTTTGTGGTATTAAATAATTTTTTTAAATTTTTTGTAATTGTAAAAACATCTTATTTTTGTACCCTTTCACAAAAAAGGGCTAGAAATTTTTTTTCTACAAATTCTTTTGGTTTTGGGGGAAAGGGGGTAATCCCTTCATTTTTTTGGAGAAGAAGTCCATAAATTTTTTTCAGTAAAATATTTTTCAAATTGAAGGGAATATTTCAATAAAATATTATATTTTTTCTCATTTTTTTCGAAATAAATTTTTGGAGAAAAGAAATCTCAAACTCTTTTGCAGAAAAAAACGCTCACTTTTTTTTTTTTACAAAAAAAGCTTAATTTTTGAAGATGAAAATCTAAATTTTTTGAAGTAAGAATACCTCTCAAAATTTCGTTTAAAAAGCTCAAATTCTTGGAGAAAAATTCGCTAAATTTACTGCAAATGAAAAAATTTAATTTTTTGGAGAACAAAATGTCCAATTTTCTTTGGAGTAAAAATTTATCTCAAATTATTGAAAGAAAATCCTTGTCTTGATTTTTTCGAAGAATTGATTTTTTATTGTTTTTTTTTGGAACCGTTGTATTTTTTTTTTTTTTTTGAGGAAATGATCCCTCATTTTTTTATAGAAAAAGTCCATACATTTTTTTCAGTAGGTGAAACATTTGCTATTGTTTCAGCGTTAAAAAAAAGTGTGGGTGTTTCTCTGGAGTGAAAATATTTTTTGAACTGAAGGGTCAAAAGCATTTTTTTGGAAAAGAAACACTTGATTTTTGGTCTTAATTTTTTCGGAGAAATAATTTTTTAATTTTTTAGGTATTGAATTTTTTTTAATTTTTTTATTTTAATAAAATACCTACTAATTATATATTTTTAAATATTTTTTTTTTCTTAGTTCTCAAATTTTTGGAGAAAAAATCTCAAATTCTAGCTTTTGCAGAAAAAAATCGCTCAAATTTTTCGAAGAAAAAAAATCTAAATTTTTTGGAGTAAGAATATCTCTTTAAAAAAAATCATATAAAAAGCTCAACTTCTTGGAGAAAAATTCTCTAGGTAAATTTGCTGCAGATAAAAAAATTAAATTTTTTGAAGAAGAAAATCTATTACCTACAATTTTATTTGGAGTAAAAATCTACCTATCTAAAAATTTTTGAAAAAAATTGTTGTCCTAATTTTTTTAAAGTACCTATTGATTTTTTTATTGTGTTTTTTTTTTTGAAACACGGTCTATTTTTTTTTTTATTTTTTTTTTTGAGAAAATAATTCCTTATTTTTTTAGAGAAAAATTCTTTGAACTTTTTTCAGTAAAAATTCTCCTATTGTTTTGGATTTAAAAAAATGCGCATTCTTCTGGAGTGAAAATATTTTTCAAATTTGTAAAAAAAAAAAATTATTTTTTGGGAAAACGAATTATTCTCATAAATTATTCAACACTGACATTTCATAACTCAACACCAAGCTACTCCAAGCAACTCCAAGCCTCACCTCCCCTCTAATATTTCATAAAAAATTCCAATTTAATCAAGTACAAAATCTATGTCAATGGAGAAGTATATAACTCTCACCGCAAATTGTTTCCAGGTCAGTTTTAATTGCTGATTTTTTCAAAACCCAAAATGAAGAGAATTTGTTTCCACTTGAATTTTAAAAGAAAAAGTTTGAAAAAATGAAGGAAAAAAAATAAAATGGAAAATTCTAGAAATCTAAGTATATAAATTTATAATTCAAGTAGGCATAAGTCTCAATTTATTCGATTTCACATTACATAGACCATCCAATATACAACACCGCATCGGTGGCTGGCCATCAATATGAAATTTTGATTTATCATTTGGTTACACATTGTGAATCTAATATCGCAGCTGTTTTCTGCACTTTTCACGCAAATACCCGGAGCATACAAGCGAAGCGGTTTTGAAATATTAATAAGCAATCGCGTCGCATACGAAGAGACTTTATACGAATATACGGGTACGAATCCGGTAAAAGGGGCGTGGGTGTTAGCTTGGCAAAATGTTATCAAACGACAAGGAATAAGCATAGCAAGAAGCAGCATCCAGCACAAATGTAAGAAAATGTCTCCACCATGAGCTGAAAAACAAGTTTACATTTCTGCATAAATATTTTTTCGCCAAGTATATTATATGTATAGTACATATACGCCACATATAATATAAAATATACGCGCGGAATATGTATGACGATCAAGAATAATAATAATAATAATAAAGAGGAAGAGAAAAAAAAACCGTACACTGGAGTAGGAAAAAAAATATAATAATAACTTGCCGGGGGTAGGAGGAAACTAGAAATGTACACCCCGCTGTTATTACAGCGTCGTACATGTTTAAGAGTCTAGATAAGTACATGTACATTCCAACTAAAAAGTTATACAATGAGATGATTTATTAAAAGCACTATCTCAAGACATTATTGAGAAATACTTAGCAGCTCGTCTGTCTTTCCCTCTCGCACTCCAAACTCTGTGGTATTATCGCGAACCGTCTTTTTTTCGTACATGGCGCCTGATTCCCCCCTACCCTGAGATTTTATACTGATCCTCTGGCTCTGGTTGAACTTCTATAGCACCTTTGGTGGAAAAAAAAGCTCGTGTTTGGAATTATTGGCGTGGCAGGAAAACTCATTTAGACTGGATAAATAAATTTACTCGGTTCGACGTCGCGGCCGTAAAATTAAATAATGAAATCAATCACTGGAAATGCGTACGTAGGGTTGCGCGATACGCGACGTCCCAAAAACCCGCCACCAGAATGGAATATTTTTTCCGATGAAATTTTACACGTTTCCATGGCAACCCGATCCTTTTGCTCCGGTTCTATCCTGGCTGTTTATACGATGAACCGTCCGAAGAAGGAAAAAACCTCCTTGGAAATTCCACGTCACCGGAGCTCTATCTTGGTAGGCAATTTTTCGTCGTGGACAGTCGTGGACTCGGTCATTTCCACTTCGTCATCGTGTAATATGTCAAAGGCATAAGGCCAAAGCCTTCTTCACTGTAACAAGCTAAGACGTAGAATGGCAACGTCACATCTTTTTTCAAGTGAAAGACCGATTCAATAATTACAATAATATATAGTCAAATATATCACTTTTCTATTGATTTCGAAAATGAAGAACTTAAAATTTTTTTCTAAATTTATTGAAAAATAAATTTGTTTTTAAACATAATTTCATCATACATAAATAGACCTGGAAGGCTAAAAACACAATAAACACCGCTGTTTATCATACAACTTTCAAGTAATATTTTATCACAATTGAAAATTCCATCTACATGCACTGAGAGAAATTTACATGTGAAATTTTACTATAATTTCTAAGTTTTTGGATGGAGTCTGGGAATATTGCACTTAATAGTAGTTATAACTATAAAATATAGGAAATTTTACTACATTTTATAAAATATAGGAAATTTTATTACATTTTATAGTAACGATTCCTATATTTTATAGTAATAAGTGCTATACATTTCTCTCAGTGTGGATGAAGAATTTTCAAGAAACATTTTCCTCGAAATTTTCAAATTCCAAAATAAATAAAAGTACCTACCTAAATGAATGAATGAATAAATAAATAAAACCAACAAACTTTTTGACAGGACATTAAAGATTTTTCAAAATTCTAAACATTTTTTTTTGCAGAATTTCATTTTTTTTTCTTCAAAAAAATGATAAAAAAAATGTTCACAAAACCATGGAACAATTGTGGTAATTTTTTTCTGAAATTTCTAAGAAAAAATTCTTCACAGAATTTCAAAAAAAAAGTTTGGAAATTTTTCCACAAAATTAAGTATTCACATAAAGAATTTTTACAACAGAATGGAAAAGTACCTATTGGTAAAATTTTTCTCGAATTTTCAAAAAAAAAAAAAAAAAAAATTAAATAGGTGCCCGAGCAGCACACTCGACAAATTATCGAAATAAAAAATCGACAGAATATCGAATTCGATAAAGTGTCGCGTTAGTTCCGCATAAATCGTGAAATTATCTTTCGATATATCGACAGATTATCGATGAATTATAGTTGGCAAAATCCATCAACAGATAAACTTTCGATAAAATCGAACGATTTTTCTTTTAAAAATCTCAAGATTATAGTTAGATACTTCATCGATAACCTATCTATAAATCGAAAGATAATTACACGATTTATGCGGAACTAACGCGACACTTTATCGAATTCGATATTCTGTCGATTTTTTATTTCGATTTAGTTTCGATATTCTATCGATTTTTTATTTCGATTTAATTTCGATATTCTATCGATTTTGTATTACGATTTTTTGTAGTTTCGATATTCTATCGATTTTTTGTAGATAATTTAGCATATATGGGTATATGCGCGCGCACATTTTCAAGACCGGCTGGCGAGTTTGAAGTCGTAGTTACGCTTAAGGCTGGCGAATTTCGTTCCAAATACAGCAGTTTCTACCAAAACAAGCGTCTGTTGCGAACATCGGAGTTCGTTCGCATAATACGAATTGGATTATAATATTCAAACATCTTATGCAAAATTGGAGAAGAGGGAGGGGTCCAATTGAAATTTTTATAATAACTAAAATTATTTCTAGGACCTTAATTTACAACTTTTGTTTGAAAAATTTTTCAAATTGGCCCCTTTTTCCTCCGCTCCTCCAATTTTTAATAAGTATCAACGGAGTATTATGCAAAATTGGAGGAGAAGGAGAGGTCCAATTGAAAAAATTTTCAAACAAAAGTTGTAGCTTAAAGTTCTAAGAATAATTTTGGTCATTACAAAATTGTCGATTGGGCGCCTCCCTCCCGTTCAATTTTAAATACTAAGTATTCACATAGTAATCGTAGTATTGAACTTGGTAAAATTTTATTTAAGAACAACGATCTGGTTTCAAGTAAAATACCTAGTAAACCAAAAAAACTAGATAACTTGTTTGAAAATTTTTTCAATTTTGATTTCGCATATTACTGTTACACGTAAGTAGGTAAATGCAAAATAATAGAGGCTAGAGATGAGGTCCAATTGAAAAAACATTTCAAACAAAAGTTGTAGAATAATATTCTGGATTTAATTTTGGTTATTATAAAAATTTCGATTTGGCCCTTTCTTCCCATCCAATTTTGAATATAAAGTAGGTATTTTTTGACTAGAAAAAAATCAATATAGTTTCAACAACTATCGTTACAAAATCGTTGAAATATCGAAGTCGATAAATTTCATATAATGTGTCGATAATATAGTTTTAAATATCGTCACAAAATCGTTGAAAAATCGAATTCGAGAAATTTCATATAATCTGTCGATAATACAGTTTTAAATATCTTCACAAAATCGTTAACAAATCGAATTCGAGAAATTTCAGATTATTTGTCGATAATATAGTTGTAAATATCTTCACAAAATCGGTGGAAAATCGGATTCGAGAAATTTCAGATTATTTGTCGATAATATAGTTGTAAATATCGTCACAAAATCGTTGAAAAATCGAATTCGAGAAATTTCAGATTACGTGTCGATAATATAGTTTCAAATATCTTCACAAAATCGTTAAAAAATCGAATTCGAGAAATTTCAGATTATTTGTCGATAATATAGTTCTAAATATCGTCACAAAATCGTTGAAAAATCGAATTCGAGAAATTTCAGATTACGTGTCGATAATATAGTTTCAAATATCTGCACAAAATCGTTGAAAAATCGAATTCGAGAAATTTCAGATTATTTGTCGATAATATAGTTTCAAATATCTGCACAAAATCGGTGGAAAATCGGTTTCGATAAATTTAATATTCTTTGTCGATAGTATCGTTGACGAATATCGTCCTAAAATCGTAATACTATCGAATTTGATAGTTTTTAGATTTTTTGCCTATAAAATCGTACAGCTAAATCTGTATCATATCGCGAGAACATCTTTAGATTTTTAAACGATTTTTTATCGATACGTTTCAACTTTCGATATTATCGATCGAGTGTGCTGCTCGGGTGAATAAATTACAATTTTTTTTACTGAACGCCAGCAAATAAGTACAACAGAGAAAACTGCTGCAAAATTTCAAAAAAAAAAAAAAAAAAAAAAAAATATGAAATCTATGGGGAAAAAACTAAACGACAGAAAGCGTTGGTAATCAAATTTTCAAAAACATTTTCTTCCATATTATATTTTGTAAATAAATAATCATTTCACAATAGGTGCAATGAAAATTTTTTGAAAATTCTTAATATAGTGATATAGTTGATTTATTAATTAATACCTAATAATTTTTAAAAATTAATACCTATAAAATCGAAATTGTGCTTTGTAAACCACACTCTGTGTTAAAAAAGCGCACTTAAATATACATAACTCTCTCTCTCTTTTTGAAAATAATCGAAAGCAATTTTATTTTGAAAATTTCATATAAAACAACAAGTTTAATTACGGAATTCCAGAATAATTTCTCCATTTCGTAGAATTTTTCACAAAACTGCTGAAAATTTTTCAAAAAACTAAGGAAGTGTTGAGAAAATTTCTTTCTGAAATTTTCAAAAACGTTTTCTTTGATTTTTTTTTTTGCTAATTACTTTTTTTCACTACCCACTCGTGAAAAGTTTACATCAGGATTTTAGTAAAATTGCTTCGAAATTACATACAATTTTTCAAAAAAATTCATAAAAGATTTGAAAAACTTTGGGAAATTTTTTTCCTGAAAATTATCAAAAAAAATTCTTCACAAAATTTTGAGAAAAATCACAAAACTTCTTACAAAACCTAATTCCAGAAAAATCACTCCAAATACTTTTCATAAACTTTTTCACGAAATAACAAAGATTAAAAACAAGGGTATATGTTACCAAAATTCCTTTCTCAAATTTTCTAAAACGTTATTTTCAATTTTTTTTTCAGAACTTGAAACTAATTTTACAGAATTTTAGAAAAAATTACTATAGGTACAAAATTTCATACAATTTTTAAAAACTTTCACAAAATAATTGAAAAACTTTGGGACAGTTTTTTTCTGAAAATTAAAAAAAAAAAAAAAAAAAAAAAAACCATAGGTACGTGCAAAATTTCTTACAAAACTTCAACAAGTTTTTCAAAATTCCAGGAAAATTGTTCAAAAATTTCATATATAAGTATTTTTTCACAAAACAATGGAAAAATTAAAAAAAAATTCTTCGCAGGATTTCAAAAAACAATAGCAATGTTTTCAAGAAATTATCAGTAGGTACCTACTTGTACTTATAAAGAATACAAACAATGAAAAAATAATGGTAACATTTTTTCTCAAATTTTCAACAAAAATGACATTTTTTACGAAACGTCATTTAATTCTACAGAGAGATGTTATAGAAAATGAGATAAAATGTTTTTGTTATGTTGTACTAGCCCCTGGCTTCCATTATATGTACAGTTCCTGCACTGACAAGGGAACCTCGCCAACTCGCCAGCCTCCGATTTCGCTGAAATTTGGCTCACTGAAAGAGCATGCCACCCACACCTCACAACCAAATTTTTAGCTGCCCAAGTTGATTTTACGATTTTTGGCGAATTTTTAAAAATGGCTAAAATCACCCCAAAAACCAATTTTTTGAATAAAAATCGCAAATTTTGAGATAGAACTCTGATAATCGGTTTGTACACTAAAGTCGACCCCCCGAGTCGTTTGGCACCATTTGAAAAGCGGTCTGGAGTCTCCAGAAAAAGTTGACTTTTCTCCAGCACACTGGAATAGCTCCAGACGGCGGTGTAATTAAATTGGGCAGCTGAAAATGTAATCCTACACTGAAAAAAATGAATTTTCAAAAACCGTAATGATTCTGGGCAAAACACAGTAATTTTAGGACACGTCGCCAATTTTGGAATCATTCTGGTGAAAAACAGAAAAGATTCAGCAGTTCTATTCCAGAATGATTACGGAGACTCCGTAATCATTCTGGAATAGGACTGAATCTTTTCTGATTTTCACCAGAATGATTCCAAAATTGGCGACGTGTCCTAAAATTACTTTGTTTTGCCCAGAATCATTACAATCCATTTTTTTCAGTGTAGCGTTAGTATGATGTCATCTATCGATTGGCATGGTTGAATCCAAAATCCGAGGCGCCGAGTTCGCACGTGTTTTTTCATGACAAGTTGAAAATTTTGCATTTTTTAAATATTTCCAAAAAATCCATTTCTCCAGCATATCGTCCGAAACTTCGCCTACCCCCTAAAATTGACCCGCCAAATCGATTGGCACCATTTTCGAAGCGATCTGGAGCCGCTAGAAAAAGTTGACTTTCTCCAGCATACACTGAGAAAAAAGCACAGTAAAAAGTTAATGAGGAGTAAATTTTACCCCGAAAAGTCTGGTAAAATCTAATTTATTAACATAAAGAATCTTTTCAACAAAATGGAAAAGTATTGATAAAATTTTTCTCGAATTTTCAAAAAAAAAAAAATATTACCTACCATATTACACAACCCTTTTTTTTTTTTTTTTTTTTTGCTGAACTTCAGCAAATACATACAACAGAATACTAAGAAAACTGCTGCAAAAAGGAAAAAAAAATATCATGAAATAATAACTAGAACAAAAAAACTTTCAACATTATATTTTTTTAGTTAAATAATCATATTTCTTTTTACAAAACTGGAAGAAATTTCACAATAGGTGCAATGGAAAAACTTTGAAATTTCTTTTTTTGAAAATTATCAAGTAAAGTTATATATTTAAAAAATTTCATATACAACAACGGAGCAATTACCTACTCAAAAATTTTATAGAATTTTTCACAAAATTGCTGAAATTTTTTTAAAAAACTAAGGAAGTGTTGACAAAATTTCTTTATGAAATTTTCAAAAACATTTTATTTGAATTTTTTTATTTTATTTTTATTTTTTGTAAATTTCTTTTTTTCAGTACCTATACCTACTTGTAAAAAGTTTGAAGAATTTTAGAAAAATTTCTTCGAAATTCCGTACAATTTTTCAAAAAAATTCACAAAAGATCGGAAAAACTTTGGGAAACTTTTTTCGTGAAAATTATCAAAAAAAATGTTTTACAAAACTTTGAGAAAAATCACAAAACTTCTTACAAGCCCTCTTACAAAATTCCAGAAGAATTACTCCAAAATGTCATAAACTTTTTCACAAAATAACAAAGATTAAAAAAACAAGGGTATATGTTACCTACCAAAATTATTCCTTTCTCAAATTTTCAAAAACGTTATTTTCATTTTTTTTTTTTTTTTTTTCAGAACTTGAAATCAATTTTACAGAATTGTAGAAAAAATTGCTGCAAAATTTCATACAATTTTTAAAAACTTTCACAAAATGACTGAAAAACTTTGGAACAGTTTTTTCTGAAAATTATAAAAATAAATACTTACCTACTATGCGTGCAAAATTTCTTAGAAAACTTCAACAAGTTTTACAAAATTCCAGGAAAATTGTTCCGAAATTTCATAACAATTATATTTTTTCACAAAACAATGGAAAAATTTCAGTATTTTTTTTTTTTTTTTTGTAAATTTTTCAAAAAGAATTCTTTGCAGAATTTCAAAAAACTAACAACAAGGTTTTCACGAAGTTATCACTATGGGAAACATGTGCAACATTTCAAAATATCAGCGTAAAAAATTCTGTCAATTGTTTTCGTTTCTGCTTTTTTTGAAAATTTTGTAACGTTCAAAAATCAAATTCAAATGATTAAAAAGGCGAAAGTTTGAAACATTGAAATTTGAACCAAACAAATAGGAAACATCTTAAATAATAGAATAAATACCAAATTCAAAAAATTGAAAAATCGTTCAACTTTTTAAAAATGAATTTTCGTAAAACAGGCCTGTGCTCAGCGCTGTCCCACCCCTGCCAAAATGACGATTTTTTTTGGTCCTGCGCCACGCCTCCCAAAAAGGATCTGTGCAAAAGTGCAGTTTTTTTTTTTTATTTCCAGCTTTTCTCTTCTCATCCAAATTAACAAAATGAGAAAACGGATAATGTACCATAAAAGATTATAAAATTCGCGATTTTCTCATAATGCATGTGTAGATATAATTTGTAAGAATTGGTGATAAGTATATAAACAATTTGATTTGAAGCATATCGATGTTGCTGTGGATTTCATTTTACAGTTTTTAAAACTTGAATAAGGTAGTTGCACCAGTCGTTGGCCACGACCCAGTGGTGGGTCACTTGAGAAGAAAAATGTTTATAATTAAGCGTATTTTTAAAATAGCTTCAGAAAATTTTTTTAGAGCAAACCTGGAACATTTCTGCATAGAACCACATAAAAGTTTTGAATCAATTCTGTTCAAGTAATTAATAATGGTCGTCTGAAATTTTTTTGTTAGAACAATTTTCAAAATGATGCCAATTCTAAAAATTTTTGTTAAGCCGAAGTGTTGTCGAAATATGAATTTTACACTATTAAGATTAATAAAACTTGAAATATAACCATTTGGACCTGAATCAGAAGAGTTTGGAGATTCCATTTCTTCATTAAAATAAAAAATATTGCCAAAATTCTATCAAATATGGCGGTGACTATCTACTGGAAGGAAAAAATGGTGTTTAGCCAGTAGTTGATCATTTTGATCAAGTACTAGACTTACGAAATTTTTGTAAAGTTCTTGTGGTTGATCATGCAAAAAATTTGTAAATATTTACGAAAAATGATAGTTTCTCTTTCTCATGGCTAATGAGTGACAATTTTACCGAATACTTATTGATTTTTTTAAAAATTAAATGGTTGAGAGCCGTTGTCATAATCTGATTGACCAACTACTGGGTGGTCAACTACTAGATTATCTTGACCAACTACTGGACTTTTCTATTTTTTCACTTAAAATGGTCGTAATTTTCAAAGAAATGAAGTAAAATAAAAAAATTATAGCGCATTTTGTAGTAGAATACACAAGGAATCGTTTGGTATATTCACCATTTCGCCAACGTTATTAGTTTTTAAATCAGAATGTTTTTTATAAGACACTTCCACTATAAGGGTCCACCACTGGTGCAACTACCTTACATGAAATTTAGTTCAGACCATCAACTTCGATGTTACAAAATCAAAACCAGAGATGCTTTATCATAAAATTAAAAAAATGCATTTTCACAACAAAAATAGTGTATTTTAGGTACGTTATTTTTCATAATACCTACTCCTATTTCTATATGCAAAATGTAAAGGATATTCTAATTCTAAAGATTGCTTACTTTATCTTAGAGAAGATGTTATATTATTGTAAATTATTTATACCAAATACCATGGGATCGACCTTAAATGGATACCATACGCTCTTTTGGCCGCTTTCGCTTCCACCAGCTGTACCGACGAGAGCGGCAACGTTGTTGGTTCCTTTCTCCAAACATAGAATAACTTTTGTATTAGAATGTGCAACACCGTCTAAAAATTTTTGCGATATGTCTTGAGGTGGCGGTGCGCACGTGCCGCCTAATTCAGGATCCACAAAATCTTTGCAATATTCCTTCGCATCTGAATGATTTTTGCATGCAGGATGTTTCCTAAAATAAAATTTATCTAATTAGTTCTTCGAAAATTACTCATACAGGATAAAAAGAATATTGCAACTTAAAAATATCAAAATTCAAAAGAATGAAATTCAATAATCAGAGTATGTTTAGTTGTATACTCATTTTCTCATTTTATTAAGGTTGGTGCAGCTTAAAAAAGATTTAATATCTTCAGAGAAAAAAAATCTTATGTATTCTAGAAGAAAAAAAATTGCAATAAAAATAATGCTGAGGTACCGAATTCTATGATAATTTATTTGAAGTCTTAATGAAGAAATGGAATTTCTTCGTACCTACTCATTACAAAACAATTTTTTCAGTGCATATTAGGTACTTTCATTTATTTTTGACCAAACTCTATTCAAAAAGAAATTAGAGTGACACTTATATTTTGCTTTGAATGGATCAATGGATAGTTGTGTCCATTAATTTTCATTGTGGCCTATTAAGTATGAAATAATATAATTTGAGGCCTCAACTTGGATTAATGATGCCAAAAATAGTACATAATTGAATAGAAAAAACCTTTAATGAGGCCGCAAAACAGCAACATATCTCTGGAAGCCTCTAATCCCACTAGCCACTATATCTTAAGAATTATTTACCAATTGGGTAAAAATCATCGAATTGAAGAAATATACCTATCTCATTCGATTAGAAACAATTTATTGAAATTTTAGAATAGTAAAATTTTTGTAGAGTAAGTACATATAAAATAAGAGAAAATTCCTATCTGAAATGAAGTTTTTTTTTTTTGAAATTAAAAAAAGGAACGTCCATGACATTAACAACGTGAAATGTACATTGTATACTTACTCATTCAAAAGATCGTATTTTTCTTTAGTTGGTGGTTTTAGATCTGGATTATCTGGTAGGTCCACCAGTTCAAAATGTGGAATGAAGAAAAATGCTATAAGTAATGACAAAGCCAAACGCGACATATTTCAAAAGATTTTTTGAAACAAATGAACAATTGATATCAACAGTAGTACGCGTAATCACTGTGTAACTTATTACCAAACTAGAAAGAATGATTTTTTTCACTATACTCTCCCTTTATATACTATCGAAAAAACAACACCAAACTAAACATACTAATAAAACATAATGATGAATACTCTGCTTGCTTACAACATATGCTGGACAGTATACGTATAAGCATACATACATTTCAAATTGTTGTACCGCTGACGCACTAAAAAATGCGCTATTTGACAAAAAATTGTAAATACCTACCTACCTACCTACCTACCTACCTACCTACCCGTGTTAACACAGTTGTTTAACATACCTATCTACTCGTTCTTATATACATACAATTCAGGTTGAATACAATTTACAACCTTTTAACCATCAAACCATAGCCGTGTTGAACATTACAATTGAAATATGCTGCTTGTGTCCTTCATTCAATGTTCCATGATGGGTAGGTAGCTAGGTAGGCATCACTGACGAGGGAACCTCGCCAACTCGTCACCTCCAATTGAGCTGAAATTTGGCTCACTAAAATAGCATGCCACCCAGACCTCACAACCAAATTGTTAGCAGCCGAAGTTGATTTTTCGATTTAATTTGGCGAATTTTTGAAAATGGCTTAGATCGCCTTCAAAAAAACACTTTTTGAAAAAAAAAATTGTAAATTTCAAGATAGAATCCTGAAAATCGATTTGTACACTAAAGTCGACACCCCGAGTCGATTGGCACCATTTTCCAAGCGATCTGGAGCCTAAAGAAAAAGTTGACTTTTCTCCAGCGCACTGGAATAGCTCCAGACGGCGCTGTAATTACCTTTGGCAGCTGAAAATTTAATTTTAGCGTTAGTATGACGCCATCTCTCGATTGACGTAGTTAAATCCAAAATCCGAGGTGACGAGTTCGCAGGTGTTTTTTTTGACAACTTGAAAATTCTTCATTTTTTTTTAAATTTCCAACCCTAGCAGCACAATCGACAAATTATCGAAATAAAAAATCGACAGAATATCGAATTCGATAAAGTGTCGCGTTAGTTCCGCCTAAATCGTGAAATTATCTTTCGATATATAGATAGATTATCGACGAATTATAGTTAGTAAAAATTTCGAGATTGTAGTAAGATATTTTATCGATAATATATCTATAATATCGAAAAATAATTTCACGATTTAGACGGAACTTTTGCGACACTTTATCGAATTCGATATTCTGTCGATTTTTTATCGATTTTTTATACCGATTTTTCGTCTTTTACTAGCTTTTTTCTATAATTAAAATCCTTAATTAGCATAATTAATACAGTAAACTATGCCTAAACACATTATTCATGTTATGGTAAGAGGATCATTTCAGAAAAATTCAAAAAAAATTATAAAAAATCTGCCACCCGTGGGGCCTGAACCATCTACCTCCTGCATGGTAATCCTCTTCCTTAACCACTATGCCATACCTTATCGTTGAGGGATTAGCAATAAAACGCTTATAATAGGCAGTTTAGTACTTCCAGACAAGTTGGACTTAGAAAAATTTTCACCAATTTTTAAAATTTGGAAATAATTTCAAATATCGTCACAAAATCGTTGAAAAATCGTTCGACAAATTTCAGATTATTTGTCGATAATGTAGTTTCAAATATCGCCACAAAATCGTTGAAAAATCGAATTCGAAGAATTTCATATTACGTGTCGATAATATAGTTTCAAATATCGTCATAAAATCGTTGAAAAGTCGAATTCGAGAAATTTCAGATTACGTGTCGATAATAAAGTTTTAAATATCTTCACAAAATCGTTAAAAAATCGAATTCGAGAAATTTCAGATTATTTGTCGATAATATAGTTTCAAATATCGTCACAAAATCGTAAAAAAATCGAAATCGAGAAATTTCATATTACGTGTCGATAATATAGTTTCAAATATCGTCAAAAAATCGGTAAAATATCGGAGTCGAGAAATTTCATATAATCTGTCGATAATATAGTTTTAAATATCTTTACAAAATCGTTAAAAAATCGAATTCGATAAATTTAATATTCTTTGTCGATAGTAATGTTGACAAATATCGTCATAAAATCTTAATAATATCGAATTCGATAGTTTTTAGATTTTTCGCCTATGAAATTGTACCGATAAATCTTTATAATATCGTGAGAACATCTATAGATTTTCAAACGATTTTTTATCGATACGTTACATCTTCCGATATTATCGATCGAGTGTGCCGCTCGGGAAAAAATCAATTTCTCCAGCATATTTATCATCCAAAACTTTGTCTACCCCCTAAAGTCGACTCCTCGAGTCAATTTACACCATTTTCGAAGCGATCTGGAGCCTCCTGAAAATGTTGACTTTTCCTGTCTGAAGAGATTCCAGTGTGCTGGAGAAAAGTCAACTTTTTCTGGAGGCTCCAGATCGCTTCGAAAATGGTATCAATCCACTCGGGAGGTTGACTTTAGTGTACAAACCGATTTTCAGGATTCTATCTTGAAATTTATAATTTTTTTTCCTTCAAAAATGGTTTGTTTGATGGAGTCGGTTTTAGCCATTTTCAAAAATTCTCCAAAAATCGAAAACGTCAATTTCGGCAGCTAAAAATTGGGTTGTAAGGTCTGGGTGGCATGGTCCTTCCATGAGCCAAATTTCAGCTCAATCGGAGGTGACGAGTTGGCGAGGTTCCCTTGCAAGACCTATGCATGATGTTATTTTGATTTTTCATCTAAGAAGTTTTGAAGAAACATTGGAAACTAATTTCATCTTGTTTTTTTTTACAAAAAAAATAATTTTTGATTTTTGAAAAATAAAATGCATGGAGTTTTCAAAAAAAGAAAATTATTTTCATTTTGCATTTTGATGATGCCATTTTGCAGAAATTACCTATTGGTTGATTTTTTGAAAAATGAAAATTGAAGAAAAACACGATTTTTTTTTTTTTTTTTTTGAATGAAATCTCTGTGGAAAAAATTCTCAGCTTTTCAATTTTTTAGGAAAAAAATCCTGATTTTCTTAAAATACTCAATTTTTTTGTTGTTTTCAATTACCTTGAAGAAAAATAAAACCTTCAGGAAGAAATAAATCATTCTCGTATTCAACTTTTAAAAATATGTATTAAATTTTAAGCAGACAACATTTAGGAAAACATTGGCTTTGACTCTTGAATGAGCTCCTGAGAAGGGATTCGATTTAGATCATTTCAAAATTTGCAATATTCTCAATTTACAATATTGGAAATTCAGAAATTATGAAAATTGAACCCTCTCAGAGATTCATTTAGGCGTCAAAGGTGAATTTGAGTTCAAAAATCGAATTCAGCACCCTCGAAAACCTATACTTGCATACCAATATTGTAAATTTCAAAATTATCAAAATTGACCCCCCCCCCTCAGGGGCTTATTTTGGGGTCAAAATTGAATTTGAGTTCGCAAATCGAATTCAGCGCCCTCAAAAACCTATATTCGGACACGAATCTTGCAAATTTCTATATTCAATCCTCTTTAGGAGAGAGGAAAAAGAAATAGATTCGAGCGCGAGAGAATAGGTAACGCGTTGAGGCGAACTGTCGTGGGGAAGTTGTTGGCTCGCGCGCTCAAACCCCTACTCAAAGAATGTCCCTACGATAGGTGGGGGGGGGGTGGACCGATCGGGCTAAAAAATTTTGTGGGTTATTTTCTCATGTAGTGGCATCAACCTAAGAGGGGGGGGGGTTCCACCCAAAATTTCAAAACTTTTTTTTAACGGCCACCCTAGTGTATATAATGCATTTTTGGCCTTCCCCCTCCACAAAATGTCCAAGTTTATACCCTTTATTGAGTAGAGGGAGACTGTTAGTGTATATATCCCATTGGTTATTTATTTTTCAAATACATTTAAATGAAATTTATTGAAATTAAATGAAGTAAATTCAAGATTTTGCCCGGGTCTCACATGTGCTTTCCACGATTTCACTATTGTGACCCTGACCCTGCCTCAAGAAAGGATGCTTCCGCCTAAAATCATGTTTTTCAGAAACCATCAATTTAAGTTTTAAAAGTATGTAGTTCTGGTTCAGTGGAAGATATCGTTTTGAATTTTTGAATAATCAATGTTACTATCAAGTGGAATAAAAAAAAGTACTTTTTAGATTTTTCATCACCATATCAGTGGTGCCGCAGTGAGGAGAAAAAAATGACTGAAATGAAATTTGTGATGGAAAATTTTTTCAAATTGTTGATATAGGGGTATTTTGACCTGCTGAATTCGAAAATCACATTCAAAATATCGTAGCTGAAGTAGTTCCTCTCCTATGAGAGATAAAAACCACGAAAACTTCATAAAAAGGACTAAAAAGCTTAAAGTGATTCTTCAACTGCCCATATCTCTCTCAATTTTGATTTTTGAAGATAGAAATGTGGGACCAATTTCAGTAGAAAGAGGAATATCTGAAGTGTAAACCATCAAAACCCCAAAATCTAAAATTTAGGTGGAAGCATCCATTCTTGAGGCAGGGTCACAATATACACTCGGTAGTTTTGTCTACTTTATGTAGAACGCCTCGCGCGATCGTTTCGCACACTGAAAAAAATGAATTTTCAAAAACCGTAATGAGTCTGGGTAAAACACAGTAAAATTAGGATACGTCTCCAATTTTAGAATCATTCCGGTGAAAAATAGAAAAGATTCAGTTCTATTCCAGAATGTTTCCTGTTTTTCACCGGAATGATTCTAAAATTGGCGACGTATCCTAATTTTACTGTGTTTTACCCAGAATCATTACAATGTGCAGATCACAGAACACTCATCCCTCGGGTAGGTATAGTGTGAAGAGCGGCTCGTAGATTTTAGACGTGCCCAAGAATACCCTCGCCACTCAATTACACTTCATTTTATCCTATGGGTCTCGTATGTGTGTTCTATGATATCGGGTCTCGCTTGTGTAGTTCCTCACCTAGGAGTATTACATACATTTCAAATGTTGTACCAGTGACGCAATAAAAAGTACGCTTTTTTACGAAAAATTGTAAATATCTACCTAGCTATGTTGACACAGTTGTTCAACATACCTATCTACTCGTTCTTTGTACATACAATCCAGGTTTAATTATTTACTTTTTAGCCATTAAATGATAGCAGTGTTGAACATTATACTAATTGGAATTTGCTGCTTGTGGCCTTCATTCAATGTCGCGTGATGAGTAGGTAGCTAGGTATGTATCAGTGAGAAAAATTTATTCAGTAATTATATCTATTCGACGCGATGGCTTAAGGGGAAAAAGCCAATCTGCATTTTCTCTGAAATGGATATACTTTGATTTACAGAAGCTGGTGTAGTAAGACGAATGGGCCATTCTGCAAGGGCCAAATTGATAGAGGCGTAAAGATATAATGGATCGTGCTAAATGCAGATGGCTTCAGCTACCAGACGTCATCTTACTGCATGAAGGACCTAAAATAATTTTCTTCAAAAATAAACGTTGTGTGATTTAAAGGAAAGGGAGGGACTCAATTGAAAAATGTTTGAAACAAAAGATGTAGATTGAGATCTGAAGAATAATTTTGCTCATTATAAACATTTTGATTGGACCCCTACCTATCGTCTAATTTTGTATAATACATACTACGTAAATACTTATAACTTATTATTCGAAATTGGAGGAGAGGGAGAGGGTCAATTGGAAATTTTTTCACACAAAAGTTGTAGATTAAGATTCTGAGAATAATTTTGACCATCACAAAAATTTGATTGCACCCCTCACACCTCTCCCCTTTCAAATGATAAGAATTTATGTAATATTTTGATTGTGAAAAATAAAAGAATTAGAAAAGAGAAGTTTTCAGTCGAAATTTTCAAAATGACCAGAATTATTTCTTGAGATCTTATTCTACAACTTTTGTTCGAAAAAAGGGTCTTTCCTCATATAAGATGGTGAATCCGCCCCAGAGGCGATCGAGACCAAACTCATACCTAAAATGTTGGTAATGGTGTAAAACTACCCCAATTTTTTTTTGACTTCCTACCCTACCCCGTCCTGAGATCAAGTCCCCTATGATATATCGAAAATTCAATAATAATGTAGTATATTAACATAACATGTTTTTACGATGACCAAAATGGAAAAAATTGAAGTCTTAATTAAAAAAACAGAACTTTTTCTTACTCGTTACATTTTTTTATTTTGGCCTATTATAATTTGAAGCTTCAACTTGGATTAATGATATCAAAATCAAAAATTAAAAAAAAAATCTATTGAGGCTGCAATACTGCAACATGTCTATGGGTGCCTCTAACCCCATTGGCCTCTAATCTTAGGTAAGAATTTATTTACCAATTAAATTTATTTTCTAAAATCATTTTTTTCAAATATGCTTTTAATTATTATTTTTAATCAATAATGTTATAAGCCCTAAACAAATTTATTTTTATTTTGTATCAATTCTGGGTGTCAGAAATTGAAAAGTAGGTAATTATCATTCTATACCTATTTATGACATGAATATTTTTGCTGAATGGGCAATTCCTGAAAATTTTGAAAATTGGGTAATTAACTTTATTATAAAACTTAAAAGCAATTTAAATTTCATCCGTCAGCTTGTCTCGTAGTCCAAAGGGAAATCATTGAATTGAAGAAATATGAAGTAAATTCAAGATTTTGCCCGAGTCTCACATGTGTTTTTCAGGATTTACTGTATATACTTGGTAGATTATTCCTACTTTAGATGTGCCGATGAAAACCCTCGCCACTCAATTACACTTCATTTTATCCTATGGGTCTAGTATGTGTGTTCTATGATATTGGGTCTCGCTCGTGTAGTTGATCACCTATAGATGTAAGCATTACATACCTACATTTCAAATGTTTTGCCGCTGACGCAATAAAAATTGTAAGTACCTACCTACCTACTCATGTTGACACAGTTGTTTAACGCGATTTCATTAAAAATTCATTTTCACCACATGAAAATACTGAAATTTTGTTGTTTTATGGAAATTGAAAGCTGGCAACTTTTTAAAAAATGGATACATATTTTTCAAATTATTTCAGATTCCAGAAAATATCTAGAACGCTTCAATTCTTTTGAGAAAAAAAATGTCTCAATTTTGGAATTCATTGTTTTTGAATCTTTAAATTATTTTAAAGTTGAAATCTTCGCTTCAGAACAGTTTTTGCTTTAATTTTTCTGAAAAAAAAATCTTTCAATTATTTTCAGTTTTTAGAGAAAAGAATTTCCAACTTTTTTTTTAATAAACATTTTTTTATTTTTTTTTATTTTTTGGAATAGTTATAGGTAAATACCTATTTTTCAAATTCTTGAAGAAAAAAATCCAATTTGCTGTCAATTTTTTTTTAAATTTTATTTTTTTTAATCTATTGAAATTAAAAAAAAAACATGTAATATTCCCTAAAAACTAAAAATATTCTCTAACGATATGGATTTTGTTTCAAAGAGGAAAACGCTGGCTACTTAATTTTGACTTAATTTTGACTTGAAATTTGAACAAATAATTAAGTAGAAATTAAACAGAAAAAAGTAAAAAAGGTTATTTTATATGTACTTCTTGAAACCGATTTTTGGCTATATGTTTTTCAATAAAAGGGAGAGGGAAAATTTTTTTTAAAATGTACTTAATCCAAAAAATTGAAGTAAAAACGTAATTCCATTTAAATCAGAAAAAAGTTGTACCAGTGCTGAAAATTTTGCAGCGAAAAAAGCGGTATCAGCTTTGCGAATTTTTCGAGAAAAAAAATCTGGAAATGGAAAATTGATGAAATACTTAATTAAATATGTTCTAAAAAAAACTTGAAATGTAGGTAGTGGAATATTCTCTATTAACTAAAATTTGTTAATCAGGCTTGATACAGTAAAGGAGGCTTTGATCAGGCCTATATATTAATTTATGGAGGAGACCAATCGAAATATTAAACTTGTATAGTATTTATATTCGTTCATAGGATACGTAGTGAACTGTATGTATCTGAGATACTGTACACCCGAAGCTCGAGTATTGCTCGTCGTATACCTCACATCGTATAAGCCTACCTCTTCTATAAGGTATCTGTGTGTACTTGTATTATATGACACATCGAGGTAGGGTTACTCACATAAATTAACGTGTCGAAAAGACTTCGCACAATGCCAGCAATTAATCTTACATACCTGCGATGGGAGAGGGTCTCCATTTTAAATAACTTATTGCTTGTACCAATGATATACGAGACAAGTTCGTTGTTACAGCTTCGTTCCTTTCTAACAACATTCATTTTATTTATCATACCAAAACATTCTTATTTCGATAAAAAGTTTGGCTTAGAGATGTACCTTACCTACCCGACCTCCTGTCCCGCCCTCACGATTTTATATACATGATAAGGAATTGGAGGAGACATTAGATACCCATATAATACTCAACCTGTTCTTCGCATATCAGAGTTTCATGCTGCAGGTTTATTTCCGAAGCACGTGCGGGTCAAAAATTTGCCATTTAGGGGTTGGTTGGTTTCAAGGTTGAACCATAAAAATCGATGAGAGAGGCGAAATTTGATTTTAAATTTTTAAATTGATTTTTCAATGTATTGTCACTGCAAAAAATACTAGGTAGGTATATCCTCTAAAAATTTCTGAAACCAGATAATTTTTTTTTTTGAAATTTTATAAAAATATTTCTTATATTTTGTGGAAAATTATTCCAATAGTTTTTGTGAAAACGTTGTCTGAGATTTTTTAAATCACTCCATTGAATTTTGTGAAAAATGTTTTCAGAAACTTGAAAAAAAATGAAGAATTTAGTGAAAAAGTTTTAAAAACTTTGAAAAAAATCCCGAGGGTTTTATTGAAAATAATTTAAATTTTTTAGAAAATTTTTAGAGATTTTGTTAAAATTTTCTGTAGGTATGTGATCTATTTTTTTTTTTTTCTGAATTCGTGAAATTTTTTTGAGACTTCTGATGAAATGAACATTTCTGTAGGGCCCTATTCCTAATTATTTTATGAACAAATTTTCTGGATTTTTCTGAAAACCCTCTTTGAAAATTTATGAAAATTTTTCAAAACTTCAGGACAAAAAATTTAGAAATTGAAAAAAATCCTGAACTTGATTAAAATTTTCTTAAGTATAGAGAACAAGAAAACAATATTTTGTTGAATTAGGTATCTCATCAGAACAGTCTTTGTGTGTTTTAATTTTAAATTCTGGGAAATTTATTTGAACTTCTTAAAATTTCTTATTTCTAATATTTTTCGAAAAATTCTTTGAAATGTGGGAAAATTTTCCCCGATTTAAAATTTGAAAAATAGTGAAATTTTGTGAAAATTGTTCTCCAATTTTGTAAAATAATTTTCTGAGATTTTGCGAAAGCTCTTCTATAGAATTTTGTTTAAAATGCTTGAAATTTTATAAAACCGTTTAATTAAAAAATTCATTTTTTTTAAAAATTGGAGAACTTGACGAAAATTTTCATGAAATCTTGTAATAAATTTTTTGTGATTGGTACTCTTGGGATTTTTTGAAAAATTTTCTTTGATAGGTACTGAAAAAAATTTCACTAGGTAGGTATATGTACCTATTTTGTATTTTTTTAAATTCCCTGAAATTTTGTGAGAAATTCTTTAAAACTTCGTAACAAGTCCTGAGTGATTTTTATAAGCAAGAATTTCCACTTTGAAAAAACATCATGAATTTAGGAAAAATTCTTTGAAATTTTGTAAAAAAATCTGAGATGTGAAAAATTTTTCTTAAATTAGTTATGTGAAAATTTTTTCAATTTTTTGTTAATCTGGAATTTTGTGAAAAGCTTTTTGAAATTTTATAAAACTATTTCTTAGATCACGGAAATGACTTCCTTATTATACTTTAATTATGTAAAAAATAGAGATGAATTTTTATTTTAAAAATATTTGAAATTTTTATCGTCATAAATGAAATATTTGTGATCTTTCTGGAATTTTGTGAACAATTCTTTCAAGCATTGTGAGGAATTTATAAATAAAATTCCTCGATGCGATTTTTAAAATTGTATGAAAAATCATTTTAGAAATTTTGTACAGCCCTATTCTGTAACTTTATAAGAATTTCCAGAATTTCTCAACAAAAAAAACTTTAAAATTTTGCGAAGAATTTGTTTGGATTTCTCAAGAAATTCTTTAAAAATTTTATTCAAAAAGAAATCTCCATTTTGTAAAAAAAGCAAACAAAAACCACAAACCTACGTATACTTATTTGAAAATTGGTGAAAATTTTTCTGAGATTTTTTGAAAAAAAATTTTTAAGTGGGTTGTGAAAATTTTTTTGTGTTTATACGTAAAATTTTCTGAATTTTCATGAAAACATTACTGGGATTTGTGAAGATTTTTTTGCGATTTTGTGAAAAAATCTGTGTTGTTTTTAATTTGAAAGTTTAATTGAAATTTTCTGCGATTTTTTGAAAAATTTCTCGGTTTGCAAATACACGTAAATTAGTGAAATAAAAAATCCAAGACTTACAAGGAATATGAAAATTTTTTTGTAAATTTCGTGAAAGGAACGTGGTTTTTATTGCTTTTCTCATAAATGTGAGAAGAAAAGACCAACGATGATAATTTTGCTAAATATTGTATGTTATAATTTCCTGAAATCATTTTCAGAATTTTGTAAAGAATAAAATTAGGTATCTATTATTTTGTTGAAGTTTTTTGAAACTTTTGTGTACTCCTTTCTGGGAATTTTTTAAAATTTTGTTTGAAATTTTCCAAATTTTGAACCAAACATTCTCGGTTTTGTAAAAAATTTTGATTTTAAAAACTTTTTCTAACGAAATATGGGATTGTACCTATAATTTTATTTTCTAAAATCATTAACAATAAAATTTTCTGAAGAATTTTCTGTGATTTTGGGAGAATTTCTTAAAATTTTGTGGGTACTTTATAATTTTTGGAATTTTGTGTATTTTTTTTAAAATCTTGTGAAAGGAACATTGTTTGAATCACTCCATTGAATTTTGTGGACAATTTTCTGAGATTTTGTGGACAATTTTCAGAAACTTGGAAATAATAAAAATCCAGAGTTTTATTGAAAAGTATTGAAAATGTTGTGGAAAATTTTTCGAGACTTTGTAAGTTTCTATGTGTAGGTATTTTTGATGTCTTATTGAAATTGGAAAAAAGAGGTGAAGAAAAAAATGAAAAAATAGGATTAAAAAAATTTCAAGAAATTACTTAGGTACGTTGGTAGATACCTAATAATTTTTTTTAAAATGAAAAAATAAATTATTCCCTCATTCAAAAACATCAGATATTGAAAAAAAAATAAAAGCAGGTGCCTACGGTATGAAAATTCTAAAAAAGAAAAATATGTCCTCTTGAATTTTACGCCTGAGAACCCAGTTTGAAACGACTCCTATCCTCGTCCTACCCACAATCCCATACTCCAGCGACCACATTACGAACCAATATCGTTTTGGAAATTCATACCTCGTGTCAAGAGTTCAAAGCACCTAGCAAACTAGGTGAATACATATATATCTACGCGGAAAAGAGTGTAAAAAAATTCATAATATACTCTCTCGAAGGATAAAAAATGTAAAGGACTTTGGAGGAAAAAAAAAAAACGTACGAAAGAGGAACGAGAAAGACGGCGAAAAAAGTGGATAGTTAAAGTTTAATATTTTGAACACAATCTCGCAATATATCAGTCGTTGCGAGGCGTCCTTTACTTTTATATTGCCATAGACGAAATAAATCTACAATAAGCCTAAAATATATGAAGTTATATGCGCACGCTTCATATGATGCAGCATCTACACCATTAAAGCTTCTGAAATGTAACAATATCTGGTCGTTTTTTTTTCTTTCGCTTTCTTTATCATTCTACTTGTGTACACGTTTTTTATCTTATTCTTCGCTGTGCGATGCGATGCTTTAAAGTTGGTGTGTTTCTTTGGATGTTCGCGACGCGACGTGGCGCAGCCGAGTTCTTTATGGATGCGGAGTTAGATATAGAGAGAAAGTATAACTAGAAGAGTGAAAGAAGAAGAAGAAAAAAAAGAGGCAAATTTGAAGTTTGTTATTCAACCCTTGCATATATAAGACGCAATAATTCAGTGAGTCGTTGCGGCGCGTTTTAATATAACCGATAATATACGAGCGTTTGTAAAATGCGTCGAGCTGGGTTTTTGGTTTTTGCGTTGTTCCTGTTCCCAGTATATATACTATATTTACGTACAAGAGAGTCTGAAGGAGGACGTCGAGTGGAGGACGAGTGCGCCAGCGCTTGAGCAGCTTAAACCGCCGCTAGATGTCCTTTGGGGATGGTGGCATGGCGTGGTAAAAGCTTACGGTATAAGTGCTAGGTGAAGTTGATGTAGTGTTAATTTGGTCGGCTTGAATTATGAAGCTGGAATGGTTTTCGGGTGTGAATTTATCGCCTAGGAATGTTTGGCACGGCGTACAAATGCGTACGCTTGATAGAGAAACGCTTTTCAGTTTTCACACACCGAATCGGCGATTCCATTGATGAGATTCGAGCTGGTTTGGCGCGACAAGCGTGAAACGGTCGGTCGGGATTCTAATCGGTGTATTGGATCTGAAAAAGTTATGTTGTGGATGTATAGAGTGCATCTCTTTAGGCGGATTTTCTTTCGCATTCTTTTTGTCGAGGAGGAAAATTGAAATGTTACACTGGCTCTAGAAATTATTACCTGCATAGGAAATTTTCAAAGAAATTGTTCGCATATTGTTCTTCGAAGTTTCAAAAAATATTAATGAAATTTCCACGATATTTCAAAGCATTTTTAAAAAATAAAATTCTAGGTTTTTTTTTTTCAAAGTCTAGAAGAATTTTTTTAAATGCCGAAGATATTAATATAACACCCCATATTTTTTTTTACAAAATTTCAAAGATTTACTTGGATAAGAAAATTTATAACATCAGAGAATTTTTCAAAAAATGTCAGAAATAATTTTACAAAATTGAAAATTGGTGGGAAAATCTTCAAGGTCCTAGAAAAATTCTAGAAATAATTTTATAAAATTATGTAGATTTTTTTTTTACAAAATTTCAAAGAAATTCCATCAAAATTATAGAAAATTCTTCACAAAATTCCAGAAATCAGTCCAGAAAATATCTAATAAAAAATCGTGACCCATTCAATTTCAATTTTTTTTATTTGAATTCTGGTGGATATATTTCACAAAATTTCAGAGAATTTTTCAAAAAAAAAAAAAATAAAATAAAAAAAATACATCAAAGGAAATTTTAAAAGAAAATTTTTCACAAAATTACAGAAATGATTTTAAAATTTTTTTTCTTTTCTTTTTTTTTTTACAAAATTTTATAAAATACTTTAAAACAATTTTTTTGAAATCCATTTGTAAGTTTCTCTCAAAATCGAAGTTTTCTTAACAAAATTTTGAAAAATATCTCACAACAACTAGGTACATATATCTCTATTTTTTGCATTCAAAAAGAGTTTTTTGAAAATTTTTTAGAGTTTTACAGAAAATTCTTGAAAATGATTTTAGAAAATTTCAAATAAATCACAGAAAATTCTTCACAAAATTTTAGAAATGACTGTAAAAGATTATCGATGTTTTGAAAAAAAAACCTAGAAATTATTGTACATAAAATTTCAAAGGAATTCCAATAAAAGCTCAGAAAATTGTTCGCAAAATTTTAGAAATATTTAATTTTAGAAAATAACAATTTTTTTACAAAATGATATCATGCAGTTTTCAGTTTTTATAAAATTGTTGGACTCTCCGACAAAATTGAAATTCTTTTTACAATATTACGTAAAATTTCCTACAAAATCACTAGGTACCTATTTTTTTCTTCTTCAAAATCGTGAGTTTTTTCAAAAAATTTCAGAGAATTCTGGAACATTTCCATATTTTTTTTTTTCGAATTGAAAAACAAAGAAATTTTCTTCCAACATTGAATTTAAAAAAAATTGAAACCCAGCAAATTCACAAAAAAATTCTCATAGGTAATTCCTGAGAAATAATTTTTAAAATGCCCAATTTTTTACATACCTAATATTTTTGAATTCATAAAATTCTGAAACTTTTCTTCTGTTTTTTTTTTGTTGTAAAATTACAAAATATGGGACATTTTTTTACTAAGTTTGTCATGAATCTTGAATTTTTTCTTTCAAAGCATTGGAATTATTTTTAGCAATAAAATATTTTGAAAATAAAGAAGAACTTCTCACAAAATTTTAGGAATTTTTTTGAAAAAATATACATTTTTGCTACATAATTATTTAAAAAAGAATCAAAAAAATCAAGAAATCTTGAATTTCTTTCGAAATCGAAAATGTTATGCGGGTTTTATCGAATTTCAAAAAAATACTTAGTTAGATAGGTACGTACCAACGAAATCACAGAAAATTCATTAGGTAGATATAAAATTTCAGAAATAATTTTAGAAACTAGTGATTTTTTTTACAAAATGTTTTTAAAATTTTTTTGCAAAATTTCGGAAACTTGTTCCCATTTTTTTTTGAATCTTGAGTTTTTTTTTCTTAAAATTTTGGGAACTTTTCACAAAATTTGAAATTTTTTTCAAAATTCCTTAAAAGTTTTCAAATGCTTGGAAAATTTTTTACCTAGTTATCATTTAATAATATTTTGAAAAAAAAATCTTTAAAAAATTCTCAAAATTATTTCAGAAAATGTGTGTTTTTTTACAAAATGTTCGAGAAAAACTTATAAAACTCTAAGAATTTCTTCAAAATCGAAAAAATTTTCAGTAGGTATAATTTCAAACAATTTCTTAAAAACGTCCCAGAAAATTCTACCCAAAATTCCTAAAACAATTTTTTAACTCCGCGAATAAGGTAGATATGCGATTTTTGCACATCACCTGTTTTATGTAACGTTACGATAACGGTATTTTAACGTTACAAATCCAATAAATCGGCGTTCTAGGATGATTCATGCAAATTAAATCAGTCGTTCGCGAACGATTCGTTGAAATGAATCAGTCGTACCTCGTTCGCGAACGATTCGTTAAAATGAATCAGTCGTTCGCAAACGATTCGTTGAAATGAATCAGTCGTTCTTGAACGATTCCTTGAAATGAATCAGTCGTTTTCAAATGATTTGTTAGAATGAATCAGTCGTTTGCAAACGATTCGTTAAAATGAATCAGTCGTTTTCAAATGATTCTTTCGAATGAATCAGTCGTTCGCGAACGATTCATTCAAATGAATCGGTCGTTTGTGAATGATTTGTTGAAATGAATTAGTTGTTCGCGAATGATTCGTTAAAATGAATCAGTCGTTTGCGAACGATTTGTTTAAATGAATCAGTCATTCTCGAACGATTTGTTCAAATGAATCAGTCGTTCCCGAATGTTTCATTCAAATGAATCAGTCATCAGCGGACGACTCGTTTAAATGGATCGGTCGTTCGCGAACGATTTGTTCAAATGAATTGAAATTGATTGTTCTCAAAATATTTGTTCAAATGAATTAGTCGTTGCAAAGGATTCGTTCCAATGAATCAGTAGTTCGCGAATGTTTTCTTGTACAGTATTTTCCATTCTTATAAAATCGAATTTATTTCATAATTTTGACTTTTGGATTGATTGCAATTTTTTTGTACCTATTAAAAATAATTAAACCTATTGATTTTTGGAAAATTTTAAAAATTTTTACAAAAAAAAAGTTTAGTCCTTCGCGAACGATTTGTTGTAATGAATCGGTTGTTCTCGAATGATTCTTTCGAATGAATCACTCCTTCGCGAAGGATTCCTTGGAATCAATCAGTTGTTTGTGAATGATTCGTTTGAATGAATCAATCGTTTCCGAACGATTCGTTAAAATGAATTGGTCGTTTCCGAACGATTCCCTTAAATGAATTAGTCGTTACGTTACAAACGATTCGACCAAATGAATCGGTCATTTTCAAAACGAAAAAAATCAGCTTGTCTACCGCAGAAACTGCGGTAGAGTTTTTTCATGTAATCTCGAGTTTTAAAAATAAAATTTGAGAAATATTCTCACAATTACAAGAAATTCTTACAAAGTAACAGAAAATTCTTTACAGAATCCTTAAAACGATTTTAGGTACAATTTTTTTTATTTTTGAAAAATTTTAAAAGAGTTTTCACAATATTCTCCATAAATTGTCCTTTTGAAGTCTAAATTTTTTTACAAACTCGCGAAGAATATTTTTCATCAGTTTTGAAAGAATTTTTTACATTTTTCAACAAAATTCCAATAATATTACAGAGAATTTGTGACAAAAAATTTCAAAATTGAAAAAAAAAAAAAAAATACCGATGAACTGAAATTTGTCGACAGAATTACCGACAAGGGAGTGACTTTCAAGACCTGTGAAATGAAATTAAATGACTTTATACACTTAGCAATTTTCAACGAATTTTTCCAAAAATCACTGAAAATTCTTTGGAAAAGTTTATAGAAACTTGCACAGAATTTCATAAAATTTTTCGCAATACTTATCCCATAAAATAATATTTCAACAAAATCACGTGTTTTTCAAGTCTTTAGGGAGTTTTTTACAAAGTCTATAAAACTTCACTGAAAATCGATCACAAAATTTTTTTTTATTTATTTTATTTTTTATTTTTCAAGTTTCAAAAAATTGTTTACAAAATTAGGTAGGTATCCAAGTAACCAGATAGATTTTTCATTTAAGAAAGGGAAGAATTTTAAATACATATCTAAGGGGTGATTTTATATAGTTTTACAGGATTTCCAAAACTCAGAAATGTGTAAACAAAATTGAAGAAGATTTTTCACGAAATTCCATTTTTTTACTTCAAAATCTAAGAAATTTTTCCACATTTGAAATAATGTTTCAGAAAATTCTAAGCTTTCATTTTTTTTTAGCTTTGAACTATCTAAAAAAGTGTAACACTTACGATCCATTTTTGCCAATTTTTCAGTTTTCAAATTTCCTAAAATTTTTAATTTCTCCAACTACCTATTGATTTTCTTTCAATTTTTTATTAATTTTGTTTATAAATAAAATGTTGATTTAGGAAGTACCCTTTAAATATGTCGATTCAGGTTTTCATCTAAGCCAATTCCAATTCAACCTATTTGCAAATTCTCGAAAAATCCGGCCACAAAATCACCGCAACTCGCTCCACCGATCTCCTTATTTTTTTCAACATATAAAAACATACACAATCTACATATATACTTGATATGCATCGCGAATCCATTGAAACGACAATAAACAGCGCAATATAAGATTATGAGAGCCATACATCAAACCATGATGTAAAAAACTATAGCACTCGGACAACATACTATAGACTGTAAGACCAAAGCGCACCGGAAAGGGCAATCAGGGGGGAGGAGGTAACCGCGAAAGGGGAAAAATCGTACCGCATAGTCCAGCTAATTTCCCTCGCCTTCGCCTTCGCGTCGCGTCGCTGTGCCGCCCGCGGTGTGCCGTTTTTAACACGTGATAAATAAATAAAATTTTCAATTTGCGTTATACGACTACATATATACGCGCACAAGCGCAACAACAGAGAGCACAAGCGAGTCGCAGTCATAAATTGACGTTATATATCCCAAGTAAGAGTATAATTCACGAGCTTACAAGAAGTTTAACATCATATCTACATTAGTTATACACGGGTCCGCAGCCGCCAGCAACTGCGATGCTCGCCAATTGAAATAGCCATAGCTATAGTCCGAGCCTTCAAAAGAATAATCGCGACCGAAGTATTTACAGAGCAGTTTAATTTGTCATCGGTGGTCGCCCGAAATATGTCTGAAAATTTAATCTACGATAAATAATACTATTTAAAAATACCCCCTTTGCCTCTGCCACCGTGCCAGAGTATTTAAAAGGCTGCAAATCATATGCCCAAGCCTGAGGTGAAAATTGACGAATTGCTCGACTACTCTGCATAAAAAGTGACAGGTATATGGACCAGATGACAGCAAAACGATGCTGTTCGCCGAAAAGTTGGGCTATGGATGCCATTTTTGATGCTGTTCATTCATCCCTAGGTTTCGGCCATCGCGTACAGGAAATGTGACTACACATGTTGAGATATCTTCATCTCTCTGTATGCAGATGCTGCTGTGCGAATACCAATTTGAAATGTACAGAAAGAGTTCGTATAGTTCATGAGTAATTAAAAACGACATGGGACAGCACATGGCGAAAGAGTGTTACAATTCGAGACGCCCTTCGAGCCAAACTAGGGTGAAAGTGTGTAGAGCTCGGTACCGAAAAACAGAACGGATTCCCTATAAATTGTGCCAAGAGACCTTGCTCCTGCTGAGGTGGTCAAATATATACCGATTTCTAGAACAAAATACGAGTAGACGAGTAGATTAGGTTAAAAAGCGTGAAAAATTAGCCATTTTAAAAAGGCAAAACAGACTCCAGCATTGGAAAATAGTTGGGTCGAAAGTAGTGTTGATCCTATTCTCATATTGTTGTTTCATTTTACGATTAGGGTGTCAATGTCAGTTCGGAACGTGTCTTAGTCGAACCAGTTTCGTCGAAATTGTGTCGTGTTTCGAAATTCGAAAATGTATGCGAAATTATTATTCCAAAATCGAGTTCTCTTGCGAGAAAAATTGGCTCGGAAATGTTTACAATTTGTGTACGTAGAGTTCTCTCGATGTTGCGTTATTATGGCTGGTGAGATTTGTAGTGTAATTCTTGCGATATTTTGCCTCAATTTTAAACTAAACTATACTATACAAATGGCGCCGGTAATTATTTATCGTTTCTTTTCTCGTAATATTTTATTTTATTTGGCGTTTTGTATAATCAGTGTAGTATGTTTGTATAGTTGTATCGTTCGAAGTTGAGGTAGATTTATTAGATTGTTGTGTATAATCTTGGTGAAATGATAAGTTGTAAGACCGAGAGAGGGGAGTTTTGTTAAGAAGGTATGCAAAAAATGAATAAATTACACTTATTAACATCTAAATAATTCAATTTTTTAATTCAAAAAAAAAAAAAAATAGAATGGTTGAAAACTGAAAATTTTAATCCATGAAAATTCAAAAATGAATGATTTTCAAATCTTAACACATTTTTAAAATTCAGTCAAATTTTCTAAAAAATAAAATAAAATAAAATAAAAATCACCATGATAATTTTCAAAATGTTGACAAATTTTTATAATTTAAAAACTTATGCTAAAATTCTAAAAATTTTCAAATTTTAGAATTTTAAGAAAACACTGATGAATTTTGATCAATTTTTAAAAATTTTTTAGCGGAAGTTCATCACATACTTGAATTCTTCTGAATCAAATACCTACTTTTGAATGTCTGCGGATTTCTCATAATTTGTTGGTAAATTTTACGAAATCCCTGTGAATTTCTTCTGAAATCTTGTGAATTCTGCTGAATAATGTTTGAAAAGTTCTTCAGATTTCCTGTTAAAATGTTTATGAATTCTTCTAAATGTCTGTAATATTACAAAAAAAAAATATTTTTAAAAGAATTAGTTTTTTAATTATTCAAAAAAAAAAAATCAAAAATTACAAAAATTTTGATTTTTTTGTTGAAAAATGCATATAAAAAATTAGGTAGTACAAAAACTTGAAAACTTTATTTATAAAAAAAAGTTGCTGCAGAAAGATGTGATTTCAAAAATTTTGCTTTTAAAAAAATCGTTGTTTAACAAAAAATTGAGATTTTTTTTGAAAAAATTCAGAAATTGAAAAAAAAATTATTATAACTAGCTTGAAATTTTTGAAATTTTGTTTTTAAATTAGTGGAAGCATAAGTAAGTCGGTATAAGTATACGCAATTTTTGAAATTTCTAAAAAATTGGTAAAAAAAATCAACAGTCTTTTTTTTTAAAAATTGAAAATTTTTTAAAATTTAAATTTTGATTCCAATAATTTTTTTCAAGTTTTTTTCCTTAAAAAAAAAATTAAAAAATTACAGTTTTGAAAAAATCATTTTTTGTAATTCTAAAATTTTTTAAATTTTTAAAAATTCAACTTGAAAAAAAAATTAACTAAAATTCTCTTCAAAAAAAAGTAGAAACTCTTCAAAAAGTGAAAGTTTTTCAAAAAGGAAGGAATTCTGATTGAAAAATCTCTTCTTCAAAAATAATAAACAATAATTTTTTGTTAAAAAATTTAAAGAAAAATCAGTTTTTGAATAACTTTTTAAAATTATGTTTTTGATGATAGGTTTAAATTGTTTTTTCAAAAAATCATTTTTTTAAAATTAAAATTTGTGTCGTCAATTTTTTTTAGAGGTATCATTAATTTTTTTGTATCAGAAATATTTTAAAATTTTCGATTTTGAAAATATTTCAAAAAATTTCAAAAATTATATTATTTTGAAAAGAATTTTGGAATTTGAATTTTTTGGCATGTTTTTAAGTATAATTATTATTCAAATTTCCAATAAAATTTTGTTACAGAAAAAAATTTGTACCTATTACAAAAAGTATGGTTTTTGTTCTTACATTTTTTTTTTAAATTTTCTCCCTCCTAAAAAATTGGTGATTTTTTGTCAAAAAATGTTAGTTTTTGATTTTATTTTCAAAACTGTAAATTTAAAAGAAAATATAGTTTTGTATTCAAAGAATAGAAGTAAAAATTAAATGAATTTTATTTTTAGAAAAAGTTCCAAAGTTTTATTCAAAAAAAAATAATAAATAAATAAAATAAAACATTATTTAATTTCAGTTTGAAAAAAATGTAACCGCAAATCTTATTTTTTTGAAATTGTCAAAAATTTGTCTTTCAAAAATTCTCTTATCAAAAATTTAAAATAAAAAAAAAACAGACATTTTTGTAAAATTAATATGGGCACTGAATTGAAAGTAGACAAAAATCTTATTTCAGAAAGAATTTCAGAAATTAAGTAAAATTTTAAGAAATTCACTTTTGAATTTTTTTAGTAACTATTTTAGTAAATTACAAAAATTAAGTGTTGTGATTTGGTAGGTACAAAAGTCCATTTCGTACTTGGAAAAAATTCATTCAACTTTTCAAAAGTGATTTTGAAATTTTGTTTCTCAAAAAAGTTTTACTTAAGTAACAATTTTTTTGTTGAAAAACGCTGTTTCCAATTTTTTTTTTCAATTTTTAAAAAATAACTAAGGGATTTATACCTACTTTTTGGAGAAATTGTCACGGTTTCATTTTTGATTTTTTTCGAAGCTTCAAAAAATGTGTTTTTGGAAATAACTTTAAAATTGTGTTTTTGTAAATAATTTTAAATTTAAAGATTTCAAAATTTTGAAAAATTTTTTGTTCTTCTTCTTCTTTTTTTTTTTGAAAAAAATAAAATAAAATAACTTGTTATTGAAGAAATCGGTTCTTGAGAAAATTGTTACCTATTATTTTGTTTTTAGAAAATACTGTTTTTAAGAAATGAGACGAATTTTTTGAAGAAATTTTCATTGTTTTTTTTTTTTTTTTTTAATTTTTTTTTTCAAGTTTCAAAAGTTTTATTAAAAAAAAATTAAAGAATTAATTCTGTTCTTGTATTTTTTAAATTATTTTTTTAAAAGAAATTGAAAACAAATTTTTTGAAAAAAAAAATCATTTTGAATTAGCCCAAATCACTAATTTTGAACATTGCAGTGGAAAAGTTATTTTGAATAAAATTATGATAAAATTAAAAAAAAAATTGTTTTAAATTATTTTTCAAATGAATCTATTTTCAAAAAGTTTGTATTTTTAACAAAATTCTGCCTCAAACAATGGCTCTATTCCTACCACGTTCGTGATTTTCACGACACGCTCTAGAACTCGTCGAGCTTGTGCACGTGTATACAGAACGACACCTCGTCAAACTCGCCTCCGACTCAAGTCGTAGATTTAATTTCGACACGTAAAGACATTTAGTTTACTTTACGGGCTCGACCGAGATACATTCCAATCTATTATTCAGCAATTAACGCAGCAGCATTTAAGAATTCTTCGTGTACAAATATAGCACGCCAAAGGTATTCCTTCCACAGCTCGGTCGCGGAAGCGCGGTTCGCGGAGGGTGAAAAAACGCCAACCAAGAAACATACACCATAAGACGCAAATTACTCTGCCGAGTTTTCCTTTAAATTAAACAACAATTTGAAAATTAATTAAATTAAAGTAGAAATTCTCTCATTTTACCTACATTCCTTTAAGAAAACGGTACAAGATAGGAAATATATATCGCCGGCGTACGAGAATACGCGTGTACGGCGTTAAAAGGCGCAACGTGCTATGTGCGGAGCGGACCGAGTTTTGCCAACACAAAAAGCTATTAAAATAGTTTACTTGGCCGCGGCGGACGCTGCGAAATCGCGAAGCACGCGGCGCCAAGAAGGATACCGGCGGACAGAAGGGCAGGTTCTGGGGATATCGTGCTTAATTTACAACTAATGTTCGATGTAATGTATCTTCTACTCGGTGACGTTTTGCAAACATTCACCTTCTCACCTTTTCACTGAGATGATTTGGCATTAGTTCACGAGAACAAGAATCTGCAGCAGGCAGTGATGGCGAGAGCCGAGTGTGAAGCTCCAATGCTAGTTTCTTTGATGACAGTCATACATTTTTCAGTTCCACAATTTGCTAAAAAATTTCTTACATTTTTTCAAAAAAAAAAAAAAGTTTTAAAATCTTTGTTTTTTAAAAAGATGGGTAGGTATCCCTTATTTTTAGAGAAAAACAAACCTCAATTTTGTGTTTAAATCAAAATTAAAATTTTCTTGAAGTGAAAAATTTTCATCTTGTGTTGTAATAAAAATACTTACTTCTTGAATTCTTGTAGAAAAAAATCTAATTTCTTTGGAAGAAGAAATTCCAAAATTTTGGGGATAAAACATCAACTTGAAAACATTTTCATGGAGAAAAAAACTCTATTTTTTCATATTTTTATTCTTCATAATATTATTTTATTTTTGAAATTAAACCGTTCAATTTTTTGAGGGGGGAGGGGAGTGATCTCTATAGGTAAACATTTTTTGAAGTAAAAGAATTCGTTTTTTAATAGGTAAAACAAACATTTATTAACTTTTATTTTGTTAAGTGGTTTTTTTTTTTTTTTTTTTTTTAATGATATTGAGAAAAGATTTACTTACAGAGGAAAAAAATCACGATTTTCGTTCCCAATTTTTTTTTGAAAAAAGAGTCTTATTTTTTGGGAGTGTATGCAGAATTTTTTTGTTTTGTGAAAGATTGTTTTTTAAAAATGTTTTAATTTTTTGTTTGTGAAGGAGGATAGTGGGGGGGGGGGGGGAGGGAGGTAAAAATCACTCAACATTATTGGAGAAAGAATCTCTCACTTTGGGAAAAAATTATCAAATTTTTCTGAGTTGAAAAAAGGTAGGTAAGAAATCTCTGGATTTTTACTCAGATTTTTTTTTTTACTTTTGGAGAAAAAAATCACGATGTTTGGTCATTTTTTTTTTGAAATTATATTTAAGTAAGAATCTTTCGGTTTTTTTTTTTTTTTTTGATTGAATAAATTTTGGGAGTGAAACATCAACTTGAAAAAACTTCTCATATGGAGAAAAAAACTCATTGACTTTTTGTTAGGTATTTTCTTTTAAGGTATCTATTAAAAAAGATTCACTTTCAGAGGGGGGAGGTTAATTCCATTTTTCTTTGAAAAAAGTCCTCTGTAGTCTTCTATTTAGGGGTGTATGCAGATTTTTTTTTTGTTTTATGAAAAAGTTTATAAAATTATTTATTTATTTATTTTTGAGGGGGGGGGGGGGGTAAAAATTTCTCAACTTTGTTGGAGAAAGAATCTCTCATTTAATTTTTTGGGAAAAATTACTAATTTTTTAGAGTAAAAATTTTTTCAGCTTTTTGAACTGAAAAAACTTGTCTCCTTTTGAAGAAAAAAGATCTTTCAATTTTGCGGGAAAACTCTAAATTTTTTGAATAAAGAAATTTCTCAATAACTATTTGCTCAGAATTTTTATTTTTTATTTTTAAGAAAAAATATTTTTATATTTGGAGAAAAAAATAATGATTTTTGGTCATATTTCTTTCAAAAATAAGGAACTTTATTTTTTTGTTTTTTGTTTTTTATTGAAGAAATCTCATTTTTTGGAGAAAAAGAAGTCACAATTTTTGTTCCCAATTTTCTTTCAAAAAAAGGGTCTTTTATTTTTTAGGAGTTTTTATGCATAGAATTTTTTTTGTTTTGTGAAAAAAAAATTTTAAACAGACCTTTTGTTAATTTTTTTGGGGAAGGGGAAGCTCTTAACTTTATTGGAGAAAGAATCTCTCACTTATTTGGGAAAAATTCTTAAATTTTTTTTGAATAAAAATTTTTTCAGCTTAAAAATTATGAAAAAAAAATATATTTTAATTTTGCGGGAAAATCTCTTTTTTTGAAGTAAGAAAATAACTCAATTTTTACCCAGATTTATATACCTATTATATATAAAAGAAGTATTAAAAAAATCTAATTTTTTTGAAGAAAAAATTCATAAATTCTTCAACTTTTTGAATTTAAAAAAAATTTCGAAAAAATTAGGTATTTTTCGTCATACTTATTAATTTAAAAAAAAAATGAATTAAATCTTCAAGTTTTGCGAGAAAAAAATTGTTACCTATTTTTAAAATTATTTTTAGCGAAATAAATCCCTTAATTTTTTAATAAAAATCTTTTAGTTTTTTTGAGAAAAATAAATCACAATTTAAAAAAAAAGTAAATACTTACCTACCTAATTTTTTAAAAAAATGTTTTGGAGTAAAAAACTCTCAATTTTTATGCAAAAAATCATTTTTTTTTTTGATAGAGAAAAAATATCAAGTTTTGGTCTCAATATTTTGTGTTGTAGAAAAATTATTCTTCTGAGATTTTTTTTCTCAGAAAAAGTAGTAATAATTAAGTATAGAAACCTCTTGGTCGTCGAGTCCTATGGGGGAAAATTCGGGTCCGGTGCAAGTGCACCTTTTGCACCTTTCCCTCGTCTCCGCTGGCAGCATGCAGAACCAGAGTGAGAAGAAGAAACCGAGAGCAAGCGTAACCAAAAAAAAAAGAAGAAAAAATACCTTGTAATTCTCCAAGTGTGTAATAGTTGAAAACATGCGTGCGCAGGATGATCATAAATCACGAAAATTGTGTTACTCGCGCCGTGATAACAAATTACTTTCAAAATTGAATTTCTGTTTTTTCTTCTTCTTTTTACCAGTTCTCTCTCGACTACGATGTGTACGCCTATGTATATATACCTACCTATATACGTGGTTTTTTATTTATAATATATTATGGAGCGTTTATATATTACGAGTATAAAAACCACGTATGCTTCCGAGTTACCGTAATTTATTAGCGAGGGCCCGAATAGAAAAAAATTTAACCCGATGACAGATATTCCCATTGCCCGTATGTCTATTCTATTTTCTAATCCTATTTCTAAATTTTTTGCAATAAAAATTAATGCTTCGGAAAAGGAATATCGTTCCTAGGTACCCACTACTACTCGCCTTTTTTTTTAAAACCTATTAAAAATATCCTGCATTGTTATTTCCAGCTACGAGCACATTCGATAATTTTCTACACAAATAAACGATACTTATACCTTCCACTATCGAATATAATAACGTACTTAAGCGTGAACATTCGTCGTAATAACGACCTGCTCAACATACCCCTCACTCCCTCACTCCACCATTTCAACAACAAATGAAAAAAAATACGTCATAAGTGATACTAGAGATTTACTAATCGTTTTGAGAATCTTTTTGTCCAATCGTACCTACTCGTATACTTTATGATCAGGAAGTGTAAAATACGTCAACAATTTACCATCATCGTGCTACATAAAATTTCGCGAGCATTTAAAAAATTAAATCGTTCGTGAAATTTCACTCGTTCGCAATTCGCAAGCCGCGATTATCATGCAAATTGGTGAAAAATTCGAATTTTCAGTACCGTATAGTTTTTCATTTTTTATTTTATTTTATTTTTTTATTCAACAAAATGTAAAAAGAAAAACAGTACGGTTTGAATATGTTACCCTCGATAAATTAACGTAAACGTGCATATTATTCGTGTTGTAAAAGAATAAAAATAGTTACTGTATGAGTGCCTCCCCCCCGCCAATGCCCTTCTCGTCCTGCCTTTTACTATACTATTATATGTATATTATGTGTACTGTAAACATGGACGATACATGGAGATGATTCGGGTACGATTTTTTTTTATCGGTTTTTAATGGTGATGGGTTTCTACTCTCTGTGCGAAACGGGGCGTTTTACAAAACTACCATTTTATCGTATTGTATGTGATGCTGATGTGCTTCTGCTGTGTGTAGGGTTAAATCTAATGATATAAATCTTCAAGTTTTGTGCATTACTTACAGCAAACATACTTTTTATTTTTTTGTTAAAGTGGGTTGTACTCGTGGTAGGATGTTTAAGAGGTGGTTTGAAGAATGAACCTTTTTTCATGGAATATGTGTGTTTTTTTGAAATTTATTTTTTAAAAATCATAAGTACTTTTATTCAGAAAAAAACGAAATTTTTTTAAAACAAAAACTGACAATTTAAAAAAAATACAAAACTTTGTACTATAGGAGTAGCACCCTTCTTCGGTTTATTTTACCTCATACTCATTTCTCAAATTTATTACATAAATTATGTTAAAAAATTTATTTCTGTGGGAAATGGTCGAGAAAGTTATGCTAATTCCAACGAGCTATTTTTTTTTTTAGATTCATTAGTTTGGTAGTTACGTGCCCGGGAAAAAATCTGTTGGATCTAACCATATATGAAGTGGTCAGATCTAACCATATATGAATTTTATACCTATCAAATTTGATCTAATCATATTTAATTTGATCAAATCATATATAATTTGATCAAACTATACACAATTTGATCCAATGATGTATGATGAGATAAAATTAAATATGATTGGATCATATTTGATAGGTACATTTCCCATTTATTATGGTTAGATCTGACCATACCCATCCCAAATTTTTCTCAACGGTCACCCATCCAAGTAGTAACCAAACCCGAAGCTGCTTAACTTTTCCAATCAGATCAATGATGGCGCACTCAACTTGGTACGAACCATTTCATATATAATAAGACAGTTTAATTGTATTTATGTGAGACACACAATCAAAGATAACAATTACTCAAGGTTGTATAACTAAAAGTATCAGGAAAAATTCCTGTGAGTAGATAATTTCAACTTAAATTCAGAAATGATTTTTGTCATGATACCTTCAGGACCCCATGGGGGCACTGCGCCCCAAAATTTTTGACCAAATCCAAAAAAAAATGTAAAAAAGCATGTAGCATGTCGTTTGTTACATTTTTAATAGTGCCTACTCCGAATTTTGCCTTACTTTTTTGATGGAACCCTATTCTGGCACTGCTCGTAGCCCCTAAAATTTTGAAATGAATCTGGGTTGACTCATTTTGATTTCACAGATATAACTTGATCCAATAATATCAAATTATATATGAGAGAATATAATTTGATCCAATTTGATCCATTCGGATCTAACCATTTCTATATAACTGGATTTTCACTGATATGACTTGATCTAATTATATCAAAGTAGATATGAGGAGATCTGGTTGATATGATTTGATCTATTTTGATACAACCATTTTGGATAAAACTGGAGTTTTACTGATTCAACTTGATCCAATAATATCAAATTATATATGAGAGAATCTAATTTGATCCAATTTGATCCATTCGGATATAAGCATTTCTATATAACTGGAATTTCACTGATATGACTTGATCTAGTTGATTTGTTTTGATCTATTTTGATATAATCATTTTAGATATCAGTGGATTTTCTCTGATATAACTAGATCCAATTTGACTAAATTTTATCCAATCAGATCAACATTTGGATCAAATCTGATCAGATTTTATCCAAATAGATATGACTTGATCCATGAGATTTTTTCCCGGGTGGGAAGGGAGGAGGGAGGTTAAAAACTCTGAACTCGGGATTTTTGCAAATAAATTTTTTGAGGGTGCGACGGCGACCTAGTAATGTTGAAAACTCAATTTTTATTGAGAGTGGTCAATAACCCGTGTAGCAATTGTCGACATCGACATTTATGTCGACAAAATTAAGACACATTTTTTTCTCGGTTAACGATGAATTAAAAATGATATTTGAGATTTAAAGTGATGTTCTATGTTAAACATAACTGTTCAATCAAAATTTTTGAATTTTTCTGAGTATTTTCCTATAATTTAGAAAACGTTGTTTTTCTACATAGACAAGTCGATGTAAAAATCGATACTCGATAAACGCATCGACATTTATGTCGACAATTTCTGCCAATTGAATTTACAAATTTTATATCTAAAAAGAACTAAAAACAATTAATAGGAACATTTTAAGCTCAGGAATAAATAATTTTTGAAAGAATCATAAAATTTTCTCATTTTTAAAAAGTTTTGAATAATACAACCACTTGCCGAGTTATTGTCGACATAATTGTCGATGGTCGAATAATGCATCGACTTCACTGTCGGCAGTGTCGACCAGAGGAATTTTAGGTCGAGATAGTGTCGATGTGATTGTCGAGGGTCGAATAATGCATCGACTTAACTGTCGGCAGTGTTGACCAGAGGAATTTTAAGTCGAGTTAATGTCGATCTAATTGTCGAGGGTCGAATAATGCATCGACTTGACTGTCGACGTCTTGAGGGTGTTTGTGATACTCGCAGATAAAGTGTGTTGTGAATTAGTACATAAGGCTCTAAGAATCATCTCTATGTTAGTTGGACACACGCATGTGTCCAGCTACAAAGGTGACCTCAATGCCACATATTTGACAAAAAATGTCGAAATGTTGGCTTGAACACTATTTTTGGTTTAAATTTAATATATACTTATATTGAATATTTGAACTTAGCATATTTTTCAAAATCTCACCATTGCAAATGTCGATGTGGATGTCGATATAAATGTCGACACATCGAAATCGGTCACTTTTCGATCGTACATGTCGACACGATTTTGGATGGTTTGTCGAGCTTATTATCGACATGTTTGTCGACCGTCCAAATATGGCTCGACATGTCGGCGGTCGACAAATGTGTCGATAATAACCTCGACAAACCATCCAAAATCGTGTCGACATGTACGATCGAAAAGTGACCGATTTCGATGTGTCGACATTTATATCGAAATTAGCATCGACGTTGCTACACGGGAAAGTTGAGCAGGAAATATCGAAAAGTATGCGAAAAAAAGTGATTCTGTTTCTCAAGATAATGGCGAAATCTACAAGTACATATTTTTAAAAATATGGTTATAATTATGATCCATGATCAGACTTATTTTTCTAAAAATTTCATAAACGATTTGATTGAAAAATTTATTGTTTTGAAAAAACTTCAAAAAAATTATTTACCTACTTAATTCTTGAGATAACTAATCGTTACCTTGGCGGAAGAAGGGCCAATCTGCTGTTTTTTGCATAGGGCCAAACTGTTTGGGTATATTTAAACAAGTGAGGACGAAAGGGCCAAACTGCGAGTTTTTTAGGGCCAAACTGCATTTGTCAAAAGAATAAAAGAGTTTTTAGGGCCAAACTGCATGATTTTTGTGTACTATTTTTAGCAATCCATGTGTATATTTGAGCCAGCATTTTATATAATATTTTTCTTACACTTCTGGTGGAAATAGCAATAATAGCGCAGATTGGCCCAATTGATGCAAATAATTCAGCAGATTCAGTATTATGTTGTGAAGTAGCGAAAATAAAAGGACCAATCTACTATCTTCCACACTTCTACATTTTTCATTAATTGAGTAAGAGATGTAAGGTGATAATTTTTTTTAAAATCAGATTCACCAGTAAAAAAACTCAATATACATACCAGTTTTATTCAACTGTGTGTAAAATTGCAACAGTAATACCACATTCTAGTTTAGAACCACGGTGGTTTTAAGCAGATTGGCCCTTGTTCCGCCAAGGTAACAACTTATAGTTTAATTATTTTCTAAAAAAAAATTTTAAAAACAGTGTTTGAAAAATTTGATAATTTTTTATCAAACGAATAATGAAACAAATTTTCAAAAAATTATATAAAAAATTATGAAAATCAACGTTTCTATTTTATTTTTAAGTAAAATTTTTTAAAATGAAAAATTGATTCTCTTTTTCAATAAAAATTGAAACAAGTCAATAGAAGGTACATTTCTTTGGGGGGGGGGGGGGTCATAATATTGATTTTTAAGAAATAATTTAAATTTCTAAATATTTTTTTTAAATACCTAGTTAATTATAATTTTTGAAATTTTTTGAAATAACTAAACTTTAAAAAAATTTAAAACATAACTTTTAATTTTAAAAAATGTGTTTTGAAAAAACAATCAAAACATATCAAAAAACAATTTTATAAAAAGTTTTTCAAAAACAGTTATTTTTTACTTTTTTGAAAAAAAATGAACAGAATTTTGGTTTATCATTTTTTAATTTCTCCATTTTTGAAAAATTTTAGTTTTTGGTAAGTTTCTACTTCTTTTTAGAAGAATTTTTTTTAATACCTAGAAATTTTCAGAACTTGAAAAAGCAAATTTTAATTTTTTTCAAAAATAAAATTTTTACAAAAACAAAATTTGAAATAAAAATTAGATGTAGGAACCAAAATTTAAATTTAAAACATTTCTAAAAAACTGAATTTTTGATTGTTTAAAAAAATAATCCCGTTGATTTTTTTTAAAAACAAATAAATATTTTGAAATTTCAACAATATTTAATTTAGATGATACTTCTACCTACTTATTTAAAAACGAAATATATTATTATTCATTGTAAAACAATTATTTTTCATTTTACATTTTTTTTTTAAATTATGATTTTTCAATTTTTCAAAAATTTCATGCTTAAAAAAATAATTTTGAAATCACTTTTTTCTGTAGCAATTTTTTTTTTCAAACAAATTTTTGAAGTTTTTTTTACCTAATTTTTTATATTTCCAAAAAATAATAAAACTTTTGGAGATACCCAATTTTAAAAATTAATTCTAAAAAAAATGGTAGAATTACCTACTTCAAAAAGAAATGTACAAAATAATTTTCAGAAGAATTGTTGAAAATATAAATTTTAAAAAAGATGGAAAAAAATTTCAGGGAATTAAACAATTTTTTTTACAACAATTAATTTTTGAAAAATCAATAAAATGTTGTAATTAGGGAATTAATGTAAGTAGGCAATTTAAAAAATTGGACTTTTTTTTAGTTTGAAGAAATTAAAAAAAAAAAAATTATTGATAAAAAAAATATAAAGAATTTTGCTATGAAATTTTGAAAAAATAATTTTTGATTTTGGACATATTAATTTTTGAGTAGATTAGAAAATTCACTTTTGATAAAATTGTCAATTTTTCTAATAAAATAAAAATATTTAAGAAATGATAAAGTTTCTTTTATCAGGGTGTTTGTCTTAAAAAATTGAAAAAGGTCCTCCTCTTACATGTGTACCTATATATTTTTTTAATTATTTAAGTCTGCTTAGATAGGTATGTTTCAAAATACTTCAAGTGAAAATACAGATGTTTCTCATTCATATGATCGCCATTCATTTATCGACCCCGCAACCCCTTTCATGTCTGGAATGAATTAAAAGACCCCTATTCTCACCACAATTTTTTTTTTTAATTAATTAATTTTTTTTTGGGCAGAAGCCTTTAGACCACCAGCTTTACTAGTTTGTAAGCCAAACCGCAATTCTACAATACTTTTCAGCACTTCCAAGTTTTATTGCAGATACTTATACAACAAACGCAGAATAATCCCCATTTACCAGTAGATAATTCTACAATAATAAACAATCTACAAGAAAGCAAACACCTTCGGTTCATCATATCATCCGCCCTCGCACCCACAGAGCCATCGACCTATTTAATAACCCATAGTCTAAACGAGAACGATCTCGCAACCTCTAATAATATGGTCGAAAAGCACAGGGAAACACTTTAAGTGTATATTAAGGAGGCGCAGTGGACGCAGAAGCAGACACAGACGCAGACGCGTCTAACTCTCCAAGAATAGTGCCAGTCGTATGGTCTTTTTACGCGTTTAATTAGAGCGATAAATAACACGAATAATATTCACCATTAAAAATATATCTATTACCATATTAGAAATGCCCTAAGCGATGACGAAATAATAGCCACAGCTACGTTATCATTGTGATAACTAATTAGCTGTGTTTCTGGGCTGAAAAAAAATAATAATAAAAAAAAGTTATTTTTCTGGTACCAAGTACTCGTAGAGATATTTACAAATTGATTACCTATGTTTTTTAATCATTCCACATTAAATTTTCGTTCTGGTTAATTTGACGACGAATGAGGAAATTATCGTCATGTTCTACAATGAAGCTCACAAATTGATCTATCGATAAGGAATTCCGACTCTGGACCCACAAAGATGTAAAAATTTCACTACAAATTTACACCATTCTAGATTGTATTTAAATTCATCTAGAAAACCTGGCTCATTTCTCTGCTATGGTATTTTCACGCAGCTCGTTGGCGCGAGGCGCGGGTTTTTTCTCTCGCCATAGATACTCTTTTCAAAGTGGTAAATAATTCAAATCTAACGTGTAACCGTAATTTACCTACAGCGGTGTCTCATAAATTTACACGAAACTCGACTATAAGTTTAAATGTTTTAAATCATCGGTTCGAATTCATAAATTTTGATAGATATCATTCGAGGCCCTTCCTCCATCACACTTATTTCATATTTACAACCGAATTTCAAACGCCAACCTAAACATCACACCCTGTAAACATTCTAAAGGAGCCCTGTGAATTACTCACGTCCAATATTACACCAACACGAGCCCAGAGAGCGAAAACCGACAATCAGGAAAATGTTAATGATTGAAAAAAAAAGAGGAAAACGAGAGTAGAGCTGGCTCGAGTGGAAAAAAAAGTATACGTATATAGAAGATAGAAACTAAAGCTTTGGCAAAGGGTTGACAATGATTAATTCTGCTCATTTTGTAATCCTCCTCCCGTCGAACCTCTTCGTACATGGAACCGAAATGCTCCACCGTCACTTCTGCCACTACCACCGAACCCGAATGATTTAATGGCTCCAAACCAGTGCGCTGCCAGCGCTGCTACTTGATTTATGTTATCCGTGTCGCCCTAACTGTGAAAAACGGCCCCGCATCCTGACACCGAAGAAAAGGTTACACAACGAACTTTCTATACGAGCCATCTCTCTTTCTCTTTCACTCTCCGTAGCCGTAGAGTACTGCTCGGGTCGCGGCATTACGGATACCCTGGATTAGCGCCTCCCTCTCTGCGCCTCTCTCTCGTCACTCCGACGTATCTGCCAAGTCGAAAAATCCTCTCGAGAGGGAAAAAAAGGCTGAAAAATCCGAAGAAATTAGTAAACGCCGCTATGGCCTCGAACCTTATCTCGCTTTTACTTCGGCTCTACCCGAGTACCCGAAAAACGACGAATTGTCTAGCGAAAAAAAAAAAAAAGTCTTCCTAATAATTAAATACAGTACATTGCGAGCTTTTTCTAACGCACCGACGTTTTTAGAGTTTAATTTTAAATTGGTGTACGCCTTTTTCGAAAGAAGAGCGTCCACCATTGTCATTGTATACGTAGGTATATGCAACTACGTGTTGGATATGGATTTTGCACTTGATTTTTTTATAATTTAAGTTCAGATATCATTTTTTGGTTGTTTGACTGATTTTTTTTTTTTTTTTTTTGAAAAAAAAAACAGCTGTTCAAATTGATTTAATGGTACAAAATTCCGGGATGTAGATGAGTCATTTTTCAAAGTTTAATGTCAAAATAAGACATTCGACATGTTATTTAGTAGATTGACTGCAAAAGGTTTAAAAACATTTTTTAATCCGAAAGAATTCAGAGATTTTTTTGATTGAAAAAATTGAGATATTTTTTACTGTACACCAACTGAATAAAGAAATTGTTTTCTACAAATATTTAACGAAAAATTTTACTTCAGATATCCAGAGCAATTTTTTTTGTAATTTTCCTCATAATAGAACAATTTTTTCATTTCAAAAAATTTAAAATGATTTACAATCATTAAAAAAAAAATTAATAAATTTTTTACAAAAAAAAAGCGAAAATGTTTTCCCTCGTAAAAAGTTGAAAAAATGTTTTCTCTCAAAAATTGAGATTTTTTCACTCTAACAAAACAAAGAATTTTATTGCTTTTTGCAAAAATCTTGGAAATTTTTTCAATCCAGATATTCATTACAATTTTTAAAAAAATATCTTTAAAGAAACTATGATTTTTTTTTTATTTCTAAAAAATGAAAAAAAATATCAAGTAGGTACATCAAAATACTTGTAATTTTTTTTTAAATATTTGAAAGATTTTTTCTTCTAAAAATTTGAAAAATGTGAGTGTGGATGGGAAAAGGGACCTAAGCAGGAAAAACGTTTTTTTGGTAATGAATATTTTAAACTTCGCAAGTCTGTATCTCCGTAATGCAATAACTGATAACTTTGAAACTTTGCACAATCATTGAGGGGTCCTAGTGGATTATTAATTCCCTCATAATTTTGACCCCTCATCTTTATGGCCTATTTCACAAAAGAGAGTGATTTTGAGCGAAATCAAGGCTGCCGAAACTAAAAAAAAAAATTCCAAAAAATATATTCAACGATGTTGATTACGAATATCATACTCATCGTCAACTTTTTTATTGTGTTTCATGACAATCTTAATCATTTTTGACAAAAAAAATGATAAAAAAATTATTTTTTATTGATTTTGGGTAAGTCTTGCCCCCCCCCCCCGGGGAGGCTGAATATTGTTCCCAGGTCCATGAAACCATTTTTAAATGAAAGTACAGGTTGAAATTAACCAAAAACAGTCAAAACCCCAAAATCGATTTTTTCCTGCTTAGGTCCCTTTTCCCATCCACACTCACAAATATTTTTATTTTTCGGAAAAATTGAAAGATTTTTTCCCCTAAATAATTGTGCATTTTTTTTCTAAAAATGAATATCCCCCTTTAAAAATGAGTTTTTCTTCAAAAAAATAATATTTTTCCTGTAAAAAAATGAACCTTTTTTCCCAATGGAAAAATAAACATTATTTTTTCCAGAAAAATCTTTTTTTTTTCTAGAAAAATTAGCAATTTTTTCTCTAAAAAAATTTGCATTTTTTTCTTCAAAAAGCTATAATTTTTTTTTCTCTAGAAAAGTAAGCACTTTTTCCCAGCGAGCATTTCCTTCAACAAAAATTTAAGAATTTAACTACTTCCATTTTTTTTCTCTAAAAGAAATGAGTATTTTTATCTCTACAAAATTTATCCCTTTTTTTAAATCGGGCAATTTTTTCCTGAGCATTTTTTTCTCTAAAGAATTAGTCATCATTTTCTTCCTATGCACTTTTTTCTCTCTAAAAAAAACAAATTTTTATTCCCTTAAAAAAAAAAAAAAAAAAAAACTTTTCTTAGTTTTGAAAAGAAAAATGATTTTTCTTTTCCAAAAAGGTTGGAGGCTTTTTTTAATCCAAAAAAATAAGGAAAATTCTCATTCCAAAAAATTGAGAATTTTTTCACCTCAAAAAAACTAGAGATTTTTTTTCTAAGCAATGAGGCATTAACTTCCTGAGCACTTTCTTCTCTAAAAATATTGAGCATTTTCATTTTGTTTCTCTAAAAAAAAGTACCTGCCTTTTTTTCTCTCCAAAAAATGTGAATTTTTTCCTGAGTATTTTTTCCTTTGAAAAATTAGGTATTTTCTTCTTATGAGTATTTTTTTCAGAGAAAAAACAATACCTACCTACTTTTTCCTGGGAATTTTTTTTAAAAAAAATGAGATATTTTCTTTCTGTGCCTTTTTTTTCTCTAAAAAAACGAGAATTTTTTCTTTGAAAGAAAATGACGATCCCCCCTAATTTTTTTTCAGTGTTGAAGACGGGAATGATTTTTCTTCTCCAAAAAGTTTGAAATTTTTAAATCCAAAATACCTATAATAATGACATTTTTTATTTCAAAAAAATAAGACATTTTTTTTAAATACAAAAAAAGCTGCGAATTTTTTTCTTTAAAAAAATGAGAATTTTCTTCTCTGAAAAATGACAATTGTTTTCCCTACAAAAACAACATTTTTGAAGTGTTGAAAAATAGGATGATTTTTCTTCTCTAAAAAAATTGAAAGTTTTTTTAATCTAAAAAAAATGAGAAAATTTTTATTTCCAAAAAATTGAAATTTTAATTTTTTGGAAAAATTTGTGAATTTTTCTCTAAAAAACAGTAAAATTTTTTCCAAAAAGTTGAGATGTTTTTCTTTAATAATTCGAGAAAAATTTTTGTTCCAGAAAAATTGAGATATTTTTTCCTCCCTATAGAGTGAACTTTTTTCACTGAAAAAGTGGAGAATTTGTTTCCCTATAAAAAATGATATTTTTTTCTCTAAAAAATTGAGATTTTTCTCCCTAAAAATTGAGATTTTTTCCCCTACGGAAACTGAGAACTTTTCCCCTGCGAAAAAGTTGAAAAAACTGTTTTCAAAAAAGTTTAAAAATAGCCTTTTGAAAAAAAATGGGTTTCAAAAGAACAAATTAAAAACATCTTGTAAAGAAATTTAAAAATTGAGTTCTGAATGAATTTTGAAAAAAAAATTATAACATGTTTTGAAAAATAGTCAATAAAAAAATTGGTTTCTAAAAAAAAAGTTTGCTGTTGAAAATTTAAAAAAATTACAAATTCGATCTTGATATAAAAAACAATAATCAAAACAATTCGGTATAAAAAAATAACCGAATCCATTATTGATTGAAAACATATTATACAGAGAAGTGTGTAAATCATCTCATGGTATAGTATCCGGAAGAAAGCAATGTATTTGGGTATATTTACGAGGGTCAACGTTTTGTGATTTTCATTTGTGCGCGGTGCAATTACTTCACTGACGATGGCGCAGTTCACACAAGCACCGGAAGGGGTGGAAGAGGTGTAGCACACGATGAAATTGAAAGATGCTGCAGAGCTCACTACGTATATATTTGTAATTATGCCATAAACAAACGAAATATTATTGATTCTTTGGATAAAGTGCGCGATAGTTCCCAATTCCGCACATACTCGTAAGTATTACTCGTATGAGCGGAGAATTCGAGGTACGCGGGGGATACACGCATTATGACATATGGAACACCTGCTAAGGTATATCTGCTCCATATATACGTATTATAACCAGAAGGGAGAGAGACCTAGAGTCAGAGCCGAGTTATAACCTCCCCTCTATCCTTTAGCTCACACCTCCTTCGATATAATAATTCACCTTACGCGATGATAAAATTTATAAGATCGTAAATAAGGCGAAATTTAGAATCCTCGGCACGCTTCTAAAGTCGTAAATTCGTTAAGAACAGAATCAAACTTTTAAATAAGCGCGCAAAACTTCACCAAACTAGTTATTACCTTTTTGCTCTGTGTGTATGCACATACACATATTCCATACCAGCGCACATGGACGAATAAAGAGACACACGCACACAACCTACGATGAAAATAGAAACAATAATACATAACTTGAAAACTCCATTAATCCGGCCACGAAGCTTGGAAATCCGACAACGTATAACCGAGCTGAAGCTTAATTAAACTGCCGCTAAAATTCCAAACTCGTACAGATCGCACGATGGGAGGTGGAAATTGTGGCAGCAAAAATCTACAACGACCAAACAAATACGCGACATAGTTAAAAATGCTGCGAACGAAGGCCGAAGGGGGCAACGAGCTCGTAGGCTCTTTTTTTAAATTCCAAAAATAGAGTCGTAAATACACGTAGGCTTTCGCCATCGTGCCATTCGGCGTTTAGAGGCGTTTACATGGGATTCGGTTGGTGAAACAAATTCTATCTCGGTTTAGTGGTAGAAGAGCTGATTTCTCTATGGTGTGTTGAAGGGCTTTAGAAATTTATACATTGAGGTTTTCTCGTGGACCAAGTCGCTGAAATAAAGTTTGCACTTAACTATAGTTATGAAATAATTTTAAAAATCTGCTCAATTTGAGATGTTATACCTACAGGGTGTCCGGGAAGAATCTTTTTGAAACTTCAAATTTGAATAAAATCGAATTTTTTTTCTTCAATAAATTATGAATTTTTTACTTCAAAACAATTGAGAATTTTTCACTTTGAAATATTGAAAATCTTGTCACTTCAGAAAATTGAAAATTTTTCACTTCAGAAAATTGTAAACTTTTCACTTCAAAAAATTGAAAGTTTATTCAATTAAAAAATTGAGAATTTTTCACTTTAGAAAATTGGGAATTCTTCCACTTCAGAAAATTGGGAATTCTTCCACTTCAGAAAATTGGGAATTCTTCCACTTCAGAAAATTGAAAATTTTTCACTTCAGGTAATAAATAATTTTTTCACGTTGGAAAATTGTTAATTTTTTCACTTTAGGAAATTGTAAATTTTTTAACTTTAAAAAATTGAGATTTAAAAAAAAAAATATAATTATATAGGTATATATTGCCATTAAAAAAATGCGAGATTTTTTTTTCATTAAAATACTGAGAGGTTTTCTATACGAAAAAAGTGATAATTAAGTTTTTTATCCCAGAGAGAAACTTTTTTTTCAAAAAATTTGGGAAATTTTTCCATTTTAGAAAATTAAAAATTTTTCATTTCAGGAAATTAAGAATTTTTTTACCTACTATAAAAAAATGAGAATATTTTCAATTTAAAAAATTGTCAATTTTTTACCTCAAAAAATTGAGATTTAAAAAAATAACAAAACCAATAAGTACTAAGTAGGTATATTTTGCACTTCGAAAATTTTTTTCCTTCAAAAAACTGGGAGGTTTTTTTGAAAAAAATTAAAAGTTTTTTATCTCAATAGGTAAGAAACTTTTTTTCGAAGAATTTGGAAAAATTTTTCACTTTAAAAAATTGATAATTTTTTCACTTTGGAAAATTGTGATATTTTTGGGGGGAAAAATAGTTAGATAGGTATATTTTGCACTTTGAAAAATATTTTTTTTTCTCCAAAAAACTATACGATTTTCTTCAAAAGAAATGAAAAGTTTCTTATCCCAAAAAGAAACTTTTTTCGAAAAATTTGGGAAATTTTTTATTTTAAAAAATTGAGAATTTTTTCACTTTAAACAATTAAGAATTGTTTCCCTTCAAAAAATTAAGAATTTTTTCACGTCAAAAAATTGAGAATTATTTCATTTCAAAAAATTGAGAATTTTTTTCACACTTCAAAAAATTGAAAAAAAAATTTTCAAGGAAATTTTGAGTTTTTTCGTAAAAAAATATAGTTGTGCCTGAGCTAATTTTTTTTCTCAATCATTTTTTTTTTCAACGTATAAAGACAATTTTCAATTTTTTTGGAATTTTTTTTTTCAATTTTATTTAAATAAGCAGGCACTCATTCTTGAGAATAATGACCAAAAACTTTTTCAATATATTTATTTTGAAAGCATCTTTTTTCAAATTCTATGCTCAGACGTTTTAATTTTTTTCAAAAACTTTTTTTTCAAATCTTCTTCATAACTCAATTTTATTTATTTTTCATTTTCAACATTTTTCATCTGATTAATAATCGAAATCACTCTCCAGAGAGATCCTTGGTATAATAGGCTCAGTCTCTATCTAATATTTTTCCATTCTTCCTTGGCAAACATATCTACCTATATACCTATCCAAGTTTTTAAAATACTTACTTAGGTGCTTGCTAAGTGTTTTTCCTCCCAGTTTTTCAACGCAAAAAATTCATTAAAAAATAAAGTGTAAATATACCTGCCTTGAATACTTTACAAGCATGATCATAAACCTTGAATGATAAGCATTAACGACCATGTGACGTCCGTCGTGCACTGACAAAAAACAAAAAGTTCTTGATGAATAGATATTGTGAATTTGAAAGTCTGAGAAAAAATTGTAGAATTATGTTCGAAACTTTCGAAAGTCAATTTTTTTCTATCACCGGAATAAAATTCTACATTTTGAAAATTTCTAGTCGTAGGCAGAGGCACTCGTTACTTTATTCTGCGAAACAGAAAACGCATAAATAGCAAGTAGCGAACCACTTTCTTATAAATTTTTACGCGTATTCTTATAAAAGAATTAGAGCAGTGAAAAAAAAGAAGTAAAGGAAAAAAATCAGTTCACAAAAGAATGTCGAACGAAAGATAAATATATCTGGGTAGGGCACGAGTGCGAGTATCTCGCAAAACAATTCATTGAAAGAATGAAAAAAGATATGAACGAGGTAGAGGATGCGAGAAAGAAGTTGAAAAACGAACTCGATTTAAATGGCAATAAAAATTATACTTCGAGATGAAAATAAATTTTTAAAGAATTCAAGTTAAGTTTTTCCTTTAGCACTTAATAAATGAAGAAGCCGAAGTATTGTTAAGATTTTATTTGGTAATACGAAGAAGGGGGCCAAAAAAGAGAGAACGCAACAAGTCGCCCATGTCGTTACATTTTATGTGCGTACTTTGGGCCAAATAACCTTCCCGTAAACTGTTTTATAGAAATAACTACAAAGTGTTATCTAACCCCCGTTCAAATTGTATAAGCACTTTCATAAAATCTGCCTTTAAAAACTAGTGTTCGCAGTTTTCCTTTTGGCTTTAAATTTTTATACGACATTGACGACAAAACAGACGTCTATACGAGCACCTTGTAAACAGATTTGCTCTTTGTAACTTTGTACGTGGCCTTAAAAAGGGTGAAAATTGAAAGTTGGCAGCTCGTTCGGGCCGTGCGAGGGCGTAATTAATGGTAAGGATTATTTTTTCAAACACGTCGCGTGACGACGTCGAGACAGATTTTCATCTGGGAAAAAAATCAAACCAGGACAAATCGTAAGGGCTAAAGTTGCCCTCCTCGGTGTAATAATAAACGAAGCTTTCGTAGCATTGCTATGTGCATTTTATGCCAATAAATCTGCTATATGCAAAAAGTACTCGACTATGGTTTAAGTAGTAGCTTTACAAGCCAGTAATAAGGTTTAAAAATTTATACTGCGGCGTAATTGTGCGGTAAGAAGTGCATATTGTGGGCCTCGTATTTCTTTGCAATAGTCCGTAATGGAAAATTTACGATCAGCGTGGAATTAAATAATGCAAGAGTTATAGATCTCGTATGCGGCGCTAGGCGCTGTTTTTCTTACGCTTTAATAAAACCCGACCCGGAGACCGGAGCCGGGCTCGATAGGCTGATAAAAATTGCAGAGAACGAAATTCAGATTCACCCTGGAGAAGAATTTGTTTTCCGCGGATGCGGTATTTCCCTATTTTGAGAGCTATTTTTTTACCGCTGACTGGTGGCTGAACTGGGTGCAATGGCTGTGAAATATAGCGATGGTTTGAGCGGCGACCATTAAGCGGCGCTATTGGTTGGAGTTGCGCAAGAGTTTTAGGATATTTTCGTTTTGAAATGTTATGACGTGCCAGGTCGTTGGCGTGTCGTTGCGATGCGCAGTGTCGTGGTGCGCATTATATACCATAATGGTATGTGTGAGTAGAGTAGCAAGTATGGCAAGTTTTATGATTTTTTTAAAAAATATTATTTTACAGACCTTAAGTATTGTTAAAAAAAATTAGGATTTTAAGTTGAAAGAATTTTTATTTTAGAAAATGAATTTTGAACTCTGGAAATTAAAAAAATCTTGAATTGAAAAATTTTCTCAAAAGTTTGAAAATAAGTAAATTTTTTGCCATGAAAATTCAGAACTTTGAATACTGAAGTAGCTTTCTGACTTCCGGAAACATTTTCAGCCAATTTTCAATGTTTTTTTAAAAAGATTTTATTCTTCAAGTTCAAAACTTTTTTCTTTTAGGAAATTGATTTTGACACAAAATTGAATTCTGGAAATGAAAAAATCTTGAATTAAAAATTTTTTCCTAAAAGCCTGATTTTTTTTTTTTTTTTTTTTTGAAAATTCAGAACTTTGTATATTACCTAGATATGCTTTTTGACATCCAGCAGAGACATTTTTTCAGTCAGTTTACCATGTTGTTTTTTTTTCTTTTCAATTTCTTAAATAAGAGCAGTTCTGAGCTTTCAGAAAAAAAATTATAATTTTTTTAACAACCCTTTCCATTCCCTGCGTGAGGGAATTTTTGCAGGATTAATTAAAAAGAGTTCTTTTGAAAGAAAAGATCAATTCTGGAGTCCAGGAAAAACAAAATACCTAACTGCTTGATTGTCTAAAAATTGAAAAAAAAACTCCATTTTTTTTGTTTGAAAATTCGAAACTCTTTTTCAGAAAATTAAAGAGAAAAAACATTAAAAACTGACTGAAAAAATTTCTCTCAAACTCTTGATATGCCTGAGTCATTGAAAAAAAAATAAAAAAAATAAAAATTCATAACTCACTGCATTTTTACAGGAAGTGAAAAGAAATCTTTATAAGCGCCAAAAATTAATTAAAAAATTATGGGAAATCCATAATACTTACCTACTTAATTGTTTAAAATTGGCAAATTCTCTTATTTTACAAGCAAAAAATCACCGCTTGGGCGATGAACTAAATGAAACCCGAAATCTTAAAATTTCCAGAAATAAATAATTTCAATTTTTTTTTTTTAAAGTTTTGACCACAAAATGCGAAAATTTTTAGAGAAATTTATTCATTTTTTTTTTGAAAAAATTTGAAACAAAAGAAGCAAAATAAGAAAGAACTCCAGAAAATGACTCCAAAATTTGTTTAAAGAATGCTCATTTTTTGTGGAGATTTTTTTCTTGTTTTTTTTTTTCATTTTTTGAAGTAAAAATTTTTTTAAGTTGTAAAATTTCAAAAAAAGTGTTTTGTGTAAAATTGTGATTGAAATTGATTTTTTTTTCATACAAATAAGTATTGATGAATCAGTTTTTGAAGAAAAGTTTTTCAAGTAGAAAAATTCTTGTCAGAACAAAATATAAAATTTTGTTAAAATTACCTACATACTTTACAAAGTTACAAGTTTTGAGTAAAATTTTCAATATTTTTTCATTGAACAAAATTTTGAAAAATTGCATTTCCGCACATTTTAAAGAACTAAAAAAAATGGTTTTGAACAAAATTCGGAAAATTTTATTTTTGAAGGAAATATTTCAAAAAGGCTAGGTCGTAAAAAATATCAAAACCTTGATTTGAAAATAATAATGAAAAGTGAAGTTTTTTGGACAAAATTTAAAAAAAAGGTTTTTAGAAAGAAGCAAATCAAAACAAAAATTTTTGAAAAAAATTGTATTTGAACAAGCTGAAAAAAAATGAAACAGTTTCGAACAAAAATGCTTTCAACAAAATTATTGAAAAATTGATTTTTAGTTGAAATTAAGAAGTTGAATGCTGAACAAAATTTTAAAAACAATTTTTCTATCGAAAATTTTAAAATTCTAGGTTTTTGTACAAAATCTGATGAGTTGGTACATCTAAACAAAATTTTAAAGGCTTGTATTTTAAAAAATCAAAAATTTAATTTTGCAACAAAATCTCATTCAAGAAATATTTTCAAAAAAATCAATAAGTTCGGTTTTATACAAAATTAAAAAAAAATTACAACAAATAACTTTATAAAGTATAGAAACGGAGGAGTGGGCTAGTTCTAAGAAAATCTAGAAAAAATTTGTCTAATAAATTCCTATGAAACTTGAAAAAAAAATCGACATTTGATGGATCAATTTTTGTATATCTAGGTGCCTAAATTTTGAACTTGAACAAGGTTTGAAAAATAACTATAATTTAGAGAAAGTTTTTTTTTCTGAATATTTGTATACCTAACCTATAATTTATCAGCTATAAAAAATGAAAAAGAATATATATATAATTGAATAAATTTTTTAAAAACCTAATGTTCATTGTTGTCTCTTGAACGAATTTTACAAAAAGCGGAATTTTAAAACATTATCTAGTACTTTTAATTCAAAATTTAAAAATTCGATTTTCACACAAAATTAAATCATTTTTGAATTTTGTGAAGTAGGCGGTTTGATTTTAGAGAAGGAATGGCTTATTTAAACAAAACTGGAAAAAATAGTTCACTATAAGGTAGTTGCACCAGTCGTTGGCCACGACCCAGTGGTGGGTCACTTGAGAAGAAAAATGTTTATAATTAAGCGTATTTTTAAAATAGCTTCAGAAAATTTTTTTAGAGCAAACCTGGAACATTTCTGCATAGAACCACATAAAAGTTTTTAATCAATTCCGTTCAAGTAATTAATAATGATCGTCTGAAATTTTTTTGTTAGAACAATTTTCAAAATGATGCCAATTCTAAAGATTTTTGTTAAGCCGAAGTGTTATCGAAATATGAATTTTGCACTATTAAGATTAATAAAACTTGAAATATAACCATTTGGACCTGAATAAGAAGAGTTTGGAGATTCCATTTCTTCATTAAAATAAAAAATATTGCCAAAATTCTATCAAATATGGAGGTGACTACTGGAAGGAAAAAAATGGTGTTTAGCCAGTAGTTGATCATTTTGATCAAGTACTAGACTTACAAAATTTTTGTAAAGTTCTAGTGGTTGATCATGCAAAAAATTGGTAAATATTCACGAAAAATGATAGTTTCTCTTTCTCATGGCTAATGAGTGACAATTTTACCGAATACTTATTGATTTTTTAAAAAATTAAATGGTCGAGAGCCGTTGTCATAATCTGATTGACCAACTACTGGGTGATCAACTACTAGCGCGTGACCAACTACTGGGTGGTCAACTACTAGATTATCTTGACCAACCACTGGACTTTAAAATTTTTTCACTTAAAATGGTCGTAATTTTCAAAGAAATGAAGTAAAATTAAAAAATTATAGCGCATTTTGCAGTAGAATACACAAGGAATCGTTTGGTATATTCACCATTTCGCCAACGTTATTAGTTTTTAAACCAGAATGTTTTTTATAAGACACTTCCACTATAAGGGTCCACCACTGGTGCAACTACCTTGACCGAAAAATTATAAAAAAAAAAATACATAATGAAAAATTTGGCTCTATAAAGAGAATTTTTAAAACATTGAAACGAAATTTTCATCAAAAGTTGACAAATAAATTTTAAAAATTAAAATTTTGAAATTTTTTCTTTTTTGTGCAACTATTTTAATGGATCGATTTTTGACTTTAAAAATTATTTAAGAAAATTACCTAGTTATGTAGCCTATGTATTTGCAAAAAATTTTAAAAGAGGATTAAAATTTTAATAGGTTAGTCTTGAATGCATTTTTTGAAAATTTGAAAGCTACATTTGAATAAAATTTCATAACATTTATTTTGTATTTTAATCGAACGCAGTTTTTTTTTTAATAATTGAAAAATTGAGTTTTAGACTTTGGGGGGGGGGAGGGCTTTTTATTAACTAGGTATTATATTAAGCCATTATCGTTCAAAAACCCTTTTAAAACAGAAGACGAAAAATGATAGTTAATATATGTGACCCGGCACGTTAAAAGGGACCTAGTAGGTAAAAAATCGATTTTCACTTTTTTGGTGTTCTGAGGTCCACTTACCAAGGTCTATCACCTGAATCACTAAAAACTTCGAAAAAGTCAATATTTTCAATCGGCATGACAAAAGGGACCTAGTAAATCTGTAATCACTGTGGTTTTCGATATATTTTTCATCTTATGATCACCTATGACACGAAATCTTCATAATTTAGCCTAAAATCAATGTTACATTTGTTATCAGTAAACTTCAAAAATTTACTTATCACAATTTTTTTTCCTTTTTTGGCAACACTGAGTTTGGTCAAATTTCCCTTGCGCCATTATACAAAAATGTTCGCCCATAATTATTTTTTTAATATTGGAAAATATTTCACTTATACCCAGTAACAATTCCCCAGAGTTTTAGAAAAATCGGTCTATTCGTTCCAGAGATATTCATTACCAAAGTTTGTTTTTGCTCTCCTGAAAAATTTGTAAAATACCTACTAGGTCCCTTTTAACGTGCCGGGTCACATATAAATGAAAGAGTCGAGAACTTTGAATAATTTATCAATTTTTCATTTATCGAAGAAGGAAAGCAATAAATAAATAAATAAAAATAAAGTGAAAAACAAAAAAGAACACAACATGAATTTTGTATACTTGTCATAGTGATGCGCATGGTTTTATTCTTATCTGACTTTAACAACACCTTGAGTATATAGGTATTATCTAGCACACAAATACAAAACTTTGTAAATATCGTTATCATTTTTTCCTTCTTTTTTTTTCACAAACACCTCCTTCAATATACGTAATTTGTTCCCATATATCTACGATTACGCCAAGTTTGATATACTTTTTCTATATTTTACAGGTAAGTCACGATTTATGGAGTACATTATGCCTATCGACGATACCAGCACCAACGACACGGAGACGCGACGATCCGCAAAGTCCAGATATATGCACAATTGCGCTCATGGAGGAAGACCCTACACAGGGCGACGCATAGCTCGGCACTTCATATACAAGCTGGAAAATTTATTAATGAAAATGAGAATAAAAAAGCAAGGCGATGCGATAGTGGCGTTTAATGTAGTATTTGTCAAAAACACGTAAATTTTATCCATTAACAAAAGTATCTGTTTAAAATTCCCCTCGACAAATTATTGCGGTCGCAGGCCGCACGCGACGGACGGACGGCCGCGCGGTATGTCGAAAAATACGAATCGACGTTGGAAAAAAAATAAGAAGCGGAACGAAAGGAAGAAAGTAAGAGAAAAGAAAGGAGAAAACCCACCTCGGCTGAGGCTCTCCGGGCGAAGAGTATGGAAAAAGAAACCCCTTATAGGAATTTTCGCAGTCAGCTCCTGGTGGGAGCGGGGCTGAGGTGGGAAAAAAGCTCGGCAGGGAGCGGAGTAGAGGAGACAATACATAAGAAGAGGAAAAAGAGCGAGGAACGACGACGCGAAATTAAAACAACGCGAAAACGGGCGTTTTAATATGTCGTAAGTTTTACACAGGCGCAATGAGAAGTTATAGAGGTTCGGAACATGCGAGAGAAAGATGGATCACCGGCTGATAAAGATACCATTATGCGAATCCTTCGGCAGCAGGACGAAGATAGAACGAGTCCGCTATAAATTCCCCTTTCGCCCTTTTCCCTCCCGTTGTGTAAAGTTCAGTAGCGAGGTGTCCCCCGGCCGCCCTTCTTTGGCCCACAATTTATAGTGCTCTCTTCGTTTCGCACGCCGTCCTTTATAATTGTTTTATCTTCGTCTGGTTTTCTCCTCGTGTTCAGTTTATACTTTATGGGGTACCAAGTTTGCGGACGGGGGACAGGAGGGTTATACTCTGTGATCAGTTTCCAAGCCGTAAAGCATTCTCCCGCCTAACATTTTATCTCGCATACACTATTGTGTAGACAACTTCTTGATATAACCACTTCACGGACAATATAATATTTTTTTTTGGTAAAATTTAATAATGATATTGCCTTTATTATTATTATTGCTTTCGCAATATTTTTCATTTTTTGTTTTACACGGTTAAATGGTTGATTTTTTTTTCAGTTTATTTTTTCGATAATTTTTAATTTTTTTAATTTTGTTCTGCTATTTTTTTCTCGGGTTCGAAGAATTTTTTTCAGTTTCGTATTCTATATTTGTTTTGGTTTCGCTTTCTCGCTGCGTCTTCGCCGCATGGTCGCAATTTTTTTTTTTTTCATTTTGAGTTTGTATTATTTTTTATCATCTCATCGCCATCATCGTCATTTGCCAAATTTCGATTTCGAGAAGACCTGCAGAATTTGCCGAAGAATACCTCCTTTTTCTGTGACTGCGGATCGTACGTGTCGATGATGTAAAAGCACCACCTGCCCAAAGGGTGTATTGTGCCTCTGCAACGATTTCGGTGAGTTTTTGTTTCCTTTTTACCTGTATAAAGATTAAAGGTATCTTATGTATTTGTAAGGTTTTTTTATAGTCGTGTTTTTTATACCTTTTTTTGTTTTGAAAATAACTGTACTTGGCACACAAAAGTGGTGGGTAATTTTTACTCGTGGGGTTGCATACGTGATTCTGTTTTCATTCATTCTGGATTGGCAACAGTGGTGCCAAAAACGAGCTAAATTCAAGTAAATACGGTTAATTTTTCTCCCAAAACAAATGCCAGAGTTGAGAAAAAAAAAGACTAGTTTTGATCCACGTTAAGAATGTGATAAGTGATAACTGATAATAATTCACCAAACTACAAATAAGCTAAGAAAATGACAATGTAAATTTGACAAGGACCAATATTCGCACAGTGGACACAACAATATAATTGCAAATGACATTAGCAAAACTATCTACTGATAGCAGTTTTATCGCTACTGATGGTTTATTACATAAGGGGTCTGTTTGTTGTTGAAAAGCCTCCGTCGTACAAATTCTAGATAACTCGGTATTTATGGAGTTGCTTTTTTCTCTCTCTCAGTCTCTCCATACAGAAGAAGTTCTGTTCGGCTTTTATAATAAATTCACGTGTTGTATCTAGTGGCGCCGTTTAGAATGATGCCGGGCACAGCAGAACCGACGTAGGGGCATATGACAATTTAATTGTGATTTAAGAAGGGGTTTGGGATTTTTTTTTGGAAAAAAGTTGGTGTTTGGAGAGGAGTGGTGCCTGGTGAATTGGATTTTTGCTTTAGATTTTCTGTTTTGACTGGTTCTTATTTTTTTTTTTTAAATTGTTTTGTTATTTTTAATTTTGAAATGTTATTTTTTTGAATTTGGGGTATTTTTGTTCCTAATTTTGGTTTAAATATGAAAAATAGCTAGGAAACAGAACTCAAAATTCACGCAAACAAGTGGAATATAATAGGATATAGCATTCTTTTTTAAAAATAATTTATTTAAATAAATGTTCCGCTTCGTATGGCATAAATTGTTATATTGGGGCATAAGTTGACATATTTTGCATGAATGAAAAAATTATGATGAATATAAGTATGCAATGTGCATTGTGCATAAGCCCATATTGTGGCATAAAAGTTATATAAAAATGACCGTATTTTTTCTTGCACAACTAATCATATTGTGGCATGAATTGACATAGTTTTGCATAATTGAAAGCATTATGATATTAATGTGGGTATCGTATATGCAATTTATGGACGCATATTGTGGCATAAAATGTGATACCTATTTCGGACATTGATGATCGTATTCTTGCATAAATTATCATATTGTGGCATGCATTGATATATTGCAACATAAATAGGAAAATATGTAGTTTTGCATAAAAGAAAAAATTATGATATCCATGTGCATATGAAATCTATAGGTAGATATAAACATATTATATTGCGGCTTGAAATGTTATATTTTAGGCATTAATGAACATATTTTGTCATAAATAGTCATATTGTGGCATATGAATTGATATATTGAGGTATAAATGGGTAAACATAGTTTTGCTTAAAAGAAAACATTATGATATCCATGTGCATATTGCATATTAATGAAATTTATAGACATAATGTGGACATAAATGATCTAATGATGATGATAGATGATTTATTGTGACAAAGACGCACAAATAATGATACTGTATACTTGCATTGAAGATTTCAAACCATTGATGTTTATTGACATGCTCAAATACCCTTAAATACCTATATCATTAAGAAAAAAATTATCGATAATATCATTAATTTTCCCTTTTTTCCCTCTGAGTTTCGCTATACTTAGGTATTAAGAAAAAAATTATCGATAATATCATTAATTTTACTCTTTTTCCCTCTGAGTTTCACTATACTTGTTTTTGGAAAGTTTATCAACTTTATAGTACGCCTGGCATAAAATTTAGAATTTTTCAATTTTTTACTCTTCTTTCTGTTGTAAAATTTCCCATTTTTCTCTTTTGTCATTTAAAAAAGAATTGAATAAATTAACATATAAAAAATAAAATATCAAGGTAATAGGTAATAAGTTATTTTCGTATATCTACTTACTCTATTTTTTACTAGAATTTTAAATTTTTCTTTCTCCATTTTTTTGTCGGAATTTTCCTTTTCAAATTCACAAAATATTGTACCAAATCTAAATAGCAATTAGGAAAACAATTCCATCAATAGTTCATAATTTTTTGACATCTCTTACAATTGAGGAGCTTGGTGGAAAAAGGGTGTTCTGCTACATAACGCCCTTTTTCAATATTTTTGGAAATTTGAAATCTTCAGGTCTCCAACTATTAGTACACGATGTATTAGATCTGAAAAATATACCTAGACGATGATAGACGCCTTGACAGGTGTTTGTTTTTTTCCAAAAATACCCAAATGACGCCATTTTAGGAACCCACAACCTCTACAAGATGACCTAGGGGCCTAAAAATCATGTCTGGGCTTGTTTCGAGACGATATTTCTCATATACTACAATTTCAGCAAAATCGAGAAATTTTGACTTTTTCAACTTATTTCATGCATTTGGTTTGACATTTTAAAAATTTTGTCCTATTTGACGGACACGTTGCTGAAATCTTGATAGTTCTCGATTATAAGACTCTTAAAACCCGAGCGGCACACTCGATCGATAATATCGGAAGATGTAACGTATCGATAAAAAATCGTTTGAAAATCTATAGATGTTCTCACGATATTATAAAGATTTATCGGTACAACTTCATAGGCAAAAAATCTAAAAACTATCGAATTCGATATTATTAAGATTTTATGACGATATTCGTCAACGATACTATCGACAAAGAATATTAAATTTATCGAATTCGATTTTCCACCGATTTTGTGCAGATATTTGAAACTACATTATCGACAAAGAATATTAAATTTATCGAATTCGATTTTTTAACGATTTTGTAAAGATATTTAAAACTATATTATCGACAGATTATATGAAATTTCTCGACTTCGATATTTTACCGATTTTTTGACGACATTTGAAACTATATTATCGACAGATTATATTAAATTTATCGAATCTGATTTTTTACCGATTTTGTAAAGATATTTGAAACTATATTATCGACACATAATATGCAATTTCTCGATTTCGATTTTTTAACGATTTTGTGACGATATTTGAAACTATATTATCGACAAATAATCTGAAATTTCTCGAATTCGATTTTTTAACGATTTTGTGAAGATATTTAAAACTTTATTATCGACACGTAATCTGAAATTTCTCGAATTCGATTTTTCAACGATTTTATGACGATATTTGAAACTATATTATCGACACGTAATATGAAATTCCTCGAATTCGATTTTTCAACGATTTTGTGGCGATATTTGAAACTACATTATCGACAAATAATCTGGAATTTGTCGAACGATTTTTCAACGATTTTGTGACGATATTTGAAATTATTTCCAAATTTTAATAATTGGTGAAAATTTTTCTAAGTCCAACACGTCTGGAAGTACTAAACTGTCTATTATAAGCGTGTTATTGCTGACTTCTCAACGATAAGGTATGGTATAGTGGTTAAGGAAGAGGATTACCATGCAGGAGGTAGAAGGTTCAAGCCCCACGGGTGGCAGATTTTTTATAATTTTTTTTGACTTTTTCTGAAATGATCCTCTTACCGTAACATGAATAATGTGTTTAGGCATAGTTTAATGTATTAATTATACTAATTAATGATTTTTAATTATAGAAAGAAGCTAGTAAAAGACAAAAAATCGATAAAAAATCGACAGAATATCGAATTCTATAAAGTGTCGTGAAAGTTCCGCCTAAATCGTGAAATTATCTTTCGATATTATAGATATATTATCGATAAAATATCTTACTATAATCTCGAAATTTTTGCTAACTATAATTCGTCGATAATCTATCTATATATCGAAAGATAATTTCACGATTTATGCGGAACTAACGCGACACTTTATCGAATTCGATATTCTGTCGATTTTTTATTTCGATAATTTTTCGAGTGTGCTGCTCGGGAAGTGAGAATATGCAAAAAAAAATCATAATTTTTTTTTTTTTAATTCAAATATGGAAAAAGGGCGTTAATGGACTATTACAAAAACGGTTATTTTGGCGTTATAACGAAACCTTTTCTAATTTTTTTTTCTTCAAAATATACCTCAAAGAACACACTACCTACCTACTATAAAAGATTTCACTTCAATTGACCACATTTCGCGATATAACATTTCAAAACTTTGAACGTGTTTTTTTCACACTTTTTGAAATTATCGAACGCCCTTCTTCCACCAAGCACCTCAATTATATAATTTAGGTATAAAGAATATTTGGACATATTGTGGCATAAATGAAAGACACACTATTATAATGATATCTATGTGCAATAATTGTGCACATATAATTTTAAAATGAGATATGCACCTACATGGACATATTGTGGCATAAAAGATCATATTATGGCACAAGTGATCATATTGTGACGTAAATACTCAAATTTTTGCATGAATGGAATCATGAATTTATGATTTTTACACAATATGTGCAATATGTTATCATATTGTGGTATAAATGGAAATACCATGACATGAATAAACACATGAAACTGAACAAACTGACTCTTGAGGGGTGAGGGCCAGCGGGATTCCCTTGGTATGTTTGAATAATTGAGTCTGCAACAGGCAAATTAAGAATTTCAGATGAATTGGCTTTTATTTTTGTATCCTATACCAGGGGCAAATTGAGGCAAAATTTGATAAGTGCAACTCAAAAAAAATATATATTATATACCTAATAATAAAAATTAAAAAGGTCAACAAAAAAATCATTTAAATTTATAATTTCTCACACTATTGGAAAATGTGATCTTTCCTATAATTATAAACATATTTTTTGAATAAATAGATCCCTAATATAAATATAATATACTTATACATTTGTTTATGAATTATGATGGAATAAAATGGGCATATTTTAGCAGAAATGATCATATTATGGCAGGGATGATCAAATTGTGACATAAAAATCTATTAACTCAGTGTTTTAAGGAATCGAAAATAAAAATTGTGACTGGATGACGTAACGGGTGTACAATTCTCATGTGTTATTTTTTGTGATCAAAATAATTTTTGTGTCAATTTTTTTCTGTGATCAAAATCAAATTCATTTTCAAATTGAAAAAATGGAACTGCTCAAAGTAAAATTATTAGGTACATTAATTTTGAGATTTATTAATATAATAATGATAACTGATAATTATCGCCTGCTTGATAAATTATTTTAAGAAGAGTTTTTTCCAAAAAATTCTTCATAAAATTTCTTGATACGAATTGAAATTTTCTCATTAAAAATTTTCTTGGAAAAAAGCTCAGAAAGAAATAATATGTTGAAAAACTTTCATTTGGAATCTTGTAAAAAATTCTAAATTGAGTAACTAACTCAAAATTTTTCTTTAAAAATTTTTTCATAATGTTTTAAAAAATTTTGTTAGAAAATCTATAAAAATTCCCAATGAAAAATTGAAATTTTTCCATTAAAGAATTATCATTTGTCCTGAAAATTTTTTAAAATGAAATTGTCTAGGTTTTAGGGAGAAAAGCACAGAAAAAAATTATATAAAACATTTCTCATACTTGAAATACTTTTAAAAAATTTCTAAAAATCATTTTTCAACAAAATAATATTAGTTATTTAATATGCCTAAAAAATATATTATTTTTGCTTATTTTTTAAATTGAATTATCTAAAAAATAAAAAAAATTAGGTATATCTAATGTATCTCTCTCAGATTAATAACCCCATTTTGTAAATCTGAAAATTTTCACTACTCATCAAAAGAAATTGACTAAAACTTAAAACTTTGGCCAACCCTGACTCGCGTCTGCAGAGGGTCGAATAAGTTCAAAAAAAAGTGTACTCATTCCAGGAAGTCTATAGAAAGAATAGCTTTAGCTACCTTTACGTGTAATGTGCATTATCCTTTGATGTCGGAAACAGTTGCACTCCCCATAAAGAGCTACCTGATTGTTGACGCCAACGAAGGCCTCCATACTGAGAGACAAACACTTGCTAAAAATACATACCTGCCAAATAATTATCGCGGACTATGTACCACAAAGAGCTATTGTGAGATTCCTCGAGATATCTCCGATCACGTTTGTCTTCCGTAAAACTCTTATCTAATCTACCTACCGTTATACCTAAATGTGATTTTTTACCTGTACCGAGTAAAAAAAAAATTTTCGATGGTTAGAATAGGACACCTATCAAGCCTATTGTTGAATTTCCAATAAACGAGCTAGGGGTAGGTTGACTTGGAAGAGTTTTCAATGCAGTTCAATTATTGTATACAGTTGACATAGGTATACAAGGCGTTTGTTATGTGTGCGGAAATGTGTAAAAGGATGACGAATGTGAGGTCTGCAAGATTTATTCTCTGCCAAATGAGTTATGGTGAAGAGAAGAGGGGGTGTGATAAGTTGAATTTTTCGGTTTCTACGCATCGGTGATTTTTTTACCATAAATTTACGAGTAGATAAGTATAGATAATAAAATGATGTGTGAGAAAATAGAATTGGATAAGTATTTTGTGGGGGGATTCTTTTTGATTTTTTTTTTTTTTTTTTAAATATGAGATAGCATATTCACGCATTTTGGTATTCCCTTATATACTTAACGAGAAAACGTGTAGAACACCAGTGGTTAGAATTTGGGTAAAGGCTGCCGTTCCATGACGTATGATTGATTAATGATTTTTCGTAACGCCATTAACGTCGCGTTGCTAAGATCGCCATGATTTTATTATATTATTAACAGCAAAAGAAGCGCCGCCCACCTTCATCTTTTTCTTTTGTCTGCTTACTTAGGCGATAAAACGTTTTTTTTTTTTTTTTTCGCGAGCATCTGACTGAAGAGTGTGAGAAAGATGGGCTTATACTTACGACGTGTTTAATTGGTCTTTATTATAATTTTCTTATCTGTTTACAAACAATTTTTTTTATACCTCCTGTGTGGCATACAATGTAGGTTAGGTACCTAATACCTCGGTAGGAATTACCGTACAATAAAATGAGGGTACACCAAACCGTATTTATTAAGTTATTACAGCAACCTACTGGGCGACGATGTGAATCAATCAGTAGGTTCTGCCTGCGTTCGTTCGGCAAATAAATAAAAAAAAAATAAGAAAATTTTTTCGGAAGTTGGTATAAATAATGACTTTATAAAATTAATGCTTTCTTATTTTGCCAAAAACTCTCGAGGTTAAAGAAACAACTCGAAGCTCCGCGCCACTGCGACTTCTCCATGTCTTGCCTTATAATATGGCCTGTTTCCAACTATGGTGTATCTCATTTGCAAGCCAAACGCGGCACGCCGGGCTAGGGCTCAATTCGGTTCTCTGTTGAAAATTTTTCTCTTGGCAGATAATCGGCCAGGTGCGCACGTACAATGTGTTTTGGAAAGTATACGTACCGACGGCGGCGTCGTCGTCTATACTTTGTCGTTTTTCTGGTGCTTGAACTATATCGGGTTTCACAGAAGGTGGGGTAGATAAGCATAGATATGGGTAGTAATTTTATACTAACGAAGTAGCTTTTGTGTGTGGTTGCTTTGAGTTGATAGAATGATGGTTGAATATTGAAGTTTAAAAAAAAAGGAGGGAAGAGTTTTGTGAGGAAAGTCGAATAAAAAATGGCTTAAAATCTTGTCTGAAATTATTGAAAGGGTGGGCAATGAAGAGAAAGGAGTTGCAAAAACCCAAGTGGAGAAGAAGTCAATTCTAAGGTAGATTTGCACATAAGTATATCTCCCCAAAAAAATTCAAGTTTTAAGTGCTTCTTTCCAATTTTATGAATTTGTTAATAAAAATCTAAGTTCTTCTAAAATTTTCAAATTTTTTTATCGAAACCTCAAGTATAGATGCATATCAAACGTTTCAAATATTTCTGGAAATTATTATCTATTGTTTTTTTTTTTTTTAAACCTGTAATAAATTAATTTTTTTATAACTTTGTTTAGATTCAAAACCAGTTTTTTCTGAAAAAAAATCTGAATAAATTTTTAAAATTTTTGAACAAAAATTGATTCAATTTTTTTTAAATTTTATTCGAACCAATAAAAATGCTGCGAACAATAATTTTTAAAAAAATTATACAAAATTATTTGAATGGTGCCCACACTTATAGTTTTCAAATTTTGTTCGAAAATAATTCCAATCAGTTGAAATCAATTTTTTTCAAGTTCCTTTTAAAAAAAAATCGTTTCACACAAAATTCAATTTTGTAAAGTAGGTACATACCCGTGTAGCAACGTCGATGCTAATTTCGATATAAATGTCGACACATCGAAATCGGTCACTTTTCGATCGTACATGTCGACACGATTTTGGATGGTTTGTCGAGGTTATTATCGACACATTTGTCGACCGTCGACATGTCGAGCCATATTTGGACGGTCGACAAACATGTCGATAATAAGCTCGACAAACCATCCAAAATCGTGTCGACATGTACGATCGAAAAGTGACCGATTTCGATGTGTCGACATTTATATCGACATCCACATCGACATTTGCAATGGTGAGATTTTGAAAAATATACTAAGTTCAAATATTCAATATAAGTATATATTAAAATTAAACCAAAAATAGTGTTCAAGCCAACATTTCGACATTTTTTGTCAAATATGTGGCATTGAGGTCACCTTTGTAGCTGGACACATGCGTGTGTCCAACTAACATAGAGATGATTCTTAGAGCCTTATGTACTAATTCACAACACACTTTATCTGCGAGTATCACAAACACCCTCAAGACGTCGACAGTCAAGTCGATGCATTATTCGACCCTCGACAATTAGATCGACATTAACTCGACTTAAAATTCCTCTGGTCAACACTGTCGACAGTTAAGTCGATGCATTATTCGACCCTCGACAATCACATCGACACTATCTCGACCTAAAATTCCTCTGGTCGACACTGCCGACAGTGAAGTCGATGCATTATTCGACCATCGACAATTATGTCGACAATAACTCGACAAGTGGTTGTATTATTCAAAACTTTTTAAAAATGAGAAAATTTTATGATTCTTTCAAAAATTATTTATTCCTGAGCTTAAAATGTTCCTATTAATTGTTTTTAGTTCTTTTTAGATATAAAGTTTGTAAATTCAATTGGCAGAAATTGTCGACATAAATGTCGATGCGTTTATTGAGTATCGATTTTTACATTTACTTGTCTATGTAGAAAAACAACGTTTTCTAAATTATAGGAAAATACTCAGAAAAATTCAAAAATTTTGATTGAACAGTTATGTTTAACATAGAACATTACTTTAAATCTCAAATATCATTTTTAATTCATCGTTAACCGAGAAAAAAATGTGTCTGAATTTTGTCGACATAAATGTCGATGTCGACAATTGCTACACGGGTACCTATTAAATTTTTTTAAATCCAAATTTCTTCAAATTAAATTAAGTTTAGATTTTTTTTAAAAAGTCCAATTTATCTACTCGTGTTTTCAAGTTCTCTAAATTTAGAAAAAAATTTCAATTTTTCTTTCCAACATAAATTTTATAAAAATTTGTAAATTAAAACTTTTTTCAATTTTTTAAAATTTTGTTCAAATTTTAGAAGCAATTCTTCATAAATTGTTGGAAATAATTTTTTTTTTAAATTAAGTACTTACCCATTAAATTAAATTTTCAGTATTTTTGTTTAAAATACAATTTTTTTTAAATGTCATGAATTACTAATACCTACCCATTCTCATATAAAATTTTATTTTATTTTAAGAAAATTATTCTAGATACTCATTTTAGGAAAGATATTTTTAAAAAAAAGTTTTCTATTTAGTTACCTAACTATTGTTTTTTCTCTCTCTCGTATATAGGTATGAGATTTTCTGGAAGAATTTTCAAGGAGAAAAATTTAGTTCATTTCATATGGAAAATGTTTATGGAAAATTTAATGATATTTTTTTCCAGCTATTTTTTAAAAGAAACTCAAATTAAAACATCTTCAGGCAAAAAATTTTTCTTAAAAATTTTTCTCGTCTTCATTTTTAAAAAAAATAATTTTATTCTGCAATGTGATTTTTTCCTGCACCATTTTTAATAAAAAAAAAATCCCTGTTCTAATCAAGAAATTATATAATTAGGTACCTAGTTACCCAGAGACTTTTTTTGAGACTTTTTTTTTAAAGTATAGGTACCTTCCTAATAATTTTTTCAGAAAATTTTTCAACAGTAATTTTTATGAAGAAATTTTTTCAAAAGAAACTTTTCAAGATGTTTGAGAATTTTCTTCTCAGTTTTCAAAGAAAATTTTCTAAAAAAAATTAATCTGAAGATAACTTTTTGAACAGTACACAGCGTATAAAAAAATTTAATAGGTTTTCTTAATTTATTTTCCTGAGAAAATTGTTTTAGTTAGTTACTACTTATCAAAAAATATTGATAAAAATTTTGTTATTGAAAAATACTTCCTTTTCGAAATAAACACCAAATGCTGAACATTGGACGTCAAAATAACGCACCTCAAATTGCGCGAGTATTTTCAAGTTGTTTCAAGTTGTTTCAGTTATTTTTTGAAAACAATTGTTTTGATTTTTTTAAATTTATTTTTGAATCTATTTTTTTTTTTTTCAAATTTTGTAAAAAATAAATTAAGTGAGTATCTGAAAAATGTAGTTGGTTGCCTATATTAATTAAATTTTTCAGTTAGTTACCAAATTAATTTTTTTTTACAAAATTAAAAAAAATATTCAAAAAAAAATTTTTTAAATTCAATTGAATTAGGTAACTACTTTTATATGAGTTGCGGTAATTTAATTAAATTTATTTATTTTTTTAATTATTTTAATTTCGTCAGTACCTATCTCAGTTCTATTTTAACGTAAAGGTTTCTTTATTGATTGGAATTTTCGCATTTTCTCCATTACGAAAAATTCGTACCCATAGGTAATAATAATAAATATCGACTCTCTGTCGTTAAGAGGAACCCCTGACACGTAAGCAGACAGCTATATGTTTAAAAATATCGGTCGTTGTAATTTTCTATTTTTTTAATCGTAAATGTCAATTACGTCACCATATGCTATCCTTTTGTTATACGATAGGTACTCGAATCATTATAACAGTACCTACACTGAAAAAAATGAATTTTCAAAAACCATAATGAGTCTGGGTAAAACACAGTAATTTTAGGACACGTCGCCAATTGGAGTCATTTCGGTGAAAAACAAGAAAGATTCAGTTCTATTCCAGAATGATTACGGAATCTCCATAATCATTCTGGAATAGAACTGAATGATTACGGAGTCTCCGTAGTCATTCTGGAATAGAACTGAATCTTTTCTGTTTTTCACCGGAGTGATTCTGGAGTTGGCGACGTGTCCTAAAATTATTGTGTTTTGCCCATAATCATTACAATCCATTTTTTTCAGTGTAATACCATACGTATCTCTCAGGTATTTATATGAATATGAAAAAGTATAGGTAAGGTACCCACAAGCGCATCATTCTTCATTCTTCAAAACATTGTATACTCACAGTATAATCATTCGACCGTCAATACACTGAAGAATAAAATTGGATACCATTGCAAGTCCAACTCACCAAATTGGTACTTGGTAGCCCCTACAGTACGTAAATTTATACTCAGCTCATACGAAAGGATAAATCATTTCATCGCTGACAGTCCCTATCCTATAGGAATACACTTCTTTAGCTGCAGCCATTGGCAATTCGCACCGACGACTATACCCTCTCCAATACAACACCAAAGTGGCGGCGATGGTCGAATGTCGAAATTCTTCTCGTATATGGGGAGAAGCGAACCCGGAATGGATTCTTTTATAATTTCAATTCCGCCTTTTGTTGCTTGTTATAATGTTCACTGACTCACTGTTCGCTATTCAGCTTTCAAGGGTACACAAAAGATACCCTGATACCTGTTCGCAAACGCTTAGGTTCCCGTAATAGGTATTTTTTTATAAATTCGCTCATTTGGCCATATAATTAAATTTCGTGTCATTCTTATTCTATGTATGCGCGCGAATCTTACGCGCGTACATTTCAACCGGTTTCATGTGTACCAGTACAGTGTGATCTTGTATATCAGCGAACAGCGAATTCAATTTAGTCGCGGCGATAATTAGGTCTAAATTAGGTCGGTCGAATGTGCACTGTGTTTGTATGCATATGTATGGCGATGGAAGTACCCATAAATCGTACAGGATTTTTGTTAATAAAGCATAAAAATATACTCCAAGTGGAAAACTGTCCCTAGTGGCGATGGCGATACAAAACTTCTCCAGGTTTATCTAATTTTATCAAATGTATCTCCGCAGCTCGGTTACGTTATGGCTGAGGCTGAAGGTGAGTTCATGGAAATCCAGCAATGTACAGATTCTTGTGAATTGGCCCTCGTGAACCTGTTCTATGTTACTGGTTGTTTTGGAGGAAATAACAAGAATCCGGTGGTAGTGTAAAAATGAAGGTAGAATGATTCGAGCAGGTCAAGTACATATAATTGAATCAAAATTTGGTATATAGGGATGAAGCCGGCATTTTTTTTTCAAACAGGCGTGAAATTCTTGAATTTCCAAACAGCTTAAAATTTTATGTGGGAGTCAATTTTTTCAGAAACTAATTTTTTGCAAATATTTTTAGAAATAGAATTTTTCCAATTTTTATTGAGAAATAATTTTCAATGATTTTTTAATCATTTTTTCCCCAGTTTTTGTCAAATTAAAAAAAATCCCTTAAATTTTTGTTTAAAAAAAGTTGAGTGTAGTTTTTTGCATTTTGTTTAAAAAATAAATTTTCTAGTAGGTAATTTTTTTCAATTTTTTTTATGAATTTGGAAGAAATGAAGAATATATTTTTTTCAAAATCGACTTTTTTGTTCCTATCATGTTTGAAAATCAGTTTTCCTGATTTTTTTTTAATTCGTTCAAAATCAGCTAACTAGGTAAATGTCTCATTTAAAAAAAAAATGTTTCTGATTTTTATTCGAAAATAAATTTCTTTGAGTTTCATTCAGAAATATTAGTTTATCATTAAAAAGAAAAGTGAATTTTTGTGTTTTGTTGAAAAATTAATTTTTTAATGAATTTTCTTATTTCTTAAAGTTACCAAATTATTTGAGCTCATGTAATAAATTTAATGTACTTCTTTATTTTTTGTTATATTATTCACTTTACGTTTTTTCACTTATTTACTTATTCATCATGTTATACTATTGTATTTTTCTGTTTAAAATTATTACTTTACGTTTTTCACTTATATATTTATTCATCATGTTATATTATTCGCCTTACGTTTTTTATGTTATTATTGTATTTTTCTGTTTAAAATTTGAGTAGTATAAAATGTACAGCTGACGTTAATGGCCTAGACGCCGGGCGTCATTAAATAAAATAAAATTCTATTCTGAATTTCTTTATTTAGCTCAAAAATCAGTCTGAATTTAAGGAAAACTGAAAATTTAATTTCTTCAGATTTTTTCTTTGTTCGAAAATCAATAAAAATTTCTTGGAATTTTTTCAAAATTAAATTATTCTCTTAGTTCTGTCCAAAAAACGCTTTTTAAATTTTTTTTTGAAAATAAATTTCTCAGGGTTGGCTTTTTTTATTTATTTTTTAATTTTGTCCAAAAATGGATATCTCTGAATTAATTTTTATTTTTCAAAAATGAATTTTTTTGAGTTTTGTCCGAAAATCAATTTTTATGAATTTCAATTAAAAATCAACTTCTTTGAGATTGGTTCAATAATAAAATTTTCTTGATGACATGTTTTTTATTGAATTTTTGTATTGTTCAAAAAATGATTTACCTATCCGAATTAAAAAAAATCTTGATTCTTTTGATCTTGTTCAAAAATCTTTCTTGAAAATTTTCAAAACAATTTTTTTGAATTTATTTCAAAAATTGATTTCAATTTTTTCATTTTTTTTTTTTGGACGATTTTCTTTGAAATAGAGTTTTTCAAATATTATTTAACAACCTACAAATATAATTCATTCATTTTTTTTTTAATTTGACGAATTCTTGTCAAAATTATCTGATCACCGTTGCCCTCGAAATGTCACCAAATCAAGTTAAAAACAAGCTCCAAATATTACGAAAGAAAAACATCAAGACATGAGGCGACTGGCCGCACGACGCCGCGCGGTAAAAATACACACCACCAGCTACAGCCACAGCCACAGCTACACATCCTCGAACGCATATAAAGTTATAATTCTTTTTCAAAACGATTTTATAGTTATTCGGTACATAGCTGTATTAATTATAATGGACGGTCGTAAATTACGATGGCTTTATATAAATTCTTCATACAAACACACGAAAGGGCCTTCTCTGTTCTCTCTGTTCCAGAGAGATTTTCGCTTTTAATTTATATCACAGAGAGGCTAAAACTGTATTCTGGACTGTCTAGATGAACGAACGAAAAGTAAGTAAATAAATTACTAGGAAAACTTCATCCAAAACGTAGCTCATGTCTTAATATTATTATTTATGAACGTCTTTATAACGCGTTCCTAGTTCCTACGGCCCAGTACAAGCCTTTTCCCTCTTCGTCTTTCTTTTTATTTTCACTCCGGAGTTTGAAAAAAAAAATTCCTCTTAATAAGAACCATAATACGACGATGGCGGCGACCACTAGATGGTACATTTTCACAATTTGATAAACTGGTTTAGCGTAGAGATAAATTTTTTTATTCGCTGAGGTGTGTAAACACCGGTATGGCAATTTGTTCGCGTGTGTACGCCATTGCCGAGTCCAGTTGGAGCATATTGACGAGATATTTTTCACCCATCGAGTGCGTCCGGTGATTTAGACGATTTTTATGATATGTCGCAGATAGCATAGCGTAGTAATTAACACGAGTTGGGTACGATTTAAGACGAGTGGATTGCCGCAGTAATTTTTTTTTTGGTACCCTCGAAAATTTACTAAGTACAATACTACATAGATACTTGATATTCAAAATTAGAGGGGAGGTAGGGTTTAATTGTAATTTCGGCAGTAACCAAAATTATTTCAAAGACTACAAGCTACAACTTTTGTTTGAACATTTTTTAAATTGGACCCCTACACAGAAAAAAAATGGATTGTAATGATTCTGGGTAAAACACAGTAATTTTAGGACACGTCGCCAATTTTAGAATCATTCCGGTGAAAAACAGAAAAGATTCAGTTGAACTCCGTAATCATTTCTGGAATTCCAGAATGATTACGGAGTTCAACTGAATCTTTTCTGTTTTTCACCGGAATGATTCTAAAATTGGCGACGTGTCCTAAAATTACTGTGTTTTACCCAGAATCATTACGGTTTTTGAAAATCCATTTTTTTTTTTTTTCGTGTACCTCCACCAGTTTCTTATATAATAATACGAGTATTTAAGTCATATTATGCCGAATTGGGAGGGAGAGGAGCGTCTAATCGAAAATTTTATAATAAATAAAATTACTTCTAGTACCTCAATCTACAACTTTTGTTTGAAATTTTTTTCAATTGGACCCCTCTACAAATTTTGAAAAAGTATCTGCCTGATGTTATGTGAAATTGGAGGGGAGGGAGGGATTCAATCGAAATTTTTGTAATAACTAAAGCTATTCCTAGGGCTTCAAGCTACAACTTTTGTTTGAATTTTTTTTTCAATGAGCCCCTTCTTCCCTCGCTCCTCTAATGTTTAATTAGTATTTTCATTGTGTTATGCAAAATAGTTGTGAAGAAAGGGGTCCAATTGAAAAAAATTTCAAACAAAAGTTGTAGCTTGAAGTCCTATGAATACTTTTGGTCATTATAAAAATTTTGATTGGAACCCTCCCTCCCCTCCAATTGTGATATCAAGTATCTATGTAGTATTGCACTTGGTAAAAATTTTTGAAGATGCCAAAAAAAAGTACTACGAAGATCCACTCGTGATTTAAGAAGATGGAAATCGATGGTCGGTGGCGAAAACAGAGTTTGCGATGGTATAACGATGTCGCAGCCACAGCGATGATGATAGAGTTGTTAATTTGAAACGAATGAGCTCCCTATGGCCGTTGCGACGTGCGTTTTATCATTAGTTTGAAAAATTTACTCGGCGTTTGGAGCTTTTCATTTTACAACATCCTTTCTCGTTTCTGTAGTACGTCATTAGTCTTGCCGAGTGTTTCCCGTTGTCGCCGGCTTCTCCGGCCAACTTCATTATTATCTCGTTTCGTATATACAATTTTGGAACAAAACATTCAAATATACATTATCATTTAAAAATCATTACCGTCGGAATAGATTCGACTCGGCGCTGCTTTGCTCCCCCCCCCCCCCATCTCTCTTTCACTCTAGCTCGGCAACTTGTTTTTTTCATCTCGTGCTCCTTCTTATACCTACCTACCAAACTCCTCGGCACATCTATCACCTACACACCGTGTACCGCCAACCATCACGCGCGCGTTAAACGTATATAAGAGCGAGAGCCAAGGCACAAAAAACCAAGAATAAGTTGGAACTTAAAGTTGTATTATGTTTTGCTACGATGGGATGGAGATGACGATGGTGGCTGAAGGCGGAGTAAAACTTCACTCGACAGCAAAAAGATCCCTTTTTGTATTTCCTGAATTTTCGCTAATGCGAAATCAATATGTAGAACGTTGATGTGTTTGGAATATCTTTCGATAGCTATAGGTAAAGTGAGTAGTAGGTACCTAGCAGTATGGCATAGGCAATGCGGGTCCCATGAGCGAACATCTTTTCAACAAAAGTATAAATCGAGATGACGCGAAGATGTTTTTTTCTTCTATAAGTATCATTTCTTTAACGTTATAAAGTGAATTTTCCATTTTAGATACAGACGTCAAAATTGAATTTATGGTGGGTATAGGAGGCCGAAAAAAGAGAATAATTTTTTATACGATTATAGAAGATAATGAGATATTGATGCAATTTATACAGGGTGGAGAACAATATACATCCAAACAATAAATGGATGTTTTAGATTCCAGAAAAATATACTTATACAAATTTTTTTTTAAATTGGCAAAGTTTTACAATTTTTTTGAGATCTGCAGAATTTAAAAAAAGGGTCCATACATATTGTCAATTCTAGAATAAATCGAATCAACAATTTTTGAATAGTCCTCATTTCTGAGAAAATTAACGATTTTCGGAAGATTAACTAGGTATTCTTGAAATTTTTTTAAAGACATTTACACTTATTAAAATAGGTATAAATTTCAAATTCTTAAAAAATTAGCAATTCTATATGAGAAATTATGGAAATTATTTTTTAAAATTAAGTAGCAATTTTTTTAAATTGAATATTTCTTGAAAAGTTAACAATTTTTTGAAAATTAGCAAATCTTAAAAAATTAAAAGTACAAATTTAATTTTTAAGAACTTGACAATTTTTGAAAAAGTATACTTTAGTACCTAAGTTTTGGAAAATCAAATTTTTTTATAAAATTTACAACTTCTAAAAATTTAGCAATACTCGTAATTTTTGAAAAATTAACAATTTTTAAAAATTCAACAACTTCTGAAAAATTATTAATTTTTGAAAAATTGGCAATTCTTATTGTTATAGGTAGAATTTTAAATTTTTTTTGTCGGAAATTTCTAAAAATATTTCCCATCTAAATCCAAAATAGGTAGGTAATCTTTTCCAAAAAAAAATTACACATTTTTAAAATGAATTAAAGTTCTACCTATGTATTTTATATTTTTAAAACAATTTTTTAATTTATTTAAGGGAAAAAAATAAATGCCTATAGTTATATAGATAATTAGGTATACCTATTTTGTTTTTTTTCTTGCAGAGATTCTTCTGCCTAAATATTTCTATAAGAGGTTTTCTCGAAAAATCGCCAATTTTGGAAAAATTGTTATCATTTTTTTTTAATGATAGAAATCACAAGTTTTTGACAAAATATCATCAATTGTCAAATGTTTGAGAATTTTACATTTTTGAAAAATTGTCAGTACTTATAAGTTATAAGTAGGTACGTATAAAAAACATCAATTTTTGAAAAAATATTAGTTTTTGAAAAATTATGAATTTTTGATGGATTATGATTTTTTAAATGATAAAAATTATGAATTTTTGACAAATCAATTATTTGTCAATTTTTGGAGAATCATACGTTTTTGAAAAATTGCCAATAATTATATGAAAAACATAAATGACAAATCATTAATTTATTGTCAATTTTGGGAGAATCGTATCTACCGATGTTTTTTGAAAAATTGTCAATATTTATGAAAAATAACAATTTTTGAAAAGGGTCGTCATTTTTGGGGAATCAGATTGTAGATCTTTTGAATTATCAATTTTTGAAAATAGGTAGGTAGGTATATGAATTTTTCAATTTTAAAATAATCATTTTCGAAAAATTGGTTATCAATTTTTAAAGAATTATTTTTTTTTTAAATAATTACCTTAAAATTCTAAATTTTTGAGAATTAGTCTATTTTTGACAAATCGATTAATTGTCAATTTTTGGAGAGTTGTAGATTTTTTTTAAATGTTTAATATTTATAAAGAATATCAATTTTTGAATAATTTTGTAGATTTTTGACAAATCGTAAATTTATCGTAGATACCTACATTTTTGGAGAATTTGTGCATTTTTGAAAAATCATCCATATTTAGTTGCCCATATGAAAAATAACAATTATTTTTTGAAAACAATCATCATTCTTGAAAAATCAGCAGTTGTTGCATTTTGGGTAATTGTAGATTTTCTTTGAAAATAAACGAATGTAATTTTTTAAAATTATTCAATTTAATTGGAAAAAATGCGCGTACTTCATTTATGAAAAAACAATATTCAGAATTTCAGATGGTTAACAATTCAACCTATTTTTTATGTATCGAAAAATTTCTTAAAGATTTCGAAAAAACAACTCATCATATTATTTATTTTCATCATAGTGATATCATCATTAATGTAGTTTTTATCTAATATCTATCTGCCAACATTAGTTACAACTTTGATTAAAAAAAAAAATGGTCACTGTGTCGATGATTTCTGAAGTTTTTATACAAACATTAAACTCGTGCAGAGGCGTGCTCAGTATATTTGAGGCCCTTCCACAAACTAATTTTGGGGCCCTGCCGGCTCATTTTGGGGCCTTAAAATGTTTGCTCTTCCATCGCCCCACCCCCCCCCATCAAGTCATAATGCATAATAAACTTCAACGAATTTTTTTTCACGTAGGGGCACTTTTACATTAAAAATCGTTCTCAATTGTTTTATGTTAAGGTTATCTTGGTTTATTACTATTTACTATTACAAACTGCAAAACAGAATGCCACATGAGTGAAACGAAGTTGAAAAGCCTGCGAGGGCGAAAATTTTGAAATAAAAAAGTCGCGATTTTGCATTTTAAATGAAAAAATACACATTTTCTGCGTAATGAAGATTTTCATGATTAGGTATAAATTTTTGAAATGATTTCAAAATAAAAAAACGTAAATAAATACCTACACTGAAAAAAATGGATTTTCAAAAACCGTAATGATTCTGGGTAAAACACAGTAAATTTAGGATACGTCGACAATTTTAGAATCATTCCGATGAAAAACAGAAAAGATTCAGTTGAACTCCGTAATCATTCCGGAGTTCAACAGAATCTTTTCTGTTTTTCACCGGAATGATTCTAAAATTGTCGACGTATCCTAAATTTACTGTGTTTTACCCAGAATCATTACGGTTTTTGAAAATCCATTTTTTCAGTGTATTTATTCTTGTCTGAATTTTTTGTCAATAATTTTTTATTTTTTTACAAGAATCAATCTATAATAGAAAAGAGGTTCTTTTGAAAAAATGTTTCAAAACTATTTCTGACAGAAAGCGAGAAACTTACAAATTTTTCAAAAAAAAAAAAATAATAATACTAAAATAAACTAAAATAAAAATCTTAAATTTGTTCAAATTCTATTAGAAAATTGAAAATGGTTTGCAAAATAAACACTCGTAAGTATTATAAAATTTTAAAAATAAAATGAATGAAATACAGAGAAATCCTCTAAAAATTTTTAGTTAAAAGAATGCCTATTTTGAAATTTTTACGAAAAAAAAAAAATTAAAAAAAGTATAAAATATTTTCCAATATTTTTTCTTCTATTTTATTTTTTTTCTAGTTTCAAAAATAAATTTTGTATGCTGATAAGAACAGATGATAAGTCATAAAATACAAAGAAATTTAAGAAAATTACATAGGTATTTGAGCACACCAAAATATGTATGAGAAAACGCCGTGCCCTGCCCAAGCGAAGCGAGGGCGAAAATTTTTGAAAAAAAATCTTTACTTTTGATTCAAAAGTAGACATTTTTTGCATCAATTTAAAGATTTTCAATGAGTCCGAAATTTTTTAAATGATCCAAAAATCTGAAATTAAAACTAGGAAATATTTCATTACCACAAAACATAAATATTTACTTTTCTTGTACGTAAGATTTCAAGAGAGCCAATTTTCTCAACAGAATTTTTTTGCATTATGTTAGGGGAAAAAATTACAGAAAGGAGATATATTTCAAAAATTACATGAAAAATTTACAAATTATTTCAATAGGTAAACTTTTTATATCTTATCGTCAGGAGATAATTTTTTTCCTGAAAAATTTAATAAATCCTTATAGAAAATTGCAAAAAAAAATTCTAAAGGAAACACAGAAATTCTATCAACAATTTTTTTGAATATTCTTACAAAATTCTCATTGAAAAAATGAAAAATCCTAGACCTATCATTGAAAAAAAAATCTTCTCTGGTGTTTCTTTTATTTTCAAAAATAAATTTTACTCAGAGACAGACCGAAACAATTTTTTGAGGGAGGCAAAATCATTGAAAATGTCAACTTAATCACTAAAATTTTCCAAGTCATACTATCGATATTAGAAAAAGCTGAAGAAAATATTGCCCGAGCGAAGCAAGGGCGAAAATTGTTGAAAAAATATGCGATTCTTGAAGGGAACCTATGCTTTTTTCTCATTCGCACTATTAATTTTCAAAAAAAGTATTGAGGAAAAGACTGCCCGAGCGAAGCGAGGGCGAAAATTTTGAAAAATATTCGATTTTTGAAGAAAAAATATGCATTTTTAGCATATAATCGGTATCAAAAAGTAATAGAAAAAATCAAAAATTTTTAAAAACATTTGATTTTCGACAGAAAAAATGTGCAGTTTTAGCATAACTTTGAGTTGGTAAAATCACAAAGCCAACTTTTTACCAACTTAAATGCTTGGGGGCAAGCTTCCCCCTGCCCCCTTTTGGGTCCGTCCCTGTTTGTAAATGAGATTAGTACACGTCATGAAACACAAAAAAAAAGGTCAGAGAAGAATAATACAATAATTATAGGTGAATACACATTACACAAGAAGAAAAAAACACTTCCCGAGCGAAGCGAGGGCGAAAATTTATCGAAAAAATAATATTATAGCTTTAAAAAGTACAGATTTTCTATACAAAAAATATCAAAAGACTTTCAAGATACGAAATTTTTGAAATCATCAAAACCAAAAAGAGAGAAGATTTGGTCTTTTTGTGAGATATTTTGCAATTATATTTTTTCAAGTTATCCAATTTTTTCAACAGAATTTCTTCTTGAAAAAATATTTTTATGGGCAAATACTTATTTATTTTAAAGAAATGGTCACAAGAAAATCTTAGAAAAAAACCTATAAAGTATACACCTATCCCTACTTCAAAATCATAAAAAAAAATGTTTATGACAAAAACTTACAAATTTTTTCAAAAAAATCTCATTAATTTTTTGGAACTATGGAAATACTTGATTAAAAATTTTCTGAAAAATTCAAGATCTCATTAAAATTTTTTACAAAAAAGAATTTGAATTTAGGAATTTTGGTTAGTTGTTTGGGTGATGGGTTGGAGAGAGGGGCGTAAATACAAATTATTGGAAAGTTCATCGAATAAAGCTATAAGTATATACTTGGAATATCTATAAAAATTGGAACCCGAGCAGCACACTCGACAAATTATCGAAATAAAAAATCGACAGAATATCGAATTCGATAAAGTGTCGCGTTAGTTCCGCATAAATCGTGAAATTATCTTTCGATATATCGACAGATTATCGATGAATTATAGTTGGCAAAATCCATCAACAGATAAACTTTCGATAAAATCGAACGATTTTTCTTTTAAAAATCTCAAGATTATAGTTAGATACTTCATCGATAACCTATCTATAAATCGAAAGATAATTACACGATTTATGCGGAACTAACGCGACACTTTATCGAATTCGATATTCTGTCGATTTTTTATTTCGATTTAGTTTCGATATTCTATCGATTTTTTATTTCGATTTAGTTTCGATATTCTATCGATTTTTTGTAGATAATTTAGCATATATGGGTATATGCGCGCGCACATTTTCAAGACCGGCTGGCGAGTTTGAAGTCGTAGTTACGCTTAAGGCTGGCGAATTTCGTTCCAAATACAGCAGTTTCTACCAAAACAAGCGTCTGTTGCGAACATCGGAGTTCGTTCGCATAATACGAATTGGATTATAATATTCAAACATCTTATGCAAAATTGGAGAAGAGGGAGGGGTCCAATTGAAATTTTTATAATAACTAAAATTATTTCTAAGACCTTAATTTACAACTTTTGTTTGAAAATTTTTTCAAATTGGCCCCTTTTTCCTCCGCTCCTCCAATTTTGAATAAGTATCAACGGAGTATTATGCAAAATTGGAGGAGTAGGAGAGGTCCAATTGAAAAAATTTTCAAACAAAAGTTGTAGCTTAAAGTTCTAAGAATAATTTTGGTCATTACAAAATTTTCGATTGGGCGCCTCCCTCCCGTTCAATTTTAAATTCTAAGTATTCACATAGTAATCGTAGTATTGAACTTGGTAAAATTTTATTTAAGAACAACGATCTGGTTTCAAGTAAAATACCTAGTAAACCAAAAAAACTAGATAACTTGTTTGAAAATTTTTTCAATTTTGATTTCGCGTATTACTGTTACACGTAAGTAGGTAAATGCAAAATAATAGAGGCTAGAGATGAGGTCCAATTGAAAAAACATTTCAAACAAAAGTTGTAGAATAATATTCTGGATTTAATTTTGGTTATTATAAAAATTTCGATTTGGCCCTTTCTTCCCATCCAATTTTGAATATAAAGTAGGTATTTTTTGACTAGAAAAAAATCAATATAGTTTCAACAACTATCGTTACAAAATCGTTGAAATATCGAAGTCGATAAATTTCATATAATGTGTCGATAATATAGTTTTAAATATCGTCACAAAATCGTTGAAAAATCGAATTCGAGAAATTTCATATAATCTGTCGATAATACAGTTTTAAATATCTTCACAAAATCTTTAAAAAATCGAATTCGATCAATTTAATATTCTTTTTCGATAGTATAGTTTCAAATATCTTCACAAAATCGTTAACAAATCGAATTCGATGAATTTCAGATTATTTGTCGATAATATAGTTGTAAATATCTGCACAAAATCGGTGGAAAATCGGATTCGAGAAATTTCAGATTATTTGTCGATAATATAGTTGTAAATATCTTCACAAAATCGTTAAAAAATCGAATTCGAGAAATTTCAGATTATTTGTCGATAATATAGTTGTAAATATCGTCACAAAATCGTTGAAAAATCGAATTCGAGAAATTTCAGATTACGTGTCGATAATATAGTTTCAAATATCTTCACAAAATCGTTAAAAAATCGAATTCGAGAAATTTCAGATTATTTGTCGATAATATAGTTCTAAATATCGTCACAAAATCGTTGAAAAATCGAATTCGAGAAATTTCATATTACGTGTCGATAATATAGTTTCAAATATCTGCACAAAATCGTTGAAAAATCGAATTTGAGAAATTTCAGATTACGTGTCGATAATATAGTTTCAAATATCTTCACAAAATCGTTAAAAAATCGAATTCGAGAAATTTCAGATTATTTGTCGATAATATAGTTTCAAATATCTGCACAAAATCGGTGGAAAATCGGATTCGATAAATTTAATATTCTTTGTCGATAGTATCGTTGACGAATATCGTCCTAAAATCGTAATACTATCGAATTCGATAGTTTTTAGATTTTTTGCCTATAAAATCGTACAGCTAAATCTGTATCATATCGTGAGAACATCTTTAGATTTTTAAACGATTTTTTATCGATACGTTTCAACTTTCGATATTATCGATCGAGTGTGCTGCTCGGGAAATATTCAGATTTTTACTTCACTTAATTCAAAACCACTAACTTTGAGATCAATTTAAAAATTATTTTGGTTAGTAATAGATGTGATTATTATGATCTACATAATGAAGATAAGGAGTTGAATAAATTCACAAATTGTTCATTTCATTTAGTATTAGTACCTAGATAATCATTTTTGGTGTCTACTTTTCGGGGCCCTTTCTTCATTTTAGGGCCCTTCCAAAATGTCGAGAGAAATATACGGGAGCATGCCCCTGAACTCGTGATATTTACCCGAGATAGGTAGGTCAACTTTGCCTTATTTGTTATCTTCTACAGCGCTGATAAACATTATTTTGATTCGGCATAAAGATGTGCGACGTGCGTGGCAATTTATATCATCTCAAGGGTAATCAGACTAAAATATTAACTTAGTGGTAATCCAAAAATAGACGACTTTTTCATCTCGAGGAATCTTCATCGGGTGTTTCGTTTTCACCTTTTTTTTTCAAAAAAAAAATCTAATCCACCGTCACATTATTTTACTGATGTGATCCGAGGACAGAACACCGCGAAAAAGTAAAAACTATACCTTCGATAGACAATTGAACGCTTTCACTATCGTACTTCATTTCAGTTCAGGTATATGCTAATTCAATTGACAGCGAGAGCTGTATTTTTTTACCACCCTCTAAAATAACCGTTGTTTACATATTCACCTGAGACACACATAACCGAAGGTTATAGCTTTTTATTCATTCCGTTGTATAATACTTCAGCGGGTGGTAGAGACGATAACGGTTAAATATTTTGACCGAAGCAGACGTGCAAAAAAAGGCGAAAAAGTCAAAATACTGCAGGCAGGAGTTCCGTTACACATGGAACCTATACAAATCGGCAAAACAGAATTGTTTTTTTTCTGCAAGCAGACCTTGAATTAGACACGGAGATTGCAAATTCTATTTCTACCCGAGACGGATATTTTTTTCGGTGACTGGACGATGGTTGTGGACGGAATATGCAAAGTCGTGTGAGTCTGCATACAGAGTCGAAAAAGAATACCTAAGCCCAGGTACGAGGTATTAGAATAAAACGTATTTTGTGTTACGAAGTAGCAGCAACCAAACCAGGTTTGGAATGCGGTCTGCCACAGTCTTGTGGTTTTGTTTTTTTTATTGCCGAGCAAAAGCAAAAAAATACACCGAATGGCGAAAAAATATATCGAAATTGCCGACGGTCATGATCACGACGAGGAACAATACTGTTGCATTTCTAGAGCTATGTAGACGAAGAATTACTCCTATGTACTTGTACATATCGACGCTGAGCGTTATTGCCCGCACGTACCGTGCAGAAATTGATGAGTCCTATATCGACGAGTTCGAGTATATAACTACGAGGGCATGTTTTGTTTACTCGATGCATTTTTTTTTTCATTCTTTCTTTTTTTTTCATCGCGTGTAATTAATTGGCTAATTTATTCAATTTATACTCGTCATCGTGCTCGATTAATTAACCGGCAATTAAAAATAGCGTTTGATTGATGGCTCGGTGTGAATTTCTCGTACACGGTTCGCAGAGTATGGTTATTAATTTTAGCGCCTAGTACCCCGGCAATGACCTTAATCGCATGTGTATGTGACCTGGAATTTGTACGATATCGAGCGGTCTCGACTGAGAGTGCATTTTGCCGATGACGATTAATTGCAATAGTTTTTACGCTGGATGGATTGGACTTACTTACCTACTATACTCAATGTAACGTAATTTTCAGAACAAATCTGATGATTCTTTGAAAATTTATTGTTTTACAAAAAGTAAAAGATTCGTCGAAAATTGAACTAGGTGTTTTTTAAAAACTTCGTATAGTTTGAGGGGAAAAAAATCAAAAATTTCTTTATGTCTATAAGTATGATTTATTTCAATGCATTTGCGCAATCATTTTTTGAAAGTGGACTGAACGTACAATTTCTTTAAATTTAGGTAAATCTACGTTTTCTGTAGAAATAAGTAAATAGACATATTTATATACAACATATACCTACACTCATAAATGATGTAATTTTTGAAATTTTCTCAAAAAACTTTCTTAGGCACTTTTTTATTGCAATTTTTTGATTTTTGATTTTTTTTCATTTCTTTGTAAAAATATTTTTTAAACGAAAATATTTCTATGATATTTTTTGTGAGTTTCTTTCCAAGAGAATTTTTGAAATTTTTGAACCTGTATTTTTTGGCATTTTTTCAGAGAAATTTTCAAAGTAAAACTTATTTTTATTAAACAATTATTTCTAAAACATTTTTTTTACCAATTTCTTAAAATATTTTTCAATTTTTCAGGAAAAAAGTTGAAAAAATATTTTGACTTACATTACCTACCTAATTCTGAAAAATTTATGATTTTAAAAATACCGAAGTACATAATACCTAGTTAAATCCCAAAAACTGATAATTTCACAAAAATTGATAATTTCAGAAAAATTGACGATATGACAGAACTGATGATTTTACAAAAATCGGCGATTGATAATTCCCAACGATTTTATAGTTTCACAAAAATTATTTATTTTACAAAAATTGACGATTTCACAAAAATTGCCAATTCTACATAAGTAGGTAACTAAGTACATACAAAATTTGATGATTTTACATAAACTGATGATTTCACAAAAATTGATAGTTTCCAAAAATTGATAGCTTCGCAAAAATTGTCGGTTTTACAGAAATTGATGATTTCATAAAAATTGCTAATTCTACAAAAATTAACGATTTTACAGAAACTGCTGATTTCCTAAAAATTGACGATTTGACAAAAATTGATGATTCCCAGAAATTGACGATTACACAAAAATTGGTGATTATACAGAAACTGATGATTCCTCAAAAATTGATGATTTCACAAAAAGTAATAGGTAGCTAATTCTCAAAAAAAAAAAAAAAAAAAGTTTCACATAAGGTATCTAAATTGATGATTTTACATGAACTGATGATTTCACAAAAATGGATAGTTTCATAAAAATTGTTGATTTTACCTACAGAAATCGATGATTTCACAAAAATTGCCAATTCCCAAAAATTGACGATTTCATTAAAATTGATGATTTCACAAAAATTGAAAATTCTACAAAAATTGATTATTTAACAAAAACAAGCAATTCTCTAAAATTGATGGTTTCACAACAAATGATGATTTTACAGAAACTGATGATTTCACAAAAATTGGTAATTCCCAATAATTTATACCTTCACAAAAATTGATGGTTTTACAAGAATTGTCAATTCTACACTAATAATTGATGATTTTAAACAAGTTGATGATTTTACAAAAATTATTAATTCTCAAAAATTGATATTTTTAGTTTCACAAAAATTGATGATTTTACAGGAACTGATGATTTCACAGAAACTCATGATTTCACAAAAATTGATTATTTTACTAAAATTGGTAATTCATAATGATTTCACAAAATTTGACAATTTTAAAAAATTTGTAGTTTCACAAAAATTGGCGATATTACAAAAATTTCAGATTCTTCAAGAATTGATGATTTTACAAAAGTTGATGATTTTACAAAAATTAATAATTCTCAAAAATTGATAGTTTTACAAAAATTCATGAATTCACAAAAATTGAAGATTCCACAAAAAAAAATTATCACTTCATAAAAATTGATGATTTTACAGAAACTGATGATTTCACAAAATTTGACAATTCTTAAAAATTTGTAGTTTCACAAATATTGGCGATTTTACAAAAATTTTCAGATTCTTCAAGAATTGATGATTTTACAAAAGTTGATGATTTTACAAAAATTAATAATTCTCAAAAATTGATAGTTTTACAAAAATTCACGAATTCACAAAAATTGACGATGTCACAAAAAATTATCACTTCATAAAAATTGATTGATTTTACAGAAAGTGATGATTTCACAAAATTTGACAATTCTCAAAAATTTGTAGTTTCACAAAAATTGGTGATTTTACAAAAATGGCTGATTCTTCAAGAATTGATGATTTACAAAAATTAATTATTATTCTTAAAAGTTTAATAAAAATCGACAAATTCACAAAAATTGACGATTTTACAAAAAATTATGACTTCATAAAAATTGATGATTTTAAAGAAACTAATTGGTGGTTTTACAAAAATTGCCAACTCTACATGAATTAATGATTTTACAAAAGTTAAGAACTCTCAAAAATTGATATTTTCATAAAAATCGATGAATCTCAAAAATTGACGATTTCACAAAAAAGGATAACTTCATAAAAATTGATGCTTTTACAGAAGTTGATAATTTTACAAAATTTAATTTATGACTTTTCAAAAATATTGATGGTTTTACTAATTTCACAAAAATTAACAAATCTTGGAGGAATACGAGTAGGTATACTTGATACTTGACTAATTCTTTGAAAATTCGTAAAATTTGATTATTTTTATTACCACGCTTTTTTACCACGCTTTTATTAGCTTGGTATGTATATATGTATGTATGTATGTATGTATGTTTGTCTCATGGAACCAAATGTATGTTTTCGACCAATCCTCTCTCATTTAATATTTTACTGGAATTGAAAGAACATAGTGCTCACATTAGGGGTTTTCGAGGTCGCTGAATTCGATTTTCGAACTCAAATTTACCCCCGACCCCAAATTGAGCCCCTATGAGGGGGTTCAATTTTGAAAATTTCAGAAAATCACAACATTGGTATCGAAATGTAGGTTTTCGAGGTCGCTGAATTCGATTTTCGGACTTAAATTTACCCTTGACCCCAAATTGAGCCCCTATGAGGGGGTTCCATTTTGAAAATTTCAAAATTCACAACGAAATTAAAATATTTTCAACGACAAAAAGAGTTAAATAAAAATGTAAAAAAATTTTAAAAAACCACGCTTTTATTTAAAGTTGGTCACTTTGTAAAATGTTATTCATAGGGAAAGAGTAATGCCTTAAAAAACAAAAAATAAAATTTACTTGAATACAAAAATGTGTCATGAAAATTTTTTTTTCAAAAATTTTAATGATGAAAAGCGTGGTGGGGTGTGCGAGGAGCAAACGAATACCTTTTCGATTAACGCCCCACCACGATTTTCATCATTAAAATTTTTGAAAAAAAAATTTTCATGACACATTTTTGTATTCAAGTAAATTTTATTTTTTGTTTTTTAAGGCATTACTCTTTCCCTATGAATAACATTTTACAAAGTGACCAACTTTAAATAAAAGCGTGGTTTTTTAAAATTTTTAATAAAAGCGTGGTTTTTTAAAAATTTTTTACATTTTTTTAATTTTTTTTTTTGTGACATAAAAGTTACATTCTTCGATTTTCTTCGCATCTGGCTCACCTAAATTCATTCAAATCTCCATCTATGCATCTTCTTCCTTTTCAACCTCCACAAGACTCAGCGAACACTCGATGATAGGCACAATCTGATGAAGATCACATGCAGAAATCATTACCTGCAGCTCGAGCAGCATCCCATAAAATATGCCACAAATCCACATGCACATATCCATTTGAAATATCATTCGATTTATAGACAACGTCGCATCGGTCGTTACCATCGATATCGATCTATTGGGAAAAATTAACCGATAGGCTTAGGCGGTGCAGGTGCAAGTGCGGCGACAACAACGTTGATTTCAGATTAGGTACTCGTAGGATTTGTTTTGTAAACGTGACCGGACATTGAGAAGCTGAAGCTATTAGCGGACATTTGTCTCGAACGGTGAATGGCATCGTTCATTGCGTTACAAGTTTTCCGCGATTCGATTCCGATGGCTTTGCGGTCTCTGCGTACGTACGTCTACGTACTCGACTCGTATTGCATTGCATTTCATGCACGGTGTATTCTCCCCCCCCCCCGTCCATGGCAGCAAATCATGGCGATGGCGCGTCCGCCAGTGCTTTTACATAGAATAGGTATGTTGTGGCGCCTGGTCCGGCCATATTTTTCAGTCCGGGTAATTGATTTATTCGATATTGTAAATTATATGAGGACGTGGCGTGACCTTAATGATGTGTCATAATCGCATATAGGTACATCTACATATTGGTACTTTTGTCGCCGCTCGCATACAGAGAAGTATATACTGATAAAATGCTCGCGATGCTGCTGCGAGAGTAGCTCCACGCAGACAATAAGACAGATCTCGAGAAAAAGATCTAGCGTACTTAGATACTTATTAAGGCACCTGTCGAACGTTGTGTACGGTGATATCTCTATTATCATCTTTAAGTAGATTTATCCTATTATAGATCTACTCATTTATGCTTTCCTAGTTGTCGTCATTGCTGCGTGGTTTAATTGCATATGACAGAGACGTCAATGGAATAATAATAATTGAGTTTGCATTACGCCGGCACGCCGCGCCGCACAAACAGAGCCACGTCGTTGTCGCGTTTAATTACCGAGAGCTCATTGCGAGCCTTTTTTTTTCCTTCTCTATTATTCTAGGTTTTGCGTACCGAGATCTTTATCTGTGATGGCATTTTTCAATTACCAGCCGAAGTCTGGTAGGAATTTTCGCCGTTTTCTCTCGTTCATCGTTCAGTAGATTAGAAGTAGGTTATCAGTACAATGTCTCATTGGGTCTTGGTTCAAGTTGATCGAATCTAGGTGAATTACAGCCCTGTAAAATTACTAATTAGATCATAAAAATGACCGAATTTTGCATTTGACGACAAATGTTACATTTATTTTCAAAACGAAATAGGTAAATTTTAAATGCTCAATTGGGAAATTTTTTGATTTAAGATGAAAAACAAAGAAAATTGAAAAAAAAATAATAATAAAAAAAATAATTGAAGTTTTATGAAAAATAAGTTAGAATTGAAGTAACTAAAATAAACAATTGGAATTGAATTGTTGGGAATTGGAAAAAATTGAAATTAAATTGAAAATGACTAAACATTGAAAATTTGTATCTATCAGAAATCATTGAAAATTGGAAAATTATAATTCAAAATGAACAATTAGAAAAATTCGCAAAGTTTCAGAGATTGAATAAATTCAAATTGAAGAAAATAAAAAATAAAAAAAAATACTTAAGTGAAAAGAGTGAAAAATAGGCAATTGAAAAAATCCATGAAAAAAAAGTGGAAAAACTGAAAAAACTTTTTTTTAAAAACAGAAATTTAATGAAGATTTGCTGAAAATTGAAGAAAACAAAAATTATAATGAAATAAGAGATTGAATAAAATGAATCCTAATTTGAAATCCCTAAAAATTTTAAGAATAAAAAAATATTTTAATTTAAAAATTAAAAAGTAGGAATTGAAAAAAAAATGAAATAAACTGAAATTTTATTTAGGAAATAATACCTACCTAATGAAATAAGGAAATAAAAAAAAGACTTTTACTAATTTGAAATTCTAAAAATTTTAAGAATAAAAAAATTTTAAATTAAAAAAAAAGGGAAAATTGGAATTTACTCGTAATTAAAAATTCTTAATGGAAAATCAAAGGAAGTAATAATTCAGATGAAATTTGAACAGGAAAAAAATTAATTGCACAAAAGTCGAGATGACTGAAAATTGAAAAGAAATCAAATGCAAGTATTTAAAAAAAAATCGAAATCTAATTGACGGAGAACAACATTGAAGAATGAAAAAATCCGAAAAAAATGAATTTGAATTAATTGAAGATTGTATATAGAAAATAAAAATTGAAACAAAATCAACAGTAATTATAAAGAAAAATGAATTTAAAATGCGAGTAAAAATGCCCAAATGTTAAAGACATTAAAAATATTGAATTTAAGAAATTGACAAAAATAAAGAACCGAAAAAAGAGCAAAATTACGAAGCAAAACGCATTATGACCCAAAATTTTGGCCCTAGTCATGTAAAAATCCAAAATTATAAATTGATCTAATTTATTAATTTGTTAATCCTCCCCCTCACCATTTTTGGTTTCTTTATATCTTTCTTATGGCTGGGTGTTCGAAATTTTTTATAGGTTTTTGTAAACGTATACCTAAAATTTGAAAAATTGATCCATTTTATTAATTTACTTGCACTTATGAAAACAATTTTTTTTTAATCATCTGATCAATTAGTAGGTAAATATTATTTATGAATTCAGAAAGAAACAAAAAAAATCAATTTAATTCATCCATAATTTAACTCCTTTTTTGGCAATAAGGAAGGCATGAGTATTTTTTAATGGGTGGTCCTAAAAAAATAGAAACATGAACCCTATAGATGCAAAATCCACCAAGTCCACTTTTTTTCGAAATTCACCTTTTCGCGATTCGTATACTTACTAGGTACCATCCTCCATCGACCTATAAAATTTTCCAATTTTTCACAGTTGTATCTAAGTGTGTTTGTTTGAAAAGTCTTAGGTAATTTATACAATATTTTTTGTTTTAGGTGAGTACGAAAATTTCAATGGTTAATAATATTGTCGAGTCAGTCACGTCTCAAAAGTGCTAAAATGGTCTTTTACGAGTACTTCAAGGGTTGGGGAAATTCCTAGGAAATGTAAGTAGGTATAAATATACTAATTATTACGAACAGAAGCTATAAAATTTATTAAAATAGACCCACTCTTCATACGGATATATCAGTTCAAGGGATAATTGGATAGGTATGTCTTAAAGCGAAAGACGAGTTAAATTGGATCAATTTTTTCAGTGTATTTAAATTTCCTATAGGCTCACAAAATACTAAAGAATTATTGGATTACCTACCTATATTGATTTCAATTTATACTACTTAATTTTTCAAAATTTTCACATTATAACTATATGTGAAAACCAAAACGTAACAGAGACTCGTGAAAAACGTAACGTAAACATTTTTATTCTGAAAAATAAAAATGATAATTTGAATTAAAAAACGAAGGAAAGTTGAGGAAATGGAAAAGTCAATGGATGATTGAAAAAATTGAAAATTTTAATATATTGAGGAAAAAATTGAGATATTTTGAAGAAATCAACAGTCAACTAAATATACTTAGTTTAAATTTAAAGTTGAAAAAAAAAATGAAAATTGAAATAAAGTTGGGAATGGTAAAGAGTGACAATTTTAAAAAAGGATTTAATTTTGAAATTTTTGAAAATTAAAAAAATCAAAAAAATGCATTGAAATTTACAAGGTATAGAAAAACAAAGAATTAAAAAAAAAGGATTTAATTAAAATTATAGTTACCTAGGTACTCAAATAAAATTAGATGTTGAAGAAAAAATTAAAAATTGAAAACAACTGAATTTAAATTTCGAAAAAATGAAATCAAAATAGAAAAAAATCAAAAGAAAAGGAAACGATAAGAAATCAATGAAATATTTGTAAGAAGTGGGTTAAAAAAATTACAGATAGCTCCTGAAAATTTGTCAAATGATTTTTTGTTGCAAATTTTACGTAGGTACCTACTTCAATTTTAGTCATGATAAATGTTTCATTTAAACGACTGTTCATGAAGTTGAAAGCGAAAAGACAAGGTGGTCTCATTTGAATCCACACTTGATTAAAATGCTCTGACCCGGAGAGGGGGGCTGAAAGAAAAATTTCTACACTGAAAAAAATGGATTGTGATGATTCTGGGCAAAACACAGTAATTTTAGGACACGTCGCCAATTTTGGAATCATTCCGGTGAAAAACAGAAAAGATTCAGTTCTATTCCAGAATGATTACGGAGATTCCGTAATCATTCTGGAATAGAACTGAATCTTTTCTGTTTTTCACCGGAATGATTCCAAAATTGGCGACGTGTCCTAAAATTACTGTGTTTTACCCAGACTCATTACGGTTTTTGAAAATTTTTTTTTTTCAGTGTACCGACTAATCAGGACACTAAAAGGAACATTTCAAAACCAAAAAATTTCCCCTCAACCAAATTCCCTGCATTTTTCTAGGCTGTGAAGCCTTAAGTAGGTATAAAGTTTATATTATTCGTATATTCGCAAGTCTCTTTCGCCACAATCGCGTCTACTCGCCTTAGATAAGAATATCTAACAATTGGATAAAAATATTCTTACTAGGTTATCACTGGAGTAGTGAAATTGCTTCGCGATAGATAGAAGTGTTTTTTTTTATCGGAAGCCTTACCCAAGTTAACTTCTCATTGACAGTCATATCTACTTGTAATTCGTAAATGGGTTTTAGTTTTTATGAAAAATATGCAGCATTTACATGACGTATTTTTTTCAACTTCACTATCGTCGAATTGTCAACGTACTTATTCGTGATAATTGAAAATACCTACTGAGCGGTCAAAGTACACCAACCTTTGCTTTGTCTCGTCCCTTTCCCTACAAAGTGTACACTTAAGTGCGTACCTATTTAAAACATACCCAGGTCGATATAGTGACGTAATGTGTAATGGATTACTTTGAGTTGAATACAGGTAGGTATAAGTACCTACGCACGACAACGTATATCTTGTTTTAATATGGAGCTGTTAGATCGTTTAAATGTGACCGATTTCTCGTATATGAATTAGAATACTTATTTACCTAACTATAGTTGAAAAAAAAATTGTTTTCGATGAATGAAGTATGTAACCCAAAATGTAAATACGTACTTGGTATTTTGAGTTCTTTAATTCGAACGAATTAATGTAGCCAAAAAATAACTATAATGAATTATTTTATTTACTTCCGGAACATGCTGTTGAAATTTTGTACATGTGGTGAGGTGAAAAAAAAAATGTTGTTTTTTCTGTTGAAAACTATAACAAATAAAAATGGTGATAATTTTATGTAATAAGTGAGCAAGAGAACCAGTACCTGTTTGACCTATTCATTTTCTGTCAAAGTTGTCAAGATTTCGGTCGTCATTTTCCAAATTGTACCTACCTAATAGTTATTTTTATTTTTTCTTACCAAAAATATAAAAAATGAAAAAAAACAACAACAAATAAACAGGTACAATTTAAAAATCCAATAATTGAATGACGAAAAATATCTTTCAAGTTTTGAACAAAAAAATGAAATCGTCTAATGGTCCACTTGTTTTTTTTTTAGAAAAACGAAAAAATGATGTCGAAAATCAAATAATTTTTTTTTTTCAAAATTTCAAAATTTTTGAAAATTTAAAAAGAAAAAAATGTTTAATGCCCCAATTGAAAAAAGTTTCAAACAAAAGTTGTGTATTAGAATCTCAGAAATAATTTTAGTTATTACAAAAATTTTGATTGTATCACTCCCTTCCCTCCAAATTTCTATTATACGTGTAAAGCTCACATACTTGCGATGAAAAATTATTCTCCTGTATAATAATGCAACGTTGGAGGATAGGGAGTGATCCAATAAGAATTTTTGTGATGAACAAAATTATTTTCAAGACCTCAATGTACAATTTTTGTTTGGAAAATTTTTCTATTAGGGTCTTAGGTACAGAGATAGGATGGTTTTTGAAAATAGGATGGTCCCTACTTTCCAAAAAATCTTTCTAACTCTTAATTTAACCCACTAATCGAAAATAGTTTCAAACAAAAGTTATATATCAAAACCTTTAAAATAATTTTAGTTATTACAAAAATTTTTATTAGGCCATTTCTTCCCCTCTAATTTTGCATTATACGTACATCTTGTATAATAATTTTTTTGAATACATGGGATTTTCATACGTATAATGCAAAATTGGAGGAGAAGGAGTGGTCCAATTGAAATTTTTGTGATCACCAATATTATTTATGAAATCTAAATACAAAACTTTTGTTTGAAACTTTTTTCAATTGAAGCCTTGGAATTTTGAAAAAACTGTATTTTCGACATTATTTTTTCGTTTTTCCAAACAAAGAAAGTTAAAATAAATATAGTTTTTCTAAATTCATCTTTGTGAAAATAGCAAAAATGGTCTACTCTTGGGCTCCTATTACGTCTTGAAAATTTATTAAAAATAATAATTAATTTTCAATTTCATAATTTCATTTCCAAAAAAATATAATCGGAGGAGATGGATTCACAGACAGTCAGCCAGTTCACATAAACCAGTCCACATCGATCTAGCTAATTGCACAGGAAAATTATACAATAGATTTCCGGCTTTTTCATTCTCCCACCTAGGCCACCCCATCCACCCACCTGTGCCAATTTGCAAAATACCCACCCTCCATTAACCGGAACGAAATTCAAATTCTGTCATACCGCGGTAGCCAGAAATATTTTCCGGTACGAGTTATCTTATAAATTATAATACCTCGACCAACGACCTACCAAACTTACCCAGCCAACGAATGAGTTAAGCTAGGAGGGCTGCAGAGTAAGTATCCAAACACATAATAGGGGTACCATATATACCTACACAAGCTTCTACCATCATTCATTATGTATTTGTTGTATTTATGCGTATAGTATTTTGACTATGTGCGTACCGCGCACGTTTATCCTGCTGGCGTAGATTTTTGCACACTGCCACTGGTCAGATGATAAATGACTTTGAAATATCTTCCCTAGGTTTGAAAAATGCTAAAAAAAAAGTTATAATACTTAGGACGCGTTTTATTAAACTCCTCTGCGTGTGCTGTCCCCCTTTTCTCAACTGCTATATACCCCTGGTGTATGTTATAATGGCACGAATAATTAAAAACTTTTACCGCGACGAGGGTTCTTCTGGTTTCTAAATGACTTCTTAATTGTACGATGTGCATACTCTGTATAAACTGTGGCGTAATCGCGTTCACAGAAAATGTTTCATGGATAATGTGGCCGCGGTTTGTAGCCTGTAATTTCTTCTCTTTTTTTCATTCTTCTTCGTTTCGTTTCAAATGGGTTACTGATTCGTTCAGATGGTTCGGGTACTGTGAGGTTCAATCGTTTAGTTTTATAGACGGCGAGTAGGTTGTTTGAAAAATTGTCATGGTGCTGGAATAAATTAATAAGTGCGTATTCGTTTATGGTTACCTGAAATAATCTTTAAAAAATTAAGGAAAATAATTCGATTTTGGGGGGAGGGGAGGAGTGAATTGAGGTTACGGAACTCGTATGGTCAAGAACTCTAATCATTAAAAAAAGAAATTAAGATTAATTCTCATTAAGGGAAACTGCCAATACTTGATCAGGGTACCAAATGTTGGCCAATTTTCAACCGGTCACAGATTCCAAGGTAATAGTCGTTGAGTGTTGCTACCTAGGATAGGATGTTTGGTAGGTATTAAGCTTTCGAATGATACCTTTTCGACTGTGAAAAGTGAATTTGGCGAAGTGTTATCAGTGTTTTTGTAAAACGTAATTTTTATGCAGTTTTTTCTCAATTTTATTTTGTTAAATATTTTAGGTGTTCGAAAAAAATTAATTATGTCAAGTACAATCAACTTATTACATGTTGGTTATGTTTTTATGATTAAGTAGGGTGTAAGGATTTAGCTTTCGGCAAAATTTTTGAAAATCAGTCGCATCTTCATGTGATGCGGGAAGATTGAAACTCGCGTTTGAAAATTTTTTCAAAGTGTTATAAAATGGCTATAAAATAATTTTTCCGGATTTTTATCAACTACCATGATATAATTGCTTGTGTTAAGTCATTATACGTCAAAAAATATCCAAATATACGAAAATAATTTTGACCAACATTTGGCATGACCAACATTTGGCAAAGTCACGAAATGCTGAATTTTTTTTTCAACTCAGAATTTTTTCCTGATGGAATTCCCGAAGAGTTATGATGTCAAACCATAAGCAGCGTGAATATGGGCGGATTAATAATTCTTCAAGCCACAAAAAAATTTAGCATTTTTTGGGGAAATTTTGATGAATTTTTTTTTTTTTTTTAAATTGTGCCAAATTTAATGTTGGCCGACCAACTATTGGCATTTGCATGTTGATTTTCAGTTGGTCATAACTATAGGCTGGTATTGGTCGCAGCACGCTCCGGATTCGACTAATAGGGACTAAATATGTCCTTCTTCATGGTCTATGTACAGAAATACGAATCTGCCGGGTGACCAATATTTGGCAACGGTGCCAAATGTTAGAATTTTGAGGTTTTTTCAAAAGTGAACTGACCGGCAGTCAGCTGTTTGGGAGGGTTCACGACTATTGCTATTGAAAGAGGAAAGATCAAAGCTCAGTATACCGCAATTACGAACTTTCCACCATTATTGTACTTGGAGATATCGGGGGTCAAAAAAGGTGGTCAGCAATTGGCAGTTTCCCTTACATACATTTTTGATCAATTTAAAATATCATTTAAAAATAAAATTAAAAAAAATTATCGATTCGAAAATTTTCTTTTTGTTCTTGATTTTTTTTTTCAAAATCAAAAAATAAATTTTCGATAATAAATAGGTACCTATTTGAATTTTTTATACCATTGCACTGATATGTGAACTGCTTCACAATTTTATTGGTATTAAAAAAAAATCTTTAAAAATTGATCGAATTAAATACTAATTCATTTTTTGGTGGGGGTAGGGTGAAAACATTTCCAAAATTTTTTGAAAAATTTTGTGTAAAGTTTTATTTTTAATTTGTGATTATTTATCTGTGAATGAAATTATAAGTAAATATGAAAAAAGTATTTTTAATAGATAAAATTGGAAAAAATGATTTCAAAATTTTTCTTGCAAATTTTTTTTTGTTGAAAGTTTCGTATTTAGTTAACATTTTTTTCAAAAAATAAAAAATAATTTTCAATGGGTACAAATATTTTTGAATCGTTTAGTGTTTATCTTAAAAGAGAAAAAATATTTGAAAAAGAATTCCAAAAAAAAAATAGTATTTTGAAGCATATAGTTTTTTCCATTCTTGATCATTCATTTGTGCATTAGTAGGTAGGTCTAGGTACATAAAAAATTTTAAACAATTTTTGAAAAATTAAAAAAACTGTTTCCAATTTTTTTTATCAATCTTTTTAAAAAATCATTCATGTACAAAAAGTTCAGAAAAAATTTAATTTGAAAAATTTTGTTTTTGAGAATTTTTTTCTGAACGAAAAAAATCATTTTTGAATAATTATATTTTTTATAGAACTTACGAGTAAATACTGCATTTTTTTCTTTTTAATAAAGCAAAAAGATTTTAGAAAGGAATCACGTCTTAAAAAAAAATCAAAAAAGTCGTCATGCATTTCCTAAAAAAAAAATGATGTAAAATTTTGTTTAAAAATACCTAATCTAAAGATCTCAAGCTTTGAAAAGACTCTTTTGTAGCCGAAATTGGACTTTAAAAAAATTGAAATAAGGAAAAAATAAATAAAGAACTACAGAAATTTCCGAAGTTGGTAATTTTGAACATCCTGGTTAGCAAATTCATCCCCCCCCCCCCAAGAACAGTAAGGATTTATAATAGGTATTTTTTCAGTTCGAAAAAGAAACGTTTTGACAAAGATTTGTTTTTCTCTAATAATTAAATTTTAAAAAAAAAATCCAATAAAACTTTACAAAAAATTTATTTGAAGCTATAAATTTTTTTCTTCTCATTTTTTTAATTGAAAATTTTTATACTTACTCAACTATTGGAAAAATTTTGAAAAAATTCTCGAAGTGAAATTCCATTGGAAAAATATTTTTCTTTCATTTGACCCCTCCCCCCCCCAAAAAAAAAATCATTTTATATTTTCCTTAAATTCTTTATTTTTAAATTTTTTCAAAAATGTAGAAAATTTCCAAACCTTCAATTTTTTAAACTTCAACATTTCAAAAATAAAAAATTGTAATAATTTTCAAGTTTCAAATCTTTCAAAAAATTTTTTTTAACTAAGCAATTTTTTCTCATTTCTCATTTTTTTAATTTTTAAAGGAAAACGTATTGGGAGAGTAAATTTTTGACTTCTCAGTTGCCTTCTGTTCTCGCAAATTTTGCGATTCACATTTTGAAAAAAAAAAATAGAATTGGAAAAGAGTTTTCTATACTTTGATGAAGAAAGTTGGAGCTGGATAAATTTTTTTGCCAGAGTTGGCATCTTCATGTCTGCACATGATAATTTTTTATCTAGTCTAGGTATATAAAAGCTTAATTTTTCATATCTGATATTTTAAAATAAATTTCCAATTGATTGAAAAAATCATGTTTCATGTGTAGATGGGTAAAGTTAGAACAATTGATTTGAAATTTGTCCAAAAAATATTTTTTTGAAAAGTTTTGTTCTTGGAAATTATACAAAAAAAATTAATTCTGGCTGTACGTATATAGTTGAACAACTCAGTAATTTTTGTGATAAAAAAAAATCTTTAAAATGAAGTATAGGCGATTTTGGGGAAAAAATTGAAAATTTTCTTTTTAAAAAATCCTCAAAATTAGAAAGAAAAAAAATGTATTATTCAATAGGTAGGAAACGTATTTCATAGGTAATAAAACACACCTAGGTATATCTGACTGACTTCGAAGTTCAATTCTCCATTTTTGTCACTATATTCGTGCATCGAAATCAAATCACAACTAAAAGTTGAAAATACCTAATAATTTTCAATTTTGCGAAATCATTAATTTATTTTTAAAATTTTAAAATCATTCACTTTGAACAAAAGAATTGAGAAAAAAAAAGTTTATTTATTTTGTATTTAACTAGTTATTTATCTACCTATATCTGTTGTAAAAATGTTTGAATTTTTTTTTGAAACTGCATATTTTTTTGAACTGTCCAGAATTTCTTAGAAATTTCCAATTGAAAACAAATTCAAGGAGGAAAAAAATTTAACTTACGAAAAATATTGATATTGGCGTTGGAATCAAATACATACATTGTAACTCTTTTCATCGCTACCTATATTTATAGGCAATATTTTCACTTACCTATCGTGTGCGAAATATCGAAAGCAAACGATAACAATTTTTTTGGCAAAATTTTATTATAATACCTATATACTTACTTATCTTTTATCTGTAGGTAACTTTATTTTTTTCACTACGTACAATTTTTTCCTCATCGTCAAAAAATAAACAAAAACACAGTGTCTATTTTTTTTTTAATGCATCATTCTGAAATATTTTTTTCTTTTTCAAAATAGTTACATTCGGCGACGATGCCAAGTATGTCACATGGAACGATATTTACCACAATGTAATGTCTCGAACAGCTACAGGGGTCTATTGGCCGGGGCAAAGACCCATTATTCTCGCGTTCAATTAATTTTCAACCAATTAACAAAAAAAAAATTTAATTGGATTCGGTCGTGGTATTTCAACAACAGCCTACTCCAAACACCGTCCAATTTTCCAACGTACCAGAACGACCATATACTGTATACTTATACTCCTATTATAATAGCTCTATACAAAAAGCTTTAATCAGCATCAGAAAATTTTATTTCTCAAAGCTCAAACATTGCACAGTTCATATAGATCACCGAAGAGTGAAAAAAACCATTACGTGTGGTTGTCGTCGGTTAGTCGACCGTATCCGTTCAAAATTATTACTTCATCTGTTAATTAAAGAAGAAAATTTCTTCTTACGGAGGAAAGAGAAAAAAAATAAATAAAACGAGGCACTCGATTACTTAATCTGCTCGGTGCTGCGGACAACAATAGAATGAAGAGAAAAAAGGCGCGACATGGCTGCAGAAAAAAAATATACAAAAAGCGCAAGTAGCAAACCTCACTGGAAAAAAAATTTTAATTTAAGCACCAAACATGTTCTCGAGTTATAGTTTAATTAACTTTTTATTAATTGAAGTCATTATTCAAGTTTAGAAGAAGGAAAAAAACCCACTTCGGCTTGGTACACTGAACATGAACAATATTTCTAAAAAAAAAGACATACTAGGAAGGTAAATGAAATAAAAGTGCGGTAAGAAGGGGGTGAAATTTGGACCAACTAATGGTTTTTCTTTCTTAGGTTGGCAAACTCTTTTTGCCTGTTGGCTTTCTTTTTTTTCATTTCATTCTTTTTCTCGTCGTACTATTCGAACCGTGGGTATATTTTTTGTTACTGTAGGCACGAATAATGAGTTGGAAGACGTAGAGGGCGAGTTAACTTTGTAAGGTTTTTGTGTGTAACTGTTTTTCGGGCTGAAATGAGGGTAATATATTAGCCAAGAGTTATGGGAAGCAATACGCGCGCTCAGAGCTGTACGCGGCATCGCACACCCAAATTGCAAAGTGCTACAGCTGCACGAAGAAAGAAATGAGAAAGTGAAATAGAATTATAAGGTGCTTTCGTTTTAATAGCGTTTGCCCTGCTTGGGCCCACTCCTCCTGGCGCAGATCTCAAAGTAGAATTCGAACACGTTTCTGCGAAATTTTGGATACCACTGAGGGTGCTTTTTTGGCAATCACTGCCTTGTCGAACACGTAACTCCAAGATAAGGTGTAGGTAATCTATCTTACAAGTTGAAAGTTTCAGTTTCGTTTCTCTCTCGAATACTTTATACACCTAGCTCCCACTTAGATGAGAATAACCAACAAAAATAACACCCCCTTCTTCTCTTCTGCGCCATCTTATACGTATTCGACGCGCGCCTTTTAATCCGAACGCTCGCTCGTGGGTTTGGAAAAAAAGCTGGCGGACGTGGAACGTCTTTCCTCACCCCCCGCCCCTTTTCCCCCAATACACACAATGGTACAAAAAATAGCGAATTTAGAATATGTAGGTAGACTCTCGTATACTCGTGTTAAAGGATGCGAATGAAATAACCTTTTTAAATTGCATTTTGAAACCACCGTCGAGTATAACGTGTTCCCTGGAGCACACCCTTGGCCCCTTATCCACTTCGCAGACCCTTCGCAAGCGTTGATCTGCGGTCTATATAAGAATAAAAACCGCGCTAGCGAAACAAATAAAGAAATTAAAAACAATGGCGATGCAGCGAGAATAGGTTGAAAGTATAAGAGAGAAAAGCGAATCGTCCAAATGAATTACTTCAGCGTAATTTAATTTATTTTTCAAATTCCGAGCGTTTTTATATATTGTATATAAGATGCTGGTTACGTTGCATTTTTTCACCCTTTTGTTTCTTCGTCATATCCTTATAACTTATAAGAGGAAGAGGGCACGTGAGGGACATGACCTGGTTTTTTTCTTTGGTTTCTAATTTGATGGAAGGATTGAGATGTGTACAGGGTGTCCGGCGAGTGGTCTACCATATTGGAAATTTGGATATAACCGAGTCACCAGATCATTTTCATACGTTTTTTTTTTCTTCAAAATTGGAGTGGAGGGAGGGGTGCAATCGAAATCTTCGACATAACCAAAATTATTTCATGGATCTCAATCTACAATTTTTGTTTGAAAATTTTTTCAATCGGAGCTTTAGGTACAAAGATGTGAAAGACCCTGCGAAAATGGGAGACTAAAAAAAATCGAAACAAAGCTCATTTTTTAAAAAGTACGTCCTACATTACGAATCAATTATAAAATCGCTTTTAAGCTTTAGGTCGCACGGAAGTGCCATTGGAGACTAGACCAACTAAAAAAAATTTTCATGTACACATGGTGCCTATCTCGATTTTGCAGGGGCAGTGGTGAACAAAAAATTCAAAATTTTGTAAAAAGCAATGCGCGAACCAGGTGTAACTTTTTAAAAGGAACACAAATAGTCATGTCAAAAATTTGCCTATCTTTGAAAATGAAGGCGCTACAAAGCTTTAAAAATGGGTATTTTCGAAATTCAAGGCTCCGTAGCGCCTTAATTTACATAGATAGGCAAAATTTTCAAATTACGTTTTTTGTTCCTTTCAAAAAGTTTCACATGTTTCCTGTATTTTTTGACCGAATTTCGCAATTTTCATGTATCACTACTGCACCTTAACAAATTGAGGTAGGCAATATTTTTGACTGGGATTTCGCGTTGCTGTAACACCTTCAATTTCAAAGATAGGCAATCCAATATGATTACAACTTTAATTGCTTTTTCGAAGATCTATCCACTACCGGTGTTGAAAATTTTTTTAAACGCAGTATTGTCAATCGATTTTGCTAGATAAAATACCGTTTTTCAAACCTTTGTAGCTCATTTATTTTTAAACTTGGGCAATATGTGTTTATGAACTTTTTTGTTAGTCGTACTCGATTATATCCAAATTTCAAGTTTGGCAGACGGGTCACTGGACACCCTGTATACAGGAGTAGTAAGAGGTATTGTTGTAAATTAAAGTCGACTCGAGAATGCTAATTCATTGTCCTGTTGCACTTGCACCAAATTACCTCTGATGCTGGTGCTGCCGCTGCCGAGTCAACGAATGTGCATTCAAATGCATCCGGCGTTTAAACAAATTAAATTGAATCTTCCTGTGTCTGGGTGCATTCGCAATGCGGTATGTACCGACGCCATTTAGTCGATAAATTAACACCGACGACCTGGCCCCAGCACCTTCGTCGTCGAATAATTTATATAGGGAATGGAAGTAGGTTTGTGGTATAAATGCGCTGACTGTGAGTCGAATTTGAATGATTATTTTTTTGAGTACAAGATGTAAAATTGAAAAAAAATATATTCAAGTTTTGTTTATTTATTTATTTAAGTTATTAAAAAATTACAAAGTAGGTACCTATTAAATTTTCAAAAATGATTAGGTACTTATTTAAAAAAAAAAAAAAAAAAAAAATGTCAAGCTCCTCAGTTAAAATTAAGTATCTTTTCCATTGCATGAGTCTATTCTGAATATCTCACGAAATTTCTATTTTACATATTTTTTCATTTTTCTTACTACTCGACGTACCTCGTTGTGTACGTCGTTGATTTTTGTGATGAAGGTGAGGATCCGCAAGGTGTTGATATGGATTGCCCCTCTAGTTAGCGCCATGGAATTTCGAATTTCTGCTAATTCGCTTATATTAGCTAGCTGAATGCGCTTGGGCTTTTATGACTAAGATAAAATTAAATCATTAAGTGGATAAAACCTTAATTTATATTATAATAGGTAAATTAAAAAATAATTGAAGTGTGAACAATTTATATAAGTATAAAATGTAACTGGACCTCATTTTCAAAATAATATACTTGATCCAAAAAAAGAGAAGGAAACAGAAATCGAAAAAAAAAACTACCTGACTGAACCCATATGGACCTGAAATCGGGCTAAGAAGCACGTTTTGGAGTAATTTGGAAAAGGGAGGATGTGGAGTCGAACGTATGTTTATGTCATTGCAGTCGTTATTGTCCTCGTCGAGGTCATCGTCTCCGTCATGGATGCTAACTTATTTCTGAAGGTATATTCATGCTAAATAAACAAAATATGAATAAATGGTAAAATAAATACCTAATTTCAATGAAAAATGATTAAATTCAATAACTCAGAAGTTAGATACCTAATTTTATTCTCGACTCATTTCCAGACTTTGTATTTTTCACTTTTTTCTTTCTTCAGCACAAATATGTTTTTTAGGAAGGGCAAGGAAGGTGAGGGGAGGGAAGGGAAGGGAAGGGGGTCAAAAATCATGTAAAGGAAAAAAATATAAATACCTAATATAATTTTTTAAAAGGAAATAGAATATTTTCAACTTTTTTAAAACTTTAAAATAGTTAATGCAATTTTTTGTGAAAATATTTCTTATTTAAATTTTTGGTATATAGACCGCAACTTCAAAGAAAATAGTCAAAGTAAACCTACTAATTTTGTTATTTTAAATAATCAGTTTACAAGTTTATTTAAATATTTTCCAGTTTTATTTTAATAGGTACCTAATCAAATTTAATTACTTAATTAATTTTAAAATATTTTACCGACTTGAAAAAAAAATGTTAAAAAAATTATTTTGAAAGAATCCTTATTGTAACTAACTTTTTGTTAACACAATATTTTTTTACATTTTTTTTTTTTTTTTTTTTTTTTTTTTTTTTTTTTTAATAGTTACACGTACCTTCTGTTTTAAAGATTCAGTTTGAATCAATTTTTTTCAATTCCTCAAATTTTGTTTTAAAATGTTAATTTTTTTTCAAGAACCGAGAAAAAAATAAGAGAAGGAAGAATTTCTCAATTTTTTGGATTAACTTTTTTTTAAAAATTAATTGGGATTCATTTTTAAGAAAAATTTTGGAATACATTTTTTAAATTTTTTTCAAGTAGATAAAAAATTCCTTCATTTTTTGAAATAAAACTTTATAATTTTTTTTAACCGAAGAAATTTTCAACATTTCTGAAATGAAGTTTTGCAAAAGTTTTTTGGAAACTGAAAATTTTCTCTATATTTTTGAAGCAAAAAATTTTCTCATTCGTTGAGACTTTTTTTTTTATTTCTTTTTTTTTCTAGAATTATGCAGTTGATTAATTTTTTCAATTTTTTGGATTATGAATTTTCGTTCGCATCAGAGAAAAATTCTTTTGAAAAGAAACTCAAACAAATAAATTTTATTGTCCAAAACAATGACGAATCTTCTTGGAGAAAATCCTTTTGGAAATATAAAATCCACGCTTTTTTGAAAGAAAAAAATATATATCACTCAAATATTTTGTGGAAAAAAATCTCTAAATTTTTTCAAATGCATCAAAGTCGGATAATATTCGAACAATTGTTTTTTTTTTTTTGTGTGTGTGGAAAAAATAAGTTAAAATTGAATAATAAAAAATTATTCGAATTTGGGACATCGGAAAATCTACATAAACAAATCGGTTACAATTTTTTGCTCGGATAATTGAGAAATGGCATCGTCGGAATTTTGAAAATCGAAGCTCTACTATCGAAATAGGTAAAATAAAAAATTTAATTTCCAATTTTTCTCAATTTTTTTTTTTTTTTTTTCATTTTTTACCTTTAATTTTTTTAGCTTAGGTAATTTTTACTCCATTTTAATTTACACTTTTCCTTAATTTTACAATTGCAATAATAATTTGTTGAAATTACTTCAATAATTTATTTAGTTAGGTCAGGTCTACTCAATAGTTAATTTTCAAAAATACCTACTTGATAATAATTTTTTTTCGAATTTCCTCAAACTTTGATTTTTTCTGATTTTCTTTCAACCCGAGCAGCACACTCGACAAATTATCGAAATAAAAAATCGACAGAATATCGAATTCGATAAAGTGTCGCGTTAGTTCCGCATAAATCGTGAAATTATCTTTCGATATATCGACAGATTATCGATGAATTATAGTTGGCAAAATCCATCAACAGATAAACTTTCGATAAAATCGAACGATTTTTCTTTTAAAAATCTCAAGATTATAGTTAGATACTTCATCGATAACCTATCTATAAATCGAAAGATAATTACACGATTTATGCGGAACTAACGCGACACTTTATCGAATTCGATATTCTGTCGATTTTTTATTTCGATTTAGTTTCGATATTCTATCGATTTTTTATTTCGATTTAATTTCGATAGTCTATCGATTTTGTATTACGATTTTTTGTAGATTATCTATAGATAATCTACAAAAAATCGATAGAATATCGAAACTATAGTTTCGATATTCTATCGATTTTTTGTAGATAATTTAGCATATATGGGTATATGCGCGCGCACATTTTCAAGACCGGCTGGCGAGTTTGAAGTCGTAGTTACGCTTAAGGCTGGCGAATTTCGTTCCAAATACAGCAGTTTCTACCAAAACAAGCGTCTGTTGCGAACATCGGAGTTCGTTCGCATAATACGAATTGGATTATAATATTCAAACATCTTATGCAAAATTGGAGAAGAGGGAGGGGTCCAATTGAAATTTTTATAATAACTAAAATTATTTCTAGGACCTTAATTTACAACTTTTGTTTGAAAATTTTTTCAAATTGGCCCCTTTTTCCTCCGCTCCTCCAATTTTGAATAAGTATCAACGGAGTATTATGCAAAATTGGAGGAGAAGGAGAGGTCCAATTGAAAAAATTTTCAAACAAAAGTTGTAGCTTAAAGTTCTAAGAATAATTTTGGTCATTACAAAATTTTCGATTGGGCGCCTCCCTCCCGTTCAATTTTAAATACTAAGTATTCACATAGTAATCGTAGTATTGAACTTGGTAAAATTTTATTTAAGAACAACGATCTGGTTTCAAGTAAAATACCTAGTAAACCAAAAAAACTAGATAACTTGTTTGAAAATTTTTTCAATTTTGATTTCGCATATTACTGTTACACGTAAGTAGGTAAATGCAAAATAATAGAGGCTAGAGATGAGGTCCAATTGAAAAAACATTTCAAACAAAAGTTGTAGAATAATATTCTGGATTTAATTTTGGTTATTATAAAAATTTCGATTTGGCCCTTTCTTCCCATCCAATTTTGAATATAAAGTAGGTATTTTTTGACTAGAAAAAAATCAATATAGTTTCAACAACTATCGTTACAAAATCGTTGAAATATCGAAGTCGATAAATTTCATATAATGTGTCGATAATATAGTTTTAAATATCTTCACAAAATCTTTAAAAAATCGAATTCGATAAATTTAATATTCTTTTTCGATAGTATAGTTTCAAATATCTTCACAAAATCGTTAACAAATCGAATTCGAGAAATTTCAGATTATTTGTCAATAATATAGTTGTAAATATCTGCACAAAATCGGTGGAAAATCGGATTCGAGAAATTTCAGATTATTTGTCGATAATATAGTTGTAAATATCTTCACAAAATCGTTAAAAAATCGAATTCGAGAAATTTCAGATTATTTGTCGATAATATAGTTGTAAATATCGTCACAAAATCGTTGAAAAATCGAATTCGAGAAATTTCAGATTACGTGTCGATAATATAGTTTCAAATATCTTCACAAAATCGTTAAAAAATCGAATTCGAGAAATTTCAGATTATTTGTCGATAATATAGTTCTAAATATCGTCACAAAATCGTTGAAAAATCGAATTCGAGAAATTTCAGATTACGTGTTGATAATATAGTTTCAAATATCTGCACAAAATCGTTGAAAAATCGAATTCGAGAAATTTCAGATTACGTGTCGATAATATAGTTTCAAATATCTTCACAAAATCGTTAAAAAATCGAATTCGAGAAATTTCAGATTATTTGTCGATAATATAGTTTCAAATATCTGCACAAAATCGGTGGAAAATCGGATTCTATAAATTTAATATTCTTTGTCGATAGTATCGTTGACGAATATCGTCCTAAAATCGTAATACTATCGAATTCGATAGTTTTTAGATTTTTTGCCTATAAAATCGTACAGCTAAATCTGTATCATATCGTGAGAACATCTTTAGATTTTTAAACGATTTTTTATCGATACGTTTCAACTTTCGATATTATCGATCGAGTGTGCTGCTCGGGAATTTTTAATTTAAAAAATTTGGTTTACAATTTTTTCTCAATTTTCAATTTTTTTCATTTGTCATTTTCTGATTTATCTATTTTTGTACTTTTTCAACTTGGTGATTTTTTCCACCATTTCTGTACAAAAGTATCGAATCTATTCGTATTCATACTGAGACTAAGTTGATTTCCAATTGAAAATGTTTAAATACTCCACTCTCGAGTCACCCTATTATAACCATATACTTGCCATACTCATCTCAATACATCAATGTGAAATACCGCAGGCTAAACCAGACTCAAAAGCTTGACAGCTCTGGTAATCTCCCAAATGCTTTGCTTTCTTTTACAATAACGTAATTAACTGTTAAGTAGTCGGGTATTTTAGTATATATACAATCTATATTATACTGGCGTATGCATATTATCGACTGCATGAGGTGGCGGACTGGCTTATATATTTGTATCTACGATGGGAATACCGGCGTACCGGCGTACACGTACGCGATCCGAGTACACAAGGTGGAGGAACTGGTTTATATATAGAGCTAAGTGCACGCAGATGTAATTTCTGGAACTTTGTATGAGCCATCGAAGCGAGTAATAAATTACTCGTAGCGCGATGGTCGGGTTAAAGACGTAAAGATGCGAGAGGAGGTGGCTTTTCGAGACTCGACGTTGGTAGTTGGTACCCCTATGGCCTATGTATATACTACGTGTATATAGCCTTAGCCTATCTACACGCGTTGTATTAAAATATACAAAGCCGAAGAGAGCGAGTGGCGAGATGCGAGATGGTCTCTCTAACGCTAACGCAGGCAGCAGTACGAAATTTCGACTGTGAATCCTCAGCCCTGCCTCCACTCGTACCCCTTTCATGGCACACTGAACAATGGTATTCGAAGAAATTCGTACGCCTCGAGGTATAACCGCAAGTCGGACGCGGTATAATGTTGAAATTTATGCGGCGTTATTGTGTATTATAAACGCGAATGGTTTTGAAAACGAAAACTCAACTCTTTGGCTTGTGTACGTGCGCTGGTGCTGGTGCTGGTGGTTTCGTCTGTTTACAACTTGTACCTAGCCCTATACTCGTGTGTATATTATATTTATATACAGCAGAGCTCGATTTATAGTACCTACTTCATTCTGTACCAGACTACGCGGAAAAATACTTCTCTAACGCTTCGAATTAACTTAATTAAAAGAACTTACCTTAATAATGCAAATTACCACCATAATAATCATAATACTGGTGTTAGAGAAGGCGATGCTGATAGTCGCCGATCCCTTTGCCCCCCTCCAAGACCTCGTCCCATCAGCTCCATACCATTGTATATTAAAATCGCGTAATCGCTATTAATTATTTTTTCACGTTTCTCTAGCCAACAAGTTCGCTTACTCGGTTACGCTGATATAAATCTACATTCGTTTGAAGTTCGTTTATCTCCATTCAGCGTGTGCTGATGGTGTAGATATTTCATATTACGAGGTGCTCGAGCCTCGAATCGTACTTTTAGAACAGACAGAGTTCGTTGTTGTGTAGTTCATCATACAAATTTGTGTATGTTTTGACATAACATTTGAAAAAAAAATGTATTTTGAGCCATCGAGGGAATGAAGATGGGTATATGAATGATGTCATGTATTGAATCTACCTCTACGAGTTCATTTTCAAGATAAAACCCCATTAATTTGAAGGTATAACACTTCGAAGAGGAGTCGAATTTTTGAGCCATTACAACAAGAGCTGATTTTTAACGATGAATATATACATATTATTTTAGAAGTATTTTTATAATTTTATAAAATGATCAAATACCTCCCTTGCGGAAAACTACAAGTTGTCACAAGTAGAATTTATGATAAGTTGTAAATTCGAAGGTGTTATGACAACTTGTAACAACTTATTTTAGGTATGAGTTGTCTCAAGTATTCCTAATACAAGTAATCAGGCCAACTACCAAAAACAAATCTTCGATTACTGTTGATACCTTCAAGTTGTGATAGTGTCAACTAACTTGTAACAACTAACTGAGGTATAACTATTCACTACATATACATGATATACATAACATGTTCACAACAATACATAATGGTATAACTATTCACAACTTATTACAGCAAGTATTCACAAAATGTGAGGTACAAAATGAGTATTTATAACATGCTTATTCACAACACACTATATCTGCGAGTATCAAAATGACCCTCAAAATTTCTGAATGGATAAAAATCTCACAACTCCATGCAAAATTGTGAAAATCGGCTTGTGAGGGTTTTTCGCAGCGCTGAATCCATTTTTCATTTTATTTTGACTCTAGACCCAAAAGCGGCTTCAGGGGGGAGGAGCAAAACTCAAAATTACCAATAATGGCATGTGGGGTGTGTAAATCTAGGTTATCCTAGGTGCTGAATCCGTTTTTGATATCGATTTTGACAAATTCTCAATAAGGGGCTTCGAGGGGGGAGGGGCAAAACTCAAAATTAACAAAAATGACATGTGGGGTATACAAATTAAGGTTTTCTTACTTCCTGAATTCGTTTTTGATATCGTTTTCGAAAAATTCTCAACTGGGTCTTCAAGGGGAGGGGCAAAACTCAAAATTCATCATAATTTTGAAGCATTTCTGCTACATTATTATTTGTACAGTCATGCTGGAAGCCTAAGACCACGATGATCGATGGGGCAGCAAAAAAACAACTGTTTATGAATTATCAAAATAAACTTGGCGTTATCCATCATGAGAAGGGTACGATTTTCTTTAAAAAATGAGATGGAAAACAATCCTAAAAAATGTTTAAAATTTCAACTTTTTAAAAGAATACTTTGGAGACCTGTATGTTTCATGAATCATGATTTACATAATCCAAGAGTGATGGACAGTTATAAAAAAAATAATTTTACAAAACGAGTTACTGAATTTTTTCAAGTTGTATGAAAATACGATATAGTGAGATAATAATGGTCTGAAACTTTTGTTAATAAGTCCAAGTATTCAGTTGAATACTTGTCCATTGAAAATTTTCCAACTACAAAGTATTCAAAGTTGTAGAATACTTATCTACTGACAACAACTTCTGAAGAACAAGTTGTTTTCACATTGAAGAGTTGCTACAAGTAAATGAATACTAATCCATTTACAACTATTCTTGAAAAATAAGTTGTTTTGTAAAATACAACTTGTTAACAACTATGGATTACTTGTTGATGATTATTTACAACTTGTACTTTTCCGCAAGGGCTACTTATAGATAATAATTTCAGAAAACTTCATTAGTTAGAATTTTTTCTTAGCTTAATTTTTTATATTATTTTTATTTTATTTGTTTTTTGCCAAATTTAATTTTGTGGTGCAGATTTGCCTGAAATTTGCATTCTAACCAAAGTATTAAATTTTTTGCTCAAAGTTTAGCTTCTATTTTTTGTCAGATTTTTTACTTATACAAATTACAAGGAAACTGCCTATACTCGTCACTTCTGATTGAGCTGAAATTTGACTCACTGAAAGAACGTATCACCCAGACCTCAGAACCAAGTTTTTAGCTACCTGAGTTGATTTTTCGATTTTTGGAGAATTTTTGAAAATGACAAAAATGGTCCACTGGTAAATCTATATTTTCAACAAAAATTATTATAAATTTTGAGTTAAAATTTTGAAAATTGGTTTGTATATTCAACGATAAAATCGGTGGTTTTAGGAATTTTTTCCGAGTTTCAGAATATTATACCTACAATATCTCAAAAATTTACAAATTTTTTTCAAAATAGATTCGCCATAGTTATTGCCAATATGGGCTATTTTTGTCATTTAAAAATTTACTACAAATTGAAAAATAAACTTCGGCAGCTAAAAATTTGGTTCAGAGGTGTAAGTGATATTCTTTTACAGTGAGTCAAATTTCAGCTCAATCAAAGCTGACGAGATGGCAAAGTTCCTTTGTTAGGATATCATAATAAATTTCTGTTTGATATTTTTTGAATTCAATTCTATGGTCAATTTTTTCTGAACAATTCATTTTTCGTTTAAAGGGTTTTGACTGAATTTGATTTTTTGCATTTTCATCTCATTTATTTAAAAATTCAATTTTAAAATTTCATTTCATTGATTGATGTTTTTTTTTATATTTTATTTTCTTAATTTTTGCCCAATCAAAATTTTGGTAAAAATTCAATTTTACTAATTTTTTTTTTTCAATTTTATCATAAAAATTTTGCTTGCCTTTCATTGAAAATTTTATTTCATGAAATGAAAAGATTGTACGAATCTAAATCTATGTTCAAATACCTATTTACGTATAAGATAAAAAGACCATTAATTTGAAGGTACATATAAAAACACTTCGAAGGGGGAGTATGTTTTTGAGACATTACGACAACAGTTTATTTTTAACGATGATTATTTTTGAAAAGTTTTTTTTTTATCACTTTAGTTTCAGAATAATTAATTATTATCTAAGTATATATTACATTGGTATAGGTTAGAAATACAGATTTACTTAGGTACATGAATGTTGGATGTAATAAATAAAGATAGAGATCATGCTGATAACCTTTTCGCACTTACGTTGATACGTCAAGAATTTATGGTTATACAATGTACTCGTATTTGATGAGATGATTCGTGCATGAAGGGGTTTTATTTTTGAATAGCTGTGTAGAAATGGTGCTTTTTAAATTCTTTGAATTTTTTCAAGATTTTATTATTTATTTATTTATTTTTAGTACCTTATAGTTTTGTTGCGTAGAACAATTTCCCAACAGTATTCAATTTTTTTATTTTTTTTATTTTGGTGAACAGCATTTTTTTTCGAGATTAGATTTTTAATCAAAATAATTATATTTTTTAATTTGTGAATTTTATGAGATTTTTTTTATAAATTTAATTTCAAAACAATTTTTCAAGAATTTTATTCAAACGTAAGTATATTTTTTGATTTCGTTGAATAACTTTTTTTTGTTGTTGTAATTTTGTCAATATTTTGTGAAAAAATGAAATTATCCCCCCCCCCTGTAATTTCATCAATTCTATGCATGAAAATAAAATTTAAAAAAAATTCAGAGCAATTTTTCCATTAACTATTTTTGTTTATTTTTTTCAAATTTTATTGAATAACTAGCATTTTTTTCAAAAAAATTAGATTTTCAAATTTTTGTTTCACGGCAATTTTTCAAGTTTTTTTTCAACTTTTTAGCATAGTATATGCTTTTACGGAGACCACAATGGAAAAAAACGACCGACAGGAAAATCCGAGACCAAAATCCGACCCCATTGGGTTAGGTTACATTAGGTTAGGTTTGGATGACATAAAAAACAAAATTTTCAATAAATTCGACTTTTTAGACATTATGTCAGACATTTTGAAACTTGTAAATTTTTTGAAATTTTATGACTTATTTTTTTAGAAAGATGACTTTCAGACATTTTGTCAGACATTTTGAAAATTGGAATTTTTTTTATTTTTTATAAATTTAATTACTTTTTGATATTATTTTAGAAATTGTCACAGAGTAAAAGCATATACTATGTTTCATACTTTCAAACGTAGTGTGGAAATAGAGCCAACCGGGCGAAATCCCCCTCCCCCCCTTCCCCCTCCCCCCTCCCCCGGGTAGGCGCGAAGCGCCGAGTTTTTTTTATAATCACGTTTAATACCTGACATTTTTTCTTATAATTTTATAGATGCTGTGAGCAAATTAAAAAAAAAAAAAAAATCAGAAATTTTCCAATATTTTCATTCGATTTTTTCAAATTTTGTTGAATATAATTTTATTTTGTACCTGATTTGTTAATATTTGAAAAAAAAAATTCACATTTTTGTTTTATTGCAATTTTTTAAATATTTTTTCTAATTTTGTTGGTAAACCAATTTTTGGAATATTTTTCAAAAACAAAATTTTTATTTTGAATTTGAACTATAAACTTATGAGTCATATCGATTAAGGTACCTCAAATTATAATTTCTTTTCTAGCAAAATACAAATCCCCCTTCGACTTCGACCCCTCATCACGCCTCCATCGACCCTCTGCTTCGAAAAAATCATCGCTTCGCGTGTAATAAATTGGCGCTTGTTTCCATCACGTAAACACGAATATCGAAGTCGATTTTTCGGGTCAGTTCTACGTACGTTCTCGTCGACGCCCTTTTTTCAGTTCGTACACCAACTCCCAACTCGGGGTATACAATTTCATCGCGTCGTCGACCTTGTACCCATATTATGGAAATAACGTCGCCACAACCATTTCGTTGGTCGTTTAAATTAATTTAAAAATTGGGCTAATATTACGTAATCTCGATGCCGGCATCTGCCTTCTGCCTTATTTTCGGTCGCTGCCTCTCTGGTCGAATTGGCATTAGAAATAAGGCAAAATTACAGGCAACTTGGGTCGCAATGCGCGCTATACGAGCATCGTAGACATGTAAAATATTTAGATTAAAACATTACACGCTTGTAAGACAACCATTAACCATCATTATCGACGAGCATTCGAGCTGGAAAAATTTATTACTTATTATGGTCGCCGCTAACTTATTCTCCAGCAGTGGAACATCTATTTCTAGGCGTGTGTTTGTGTTGTGTGTGTTTCGGAGAACGCGTCTATGTCTATGTATCTCTCTGCATAAGCTTTAGCTTTCGATACTCTATATACCTTTTGACCAATACCAAAGGTATAAACGTGCCTTGTTCCATGTAGTGCGACAGAGAAAGAGATATGCTATATTTCATATATATAAATATACTGGAACGCGTGAACCATTGTTCTTGTCTGATCATGACCTTCGAGGTTTTATTTATTACAAATATAAAAGTGTCTAACGTACACAGGGCTTCTCAGCGTGCGATTTAGACTGGTTTTTTCGCTTCGCATCGCGCGTCCTCATCATCAACCTATAGCGAATTGCTGCCCTGCCATGCCATGACACTCTGGCTCTTCTATTTTTTTTACTATTTTTTTATACGTAACATCCTCTCTAGGTCTCTTCCTCCATTCGCAATCGCAAGTACCTACTCTGTACAGTGTACGGCGTCGTATAGATGCATCTCTGGCCACCATATACATATATTAAACCTTGACGAATAAGCGTGGCTTTGAAAAATGCATCTCGACTTGGCCAGACAATTATCGTGAGCTGGTGATCTGATTAGCAATAAATAATTGTTCGTTTGTCGTTTCCCTATATCCCTTTTTCCCCCTTACACTTAGATGCAATTGGTTATTCTATTTTGAAGCGCGATGCGTTCAGCGTCGTGCTGCAATGTCCCCCAGTCCAGCTTAGCTTTTATTTGAATGTCACTGTAAGAAATGCGATCACATTTGTCCGAGCGGAGCTCTTTTACATTCGCGCCTATTGATTAATCGCGCTCGTATTACGTAACTGAGCTCTATATTTCTGCTATCAAGATGTTGACAAAGTTCATTTGAAGGGATATCGTGGGCTGTAGGGAGATTTTTCAATGGGTGAGCACTGAGTATATGAGGGAGTCAGTTGGAGAGGGATTCTCCTCATAAGTGGTCAAGCTTAGAAAGTATTATGAAAAAGATGAGTATAAATTGTCATTTTTTTTTAAATTATTTTTTTTACATGTGCAGTAATTAAACTAAGCCTTCACAAAGGAGGTTCAGTGATTTCGAATACAATTTACAATTTAAATTGAATTTTGGAAAATTTGAGTTGAAAAAAATTTTGAATAAGTAAACAATTCTTTTGCAAAATCTTGAAAAAAACAGCTCGTTTTCAAGAATTTTTATAAAAAATGAATTTTGACGAAATGATTTTTATTTTTTGGAATTTATTTCTCATCGAAAATAGAAAATACTCTCAAATAAAATTATAGGGATATTTGCATTTTGCAACAAAATAAGAAATATTTTCGAACGAAAATTTCAATTTCGGCCAAAATCTAATTGAGGTGACCTTTTTTTAAATTGGCATTTTTACAAAATTACAAAAAAAAACAACAAAAAAAAAACAATAAGATTTGGAAAATATTTAATGCTTTGAATTTTTTTTTTTGAATAGTGAAAACAAAACTTAAAGAAATCATTCCGCAAATTTTAAATGGAATACTTATTTCATTATTTTACAATAAATTTGAAAAAGCTTCTCTCTGCCAAAATTTAAAAAAAAAATGCTTGAAATAAATTGAAAGAATTTTCATTTTGACAAAATCAAAAAAAAAAAAAAGTTTTTGAACAAAATTTTATGAATATTTGTTTCAAGAAATTAGGAAAGGCTACTTTTGAATAAAAATATTGAAAAAATGTTTGAAAGAAAATTTCAATAATTTTAGTTTTTATAAAATTTCAAAAAATTACAAAAATGATATTATAGGTAGGTACTTAAACAAAATTTTGAGAAGTAAAAAAAAACTTATTCGACAAAATGTATTTGTTTTGCAAACATAATTTTAATAATTTCGATAAATTTCATTAAAAAAAATTACAAAATCTCGAAAAATTGTAGTGCAAAATTTAAAAAAAAATTTTCTCATGACAAAATCACAAAAAAATAATTCTAGGTATGAAATATCTAAATTTGAGAAAATATTATTTTTGAATAAAAATCATGTAAAATTATTTTGTTACAGAAATTCGCTCATGTATTTGCAAAATTTGAATTATTTGTTTCTCAACTAGATTAGGAAAAAAATATACTTTTGAAGAAAAATCTTGAAAAATCGTTTGGCAGTTGAATTTTAAAAATTTGCACTTTGTCGAAATCGAAAAAAAAAAAATATACGTCATGTTTTCAATAATGATTTAGAGATTTTTTTTTCAACAAAATTAAAAAATGTAGGTCCTTTGAAAAAACTAAAAAAAAAAAACCTAAAAAAATAAGAAAACTAGAAAAAAAATGGTTAGCAAATTTCAAAGAATTTATTTTTTAGCAAAAATTGAAAAAAATCAATGGATTTTCAATAAGAAGTTTGAAAAATATTTCAATTGCGAATAAAAGTCTTGGAAAATTATTTTGAAACAAGTTTCAAAAATTTGTAATTTGACGAAATAAATATTTCCAATAAAATGAGAATATATTTTTCAAGAAAATTGGAAAATACCTAACGTCTTTGGAAATTTTTTTTAAAAAGTTTTGAACAAATTTTGAATAATTTAATGTCTGAAAAATATTTGATACATTTTGAGTAAAAGTCTCGGAAATTTATTTTCATTTTGAAACAAATTTCAACAATTTGAAATTCAACGAAAAAATTAGATACCTACCTATTTTTAATAAAGTTTGGAAAAAAAATCCACAAAATTTGGAAAATAACGCTTTTGGAAAAATTTTTAAGCACTTTTGAGCAAATTTTGATTTATGTTTCATAAAATTAAAAAAAAATATAGTTGGTTTTGAACAAAAGTCTGAAAAAAAATGTCAATGAAATTTCAGTAAAAAAGCTCACGAATTTGTTTTTGTCAAGTTTGAAAAATATTTCTTTTTAATAAAATCTTGGAAAATTATCAAAAATTTTACGACTTTTTTAAAAATATCTAAATATATTTGAAAAAAAAATTTTCAACAAAATTTGAAAATAACGCTTTTGGAAAAATAAAAAAAAAAATAATAAAATGAGATAAAAAGCTGTGGTTAAATTTTGATGAATTTATTTTTCATAAGATTAGGGGGAAATGTACCTTATAAAAATACAGTTAGAAGATTTTGAACAAAAATCTAAAAAAAAAAAATTATTTTGCAGCAGAATTTCTATAAATTCGTTTAATCTTAGTTCGTTTTTCAGTCTAGCTTAAAAAGTACATATTACCTACTTTTGAATACAAGTCTTAAAAAATCGTTTTGCAACAAAACTTCAAAAATTTGAAGTTTGACAAAATTGCCATAAACTTCATTTTCAACAAAAATTTGGAGGATTAATTTTCAAATGGTGAAATCCGGAAAAAATGGTATTGAATAAAAATTTTAAAAAATTGTATATCGAAGAAAAATTTTAAAAATTTTGTTTCATACAAAATTTAAAAAAAAATAATAATAAATAGATAGATAGATTTCAACAAAATTTTTACATCAATTTGATTTTTTACCTGATGGAAAAATTGTCTACTGACAGAATTACAAAAAATATCCGTCTAGTTATTCAACAAAAAAACGTTTTTTTTCCAAAATTTAAAAAAAAAAGTGTATTTTATCAATTTTTTGCTTCTGCGGATTTTTTTTTTCTTCAAAATAGTAATAATAATTTATCGAATTAATTACTTTAAAAAAATTAATTTTCAACCAAGTTGGAGAAATGTTGATTTTAAATTCAAATCCGGAAAATTATTTTCCAAAAAAAAAAAAAATTAAAATTGATTTTTGACAAGTCTTGTTCAACAACCACGAGTAGAATTTTTTTCTGAATTGATTTGGAGTTATACTTATCATAGCATAAATCTTACAACTCGAAGAAGCTTCAATTTTTGGATGTTTTAATTTTTAAACTCTCGTTTCAATTTACTTCCCCTTTTTCATCTCCAAGAAAAGGAAAATCACTCCCTGCATCGAAAGATACACCATACAGGTAAAATTGTATCCCACTTCACCTCCTACCACCACCTTCTCCTCACCAGTACTACCCGCTCATTCGGTTGCGGTGGCGGCGGTATCCGCCTTTTCGACGAAATTTAATTATAATCCTCGTGAATCGGTACAGAAACTCGACTGGAAAAGGATGCACGACGACGACGACGAAATGGTAGACACGCATATACTTGTACCTATATATATATAATATGAAGAAGCACACGGCGAGTATAAAAAAAAAGTAGATTAAACGATAGCGTCGGTGAAAAAACCAGTTTATTACGAGGGGGTATAGAAGAGGGGGCCAAAGTGTACGGTTTGCTAGCGCATCGGCTTTGTTCTTCAATCCCCCTGGGGCTTTTTACCCCACCATTATTATAAACTTCACTATATACTTGTCAGACCCTTTTCAAAAATTAGTCTCGGGTAAAGCAGGGAAGCTGGTCAGCCATCTTGTGCAAGATGTATCGAATTTTTAACCCTAACCACGTCCATATATACGAATGAAAATTTTATAATTGTGCGGTCGCCTCTCTGTGGTGTTCGGAATACATATCTATGTCGTAGTTTGCAATCAAGTTGTGTGGTAAAAGTTTTCATTTTCATTGTGCCCGTTCCTTGGTTGTCGTTTGTGTATATTTTGATGAGCTTTTTTTCCTTTATTATACGTACGGATGTGTTTTCGCGGGTTTTTTAGTGCCAGTGTCATGTTTATGTGTTTTATGGTGTCTTTGAATATATACGAGGGTATGGTTCACCTTATCATCAGTCGAGGAAAATATGAGAAAAAATGCTGAATGGTAAATCGAATAGCATATTTTTATAATGAAGACGCCAGCCCTTTATTAATTATTACATCAGGAGAAAATCGTGGTCACTTTATAGTATATGTATACATATATGGGCACGTATAATAACTCAAAACGCCATCTAGAGCTCGTTATACTACGAGTAAATTCTTCAAGAAAAATGTTTCTATCCGCATGTACTTAATTTGAAAAACACTAGCGAGTAATTAATGATAGAGATAACCGAGCAATTAATTTTAAACACCTCGTGAAACGAAGAAAAAAACATATCATTGGATTATTATCAAAATTACATCAAGAAAACCATTCCGGTTTGCTATTTAACCAGTAGGAAAGTCGTAAATGTCGTGAAAAAATTAACGACTTTTTACTTTATTCGAAATATTTCAGTTTACTTGGAATAAATCGTGTCGAGGAAATTAGTGGCGGATTAAGCGCGTTGTTTGGTATGATTTATTAATGTATGAAAATCAAAAAGAGGAAGTTCAAGGTAAATTAACGATTGCGATTTGTTAAGAGCTAATTTTTTTCGCAATTTGAGGACAGATGCGTGTTTAGATGTTTGTGGGTAGATTTTATGGCGTTTTTTTGGGGATCTGATTCGGTGTGAGGAATGGTTAAAGTTGGGCTAGTTGTTTTTTATTACCTAGTGTCTGGGTTTGCTCAATTTGTTTAAATTTTACCATAGGTCTTGATATTCCAAAATGGAGGGGAGGGAGGAGTTCAATCGAAATTTTTGTAATAACCAAAATTATTCCTAGAACTTCAAGCTACAACTTTTGTTTGAAAATTTTTTCAATTGGACCTCTTTCTCCTCTCACATTTTTCATGACACTCCTATTCAAAATTGGAGGAGTGAGGAAGTAAGGAGAAAATTGAAAAAAATTTCAAAGAAAGTTGTAGAATAAGGTTCTAGAAATAATTTTGGCTATTACAAAAATTTCGATTGGACCCCTCCCTCTCCTTCGATTTCGCATAACATTAGGTTGGTAGTTTTTCAAAATTGGGGAATGGATCCAATTGCAAAATTTTCAAACAAAAGTTGTGGATTGAAGTACTAGGAATAATTTTGGTCGTAAAAAATTTTGATTGGACCCCTCCCTCCCCGCCAATTATTAAAAACAGTGACGAGGTAAGGGGCCAAATTGAAAAAATTTTCAAACCAAAGATATTGCTTGAAGTTCTAGGAATAATTTTGGTAATAAGAAAAATTTCGATATTTTCGCGCCAAAAATTTTCTAAAGTTTTGAGAAATTTTCCGAACAGAATAATGATTTTATATACCTAAATATCTGATTATCTAAATTTTTATCATACCCCTCTCTTCTCTCTCAATATTTTACAAATGAACTTACTCGAATCATGCGTTATAGTCTCTGTTATTTGAGCCCATCATTTTTGTATTTTCCTCTTCCGACTATCCGACTTCAAGTCTTCAACCTCACTGCATGATGAGCTCATTTATGCTGTGCTGAGTATTTTTCCTTCCATATCTGAAATGCAAGAAATGTAACTTGAATGTTGTTTTCGAATTTTATAACGTAAAAATAGAGATTGGTGAAGCAGAAAATACCATGCTATGGCCTGAGTTACATAAAAATATCAAAACAGGTTAGCAGAGTAGGTATTTGAATAAATTTTACAATCAAAATAAACTTATTCTACGCAGTAAATTCTGGATACAGATTTTGCCTATTCGGAGATGTCGAAAAAGAAATCTGCCATAGTCTATTTTTTTATTTTTATTTTTTTCAAAATAATACATTTTGAGATATTTTATCTTGTGGAAAAAATTCAAAATATCTACTTACGAATTACTTATTATTAGTTTGAATATGGACCAATTGGTGCCCAGCCATTGCTATTTGCTATGCATATCCCTGATTTAAAAATTAAAAAATGGTTTCATTTTTTCACCATCGAAGAAGAATGGGAGAATGGCTGTACGAAGTATTAAATAACAATGTTAAACGGGCATCAGCTGCAGCATGCGAGTCATGCCCATGCCCCTTTCAAAGGAAGCTTCAATGAGAACGTTCAGTCGGATATTAGGTGTGCGATGCTAGACTGGAAATGAAATTGTAATTTTGACGCTCGAATGACTTTTGCATAATTTAATTCATTTGGTTGACAACGTGAATAGAGAAGAGTATTCTTTTTTTAATAATACGTGCGGTATTATTAGGGAAATAAGGGATGAGGGGATGATTTCGAAGTGTTTTTCATTCCAACCCCACATGTTGTTCGTGAAGAGATTGAGTCAGCGTAGATCGGTGCGGATATAATTTAAAAAATGAACGATATCTATTTTATTTTTTATTTTTTTAAATCTGTCTTTCAATTTTTTCTCAAGTTGAGAATTACTAATTAATTTAATACCAACTTGAAAAACGTACCCCCCCCCCTCTCTCAAAAAATCGAATAAGCCTTTTTAAATATAATTTTTTTAACATCCAATTTTTAAAATTTTTGCATTAAAAATTATTCAATTTTTATGCATAAGAAATTTAAGAAAGATTGCGATGAAAAATGTAGAAAGATGTATAATTATATAGCCAAATTTGAGGAGGAAAAAAAATATACCTAATATTTCAAGTAGAGAGACGCAATTTATACGTTGTAAAGAAAATCCAACTGTGCGAATTTTTCAGAAATTAATTTCATATCATGATAGATAAAGTGTGTCGAAATTTAAAAAAAAATAGGTATTCTCAGAAGAAATCTTCTCAACAAATATCACAAAAAATCAATTTTTGAGGAAAAACAGAGAAATTAATTTTTGGAATGTACAACAAAAAAATAATAATAGACTTAGATCATTATGAAAAAAATAGTTTTGATTTTAGAAAAATCTAGAAAAAATTGAGGAAATTTTGTGATGAAAAATGAAAACAATTTTTTTGCAACACATGCCACAAATACAATTTAATATTATTAAAAATCAAAAGTTGTAAGAAAAAATCATGTTCGTAAAACAAGTGTTTACAACAAATCTTTCGAAAAATTCAACCTTTGAAAAAAAATAAAAAAATTAATGCTTTGAATTTTTTCAAAAGTTGTAACAAAAATTTAAGCACAAAATATGCTTTGAAAAAAATCGAAAAAAAAGAAAAAATAGAGCAAAATTTGTAATGAAAACATTATGAAAAGTGAGGGGCACAGACCTACCCAGGCGGCGTGGGAGATTTCACCAGAACAGCTTTTTTGAAAGAATTATCTAATACGATATTTTTTTTGAAATTCAACGTGGTTATGAATATAACAAGAAATGCGTCAGTAAAATTAAATTTAAATAAGTCAATAAATAATGTTGGAAAAGCTGTAAAAAAATTAATCTGCTCAATGAAGAAAATACGGAAGTTATTACGTGTACTTCTACAAATTAAGAAATTTATTATTTTTGAAGAAAATAATAATATTTCAATATTATTTTGAAAAATTTAGCAGAAAAATTAAAGTTTAAAAAATAAATTGGTTTCGGACAAACTTAATTGCAGTTTACTTTTCAAGGCAAGTCTTTTAAAAGTATATTTATTAAAACCCATATTTGAAAAAAAAATAACACAAACAAATAAGAAAATTCAAAAAAAATAAGTTCATTTGTTTTTTGAAAAAATAATGAGAAAATTGTTGAAAAGTTACCACAAAAATTTGCTTCGTTTTCTTCGAAAAAAAATTTGTGCAGAAATAAAAAGTTTATTTCAAAGAAAATTTTTCAAAAATCCACCACAAACATTCGCTTTCATAAGTATTTCTATAAGCATATATATCAAAAAGTAAAATTGAAAAATAGTTAATTATTCAAATCACGTTTGGAAAAAAATTAAAAAGTAGTTTCTAAGGAAATTTTCAAAACACCAGGTACTAAAATTTGCTTTTCAACAGCGCGGGGGGAAATTTTGTAAACATATCTATTTCATCTCATTTTTTATACAAAATTGAAAGAAAAAAAAAAAATAGAAAAAAATGGTTTCTAACAAAATTTAAAAAAAAAACATTAATAAAATTTGCTTTTATTCCCCCAACAAAATTTTTTATTGAAAACAACTGAGAGATGGGGGATGAGAAAAAATTATAACACATTTATTTGACAAAATTGAAGAAAAAAAATCACTCAAATGACGCAGTACTCATTCAAAAAAAATAATAAAAAATTGATTTCAAAGGAAATATATTTTTTTAAAAACACAAACAAATAAATTTTCTTTCATTTTCTTCAACAAATTTTTTTATTGAAGAAAATGAGTCGAAGGGGTGAGAAAAAGATAACAAAATTTTATCTTTAGCAAAATTGAAAAAAAAACACTCAAATGACATGGAACCAATTTGAAAAAAAAATGAAAATTTGGTTTCAAAGAAAATTTAAAATGGAGTCATCAACAAAACCTCCTTTCATTTTCTTCAACGAATTTTTTGCATCGAAAAAAAGGGGGAGGGGGAATTTCAAAATCATTCAAATCACGTAATGTGTACTCAGAAATAAAATGAAAAATGGTTTCTTGGAAAATTTGGGAAAGTATCGCCACAAAAATTTGTTATGATTTTCATTGATAAATTTTTTATTTAAAACACAGGGGTGGAAAAAATTTGAAAAATTTATTTTTCAACAAAATAGTAAAAAAAAATGAATCTCGTACCTAAGTTCTAATTTTGAATAAAAAATGAAAAATTAATATTTAATTTTTTTTAAAAGTGGGGGAAATTCCGAACATTAAATACGAATATTTTATTTTCGAAACCAAATGCTCAAAAATTAAATATAAAAATTCATCGGTAAAGAAATAGCTCACTTATAAATATAATTATTACAAGATCCGTGGGTACTCAGTACTCACCCAATAACCATCCATGATGTTGACATGCTTCAGGAGCTGTTTTAAAAACTATCTACACGACATGACATCTCATTTGCGTCCACCAACCTCAACAATTCGTCAACTAAAACAGTCTACTTAATAACCATTTTCAATCTTAATGCACTGCTCCACTGCTCCGGATGTTATGTATAAAATCATCCACACAAAATCACATGTTTCTATTACCTAAATAAGTTGTCAACTAAAATACCAAACCTAAAACCCAAGTTTCAATTCAGATTTTCTAGTATATTTACTCTAGATTTTTTACCCCTTAAACCTGTTTGTTTAGCTCCAAAAAAAAAAGAACTTCACGTTACGAGGAAAAGAGTTCCTTCTTTTGTTTTCACCTACAAGCACTTGCACAATGCAGTTTTTTGCTGCCCAAAAGGACATATACGAGTAGATGGAAAAATAGGTTAAATAGACGTATTGTTTAAAATGTTTACAATATTGTATTGACTTCAACAAAGTATTCTTTTGGAGCTGCTGCAGGGTTTCTAGTGTATTTTATTTTTTTTATTTATTACATAATTGCGGTTAAAAGAGATCCAGGGGTGTCTATAGTCGTGTTGTCATTTGATGGTCACAAAATTAGAAGAATAGCTCACTCTATTTTTAATTATTTTCAAACCGAGCAACATACTCGTACATTCGATGTATACGGTTTTTAGGGTAAAAATGGTAAAAAAAACGAGCGAAAAAAGTCTCCTCGCGAATTATTGTTATTTAAGTTAGCTAAACGATTTTTTAATTACTTATACGCTAAGAGGTATATTTTTTTGGCGATATTCGCGCCAGGCATATGTATAGTTGTATACAGAGCTAGAGAGAGGCAACATAGCGGTATTTTTTTCCTCTCTCTTCGGTGGTGGTGCTGCTTTATGCACAGCTCACAGGTACACGTGAGCTCGAACGCGGTGCTGGAAAAAATACTGGATGGTTGGTAAATTTATGGAGTACGGATTCTTTATTCAGGGGTACTGAATTTCGCCATCGCATCGCCGCTAATACATCCAGGCAAAAAGCAGTGATCATAAATTTCCAAATAAGTCCAGGAGTTTAATGGTATGTCCAAGCGAGTAGCGAATATTTATTACATGGGATTACGGGGCATCTGTGGTGGCCGAGTTTGGTTGGGTCAGGTTAAAGCGGTTCTTCCTGCAATACGGTAAAATTTCATTTCCTCGTATTAAGCTGCATGGCTTTTAATACGTCCTATAGCATACTTGAGCTCGGTTACAGATTGATAATTAATGTCTATGCAGAAGGATATCCCTTCTTCCACCTTTGCTCTCTCTTCTCATCCAGTACATAGCCCTGGGAGAGAGTTTTCTCCGTCTGCAGTTCGCGAAAGATGGAAATATGGCCATGTTGCGTATTTTTTGGCCGGCAGAGTTTAAGCCAATGAAGCCATGCTGAAAGTCAATCTTGCGTAATTTCCATTCGCAACTAAGTTTTAATAATTCAAAGTTAATCACGCGAAATCCAATCGCGCCAAGCTTCCGAAAATTTCTCATCCGACATTAATCTCGGTCCGTAAGAGAACTGACCCTAATTTTTCCGCTCTCCTGTAAAACCCCTTAAACACCCTTTATTATACGAGAGCTCTCTTCTTTGCGTAAAATGAATGGCTTCGGTATTTGCAAAGGCTTAGGATTTTTTTTTTTTTTTTTTTACCAGATACAACGTATCGGAGAGATCCGGAGCTAGCGACCGAGCTAGCTCTTCTCTCTCTCTTCGTTGGTTTTTTTTAAGCATGCCTGAATGCCTTTTTTTTTGTACTATAAGAAGACAAGAATGCTTTACGAGGCTTTTATATATTTATTTTAGATTTCCTACGTATACCTACCTATAGCTACCTCCCCGAGCAGCACACTCGATCGATAATATCGAAAGTTGAAACGTATCGATAAAAAATCGTTTAAAAATCTAAAGATGTTCTCACGATATGATACAGATTTAGCTGTACGATTTTATAGGCAAAAAATCTAAAAACTATCGAATTCGATAGTATTACGATTTTAGGACGATATTCGTCAACGATACTATCGACAAAGAATATTAAATTTATCGAATCCGATTTTCCACCGATTTTGTGCAGATATTTGAAACTATATTATCGACAAATAATCTGAAATTTCTCGAATTCGATTTTTTTAACGATTTTGTGAAGATATTTGAAACTATATTATCGACACGTAATCTGAAATTTCTCGAATTCGATTTTTCAACGATTTTGTGCAGATATTTGAAACTATATTATCGACACGTAATCTGAAATTTCTCGAATTCGATTTTTTAACGATTTTGTGACGATATTTAGAACTATATTATCGACAAATAATCTGAAATTTCTCGAATTCGATTTTTTTAACGATTTTGTGAAGATATTTGAAACTATATTATCGACACGTAATCTGAAATTTCTCGAATTCGATTTTTCAACGATTTTGTGCAGATATTTGAAACTATATTATCGACACGTAATCTGAAATTTCTCGAATTCGATTTTTTAAAGATTTTGTGAAGATATTTAAAACTGTATTATCGACAGATTATATGAAATTTATCGACTTCGATATTTCAACGATTTTGTAACGATAGTGGTTGAAACTATATTGATTTTTTTCTAGTCAAAAAATACCTACTTTATATTCAAAATTGGATGGGAAGAAAGGACCAAATCGAAATTTTTATAATAACCAAAATTAAATCCAGAATATTATTCTACAACTTTTGTTTGAAATGTTTTTTCAATTGGACCTCATCTCTAGCCTCTATTATTTTGCATTTACCTACTTACGTGTAACAGTAATATGCGAAATCAAAATTGAAAAAATTTTCAAACAAGTTATCTAGTTTTTTTGGTTTACTAGGTATTTTACTTGAAACCAGATCGTTGTTCTTAAATAAAATTTTACCAAGTTCAATACTACGATTACTATGTGAATACTTAGTATTTAAAATTGAACGGGAGGGAGGCGCCCAATCGAAAATTTTGTAATGACCAAAATTATTCTTAGAACTTTAAGCTACAACTTTTGTTTGAAAATTTTTTCAATTGGACCTCTCCTTCTCCTCCAATTTTGCATAATACTCCGTTGATACTTATTCAAAATTGGAGGAGCGGAGGAAAAAGGGGCCAATTTGAAAAAATTTTCAAACAAAAGTTGTAAATTAAGGTCCTAGAAATAATTTTAGTTATTATAAAAATTTCAATTGGACCCCTCCCTCTTCTCCAATTTTGCATAAGATTTTTGAATATTATAATCCAATTTGTATTATGCGAACGAACTCCGATGTTCGCAACAGACGCTTGTTTTGGTAGAAACGGCTGTATTTGGAACGAAATTCGCCAGCCTTGAGCGTAACTACGACTTCAAACTCGCCAGCCGGTCTTGAAAATGTGCGCGCGCATATACCCATATATGCTAAATTATCTACAAAAAATCGATAGAATATCGAAACTAGATAATCTACAAAAAATCGTAATACAAAATCGATAAAATATCGAAATTAAATCGAAATAAAAAATCGATAGAATATCGAAACTAAATCGAAATAAAAAATCGACAGAATATCGAATTCGATAAAGTGTCGCGTTAGTTCCGCATAAATCGTGTAATTATCTTTCGATTTATAGATAGGTTATCGATGAAGTATCTAACTATAATCTTGAGATTTTTAAAAGAAAAATCGTTCGATTTTATCGAAAGTTTATCTGTTGATGGATTTTGCCAACTATAATTCATCGATAATCTGTCGATATATCGAAAGATAATTTCACGATTTATGCGGAACTAACGCGACACTTTATCGAATTCGATATTCTGTCGATTTTTTATTTCGATAATTTGTCGAGTGTGCTGCTCGGGTCCCTCGATTCTTCTTCTATAAAGTGCTGGAAATTGGAACTTGCTTGGAAACTGCTGCTGCTGGCGAATCGATCGATTATAAGCGTGTATATTTTACTCACTGTGGATACATTGTTTTTAGGCCCATTTATCTATATGGCATGGCTTATGAATTGGGACGAATATGGCGAGTAATAACCCGAAACGAAGCGTGCTTCTCGTAGTCGTAGGTACGAGTGTAAGACATTTATTTCGGCGCGCCACCATTACCATCACCATCGCCATCGTCATAACTGCAAATTAAAAGTTTTCGCGCCGCCGTCGACGCCGAAATACGTATACTTATTCCACCGAAATGTAATGTTCTTTCTATTGTTTGCCTTTTCCACTTGTTGCTTATTAGCTTTCAAAGATATTTGTTTCTCGGCCAAAATGCTGAAGCTGGGTTTTGAGGATTCGACGTAGAGGGTGCGTGTGTTTTTAATCGTAAAGTCATATAGCGTGTCTCTTTCTTTATACTTAGGCGAAGGATTGAAATGAAACGTTTTGTAAAAGTGGATTTAGGAAGGTGATGAGGTTGGAAAGTTGTTGAAATGAGGTTTGAGAAGATTTGAGATTTATTTTTGAAGATTTTTTAAAGATTTAATTTGAATTTGAATTTTTCAGATTATTTGTGACACTCCCTTCCATCCCATTTTTATATTGAAAAAAAAATTATTTTGAGTACCCATTGAAATATCTTTTGTGTAATGTAACCACGAGAAAAGCGTTTTCATTTTTGAAAAAAAATTCTTTGATTTTTGTGAAATTAAAAAAAAAAAAAAACAACTCAATAACCTACGTATAGGTATAGGTACACTGAAAAAAATGGATTGTAATGATTCTGGGTAAAAGACAGTAAAATTGGCGACGTATCCTAATTTTACTGTGTTTTATCCAGACTCATTACGGTTTTTGAGAATTCATTTTTTTCAGTGTAAGTACCTAATTTATATGAATAAGAAAATTTCTCGTTTTCTTGAAATATAAAAATTTCTTATTTTTGCGGTTAAAAGTAATTTGTCATTTTTGGAGTAAAGAAATCTGGAGTAAAAAAAATCACTCATTTTCATTTTTCCACAAAAAAAAAACCTTTTAACTTTTGGAGGAAATGAGTCATTTTTTTTTTTTTTTTTTTTTTTTTTTTTTTGGTACCTATACTTACCTAAGCTAAATAAAAAATTCATAATTTTTTTAAAATTAGGTAGAAATTTCTGAACTTTTTGAAATTAAAAATTTCTCCCTTTTTGGGAATTAGAAATTTTTCAATTTTTTCGAAGTACTCCTGGTAAACACACCGCCTGCTATTCGTATGCTAAAATCACAGAGACGAAAATCGCGGTCTATTCGCATACGAATAGAATGCGAAATCAAAGCAAAAATCGAAGAAAATTTTCTCAGATAAATTCGTATACTATTCGTAAGCGAATATCATGCTAAAATCGTATTTAAAAACCTGTAGATGTTTTGTGGGATATAGCGCGATATTCGCATGCGTATCGCATGCCTGAAATCACATTGAAAACAGGCAAAAAGTTCGTACGATATTAGCGCGATATTCGCATAAGAATCATATGCTAAAATCGCAGTGGAAAACGTGCAAATATTTCTTACGATACTAGCACAATATTCGCATACGAATCGTATGCTAAAATCGCAGTGGAAAACGTGCAGATATTTCTTACGATATTAGCGCAATATTCGCTAGCGAATAGCATGCGATTTTCACTACAACTTCTTTCAATACGTTTTACAAAATAAATGAGAGAAGTCAGTTTCAAACATGAACGTGTACTTGAATGTATTGCAGTGACATTTAAACAATAAAATAAAGGTTTTTCTGGGTTTTTTGATTTTGTTGGGGAATTTTGTGTTTTGTTTGATGTTTTTTCTTCTTTTTAAGTAAAAACGCCAATGATTTGATTTCAAAGTGATAAGAATGGAGACGAAGGCAGAATTTCTTGGACGATTTCCACTCACAGTAAGTTAATTATTTTGAATTTATATCTTATTTGTGATCGCGTGAATCTGTGTGAAATTAAATTTTATCAAATCGTAAAAATTTTGGACGTCTTATCAGTGCTATAAAATTTTTCAATTGTTCCTCTTCCTTCTCCAATTTGAACGCAGTATTATGCGAAATTATAAGGAAAGGAAGAGTCAAATCGAAATTTTTGTAATAATCGAAATTATTTCTAAGATTTCAATCTACAACTTTTGTTTGAAAAAATTTTCATTTGGGACTGCGAGACAGCCCTTCTTCCCTCTCACAATTCAGAGTAATAAATATACGTTTTTATACCTATCTAATCTATCTATCTATCTATCTATCTACGTAGTATTGGGCATAATTGGAGGGGGGGGGGGGATGGCTCAAATTGAGAAATTTTTCAAACAAAAGTTGTAGATTGAAATCTTGGTAGTAATTTTGATTTTCCTAAAAATTACTTTATCAAATGCCACTGATAGGTACTCCAAAAACTTTACGATTCGGCATAATTTCATTTTCCACAGATCTGCGATCACAAATATGATATATTTTCGAATAATTAATTTACTGCTGAGTGGAAATCGTCGAAAATCATTTGCCTACTTTTTAGAGGCGAATTTCGAACGCTAATCACAAGCGAATTAACAGCGAATAGAACGCTACATTCGCTGCTAATTTCGCGTACTATTAGCGTTCGAAATTAGCCGCTAAAAAAGCGGACATTTTTGATATGCTAATAGTAGGCTATTTTCGCATGCTATTCGTATACGATAAATGCGAATTTAGCGCTCTATTAGTACGCGATTCGCATACAGTGTGTTTATCGGGTACTTTCTCAATTTTTTCGAAGTACCTTTTCAATTTTTTGGGATTGAAAATTTCTCAATTTTTTGGAAATAAATTTTTGGGAATTAAAATTTTTCAATTTTTGAGAATTAAAATTTTTCAATTTTTGGGAATTAAAAATTTCTCTGTTTTTTAGAATTAAAAATGTCTCCGTTTTCGGGAATTAGCAATTTCTCAATTTTTTAGAATTAGGAATTACTCAATTTTTTGGAAATAAACTTTTTGGAATAAAAAATTCTTAATTTTTTTGGAATCGAAAATTTCTCAATGTTTTGAAATTAGAATTATGTACCTATTCAATTTTTGGGAATTAAAAATTTCTAATTTTTTTGGAATTAGAAATTACCTACTTAGTACCTACTCAATTTTTTAGAATTACAAATTACTCAATTTTTTTGAAATAAATTTTTGAGAATTGAAAATGCTCTATTTTTTGGAAATATTTGTTTTGGAATTTGAAATTACCTACCTCCATAATTTTTTCGAATGAAAAATTTCTTAATTTTTTTTGAATTCTAGAAATTACCTAAGTACTCAATTTTTTGGAAATAAATTTTTAGGAATGGAAAAACATTTTTCACTCCAAAAACTAAAACACAAATGAGAAAATTTTTCGACTCAAAAAATTTTAAAACAAAATGTACCTATTCCTGTAAAAAAAATATATAAAAAAATTATTATTCCAAAAAAATTATTTTTTAGTTTTTTACTCCCAGAAATTTTATTCTCAAAGAAATGCACCAAGTTTTTACTCTCTAAAAAATTGAAAAATTAAACATATCTAAGTAAGGTATCTCCTACAAAAAAGAGTTGAGAAATTTTTTGGCTGAAAAATTATGCAATCTTAAGTAACTATATAGGTAAGTACATATGTAGATATATGACTTCTTTAAAAATATTTTTCTTCGGATTGCGCAAAAAATAAGAAATTAATGTGTAGGTAATATTTTTATTTTTATTTTTTTTGAAAATAAAATTAGAAGTACCTAACTATAGGTTTTGGATTTCCTTTTTTTTCCTGCTCCCATCGACCAACTGAAAACACGATTTTTGATACATTTTAATTACAGGTTTGACTGAGCGAGAGAAAGGTAAAAAGAACAAAATTTCGTATCTTGATAAACCAAAAAAAATCGAACGAAGCCCCGGAGCTCGTGTATTTTTCGACCATACTCAATGAGATGATATCTGGAGTACCAACCTGTCCATCATTTCTTTTCTCCATCTCGCACGCGGTATACTTTGACTAATACCGATATCATCTGTAAAACTCGCCAATGCAGAAGAATGTTTTGCAACTCGGTATAATTTCACATCCGTCTCCGTCCTTGACGATCACATCAGATAACTCAAATGCACTCCGCGAAGAGCTCATCACGACCACAGTCGATATCTCAATCAAGAAAATAACCCAGTATGGATTTCGAAACTCACCCAAACTCACAGTGTTATAATTAGTTTCATCAGTTTTATGTTTTAATTCAAAAAAAAAAAAAAAAATGACGATTAATTGGATGCTACAATATCGGAGTTGGGACCGGCGCGAGGTATATTAAACAGCCATGTTGGAATCTTGAAATACATGTCCTGCCATAATGAAGTAGGAGGGCCAACTGTCTGAATTCTGTTGACATGTTCCTCCTCCCTTCCGCGTTCCATGTTCTGTAATCACATGTTGGAGAGCGAGCGTGCGGACTGCGGATCCATTCGGATTCGGAAGGTAATATATTTTTGTCAAATGAGCCGCCGTACACCGCACATCACCACTATTCGAGTGTGCATGGTAGCCTTGGGTAGATAGAGCATCGATGACGTCATTTTGTTGATTTTACTCGTATTCTGAATTAACCAGCGGTGGTGTAGAATTCGTGATGTTACTTTGAGGGTGAAGCTTGATGAATTTTTTTAAAGCAGGAGAAATAGGCATTTTTTAAAAATGAACTAAAGATTTTACAAAATAAATTCAGAATGCAGATAGGTGGTTATTTTTTAATAATGAAGTGAGGCAGGTGTTATGAGAAAAATCTTACTAATCTAGAGCCTAATTCTGTATTCAAAGTCTAGCTGAATATTAATCGTATACCTACCTGCCTACGTACCTACCTACCTGAAGATTTCCCCACCTTTGATGATTTGTCTCTTAATTATAGGAATATACTGCAGCAAACCGCCTGAAAAACTGACCAAAAAAGATTTATTCTTCTTAATTATAATACTATTTCACGTGTTGTACGTTTATTTTAACCTTCTTCGTTTTCTCTAGCCCCTCTCCCCTCGTCCCACCTTCGGAACTCTGCCTCGTGTATTTCTTTTAAACTTCTTTACCTACTCATATAACGATATATAAGCTTATTTGAATACGACTAGGTATATTCTTTTTAATTTCTGCGGGGCATTATTAAAATTTTTAAACGTATTGTTACTTATACTGTATTAATAACGAACACAATCCAGTATGGTAAACGGTTCTTATATATATATCTATGTAGAATACATAGTTGAACTTTTACATATTATGGAATTTATGAGGCATACTTACCTACCTGTGCGCGCGCAGGCGCAGGCCCAGTCCCCTTAACGAGTTATTTCTTTGCATTTTCAATGAAGTTTATATATGTGTTGTTTTTTTGTGTGTTTTAGGTAAGTGATCAATTTTCTGTGGCGTCGAATTATAATTTGAATAATGAATTAATTTAATCTTAAAATGCAAATCGGAGATGGGTAAGTTTTAATTTCAGCTCTGAATACATTATTAACTTATTATAATGCGAAATTATGAAAAATTTTCGTACCAGTGCTATCAGATGATGTTGAAAAAAAATATCTTAGAGAATTTTTTTAGTGGAAAAATTTAAAATGCATATGATTGAGAAAGCATTTTCAAGCCTTTTTTCCAACATAAATTGGTTGATTTGTTTTCTTTTTTTCATTTTAACAAAATAATTCTGAATTTAAATCACATTCTTAATTTTTGGGTTTTCAGTTTTTGCAGGAGAAAACTCAGTAGGTATAGGTCGAAATTCAAAGGGTTTTAATATTTTCTAATCAAATACCTATATAGTTAACTATAATTATTAATCTTCAAATTAAGAACATAAAATTTTAAACGAAAAATTGATATTTTTCTTCTCTTTTTTTTATTGGAAAATCAGAATTCGTTTTCTAAAATTTTCATTCGACTAAAGCAAAAATTGAAAACTTTTCTCATCAATGTTATAGGATGGTTTCTGGTGAAAAAATCTTATCCGCGGAGAAAAATCTCTCACAATATTTTGGAATAAAAATGTTCAAAATTTTCTCGAAGAAAAATCTGTCTTTATTTTTTTTGAGATGGAAAACACTCACTTTTTGGAGTAAAATTTTTTCAATTTATTCAAAGAAATGATTTCTCGATTTTTTTAGAGCGAAAAAAATTCTCAATGTCTTCCCGTGTAGCAATTGTCGACATCGACATTTATGTCGACAAAATTCAGACACATTTTTTTCTCGGTTAACGATGAATTAAAAATGATATTTGAGATTTAAAGTAATGTTCTATGTTAAACATAACTGTTCAATCAAAATTTTTGAATTTTTCTCAGTATTTTCCTATAATTTAGAAAACGTTGTTTTTCTACATAGACAAGTCGATGTAAAAATCGATACTCGATAAACGCATCGACATTTATGTCGACAATTTCTGCCAATTAAATTTACAAATTTTATATCTAAAAAGAACTAAAAACAATTAATAAGAACATTTTAAGCTCAGGAATAAATAATTTTTGAAAGAATCACAAAATTTTCTTATTTTTCAAAGTTTTGAATAATACAACGACTTGTCGAGTTATTGTCGACATAATTGTCGATGGTCGAATAATGCATCGACTTCACTGTCGACAGTGTCGACCAGAGGAATTTTAAGTCGAGATAGTGTCGATGTGATTGTCGAGGGTCAAATAATGCATCGACTTAACTGTCGACAGTGTTGACCAGAGGAATTTTAAGTCGAGTTAATGTCGATCTAATTGTCGAGGGTCGAATAATGCATCGACTTGACTGTCGACGTCTTGAGGGTGATTGTGATACTCGCAGATAAAGTGTGTTGTGAATTAGTACATAAGGTCTAAGAATCATCTCTATGTTAGTTGGACACTCGCATGTGTCCAGCTACAAAGGTGGCCTCAATGCCGCATATTTGACAAAAAATGTCGAAATGTTGGCTTGAACACTATTTTTGGTGTAATTTTAATATATACTTATATTGAATATTTGAACTTAGCATATTTTTCAAAATCTCACCATTGCAAATGTCGATGTGGATGTCGATATAAATGTCGACACATCGAAATCGGTCACTTTTCAATCGTACATGTCGACACGATTGTGGATGGTTTGTCGAGCTTATTATCGACATGTTTGTCGACCGTCCAAATATGGCTCGACATGTCGAGCCATATTTGGACGGTCGACAAACATGTCGATAATAAGCTCGACAAACCATCCACAATCGTGTCGACATGTACGATCGAAAAGTGACCGATTTCGATGTGTCGACATTTATATCGAAATTAGCATCGACGTTGCTACACGGGTTAAGAGAAAAATTCTACCTTATTTTTTTAATATATTTTTTTCATTTGAGCTAAAATTTGGAATGTTCATTAATTACCTTTTTTTAATTTTTAATTTTTAGAAAAAAAATTTGGTCACTACCTATGTACATACCTAACTATACGTCAAAATTCTCGAAAGGTTTTTCAATTTTTCTAATTAATTAGGGAAAAATTCATCTTTAATGCGAAATTGAGGTCTTTTTCTCTTTCTTTTCTTCGTTAAAAATATACTTACTTACTTTTTTAAATTCTGTGTAGATTTTACCAAAAATTGGGGAAAAAAAATATCAGTGTATATCAAATGATTCTTCAAAAAATATCATGCAGATTTTTTTGGTGAAAAAATTTACATTCTCGGGGGTATTTTCGTGTATTTTTCAAGGAATCACCAAAATTAAATTTAAAAATGAGGGTTTTTCAATTTTGTTGATTTTTTTACTTGAGCAATAATTTGAAATTTTTTATCTCTTACCTATACCTACACTGAAAAAAATGAATTTTCAAAAACCGTAATGAGTCTGAGTAAAACACAGTAATTTTAGGACAAGTCGCCAATTTTGGAGTCATTCCAGTGAAAAACAGGAAAGATTCAGTTCTATTCCAGAATGATTACGGAGTTTCCGTAGTCATTCTGGAATAGAACTGAATCTTTTCTGTTTTTCACCGGAGTGATTCTGGAGTTGGCGACGTGTCCTAAAATTATTGTGTTTTGCCCATAATCATTACAATCCATTTTTTTCAGTGTAGGTATAATTTTTTGATTTTTGAAAAAAAAACAACAATAATAGATCATTTTTTTTAATACTTAGTTACTTACAAAATTGAGATGTTTCATTTTCCTTTCATTGTTTGTTGAAAAATACCTATACCTACCTAAAATTCATTATTTGTAAATTTTCATTTGAACGAAAATTGAAAACATTTTTCATCAGCGTTATCACATGATCTTTTCAAAAGATTTTGCATAGCAATTAGAATTTTTTTGCGAAAAACGTCTATACCTACATCGTTGTCTTCCCTGGAGGTATTTTTCAAGCATTTTTAGTGAACCAAATAAAAAATTAATAAATTTTTTTTTTTAAAAACAACAGTTTGAAAAAAAAAATAAAAAAGAATGGTCTCATCATCTATCAAACCTGATTTTTCCAAAAAATCTTATAGGTTCCTATATAATAAGATTTTATGCTAAAAAATCTTCATTCTTGATCTTGGAGGTATAGATTTTTTTGAAAATTTTCATTTGATTTGAACAAAAATTGAAAAAAAATTCATCAGTGTTATCAGATGATCTTTTTGAAAAAATTTCTAAACGTGATTCAATTAACATTCTCAAGAGGATTTTCAACCTTTTTTTTTTTTCAAGAAATTGCAAAAATTATAAAAAATAAAAAACTTGAAATTTGACTGATTTAAGTGATTTTTTTTCATTTACCTAAGTATAAGCAAAAAAATTTTGCAGTTTTCATCCCTTGCCTAATTCTTGGATTTTACATTTTGTGAGAGAAAAAAGTGAGATTTGAATGGAAGGTAATTTTAGCAAAAGAGTTGAGAAGATAATTTTTTCTGACGCACACTGAGAGAAATTTACATGTGAAATTTTTGGATGGAGTCTGGGAATATTGCACTTTAGTAGTTATTACTATAAAATATAGGAAATTTTACTACATTTAGGAAATTTTACTACATTTTATAGTAACTTACTATAAAATATATTTAGGAAATTTTACTACATTTTATAGTAAAAATTCATATATTTTATAGTAATAAGTACAATTTTTCTAGACTTCATCTAAAAACTTATAATTTATGGTAATACGTGCTATACATTTCTCTCAGTGCACAATGTTGAGATCTTTTTTTAATTTTTTAATTTTCGATTTTTGGAATGAAAAAAACGATATGAATAAATCGTTGTTTTGTGTAGAATTTTTTGCCTCCTCCCCCCCCCCCCCCCCCGCTATTAATCAGTCTTCGAATCGAGAAGATTTTTTTTATTTCCACAAAATTGAAATGTTTTATTTTTCTTCCTTTTTAATCTTCAAAACTTTACCACTCGTCGTGTTGAATTAAATTTTCCTGATGAAAAATATCATTGTTTCTTGGTTCTTAAAGATGTAGGTACCTACTACCTCCCTACAAACATTGATTTTCAATGAATTCAATGAGGGAGGGGAAGATTACGTCGAATATTATAAATTACGTTTCAAATGAAGAAGAAAAAACCTCTTTGTTAATTCAAATTAAATCTCATAAACATAATTACCTATTAAGAATAAAATTAAATTTGATTAAATTACATTAGTCAAAAGAAAAATTTATTATACAGATTTATATCTATCTTAAAACTGTGGCATATAGTTATGGCATACGCCTACCTAACACGTCACAATTAATCTATTCCTTAAAGCCCACAAACAATCGATACCGGCATTATAAATTTAATAGTTAGGCGCCTGCATAATAAAAAAAAATCCATATACAAAGATGATAAATTCATCGATCTTATCTCTTGTACCATACATCTCTATATACAAGTAGCACCACGCTTATAGACTTATACAGTTACATATTATACAAAGAAAACCTATTAAAAAGCCATTCAACGTTCTTCAATCTTAATCGCTCACGACATTAAAATCATAAAATGTATAAAAGTGAAAAAAAAGCCACCGACACGGATACTGACACTAGCACTCACGCACAAGCTCGTAGCTTTATAGTCGTAAAATCGTGTAAATACGATCGTAAAACTGACATATAAATAAACTGTATATCTGCGTATAAATGAATTATAAAAACAGATAGGGAATGACACGTGGGGGCGAGGAGAGTAAAACCACATAGGGCTCATATCTAATATACGCGGACAGAAGCGACGACAAAGCTATAAACTTCAAATGGGTGCTAATAAAGTCGTAAAATTTGAACACACTTTTTATTCATTTTTAATTGTACGATAGTAGGTAGGTATAACTACTACAAAAAAAAGGAGTAAAAAAAAATAGAAAATTATAAGTAGGCTTTAAACACGTTAATGTATAAGATTTATATACTTGTGATATTTTTTTGACGATGTATAAATGGTTGGAAAAACATTAAAACAAATTGGACTGATTTTAGTAGGTTTATTTTTCCTGACTTTTTGACAGTCACGTTTTATAGAAGCCGATTACTCTTTAGACAAAGTTTTTATAGCAATTAAGAAAATTCAAGAGGTCTGGCAATAATACCGGTAATTTATTATTTACCGCTAGTTCCGACAGATGGAAGCATCGAATAGTTTATAGCGTGTTAATAGGCGATGTAGCGAGCTCGTACAGCGCTCTGACCGAGCCCACGAGGGTTTCTCGGCGATGGTTGAAAGGAGAAAAAGAGGGTGTGAGATGAAGATGGGATTTTTTCCAGGATGCTGCGTTCTGCGCCATCTGTCAGAGTAAGAATGTAACGAGGAAGCTGCGAGTTTAGAAACAGGGTAAATTTGTATGTGGTGGATGCCAGTTTGAGCGATGGTTGAGGTTTGTGTGAGATTTAGGTTAAACGTAGTGTATTGGATGGAAAAAATATCTGTTATTTTTTAATAGGAATTTTGGCTTGATTGTTGAACTGGCATTAATTAATTTGTGCGTTGGCTTAATTTTAATTCAAAGGAGTAGTTTGAGAAAGGAAGGGTATTTTTTTCAAAGTGACTTTAAATTTTTTTTGGAAGAAATTTTTTTTTAATTTTAGAAAATAATTTTTTCATTTTCTTAACAATTTATAAGTAGAAAATCTTTTCAGTTTTAAGTAATAAATACTTTTTAAATTCTTTTTTTATCGAAAAAATAATTATACCTATACTAACTCTCTTTTTGTTTCAAAAACTGATTTTTTCAATTTTCAAGAGACAGGTAGGTGGGTGGTTGTGTAACTAATTAATTTTTTTAAAAAACACTCGACTTTTTCAACTGAAAATTGAATGATTGAATTTTTTCAATGTTTGAAAAATGTGCCTCATTAAAAAATAGCATAAACTTTTTCTCGTTCAATGTTTTCCCTCCAATAAAAATTTTTCAATAAATTTTTTTAAAATATTTTCAATTCTTTTTTAATTTTTTAATGTAATTTTTTTTAATTTTTGAAAATTATCTTTATAATTTTTAGATTTATTTTTCAACTCTCGAAAAAAATAAACGTTGTGTTTGAAAAAAATTCAAGTTTTAAATTTTTTCTAAAGACAAACACTTTTTTTCCAAGGAAAAATGAGTTTTTTAGTTTTTATCAAGTGTTTAATTTCTCAAAAATATATTCCGAGCTTTTCCTGTCATTTTTAGAACTTTTAAATTTCTTTATTTTTATTTTTATTTATTTGTCAGTTTTTTTAGTTTTAATTAAAAAATAAGAATAATAAGTAAATATAGGTATTTTTTTATTGAAGCATGTTTTAAAACTCAAATTGCGTATTCATTTCTCACAGGAAAAAATCAACTGTTTGTCTTTAAAAAATCTGAAATTCAGAAATTATTCATTTTCTTTAGAGATTAAAACATTTTTGGGTACTTACCTAAAAAAAAAAATTTTTTTTAAAAATTTAAAAATGTTTTAAAATCGAAAAAATTGAGTAAAAACATTTTTTCAAACAAACATTTTCAAAAAAAAAGTTGAGAAATTACTCAAGTTTCCATCCATCCAAATAAGTCTCTTTTTTTGTTAAAAATTTAAATGTTGGTTACTCAATTCAATTGAGAAAAAAAAACAAAAAAAAACTTGAAACTTGAGAAACAATGATTTTTAAGATATGCGTAGGTTTTAATAAAAAACTGAAAAAATATTTTTTTCTTCAATAGGTATTATTATATTTTATTATTATTTGTTCATTAAAAAAAATACATAATTATTTGTGTCCAGTTTTTTATTTACTTAGCTTAAAAATTATTTCCCCAGGTGCCTACAAGTTTTTTTTTTAAATTAAGTAAATCAAGTAGATAGGTACCTAACTTTATTAACATTCATTTTTTATCAAAAAAAAAACAAAAAAAAAAAAAACGGATGAAAAATTAATTTTTCAACTTTTTTTTGAAAATTTTTTATTTAAAATGATGAATATCTTTCTCAATTTTTTCGATTTTTAAACATGTTTTACCTACGTTGATTAAAAATGCAATTTCTCAGTTTTTGAAAAGTAGTGAAAATAATTTTTTTTTTAAATTTCATTGAGAGGATTTTGCATTGGATCTTATGGTAGCTTTTCACATTGATTGAATGCAATTTCTCAATTTTTGAAAATTAACGAAAATAACTTTTTTTAAATTCCATTTTTGCATTGGATCTTATGGTATGTTTTACATTAATTAAATGCTATTTTTCAATTTTTGGAAATTACTGAAAAGAATTTAAAACAATTTTTTCAAAATTGTGTGTTTTTTAGGCATTTTGTCTGATATTCTGAAACTTGAACATTTTTAAAAAAAAATTGATGATCTTACACTTTGAATTTTTTTTTCAAAATTGAATATGGATTTTAAACATTTTATCAGACTTTCTATGATTTTTTTTATTTAAATTTTTTTTGTCAATGTTGGACATTTTTCAAACATTTGATTATTTTTTTCTCAATTTTAGACATATTTTTTGTGCTTTGTAAATCTATAACATGTGTTGAAAAAGCACCAAATACAATATATCTCTAGACATTCTCAGACTTTCATTTATTTTTTAAAAAATGAAATGATTTTCAGACATTTTATCAGACTTTTGAAACTTTTAGCATAGTATATGCTTTTACGGAGACCAAAATAGAAAAAAACGACAGGAAAATCCGTCACGAAAATCCGACACCAAAATCCGACTCCCCCCCCCCCCAATTGGGTTAGGTTAGGTTTGGATGACATAAAAAAACTTGGTAAATTTTCAATAAATTCGACTTTTTAGACATTATGTACGACATTTCGAAACTTGTAATTTTTTAAAAATTTTATGACTTTTAGACATTTTCCAGACATTTTGTCTTTTTTTGAAATGTTATTACTTTTAGTTTTTTTTTCGTTTTTTCAACTTTAAAAAATTTTTTCTATCAATTAAATTTCCATATAAATTTTTTCTTTTTATTACTATTCCAACTTATTCTCATTTTTCATTTTTTTTTTTTTTTCAAAGAGGATGACTTGAATTTTTTTCAAGTTTCCTCCAAATCTGAATCACGTTTAGACATTTTTCAGCCATTATTTTACTTTCTGTATGAAAATTATTTTCAATAAGTTTATCTTTTTTTTTGAATTTTATTTTTGAACAAATTTTTTATATAAAAAAAATTGACCATTTTTTCCTTAATTTTCAAGACTTTTATTTTTTTTTAAGTAAAAAATTCACACAAACACAAAACATTGTTTTTTTAGTTTAAAATGAACAGTTTTTCATTCAGAATTTTTAATTTTTTTGAAAAAATATATTCTCTTCAAGTTTTTCACTTTTTTTTCTCAATTGAAAATAATCATGTTAAGTCTAAAAAAAAATTTCCCCATTTTTAAAAAAAAAATAAGAATATATAAACTTTGAAGAAGTTATTAATACCTATATAGGTATTCAAGTTTTGTATACTTTTTTAAAGACTACACTTGACATTTTTGGATTTAAAATGAGTTTTTCAATTTTTTGTTTTAATGTTGAGTATATTATGTTGTAAATTTAAAAAAAAAATTTTCATTAAAAAAAAAAAAATTCTTTAAAAATAAATTTTGAACTTAATTTTTAGAAAACCTAAGGTTAACGTAATTCTTTCAATAACTTTATATTAAGTAGGTAATTTTTTCATTAATTTTCTTGTTAATTTTTAAAAATTACTTTTTCAAAGTTTTAAGAAAATTATCAATTATCAATTTTTGATAAAAAATACTAAATTTTCCTGTTTTTTTTTTTCAATTTTTAAATTGCCTAAGTAATTATTTTTCAAACTTTTAATAATAATTTAACAAAATGCTCACTTCAATAATTAGTCGTAGAAGAAATATTCAATCTAAGTAGCTATCTATGGCGTATAAAATCCTCTCTGCGGGGTACAAAAAATCCCCACACGGATGCTGCGTTACATCTGCATCTAAAAAATCGAGCTGTTAGTTTGTAATTTGGTACACAGAGCGCGTCACCCATTTAAACACAGCACACCATATCCACGAAAGAAAGATGCGTCGGCGTCGTCGTCCTCTCCTCTTCATTCTCGTCATAAAAAATAACCCACCTTAGACAGCATAAAGTCGTCTATAAAATAAATCTTATCTTCTCGCCATACCCCACTGATGGACATTTCTTTGATAAAAATCACCTTACAATGTTCTACACAGTGTAAATTAGTCGTCGACGACGCGACGGTGCGATCGAGCGTAATAATTAAAAATGTATTAATTAAATTATTGGCGTTGTTTGGGCTGGCAATTACGTGATTTATGAGGTGCGGTTGGCCGTTAGTTAATTAAACGGTGATTAAACGCGCCATAAACGAAGCAGAAATTTACATATTAAATGAAACAGGTGTTATCTCAATTGGCACCGAAAGCCCGTGAACTATACGGAATAATTAATTGTTTACGATCAACAGGGTATGTGTAGCGGGCTCGGGTCGACTTCAAAACAGATATGTTTATGGTAGTGTACCATTATAATGTATTATACGTTGTATATAGATGTAAAATGTATATTTCAAAGCCTTTCCTATCCCATTCTATGTACACTTGACCGAGCTCTATGCTCTGGTATTCGTGTGCCTTGTGCCAGTGTCGCACTCGAGCAGTCCAGCGTTGTCGCCGAAGGTACCTCTTCGAATTAGAATTATTAATTTTTCATATTCGACCGTTTCCAATCTTCGAGCCAATAATTTTATCATCTCTGGTTAATTTATTGCACACAGAGCCTTTCGTGGGTTCTGCTTCATTTCCTCTTTGCTGCTGGCGAATATTTTATCCCAATGAAATACCTTCCTATACCTAAAAATTCTGGAACATGCCTTTTTGTATACTTTGTGTAGACAGAGGCACCAAATGTGAGATTTGTTTTAGTGTTAGGTATTGAAATTTTAAAACCGTCGATGCATCAAAATGCATAGTCTTGCTTGACTGGCGATAACGTTGCGCCACTCAGCATACAAAGTAGTCACATTGGACAATTGGGCATGGATTTCTTAGTCGTAGTATGATTTTCAATGACGGTCTATAGGAACAACTTCAGATCTCGCGCCTATTCCAATCATGTACCAAAATTTTAATAAAATTATTACGAAGCTCTATTTTGCGAACAATTGAAACATTGAAACAAATTGGGTAGGTACGCGATTGTCGAATTTTTAAATTCGACTTCTTGCACCATCAGTGTACATTGAGATGTTTTCAGAAAGAATATAGGTAGAGTACTTGAGAAGGTTGAAAAATTTGGCGAAATTTTTTTTCTTAGAAATTCTGACGAGTCTACAATTTTGGCAAAAAACGATATTTGAATTTTAATTTGGTTTCGAGGTGTCCTTCTATACGTTGGCGGTACGGTTGAAATTTTTGATTGATTTTTAATTAGTAATCGCTTGTCGAACTGTGAGATTCTCCAAAAAGTCGTCGATTTTTTAGAAGATGTGACCTGGGATGTGAAAACCTGGTTAAGCATCATTGACGCTTAACAAGATTATCATATTCTAGATCGCCGTTTGTGAGATGAGTTTTTGACTTAGTATGCTGGAACAGGTCTCATTCGATTCCTCGTTAAAAATACTATATGAAACATGTAAAACTTTTTTTCAAAATTCCAAACCTAAGCTCCCTTTTTTTCTCATCTGGGATATGATATCTGGTTAAGCGTCAATGATTCTTAACCAGGTTTTCACAACCCAGGTCACAGATGAATTTTAAAAATTTTATAGTTGAATCGATTAATTTTTCGATTTTAATCGATTGATCAATTTTTTAAAAAATTATTAAATTATTTTTCATATCTATACCTATAAGTATTTATTTTTTAGTTCTAACGGATTTTTTTTTTCAGTTTTCGAGGACACAACTTTTCGATTTTGACTGTCGATTAGTTTTTCATTCCGATAAATCGATTTTCATTTTTAATAGTCAATTGTATAATTATGTAGATGTACCTAGCATTATTTTTTTTTAATAGATCTGAGTTTTTTTAATTTCCATGATTTGGTTAATCGATTAGGTAATTTTTCAATTTCGATAAATCGATTTTTTTGAAAAATCGCCTGATTTTTCGATTATTTTGAAATTTATTTTTCTGTTTTGATTCATCGACTAACTAAGTATTTTTTTGTCTTTTAAATTTTGATAATTCGATAATTTTTCAAAAATAAAAATTACCTCGGTAATTTTTTAATTTTGATAATGTATGTCAAAAAAAAATTTCAGTACTTGAATCAAAATTTTTTGCAATTTCATGTACCTAAGTTCATAAAATCTTTTCGATTTCGATTGAACTGATTGAACTTTGATTGTCAATGACCTAATACGAGTATCTATTTTTGATTTTGGTTTTAAAGTCAGATTATTCAATTTCTTAATTTATTGAACCAATTTTTTTACAATCTTTAAAATTTTTGATTTCTTCAAGTTTTTTGATTTTGATAAATCAATTATTCCATTTTTAATTCTGACAAACTGACAATGTTTCAATTTATAGAAATCAATCATTTTTTGATTTTGTCACTTTTATCGATGATTTCAAAAAATATAGACACCATTTCGATTTAGATTGGTTTTTTGATTTTGACACTTTAGATTCCTGAAAAGGTACTTACTAAAAATTTTTGATTTAGCTACTAAATCGATTATGTAAGTATTTGATTTTAAAAAATTGATAAAGAATCAATAATTTTTTGTTATTTTGTCGATTTTCAATTTTTAATTTTTTTTTGATTTCGATACATCGATTATTCTATTTTTCAACTTTGATAAATCGATACTTTTTCAAATCCTTTTTTAAAAATTTCAATGAAAATGCATACCTAATGTTTCTTCTCCAAAAAAGTTGGAAAAAATTACCCAATAAAAATTGCAATTTTTTATTCCAAAAAAATGAAAAAAATGAGAAATTTTATTGTTTTATGAGAATGGAAAAAAATTATTCCAAAAAATTCAAAGATTTTTTCCTGTAAAATTTTGATAAATATTTTCTCTCTAAAAAAGTTGAAATTTTTTTTCGAAAGAATTGAAGAGGTCTTAACTTTTGACGAAAATGAGTTTGATGCGCCATCTGTTAGTATGAAGTGGTACCTACAAAAACTAGGTGTCCGCGCACGACCGTCTACATTTGGTCTGCGTCTTCCTACCTACCTTTATACAGTGTTACCAGCGATTTAAAAAAAAAATTTTCCAAAATGGCATAAGTCATAGATTTTGGCTTCCAAAGTGGCCTAAGTCATAAGTTATTTAGTTTTAATTTGTTTTTATTTTATTATCATTTTTTTAAATTAACGTTTTCTTATTTGCATTTTTCTCTAAGAAAGGAAAAAAAAATTGAAAATATGCCTTTCTTGCTTGCCTTTGTTTTTTTCTTATTTTTTTCTTATTTTTTTGCAATCTTTACTACCACGATTACCTCGTTTTTTGATTTTTTAAAAATGAAAAAAACTTTAAATACTGATTACTGTTTCAGTAGTGGGGATAAAATTTTTTTGAAAGCGGTTATCGACTATGTGCATCTCAGACCAAATATTTATGGTGTCAAGCCGATCTCATTTCGGCTCTATACCCGAGTTCTAGCGAATTTCGACATTTTTGTTCTTCCAAAGTGGCCTAAGTCACGATCTTGTCAACTTTGAAGGCCCGTAGCACCCATACAATTCAAAATTTTTCTCGACCAATGTTTCACACAATTGTTGGTAGGATAGTCTAGATTACATTACAATTCATCTCAAAGAAATACCTTCAAAGGGGGGGGGGGGACGTGAAACGTTTTTTTCGTCTCCTGAAAAGTTTGTTTTTTTGACTTAGGCCACTTTGGAAAAGACCTCTTCAATTGAGATACATACCTACCTACTCAAGTACCGATTTTTTAAATTCTAATAATACCTAAAACTACCTAATGTTTTTCCTCTGAAAATATTTTTGTTCCAAAAATTACCTACTTGACTAAAATTTTTTTTTGCAAAAAAAAATTGAAAAAAATTACTCACAAGAAATTGCTGTTTTTTAATTCCAAAAAAATGAGAAAAAATCATTATGAAAAAATTAAGAAATTTTATTGCTTGAAGAAAATGAAAAAATTTTTGATTCCAAAAAATTCATTTTTTCCCTACAAAAAATTGAAAAAGTTTTTTGTCTAAGAAATTAAAACATTCTATTCGAAAACATTAAGATATAGGTACATAAATACTTTTCAATTCCGATGAAAATTCATGTTCCACCAAAAAATTGAGAGCCCTTTTTCTTGAAAAATTTGAGAAATTATGTTTACCTAAAAAAATTGAAAAAAATGACCTCAAATTTTCATTATTCCAAAAAAATATGTATTTTTTCAGTTTTATAGATTTATAACATTTTTCTATTTATTGATACATTGATTTTTAAAATTTCCATGCATCGATTAGTATTCGATTATTCATCGTTGATAAATTTATATTTTATTTAATGTCAATTTCTAAAAATTTTTGATTTTGATAATTATATAGATTATTATTGATTTTTAAAATTTCAATAAATTACTTACCTACCTTTTAAAATCTTGAAAATGAGTATGGTATTTTTTTTATGTCAAATATTGCCAATTTCTAAAAATTTTCAATTTCGATACATAAATTATCCGATTTTCAATTTTGATAAATCGATACTTTTTCGAATTTCTAAAAATCGAACACTTTTTCGATTTTGATTTGTTTTTTGATTTATTCGATATATCGATTATTCGAATATCAATTATTTTTAATTTCCTAAAATATAGATTCCTTTTTTCTCCTAAATTTTTTCTACTTCAATTCTTTGACAAATCGATCAATTATTTCGATTTTGATACATCTCTTTATTCGATTATCAGTTTCGATTTTATCAATAATTTTTCGATCTCAATAAATTTGTAATTTTTTCGATTTTGTCAATTTGTAAAATTTTTAAAATTTGGCTGATCGATCAATTTTTCCATTTTGAATGATCTATACAATTTTTTGCCAAATCTTCATCATAGTCCTAACTCTTATTTCATTAGAAAAATACCTACTTTGAAAAACTGTGTGAAATTTCACAATCACAAGTTCACGTTGATTCTCCAAAAATTGCGCAACACGCCTTCAATTTCTCCAACCTTGAACTTGCCCTGAGCTGAGAAAAACTCTACATTTCCAAAGAGAAATTCTCGCAGCATAAAACCGGCCTCGATATCAAATGTTTTCAAGACCCATGCTACCTATTCGACGAACTGGAGCTTGAATCAGCCAGGTCAAGTTGGTCATTTAAGAATAATATACTTATACTTTGTTTTTTTTTGTTTTTTTTATTTACAAAAAAACAATCCGAGTGAGATGCATCGAGTCCGACAACATCACATCCGTAAAAATAAAAACACCATCATTTCTCGAATGATAATATGCGTATCGCCCGTTAAAAAAAACACCATTATAGAGTCGTTCAATAGGTTAAATACGCAATTTAGCGAAATCACTTGATAAAGCTTTTAACCTGCTCCAAATTATAATTTTATAATTTACGCTCCAAATACCTGTAGATAAAAAAACGCTGTATCTCGACCAGCATCCAGCAGATCCTGTAGCTGTAAATGTTGATGGCTTCTCGCGCCGCATGTTACTTATGTACCTGCTGAAAATTCTACATATTCCGTTATATTAATCCTTTAGAAATACGCGGAATTACGCAAACCAGGGGAAAAAATGTTTATACAAATTGATCTAGTCCAATCCATTATACTGGAAGGGAATTTCAAACTGAACGGATGCTGTGAGATGTCGACAAATTGGATTGACGTCAGCACTATTCGTAGCCTTTTTTTCCAACCTGTGTTTCGATTTCGATATCCTGTTCTGTGGCAGGCGCGATGGCGATGTGGCCAGTATAATACTTAAATTTATAATCGGGGCCGTAGCTCTCGTAAATATCGGATTACATTCGCTAGACAACTGCGGAATGAGTAATTTTTTATAATCACGTTTATGGTGTTGCTTCCTAGAACATTTATATCTCGGGTACGTTTGTAAGTAATTTATATTTAGGGGAAATTTCTTCTCAACTGTAACAGGTGTTTGTAGGATAAATTAAGATTATCTTGTGTAGATTTGTTTGTGAAATTTCGCACTTTAATCGCAGCAGTCGATCTGTTGGTACCAAGTTGCAATTCTACATTCTTTGATTTTTTTCTCTCTCTCTCTCTCTGAATACGAGAACAACACTACTATTCATTCGAGATGTTTTCCTGTCTTTTTGCATTTGAAGAAAAGAAAACCTCCCTAACGAGATTATAAGACGTCGTACGATACAAAAGTCTCGAGAAAATATGTAGCGGGACTTCTGTAATTACGCGAAATTAGTATGAAATTAATCGTACATAAACGATTAATGTATTTAAATTTATTCCGAAACGGTCGCATTGACATTCTATAAGGTTTCACGTGAGCTACGTGAGTAGGTTATTAGTAGGAGTTATACACACAGGGATACCCATGCTTGTGTAATTAATTGCCAAGGAAATTATAAATGTTGGCCCGAACTCGTGCGGATTGTTTAACAATGTGCTGACTTGATATAAGATTCAACTTTGTTCGGTATCTGTGTGTGCAGTGTGATACCTACGAACTACGATGTGATGGTGGTGAAGTTTCGCTAAAGGTTTAAAAGGTCATCCGAAAAATTATTCATCAATTTTTTGTTGTTTTCTAAAATAATTATCTAAATCATTGGAGAAAATCTTCTTAATTGGGATATTTAATTTTTTCATATTAATTTTTTACCTTTTTTTTTTTACTTTTTATTACTAGCTATTTACCTAAATGAAAAAAAAATGGCTGTTATTTTTCATTTTTGTTATCATTCTTCAATTTTTTTAAAAAATATTTCAACTCATTTGTTAAATTTTTGTCATTTTAAACATATTTTTCATTTAGATACTTACCTATAATTAAACGTTTCCCTTCTTTTTTTCATTTTTCAAAAAAAAAAAAAAAATGTATGTTCCACATGAACCAGAAGTCCACTCTATGGTTCAATCAAATGGACCACTTTTTGGTCCAAATCTTTCTATATGAAACAATTCTTTAAAATTTTCAGTTAAAGTAATATTTTTTCAATTTTATTGATTAAAAAAATTTCAAATTTTGTTTGCAGCATTTTTAAAAAAAAAATTGAATCAAAAATATTTTTGGGGCTTTTATTCAAAAACATTTTTTTTTTTAATTTCATTAAAAAGCAAATTCCGAAATTTTTCAATTTTTTTATTCGAAATCATGGGGTACTTTAGGTATAAATTTTATTGAAAGATATACGTACTATTCAAATTTTTTTGAAAATAATTTTTCTTTTTTGATTTTATCGAAATGCAAATTTTTGAAATTTTGTTTCAAAACAATTTTCCAAGGGTTTTATTTGAAAGCAGATGCTTTGCAATTTTGTTGAAAATAAAAATTTTTCAAAATTTTATTGAATCTAGATAGTTGGGCTTTTTGTGATTTTGTTAGGTAATATAATTATGAAATTTTTTACAATTTTGTCGCTACATTTTTTTTCTTATATTGTTCAACATTCAATTACAAAGCATTTAACCAATAATTTAAATAAGAAGGATTTTTTTTTGGGTGCGAATGAATCCCTCTGTGATCCACATTCCACATGGTCCAAATGTGGACCACTTTGTGGTTCAAATGAATTTTCTTATGGTTTTTGAAACCAATACAAATCATTGAAAATTTTCAATGAGGATTTTTTCAAGAAATTATTGGCCAATTCCGTTGAGAAAATTTGTAGAAAAAAAAATTCAAACAAAATTTCAATTTTTTTTCAAAATAATTTCTTTAAAAATCTTGTGATTGGAACATTAAATTCATTCGATAAAAAAAACCTTTATTAGGTACTTCAAAATGAGTTGATTCTGATTTTAATGATCGACTGAATCAATCAAAAAGTTGTCAACCCCCCCCCCCCCTCCCTCTCAATCAGGACTGAGACTAATTTTCTCAACGAAAAAAAAGGTGATGAATTCCATATTCTGTGATTTTTTTTTTTTCGTCACCTACATACTATTTTGTTAAGAACAAATTTTCTGAAAAATGTAGAAAATTATTTTAATTTTTGAAAAAATTTAAAACAAATAGGTAACTTAAGTAGAGATTTTTTTGAAAACTCAATTTCTACAACTAAAATAAATGTTTTCGAGTTTTTTTTTTCAAAATAGATGTGCTTGAAAATTTTTTTGAGAAATGTATATTTTTTTTTGAAAAGAGTTTTTTTTTCAAAGAAGTGAAGAAAAAAAATTGGTATTTTTTTGTAATTATTATTTTTTGATAATTTCTATTAAGTATACCTTATCAAACAATTTTTTTTCTTCGATGAGTTTTTCAGAACAGTTCAATAATTTCCATTTTACTCAAGGAATTCAATTTCCTAAAAATTTTTGGAATACCTACTTAATTAGGTATTAATTTTTTTCGATTTTTTTTTTTCAAGAACTGACATTTTGTGAGAAATATTTTTCAAGAATTTATTTAGAGGAAATAATTTTTTAACATTTTTTTTCCTCAAAAACTTTTTTTCTGAAATTTAATACCTAATCTTACAATTTTTTCTGTATTTTTGTTTTTTTTTGGATTTTAAAAACGTTATTTTTAAATAAAAATCCCTTTTTTTTTAATTTTTAAGATGGTTTGGATTTTGCTTCATTTTTAGAAAAAAAAAATTATTCTGATGGCTAACATGTAATATTTTCTCATTTCTTTACAATTTTTTCCCAATTTTTTATTTTAGGTATTTTTAAAAAAATTTTGTCTATAGACGTTTTGAAAAAACATAAAAACATTTTTGTTTTGCTCCATGTTTTAAATTTTGAATGCATTTCCTTTTTTTTTTACAATTTTTTTCTATGATTTTTTTCTACTTGTAAAATAAATTCTCAAATAAAAATCTTTTTTATTTTAAATTTAAAGTTTGCTCAAATTTTTGTTCATTTTTAAAAAATTTTCTCAAAGTTTTTTAAAATAAAAATTTTGTAATAAATATTTTCCTACTAGAATTTTTGTTCATTTTTTATTTTGTATACTCTAGTTTTTAAACTTGAAAATAATAGTGTTTCAGTTATCATGTGTACCTATTACTATTTTTTGATTACCTAACACTACAAACAAAAAATATGGCTGCTCTGGGGAAAACTGAGGGGTTCTCAAAATTTCAGGCATAAAAACAGAAGGGTATCATATTTTCCTAGCCTACATATAAATTGAAATACCTATCTAATCTGACTTTTATAGAAGGTATATAATGATCAGAGCACTGAGCATTACTCTAATGGACCTTTCTTGGCGACAAAACCATAGCTTGGGCACGATATGTGACACATTGATGAGATAATTCAGGCTCGTTGTCCAGTTGACATTTTGATTTTCCAACTCGTGGTTAAGTTTCCTTTTGAAGGTTGCTATAAAAAAAGATCACTTACGCGGCGAACGATAAAGACATGTCTTTAATGTCACCGTTCACCGTATCAGCTCGCAAATCTTCCAAGCAAGTGTACCAGTCTTGGTCCCATACTCGTAGATTTACTCGAGACAAAGTACTCGTACTCGTACCATATACCAAGTATATTCTACGAGTATGTATAAATAGAGTGAGAGAGACTAGAGCCGGGTATATGTGTTTCGTGTTTGTATCAATAATTCACCGACATAATGTACACGCCGCACCATCGTGTATTATAAGTCTTGGTCTTTTTTTTTTTTTTTTTTTTTTTTGGATGATACATGAGTCTAAACTGGCGCAACGTTTAGTATACGCAGTGTTTCAGGGTTTCTCAAGGTTTATTCAATTAAATTATCCATCGTATTGAAGATTTCCGGCACAAGGCTCGAGCATACTGTAAGATTTTCGGGCGCTGGTTAACTAAGTCACGAAAAAGAAAAAAATTCTTCTATTCTGGTTATAGCCTCTATATCGAACTCAGGCCTCAAATATGGTACGATTTTCGGTTTATTAAAGATGGAAGAGAGTGTCCAACTGTCTATCATGCAGTGCGTAGGGATAGGGTGGTTCATCGTAATCGCATCGATGCTTCAATTGTTTTAATATGCGTGGGATATCGTTACACTGCGAAGCGGCGCCAACTAACACAAGCACACTTTTGCATTCGTATGGATTGTACACCGTCTGAAGAGTCGTCGTCGTCTTGGACATGAAACCAGTACTCAATAGACATGGCCATATTTAGTTTGCGTACAAATATATACGTATGAGATACACTGTACCATAGCTGACCACTGGTCGTAGTATTCATGACACAAGGTATCCGGACTATGTTACATTTTAATCATTAACAACAACAACGGCCAATGCATCTCGATCGAAGCCAGTTTTTTATGAGCTGCGTTAAACGGTAGTTGAGGTTTTTTTTTTTCGATTCGGGCCTAAGATGATGTTATGACTGGGCTCCATCCAAGGACGTGGATCCTGTACCTGTATTTAGGATTTTAGGTGCATATAAGAAGAAGCATTCAAATCAGCATCGTTATTTTGACCTAAGGCTAAAGATGCCTATGCGCAATTTCGTGTGTCCGAAATACCTATACTGCTGGTTGCCAGAGCCATCCAGAGTTTTACTGTAAGATGCCTAGCTATGTTTTAATTTGGAAAATAAAACTGGTTCGTTGTTTGGCAAATGCCTCGTCGTGTGGTTGCAGCGTGCTCTACCTGTTTTAGAAGAACGTATTCGTGAAATTAATCTATTCGTAGTACGTACGCGTATTTCGAGGATGACCTATTTCTTATCAATTATAGGGATACGATATCGATGTGCCTAGGTCAGTGCAACCGGTAATACTGATTGCGAAAATGAACAAATTTCTACCAAATTCTAGAAGAATTAGAAGAATAGGAGGGGGAAATGATGAAGGAAATGTACAAAGGATGATTATAGTTTTTTTTATCTTTCATTTTTTTAAAGAACACTAAAGGTTTTTAATCAATTTTTGGACTTAAATTTTTTGAAAAAACAAAATTTCTCAATTTTTTGAAGAAAAAAACAACTTTTTGAAAATAAAAATACTTACCTAGGTACCTATTTCTCAAATTTTTGGATAAAAAAATTCAGTTTTTTTTTGAAATAGAACAATAGGTATAATTTTTTGAGCTCGTCGTAAAAAACTTTCCAATTTTTTTTATTAGTGGAAAAATGAGTGAAAATTTTCTAAAAAAGAAAATCATTTTTCGAGAGAAAAAATCTCTTAATTGTTTTGTGAAAAAATGCTTGATTTTTTTGAAAAAAAAAACAATTTTTTGTCTCGATTCTTTTGAAAAATAATACAATTTTTCGAGAAAAAAAAACTAAGTGAATTTCTTTTTTTTTCTTCTTTTTTTTTGGAATAAGTACCTAACTGAATAGTTATTCTCATTTTTTTTAAGCAATCCAAAATTTCTCAACTGATAAACAGAGACATTTCACAATTTTTCGAATAAGAACCCCTCAACTTTTTGAGAATAAAAACATTTTTCAAATTATTGGATAAAAAAATTCAGAATTTTTTTAAGTGGAAAAATAGTGAAAATTTCCTAATAAAGAAACTAATTTTTTGAGAGAAAAAATTTCCCAATTGTTTTGAGAGAGAAATCATTTTTTGCCTTGATTCCTTTGTAAAAATGAAATTTTTCGAAAAAAAAACCTATTTGGATTTGTTTAAAAAAGTTTCTCAGATTTTTTGTAAACTTTTTTCCCTTCAACTTTGCCTAAAAATTGATAATGTTTTTTAAATTATTTTTTTAATGTGACCATTTTCATTTTGAGATGTCTTTAATTTCAATTTTTTTCCAGAAAATTTTGATGCACAGCAATTTTCATTTTTTTTTTTTGAAAATTATTACAATTTTTTCTGCTTTTTTTTACCAATAATTTTTGTAACTTCTTTTTGAATTTTTAGCGATTTTATTGTAGGAATAATTTCTGAGAAAATTGATCCTTAGTTCTGAGTTGCATTTTTAATTTTTTTTTTTCCCTTCTTCTTTTCAATTTTTGGTCACTTTTTTGAACTACGTAAAAGTGTTTGAAAGATTTTTTATTGTTCACAAAATCCGAAAGTAAGTTTTCAACAAGATTTTCAAAAAAAAATTGCAAGTCTCCAGAAAAGTTTCACATTTTTTAAAAAACAGAATATTTTGTAGAATTTCAGAAGTTTTTGTAACGAGAAAATTTTTTTAAAAGAATTTTTCAAGAGAATTTTTTTTTTGAAAAAAGTTTTGCATGGATTCTTTTATTTATTTATTTATTTGTATATCTATTTTGAAAAATTGTGAGCTGAAGAAATCTTTAAAATAAACCTTATTTTGGGAATCTCTCCTTGAACGTTTGGTATAGGAACTGCGCAAATTTATTTCTCAAAAAATTAATCAGATTTTTTGCTGATATTTTCATCAATAAGAATGTTTTGAGCATTTAAAAAAAAAAAAAAAAAAAAAATTAAATAATCTAATTTTCACTAAATGTCTTCACAAATTTGATCTGTCTTTATTATCTAATTACGTGCCTATTTTTATTTTTAATTTTTTTTTTAATTTAGCATCATTTTTTAAAATTTTAATATCTTACTTATACTGGTGTTTCAATTTTTTGTCAAGTGACTTTTTTCAAATCCTCATTATTTTCTTAAACAAAAAATTTTCTTCGAATTTTGTTTTGATTTTTTTTTTAAATTTGGAATACCCCAATAAAATTGGATAGGTACTTGGACCTAGATTTTTTTCAAGAATAATTTTAAGAATATTTTTTTCTTCAAAAAATTCATTATTGGAAATCATTTTGAGAAAAGATTTGATTCTCATAAATAATTATAATATTATCTTGAATAAAATTTCCCCCAAATTCTTCCTTGAAAATTTTTTTCAGCATTTTCAACATCAAATATTTTCCAAACTTCTCATTTTTTTTTCAATTTTATTTTAATGCATTTATGAGAGCGATTTTAAAGGAAATAGAAATCAATAGTAAAATCGGATTTTTTTTGTTTTTCATCTTTCAAATTCAAATCTCATCATCCAATCAAATCTCCCACTTAATTATTGAAAATTTCATTCAAGTTAAATATCTCCAAATCGAAATCCATTTTTCTAGTAAAAAAAACACTATGTGAATGACGACACCTTCAAGTCTAGGTAAATTTCCTAACACGATAACAAGACATACATCGTGATTTAGACGCTGAGCTCCAATCAACTCAACCTGTGCTGGAAATTTCTGCTGTAACGTCTTAATTATGAAAACACGACTGTGAAAGGTTGCCCGAGTAGAACTTTCGTTCGTTGCATTCACATTAGAATAATTTTCAGCCTTGTACTATATCGATTGTATGGTTGACATTTTCGATACAATACGTGAAGACAGGAGAGGCACAGGCACAGACGCATAGATTTAGATATATAGCCATACACCTCGCACTTGCTCGCTTCCTAACAAGGGATCATCGACATCTACGCTATATCGTTCGAAGAAATCACAATAAAAGGTGTTTACACACGTGACTCTTTACATAGGGACACATAATACGTACTCGTACGTGTATATGTAATGTACCTGTAGTATAGTTACTAGAACATACGCCAGCTTTATTAGTAAAAAAAAAATCTGTTCATACAGGACAGATTTATCCTCCAGATATACATACAACATCTTTCAGGACATATGTAGCTTCCTTCATTTGTAATAACGTCAACTAACAGATACCTACGTAGGTATATATCGAAATAGAACACCGAAAAAAAATCACACACTTACACACTCGTATGAAGGTGTAGTAGGTAGAGGTACCTAGTACAATGTACAATTTGATACGAGTAAATAAACCTCATAATACTGAAGCTTTATTTTTTTTTTCATTTTCTTTCCGTTCCAAACGTACTACCTCGTATACTTCTGGTTACCATGTTTCGCTTATTAATTACAAGAAGACATCGCCCTAATACACGAATCGATTTATACAAACCAACCTGCCAGACCTGTCGATAAAAGGGGCACCTGATGTACGCGAGCTAGGTAGGCCTATAAACGAATAATGAGAAGAAAAACACGAAACACGAATTATTTAAATTTTTAGTTTGAATTCTTTTTCGTAGTCTATATTTTATGGATAATTTTATGTATTTCTTCTATGGAGAGAAATTTAAAAGAGAAGGCCAGGGCAAGATTATTCTATAAAATGAGAAGGATTTTTTTACTATTTTTTGAACGCATTTTTTTCGTAATTTGTACTTACTAATTTTTCTTTTATTTTCTTTGATCTTTTCTCAAAATTTTTGTTCCAGATTAAAAAAAAATTTTTTTTCCAGAATTAAAACCCATTGTTGAAATTTTTTTTGTTTACTTAATGCTCTAAACTTTTTTTTATCTCACAATTTTTTTCGATAAAAATTATTTTGTGTTGATTAAAAAAAAAGTAATTATTTTTGTTTCAATTTTTGTTCATTATCAAAGGAAGAAAAAAAAATTGCTTGATTTTTTCTTAACTTCAGAAATTTTTTACAAGAATAAGCTTCATTTATGTAACTAAGTACCTATTTTGTTAATTTTTATAGTCCAGTAATTTTTTTTTTTTAAATTTAGATTCAAAATTTTTTTTCTTCTGCTCCAAATTTTTCAAATTTTATGTCTGGACTTGGAAAAAAAATCGTCAATTTTTTTTATTCAATGTTTTGAATTTTGAATTTTTCAACATAGGTGCTTTTTTTAAACCTTAAAATTTTTTGTATAAAATTTTTTCACTTTGATTACGTAGGTAGGTATTTAAAAATTTTCTCAATTCAAAATCTCCTTTTTAAAATTTTATTTAAAATTATTGTAGGTCCTTTAGAAAAAAATACTTACGAGGCTATTTTTTCAACTTTTCATCTGAATTTTGACTGAAAATTTTTCAATGAATAACTATATTTTATGATGGTAGAATTTTTAAAAAAATCAATTTTACCAAATTTTCTGTTCACGACCCCCTCCCCATTTTTTTCTAATTGAATTTAAAAAATAAAAAAAAACGTTTCATTTTTTTTTGGTTAATGTTTTAAATTTTGAATTTTTTAACCTTAATTTTTTTCGTTCTTGAAATTTTTTTCTATCAACATTTTTTGTTTCCAGAACATGTTTTCCTCCCAAATATTTTCTTTTTAAGAAAGTCAAGAAAATAATTTTTTTAAATTTTTTTTTATGCTTCGCTGTGTCCAAAAAATCCGATCTTAATGATGAGTATGAGAGTATCCAATATGTATTCAATTTTATGACTTTTTGCATTTTCGGATTATTTTATGAAAAGACAGAGATGTGAAATTTCATCTCAGCCTAGTGAAGTAGTGACTACCTCTATTATGAGCGAGTAAATTAATTCACGTTTACTACCCTTATATTCACCCATCACGAGTAACTCGATTATTATTAATTTTTTCAAGGGAGAAAGTCAACCATATCGACACTAACAAAATGAAACAAAATTTTTTCAATTTTTTCTACAACCCTTGGTAAATTTTCATCTCTCGGATACTTCAGGGTATCATAGTGGCACACTGGTAAATGAAATTCTCCAAGGAATACTCCATCCAACTCCGAATAAGAGAAAAAAAAATATTATCACCGATATGGTTTGGAAAAAATTGCCCAAGTATTTTTTTTTTATACGAAAAAACGAGTTTAGGAAAAATTCCCCTTGAGATGTGACGCCATGTTAGTGTACAATCAACAATGACGAAGGGCTCAAAACAGTTGAATTTTTAATTGCCGGAGAATAATTTAGAAAATGGTCTCACTCAGGGGGGTAAAAGCAAAAGCTGCCGTACATGGGCGAGTATTGTCGAGGTTTACAGAGTGCGAAACGACATCGAACAGAGGGCGAGCTTTCTAGAACGGAAAGGTAATTTAGTAAATTAGATGTGTTGGGAATTGTGCTCGTGTACACGAGTCGAGAGTCGAGAAGAAGCTGAGAGCTGACGCTGACGAAAAAGATAAGAAACCAGTGCTACGTATTTTTATCTTCGTCCAAAAGAGCACACGACATCGTTGAGTTTTACTCCGATGTATCAAATCCCTCTCGTCCTCTCTGTCGTCTTTATATTGGACCAAGTTGTTGATAAATTAGCCATATTATTAATATGACCATGTGGATTAATCGCGGACTCTGCGCGAAAAAAAAAGAAGTAAAATTTCATTGCCCTGAAGCGCAACATCAAAAGTGTACCAGTACCGTGCGGACGTCCCGTCCAATGCTCAGACAGCTGAAATTTTTTTCAATGTAACGGTTCAGTCGTTCAGTTGGTTGAAGGAAAAAAAACTGTGTTGCACGGTATCGCTCGTGAGCCCCTTGTCGTCTCCATTCATATCACGATGGGTGGGATCTAATCAGCTGGTTCCCACCACGAATGCATTACGAAGTGGGTATGTCATGCGCGCAAAACAACAACATTAATATTATCTGTCTTTCTTTTTCCCTATCATTCAATTTCGCGTTTTAACCAAAGCGTTTCGGCGGTACGATTTTTTACGCTCCGGTCTCGACGACGCGATGTTTAGCTGAATTTGAATTTTTTTCACGTCGACGTCGACTGAGTTCGCGATCGGAAATTTTTTCCAGTGTGGATTCATATACTAATTTTTTATTTTTTCGAAACTGTGCCTAATCATTTTCGCGAGTAAAAAAAATTGTTTTCGGTGTGTGGTGAATTTTTTCATGACTTCAGAAGCATCCTAGGGTAGAAGAGAATTTTTTACGTGAGTATTTATTATTGAATTTGAAAATTCATGTGATAGAAAAATCATAGGCTACGTGTGGTGTTGTGTCGATGAAGCACATGCGAGATGCACATGTTGTTTGTGAGAATTTCGTGCAGTTGCGAGAGTTGTCACGTGCATGTGGTATTTTCATTTGTTTCCTTTAAATTATTGAAAGGTTAATTTCGAGTATTTAGATTTTATTAAGTATTAATTTTTAAATATTTGAAGAAGTTGATTTTTTTTGCTTAACATTGAAAGCAAAAGAATTTGAATTTCCAAGTGGAAGAAAATAATCTAAAATTTTCCTTTGCATTTTTTTTTATATATATTTTTTCCCCATTATTTGAAAACTTTTCCTGGGAATGTTTTTTTTCGCTCTGAAAATTTAATTAAATTGTTTCAAACGTCTAAAAAATAATAATTGGCCATTTTTTTTCAATTCTGAAAGACACGATAATTGAAAGGTATTTTCATCAATTTTGTAAAGTGCCAGGTCAATTAAATTGGAAGAATTCTCCTTTTAAAAATTTTACCAGGCAAGGTCAGGTGCACCATTTGACGTATTTCAAACTCAAATCTTCAGAAAAGTAATTCATTTGATTTTATAGGTTATTTTTCGATTTTTTTGAGAGTAATTCTTTTTTATTTCTTCGGAGTAAAAAAATTTCTATTTTTTTGGAGAAAAAAAATTCTATTTCATTTAAAAACATTTTAGGCATTTTTTAAAAAAAATCAATTTTTCTACAGGAAGTGATAATATTTTTCAACATTTTGAAGAATTTTTTTGCATTTTTTAGAGTATTTTTTGGCAATACTGAACAGTTGAAATCACTGATTAGAAACTAGAAAGTGGTTAACAAGGGATGAGATGGGCTTGGAGAAATATCTTCCAAAATTATCTAAAAGAAAAATAATTAGGTTTATTTGTATTATCAATATGAGAAAATTCAATTTTTTGCACAGTAAGTTGGAATTGCCATTATTGCAATTTTTCAAAAAAATTCCATTATTTGAGTTTGAGATGATTTCTTTTCTAACTACCTTAAGTATTATTTATTCTAAAAGAGAAAAAAAATCTCGTAGGATTCAATTTCATCTTCTTTACCCCACCTTCGCTCACTAAGTATTCCCACTCATCATTTCAATTACAATTTTTTTTAAATTTCCAAAATTTGATTTTTTCTCATTTCATTTTTGGACGATTATTTCCTTCAGTGAATAACAAGATACCTAAATTTTTCCTTAGACCATAGCATTCGATTTTATTCCTTTTACTCCCCCCCCCCTTTAATTCCTATACTCTTCATTTCAATATCGATTTTTCAACAAAAAAAATATATCATTCAAGTTAGCATTTTTTTTCTCCGCCGTTTTTTCAAAGATTATTATTTTCATTTTAGAGGGAGAAAACTTTTCTTGCAGCTTTCAATTTCATCTTCTCTACCTCCTTCCCGACTTTTCTCACTAATAACTTCAATATCTAACGATTTTTCAAGAAAAATGCCATGATTTGAATTTGCTGTTTTCATTTGTTTTGAGCTTTTGACGAATTATTCTATTTTTAAAAAAGGAAATTTTTCTTGCAGCGTTCGATTTCATCCTTTCAAGCCCCCCCCCCCCCCCCCCATCTGTCAATTCTTTCATTAATTTTAGTTTCAACAATGATTTTTTAAAGCGAATCCATATCAATTTGAGTTTGCATTTTTTGTCACATTTATTTATTTTTAAAGAATTATTTTATTTTAGAGAAATAAAATTCTCGCAGAATTCAATTTCGTCTCCATTGCCTCCTCACTCCAGTTCTCTGTCTCATCATTTTCAAAAACGATTTTTCAAAAGAAAAAAGTCATTCACGTTGTTAGGTATTTCATTTTCTTTATTTTTTGACAATTTGATACTTGAGTATTTATGAGAAAAAATTTTCTTATAGAATTTGATTTCATCCTCTTCACCCCCCCCCCCCAATTCTTTTCACTTCGTTCACTCATCATTTCAATAACAATTTTTCAACAAAAAATTAGGCATTCAAGACTTTTTTTCTTTTTTTTGGTATTATTTATTTGAAAAAAAAATCTCGTGAAATTCTATTTTATTCTCTTTAACCCCTCCTCACTTCTCTCATTCATCGTTTAAAAATAATGATTTTTCAAAAAATCAATCGTTTGAGTTTTGCATTGAAGTAACTACCTAATTTTTTTTATTTTTTGACAATTTTATTTATGTATTCATTTTGAAGTAGAAATTTTTTTCTAGAAACAGTTGTTTTCATCATCTTTACCCCCTCTCCTCACTTCGCTTACTCATCATTTTAATAAAGATTTCTTCAGAAAATTTCATTGCTGAATTCTTCGTTTTTTTGACCATTATTCATTTCAGTTACATCATGGAAGGAATTTTTTGTCACAGCATTTTATTTTTCTCCCTTTGCCCCTCCAGTCCTCCGCCCCTGCTTATTACTTCAATTCTGATTTTTCTAAAAAATTTCATCATTCGTGAATTCCTTTTTTCAAAAAAAAATTTTCACACGAGTAACAATTTTTCTGTAATTTTTTTGGAAATTTTTGTTCAAGAGGACGTTGAATAATTCTGAATAATCTCTCTGAAGATACCTCCTCCCTTGATTTTTACTGAATTAATACAGGTGATGACTCTCGAGAAAGATTTTCCATTCGCTTCACCCCCTCCCTCCCCCCCAACTCAAATTTATTTTATTCTTGATTTAAAAATTTTCAAGTTGGGTTTTCTGTTTTGCCAGAATTGAGAAACTTTCGATGCAATTTCGCATTCGTGAAACATATATGAATTTTGTTAAAATTTCAATCTGTGCCATTCGTGGTTTGTTTTATACTTCACACAATCACAAACGTACGCGTGTGAGTCATATTCGATATAAAAAGCTTGCCAAATAATTTTTTAGTTTCCTCTTATCACTGAGAGAAATGTATAGCACGTATTACTATAAATTATAAGTTTTTAGATGAAGTCTAGAAAAATTGTACTTATTACTATAAAATATAGGAATTTTTACTATAAAATGTAGTAAAATTTCCTATATTTTATAGTAATAACTACTATCAAGTGCAATATTCCCAGACTCCATCCAAAAACTTAGAAATTATAGTAAAATTTCACATGTAAATTTCTCTCAGTGTGATTTTTTTTTTTGGTCTATGATTTATTTCCCTAAATCAACAAAATTTCGAATTCGATTCTCTGTCCGAAATTACGAGTAAAAAAGGTCAAATCGTACCTGTTCGAATTTCGAAAAAAATTGTTAGTTGTGAAGCGGCCATTGAGAGCAGGGTGTGTGGTAATTTACATCATCACGATCGCAGCACGTGATCAAATAAAAAAAGAGCAAGAAAGTTGGTTGCATGGTTTAGTTTGTACTTTCGGTGTTTAGCACACAATTCGATTCGTCACTGATGGTAAAAATTTATGTACTTTTTTTTGAACATTTGCCGCACTACGGTTGGCTCTGAAAGTCTGTAGTGTATTTACTAGGGTGGAATGATTTTGACTTTTTTTCGAAAATCGAAACAGCCTACGGCACAAAAGTTGTGTTTTGGTGTCAAAATGACGTGGTAAAAATTTGAGCCCTCTCGGTCAATATTAACACATGCTTCAGGGGGTCCAAAGTTTTCAAATTTCAGTAAAATTTCTCATATAATAAAAATTTTTTTTAAGAAAATAAACAATTTTTCAGAGGTCTAGTCGATGGTAGGGGTCCTCTTGGTGACCTAGAACCCGGTCATCCATCAAAAAATTGCATAAAAGTATAAACAGGGGTTTCCAAAAATCCACATTTTTGCATAATTACACCAAAATCAAGAAATGCGCGAATATTTTTATTTTTTGAGATATGTTGCATATTTTGAGGTTTACATATTTGAAAATATCTTCAAAATGAAAGGGAAGTCCCATCACCACCACCCCTCCATAGAAAATGGGACATTTTGCTATGAAAACTTTGTCCTGTGTTTTTTAATGAAATTACTCATTTTACCTACTTTGTATTAGGGCAAAGTGAAAAAATTATCACTCTAATTACTATATGCATGATAGCGGTTCATTTTGTGTTGAAAACATCCCATCAGAATATTAGACTCCTTCCTCAAAGGCGCAGGGCGTTAGGGATCCTCAAAGTGGGGCCAGTTTTGGAAAAACAAAGTTTTCATGGCAAAATGTCTCATGTTCTATGGAGGGGTGGTGGTGATGGGACTTCCCTTTCATTTTGAAGATATTTTCAAATATGTAAACCTCAAAATATGCAACATATCTCAAAAAATAAAAATATTCGCGCATTTCTTGATTTTGGTGTAATTATGCAAAAATGTGGATATTTTGGAAACCCCTGTTTATACTTTTATGCAATTTTTTGATGGATGACCGGGTTCTGGGTCACCAAGAGGACCCCTACCATCGACTAGACCTCTGAAAAATTGTTAATTTTTAAAAAAAAAATTTTATTATATGAGAAATTTTACTGAAATTTGAAAACTTTGGACCCCCTGAAGCATGGGTTAATATTGACCGAGGGGGCTCAAATTTTTACCACGTCATTTTGACACCAAAACACAACTTTTGTGCCGTAGGCTGTTTCGATTTTCGAAAAAAAGTCAAAATCATTCCACCCTAGTATTTACCTACTCGAGGCTTTGACGATGGTGAAAAATTGAAAAATGAAAATTCGATTTATTGTATACGATGGAAAATGTATCTACATATGATGAATACACTACGACGTATAATTTACATGGCATTCGTATACGTACGTTCGTATTACGAAAAGTAAATTTTTCTCTCTCAATTTTGCACCTTATACGTTTGAAAAAATATTTTCTAAAATTAATCAATAAATAAATAAATCGTCATCGTCGTTCATTTTTGAAAGAAATTAATTTTTCAATATCTCCTACCCCTTATGTACTTCAAATACCATATTTTACACCCCACTGTAACTACGACGATTGGCGAATGTACTCGAAATCAGCGTCTATTTGTAAAGCAAGGCTTTAGTAAACTGCATCTGGATAAGGATATGGAAGAAGCACTTGTGTGAAAATGTATTGTCGCGTGTGCATCGAACACCATAGAGATTTTTACACAAGGGATAGAGCAATTGGACGCGCGTCGCGGGCTCATCTTTTTTCCCCCTTTCTAAGAGGGCGAATATTTTTTCAATTTCGTATACGCAGAATGCAGATAGATGGCTTAAAATATGGCGATGGCGTAGGACATGGCGAACACTTACGCAGCTCACACAATCTGAGGAACCTGTGCCCAGAGAATCCGGATCCGGAGCTGTAAAAGACACCTCGGTAAATTTCTTTGCACCCTTAGGAGGTGTTGGGATGATAGGAAGGTGAGGGAGGGTACATTCTGCGCACCATTGGGTAATTATAAGAAACGAAAGAAGAAAAAAAAAATCGTCAACGAAATCGAAGCTCTGCGGTGTGCGTAAGGAATGCGTAATAAATTTTTGGCTCGATATGAAGGGTGCTGCATACCGTTTTATTCCGTCCCCCGCCATCTTAATTAATCGCAATGTCTGGAATTTGTTTTGTTGCGGTATAGGAAAGTGGGAAATTTTGGGATATTTGCGCTGTATCTGCGAATAAACCAAGAGAGAAGTATTTCTTCGATATTTTGTACGTTGCGTTCCGTACCGAGCTACGTCATAAAAAGCAACTTTTTTAAATGTACTTCAAGGTAAACGCCATCTCGAGATCGGCGCAGTCCTATTTGACTCTGTTTTGTAACGTGGTACACAGTACACACGGTGACGAAGACGGAAAATATTCGATTTTTCCCTTTCTTTATCAATTTTTTTGCATATTGCATATTAAAAATATCCACACCGAGATAGGTTTGGAAAAAATCCATTCTTGGTGCCAAGTTTGCGCTGATCAATGTCATAATAATGCCAGCGAATACGAGTAAAACGTTATGTGCGATATTACAAATTTACTTACGCGGTACGTGCAACGATATAGTTGTATACGATGAATGTTTATTTTATATACCTACCGAGTTCATACATTGTACACGTGGGTGTAGTTCTTAGGGGGTAACCAGGATGTGGTTAATGTTTACGCGAGCTGGTAATCTTGGTAGACTACAGAGTGACCTCAATTGCATCTTTATTCGATGATGTGTTTATCCTCTATGGTTGCTTTGCTTCGTCCGTATGTATATGGCTACTCTAACTCCATGTGCGAATTGGATGCTTGAGATGTTTATATGCGTGATACTGATAACTGATAAATGTTTACCAAAGAGGTATCAGCACGTTGCCAGCCCCTGGAGGTAAATGAAAGAAGCTGATGTGGTGGATGAGTGAACGTGTTTGAGACTTTTTTTTTTTTTAGGTTCTATACTGAATCTGAAATCGTCAAATTTGTGTTTTTCTTTCGCAAATAAGTATTTTTAAATTTTTGGGAAATTTTCCCTGATTGCTTAAATTTTTTTAATGCATTTCAAATTTTATATAAAAAAATAGAAAATATAGATTTTGGAAAGAAGCAACCTGAATGATTTTTTTTCTCACAAACTCGATCAAGAACTTGATTTTTAACAATTTTTTATTTCAAGTTGATTTCTTGGATTAATTATTATCAATGATTAATAAAGGGTGGATTATTCAATCATCAGAGAGTCAGAAAAATCAGCTCGTGCGTGGTCAGTTCAATTTAGTTTAGCCAGTTTCAAAATGATTTTTTCCCTCAAAATATTGATGATTTTTTTTTCTCTCAAAGAATTGAAGATTATTTTTTCTTCAAAAATTGATGATAAATTGATAATTTTTTTCAAAAAATTGTTAAATTATTTCTTTTAAAAAATTATTAATATTTTTTTTAATTGATGATTATTGTATTCAAAAAATAGATGTTTTTTTTTTTTTTTAAATGATGATTTTTTCCAAAAAAAAAAATTATGATTTTTTTCTAAAAAAATTGATGATTCATTTCCTCAAAATATTGATAATTTTTTTTCTCAAAAAATTGATAAATTGTTTCTTTCAAAAAATCAATGGTCATTTTTTTAAATTGATGATTTTTGCATTCAAAAAATTGATGATAGCATTCTTTTTAAAAAATTATTGTTTTTTCCCTAAAAAAATTATTGATGATTTTTTCCTTTAAAATGTTGGTGATTTTTTCTCAAAAAAATTGATAAGATGCATTTTTCCTAAAAAAAATTGATGCTTTTTTTCCTAAAAAAATTGATGCTTTTTTTCCTAAAAAAATTGATGATTTTTTTCTCAAAAAATTATTGATTTTTCCCTCAAAATATTGACGATTATTTTCCTCAAAAAATTTATGATATTTTTTTTTCAAAAAATTGGTAAATTGTTTCTTACAAAAAATTAATGATCACTTTTTTTAAATTTATGATTATTGTTCCTATTTCAAAAAATTAATTATTTTTTTTCCTTTAAAAAATTGATGATTTTTTCGTAAAACATTGATGATTTGATGATTTTTTCCTTAAAAAAATTGATTAGGTAGGTAATTATTTTCCTCAAAAAATTGAATGATTTTTTTCAAAAAATTAATATTAGGTATTCATTTTTTCCAAAAAATTGATAATTATTTTTCCAAAAAAATTCTCAAGAAGATTGAAGATTCTCTCCTCTTCTCAAATAATTTAAATATTAAAAAAAATTGGTTCTCTTTTTTTTACAAAAAAAAAATTAATTTTTTTAGGAATTTTTACTTTGATCAAAATGGGAAAAAAATGCACCAAAATCTGACAGATTTTTTGCAAAAAAAATTTTAAATTTTGTTAGGTAGAAATTTTTCAATTTCCAAAAAAAACTAAGATTCTCCCAAAATTGAAGATTTTCCTCCCAAAAAAATTAAAGGCGTTTTCACTCAAAAATATTGAAGAATTTTCTTTTAAGAAAATTAAATTTTTTTCTCTAAAAAATTAAAAAAATGTGTACCTACTCCAAAAGTTGTAGATTTTTTCGCTCAAAAAATTGTAGATTTTATTTAGGTAGATATTTCTAATAAAAATGAAGATTTTTTTTCTCCAAAAAACCGAGAGGGTATTTTTTTTTTTAAAAAGAGAAATTTTTTGACGCTCACTCAAAAAAAAAAATTGAGGTGTTTAATATCGCATAAAAATTCAGAAATTTTTCTCCTTGAAAAAGAAATATTTTTTTCTATCCCTTTGAAATATTTTTATCTCTTACTTTTCAGGGTACCTAGACTTACGAGGGATGAGAGGGAGAGAGTAAGAAGGTACCTACACATAATTTTGGTTAATAAATTCAATTCAACTCTTCTGCAATCTTCTCAAGTTAGTTTTTTTTTCAAATTATGCAATTTTAAATTAGATTGTTAGGTAAGAACTAAGAAGTTAGGTAGGTATTGAAACTTGGGAGTAGAAAAATAAAGTACTTAGTAAGTACATGGAATCGTCACTCCATCCTTGAAAATCTTAAACCAATAAACTATTAACCTCGAAAATTTCTAAACTCGTGGTGAAATTTCTCGCAAGCCTTTTATTCATTCGCGAAAAAGCCAACATTCACACAACAAAATTTTCCCAAACTCGAATTCGTACTCTTGCGCTTGGAACCCGAATAACATTTTAATTTACTCAATTGGCTCGTCCCCAACAAAGCAATTTTCCACAAGTTTATAAATTTCTTCACGGTACGTAATTTTAAGCCGATTATACTCGTACGCGTCTCACAACCACATCTCTTCGTATTGTTCAAAATTCCTCGTATATCGCTTAGCTTCTTCCAAAATCGAGTCTTCAAACAAAAAGAAAAAAATTTCGGTCGCCTCAAAAACGACGGTAAAATTTTCGTCTAATGCCATCGAAACGATAAAAATCGAAAGTTGGTCGTTTTTTTTCAGTCTGGAAATTATTAGACGTCGTGGGATTTTTATACGCGTTCGCTCGCCACCAACATTCTCACAAGCGCATTTTTTTCACGTTTTATTACGCGCGACATGAACGATGAAAAATTCCGCGCTCAAAACCTTGACTGGTGTTTCGAAATATTCCAACTATTTTTACAAGTTTTATTTTCGGTTCCAGTATGCGTATGTACCTGTACGTATGTGCGCGTATCGAGACCCACAGAAGGGGGCTGGCAGGTGACAAATACTCCGATGATTGTCGATATTTGAAAAATTTGTCTCCATTACGAATCCGCGGCCACTGTTGGTATTTTGTTTACGTAATTTTTCTCTTCCAAGTTTCACGCAGTGTCCCATTGTCAAGGTGATCACGGTGACGAGGACCTGGACAGGGAAATTGTCGCACGCGAGGACGTAGAGCTATGGAAGCCTCTTTTAAAACGAGTGGATCGCCGCAGTACTGTTTGTTTGGCATCGTCGAAAATTTATGCAAGTCCAATACTACATAGACACTTTATTTTCAAAATTGGAGGAGAGGTAGGGGTCCAATCGAAATTTTTGTAATAATCAAAATTATTCCTAGGATCTCAAGCTACAACTTTTGTTTGAACATTTTTTGAATTGGGCCCCTCCCTCCACAACCATTTCGCATAACACACTGAAAATACTAATTAAAAATTAGATGAGTGATTGAAAAATTTTTCAAATAAAAGTTGTAGATTATGATCCTAGAAATAATTTTGGTTATTATAAAAATTTTGATTAGACCTTCCCCTTCCCTCCAATTTTGTATAATATGACTTAAATACTTATATTATTAAAAACTGGTGGAGGTAAGGGTCCAATTGAAAAAATTTTCAAACAAAAGTTGTAGTTTGAAATCCTAAGAACAATTTTGGTTATTACAAAAATTTCGATTGGACCCCTCCCACCACTCCAATTTTTAATATCAAGTGTCTGCGTATGTTAGTATTGGACTTGGTAAATTTTTGGTGGTGCCTCCATTCGTCTTTTAAGTTGGTATAAATGGCTTATCTGCGTTATATACGTACGTAGTCGACAATTTTGTTTTTTTCATATATTTTCGAAATCAGTTCAGAAGGAATAAAAAAAACCAGTCGTAAGTTATGCACTATCGGTTTCTTGCGGAGCGATAAGACACATAGAGACGAGGCAAAAACATACGTTGATAAAATTACCGTTTTTAAATTTATCGCTGCGCTATGAATTATGGTAGGTTTAGGCGATGAACCCCATCAGACCATGTGCTACGTACTTAGGACGTATCTACGTACGTACCGAGGACCTATCAGCGGACCACAGAGGATCAGGTCGAAGGGCAGTAATCCAAGCTGCGATGCTCGTGTACCTACCCACGACATCGGAGAAATCTCTTTGTATGGTGCAAATGTACTTTGTATCTTGTTTTTCCGGCACCTCTGCTAATCTTTCCGCCGACAATATCTTGATCGATGCATTTTACCGTATCGTACATCGCACAAGACACGTGTACTCGGTAATTCACCTTTTCTTTACTATAAACAAAATAGAAGAAAAAAAAAATCGTGTACTAATTAAATGGAAAATGAACTCGATGATAAGGCCAGATATGCCAGATGAAGAAACATTGTATTATTATTATTTTTTTATCGCTGATGTAATAGTATTTTTCTGGCGCATACTCATTCGTTGTCTTTATGAATTTCCTAATCAGTACGATGGTCAATTTGGCGATATTATTCGAGGTAAAATTCTGCTACGATCACGGTACGATCAGTTCCAGTCATCGTGATGATCGAGACAGAGACCAAAGTATTCGTATAGTGATATATCTCGGGCAGATCAGAGAGAGAGAGAGAAAAGACAGAACACCAGTCTCGTAAATTTGAACGAAAAATCGTAAAAAATTCTGTATCAAGGTCGTAAGCTCGACAATGTTTCGTGAATTCGACCAAGTAGCGGTATATAGCGAATGGTAATTTCGAGTAATTAAAATAAATCATTCGTCGTCGCAGTGTGTCTCTTTTCGTAGGTATTTAATTTGCATAAAATTTTCGCCAATGGTCTACCATAGACGTTTATTGCCCCCTTTGGCTTTCGAATCCACGTATCTCCTATTTCTTTTACTCGTATACCTACCTATATAAAAAGGAGAACTGAGAAGGTTGGATGAACGATCGACGATGGTAGCTCGAGTATACTCGTAATTTGTTACTTATTAATGAATTTTTTTAATAATGAAATTTATTAAGTAACTATGCATATAGCGGGTCGAGATGGCCAGCAGCGTGTTTTTTTTTTTTATTTTTTTTTTATTAAGTTCTATTAATACGAGCTGTGTATTCGAGGTGTGGTCCCATGGAACCGATCGAGAATGGTAGTTTTGTTACCTTGATCGTGATTGTACTCGTATGAAAATGTATGTACCTATATAGTTAGGTACATGGAGTGTATTGTATGACGTTCAGGCGTTCCTCATCGACGAAGAGTATCCGGGAATGTGTGATGGCTCTGGGTGTATGGACTCGAGAATTTCACATATTTTGAATAAACTCGGTTTCGTTTAAAGGTAACATTTTTTTCATTGTTTTGTCTTAATCGGGTATGCGATTTTACTTTCGATAAAATTTGAAGTTTGCATTGAGAATTTTTGATTTTTATACTTTCTTGTGAAAAAATATTGTTGAAGAATTGCAATGATTGATCAAATATTTCCAATTTTTCCGTTGAAAAAATTCCCCTCCAGCCACCCCAGCAATAAAAATTACTGTCTTCCTCTTTGAATCGTACGTAGGTATTCTTGAATATTTTCCTTTGGCAAATTTTTGAAACAAAAAACATTAGGAAAGTACGAGGTGCGAATGTGTAAAAAAAATTTTAATAAAAAAAATTTAAGAGGATATGCGAGTCGGAAAATATTTGTATTTTTTTGACTTTCAAAATAGAAAACTACAACAAGGAAACATTGCAATCACTGGGAAAAACAATTTTTTGGTAAAATTTATAAAAATTAATTTTTCAAATTAAAATACTTACACTGAAAAAAATGAATTCTCAAAAACCGTAATGAGTCTGGGTAAAACACAGTAAAATTAGGATACGTCGCCAATTTTAGAATCATTCCGGTGAAAAACAAAAAAGATTCAGTTCTATTCCAGAATGATTACGGAGTACCTAGAAGAGAAAAATAGTTGATAATTTCTTGAAACTTTTTTTTTTTTTTTTTTTTTTTTTTTTTTTTTAATTAGGAACCAATAATTTTTTTCAATCAGAAAAAAAATAGAAAATTATTCAACTTCTCCCCTTTTTTTAAAAACTATGTTTCTATTTACCTATAGGCAGGCCCAGATTTAGAGGGGGGGCAGCGGGGCCATGGCCCTGGGGCCCATCATCAAAAGGGGCCCTTCACTGAAAAGGGGCTACCGGCAGATCACTTAAAAATTGAAAATTACAGTTATTACGCGGGTATGCAAAGTACGGACGCTCAGATGGTGAAAAGATATTTCATACTGATTTTCATAACTCTCGTTCAAATTAAACGACACGCATCAAACGCAGTCAGCTGTTTTCGCCGGTTTTATCGGAGTGGCGCCAGACGTGTATACGAATATCTACCCATGCGCACTTTTCGTCGCATAAGTTACGTGATTTTTAACACAACTCAAAATTATCACTCAAGAAACCCTAAAGTTGTACAGGTAAAAAAAACAAAAAAATGCAAATTCCGCAAAAATTAAAAAAAAGTGCAAAATTAGCTCGAATTGGACGAAAATTGATAAAATAAAATGTTTTCACTCATAAATTCAAATTTCCACAAAATTGCTATTTTTCACAAAATTAATACTCGAGAAATCTTAGAGTTGCAGGGTTTAAAAAAAATGCAAAGTCAGCAAGAATTGAAAAAAATTGCAAAATTAGCTTGAAATGAACAAAAATTAATTGAATAAAATTTTTCCACTGATAAAATTTTGATTTCAACAAATTGACGACATTTTTCTCAAAATTATGACTCTAGAAACCTTATATCGGGTTGAAAAAACGAAAAAAATTCAAAATCAGTATGAATCCCTATTTTCAATTTTTTCAAACTTGTATAAAAAGTTTTCCATGTAAATTGTGAAATTCTACCTAATTGAATTAATTTTCAGATTTTTCATCGAAATTGTTCTGGTTTTTTTTTCAATTTTTTATTTAAACTTTCCTAATAATTTTCATCGATTTCATTTCTATGCCTAGATTTTCCAAGTGAATCGCGGATTAGATTTTTTTCAAATCGTTCATCTTGATTTTCTTCCAAATTTTTTCAAAACTTTTCATTGAAATTTTTTTAAAAAAAATGGTTGATGAACACTTTCCCAAATAGAATGACACTTAACGTAAGTAAAACAAATATGATGTGTTTTGGATCAGGGGTGCAAAATTTAGATATACAAGTACCAGTCAAAAAAGTAAATTGCTTGAAATTTTTAGGGGTTCACATAGAGTCTCAATTAGGCTAGAACACTCATGTGGACCAACTTTCTGGAAAACTTTCTTCAATAAATTTCCTCTTATGGCAACTAAAAAATTTGGTAAATTTACAAACACTGAAGCTAGCATATTACGGATTATTCCAGTCCAACATGGCGTATGGATTAATATTCTGGGGAGGGAATACAAAATTTGGTGATGTTGAGTTCCGAAAACGACATACTTCGCGAATTAAACTTTGACGATCTAATTGAAAGTTTCGCTATTAAAAAATCTCGACGCGTGTCTTTAATTTAGAATTAATTATTAAGTTTGATTTTATTAGTATTTACCTAAGAAATAAAATGAAAACGTGTACTTCAATTACTGCGATGGGGGGGGGAGGGGATTAAAGAGGCAAGAGGGCCTTCAGTAATTATATGGTCCTGGGGCATTTTTTTTCCTAAATCCGGCCCTGCCTATAGGTATTTAGGTATTTTTAATTTTTTTTTAAATTTCAAATTTTTCATTATTAGGTATTTAAATTTTTATCCCGAGCAGCACAATCGACAAATTATCGAAATAAAAAATCGACAGAATATCGAATTCGATAAAGTGTCGCGTTAGTTCCGCCTAAATCGTGAAATTATCTTTCGATATATAGATAGATTATCGACGAATTATAGTTAGCAAAAATTTCGAGATTATAGTAAGATATTTTTTCGATAATATATCTATAATATCGAGAGATAATTTCACGATTTAGGCGGAACTTTTGCGACACTTTATCGAATTCGATATTCTGTCGATTTTTTATCGATTTTTTATTCCGATTTTTCGTCTTTTGCTAGCTTTTTTCTATAATTAAAAATCATTAATTAGCATAATTAATACATTAAACTATGCCTAAACACATTATTCATGTTACGGTAAGAGGATCATTTCAGAAAAAGTCAAAAAAAATTATAAAAAATCTGCCACCCGTGGGGCTTGAGCCATCTACCTCCTGCATGGTAATCCTCTTCCTTAACCACTATGCCATACCTTATCGTTGAGGAATTAGCAATAAAACGCTTATAATAGGCAGTTTAGTACTTCCAGACGACGTGTTGGACTTGGAAAAATTTTCACCAATTTGGAAATAATTTCAAATATCGTCACAAAATCGTTGAAAAATCGTTCGACAAATTTCAGATTATTTGTCGATAATGTAGTTTCAAATATCGCCACAAAATCGTTGAAAAATCGAATTCGAGGAATTTCATATTACGTGTCGATAATATAGTTTCAAATATCGTCATAAAATCGTTGAAAAATCGAATTCGAGAAATTTCAGATTACGTGTCGATAATAAAGTTTTAAATATCTTCACAATATCGTTAAAAAATCGAATTCGAGAAATTTCAGATTATTGGTCGATAATATAGTTTCAAATATCGTCACAAAATCGTTAAAAAATCGAAATCGAGAAATTTCATATTACGTGTCGATAATATAGTTTCAAATATCTTCACGCAATCGTTAGAAAATCGAATTCGAGAAATTGCATATTATGTGCCGATAATATAGTTTCAAATATCTTTACAAAATCGGTAAAAAATTGGATTCGATAAATTTAATATAATCTGTCGATAATATACCTAGTTTCAAAATGTCGTCAAAAAATCGGTAAAATATCGAAGTCGAGAAATTTCATATAATCTGTCGATAATATAGTTTTAAATATCTTTACAAAATCGTTAAAAAATCGAATTTGATAAATTTAATATTCTTTGTCGATAATGTAGTTTCAAATATCTGCACAAATCGGTGGAAAATCGGAATCGATAAATTTAATATTGTTTGTCGATAGTATCGTTGACGAATATCGTCATAAAATCTTAATAATATCGAATTCGATAGTTTTTAGATTTTTTGCCTATGAAGTTGTACCGATAAATCTTTATAATATCGTGAGAACATCTATAGATTTTCAAACGATTTTTTATCGATACGTTTCATCTTCCGATATTATCGATCGAGTGTGCCGCTCGGGATATCCAACTTATCTAAAAATTTTACAAGTTTTTCTCATTTAAAGAAAATATAATTTTGAGTTATTTGATTTTGTAAAACATAAGAAAAAAATTACAAAATAATTTATTCAAGTTTTTTTTTTTTAGTTTTTCAATTTTTTTTTATCATTTTTAAGAAATCTTAAATTTTAAATACTGTATACCTACTTACTTAATTTATCTAAAATTTCTAATAATAATTTTTTCAAATTTGGAAAACAGTAATATTGAGAAATTCTGAAAAAAACTGAGGTGACATTTTTTTTTTCGAGAATAATTTTATCTAGAATTTTTTCAACATTAAAGAAAGTGTTTCAAATTTTTCAAATATTAAAATTTTCAACTTAATACTTATTCTCCGGTCGAGTTAATTTTCGATGATTTTTTTTCCTCGTACGAGTACCTAAGTATAATAATTTCTCGTCAAAATAAAAAACAATGTCAAGACACACGTACTATGTTAGATACTTCTAAGTATACATATCCCGTTTGCTCAACGCACACAGATCTACTCCATCAAGCCTCTAAACCGCGCGTGAACATACAACACACAATTTATTCATTAGTCTAGTTTTTATATACTTATCGACAGCGCGGAATTAAAATTACATCGGGCTAGACCACCGCTCCGCATAGTCGTATTATGGATAAAAAAAAATTTCGAACTAAAACTTTCATTACCGAATTAAAAAGCCAATTAAACATCCAACCCACGAATACCGAAATTATACCATATACCGTATAATTAGAGCGTTCATCGTGAAAAACTAATTACCGGGTCCGAAAAATACTACATAAAACGAGTAAACACGCCTCGCGACCAACCAACGTCCTGAACAGATTCGTGCTCTATGAGTAGATATACGAGACGCGAAGTACAGATCGAGTATTCGAGCAAAATGGCAAATGGTCGGGTATATGATTGTGAAATCACTACTTTGTATACTCGTACATCCGTCGTCAATAGGGGGCGAAGGGCTGGAGGAGAGCAAAGTGTGGGTATGCAGAATTTATACATAAACGACCAATTCGAAATTTTACATGTTTTTTGAATTAGGTAGGTAATCGAAGAACCTTTTTTTTGGTGAAATTTCACTGTATAGGCTGAGGGATGATTACAGGGTATTTTGAGTTTATGGAATTTATTGTGCAGCTGGTCTGGTTAATAGGTACCTAGGTAGGCCTACATATGCATCACATTGGAGGACATACAGGGTGTTCTGCAAGGGAATGTGAAACTGAGCAGCACTATAACAAAAAACTTTGTGTACACTGGGTGCTTATTTAAATTTTGAAGGGCATTGGTCCGCCCAAAATTTCTAAATTATGTTAAAAATGCAAGAAACTGGTTCAACTTTTTGAGAGGAATAAAAAAAGTTATGTGAAAATTTTTTCTATCTTTGAAAACAAAGGCGCTACAGAGCTTTAAAAAATGTGTTTTTTGGGAAAACACAGTGTTTCATAAAGTTTGAAGCTCTGTAGTACCTTCATTTTCAAAGGTAGACAACTTTTTTAAATAACTTGTTTGATTCCTCTCAAAAAGTTACACCAGCATCATGTATTATTTTGATGAAATTTTGCCATTTTTATGTCTTTTTAGTGCCCCTGAATAAATGTAGGAGTATGCAATACTTTTGGCAAGAATTTCTCATTGCTATAACTCCTTCAATTTCGAAGATAGGCATCCCATTGTGCTTGGAGATATTTTTCAGTTTGCTAAGTGCGATCCATTACCAGCTACAGAAAATTTTTTAAATGAAGTGTTGCAAATTCATTTTGCTTGAAAAATAGCAATTTTGAAAGCTCTTTAGCTCCTTCATTTTCAAAGGTAGAAAATTTTTTCAAATAACTTTTTTTGTTCCTCTTACAAAGTTTCACCTGCCTTGTGTATTGTTTTGGCAGAATTTTGCCATTTTTATGTCTTTTTAGTGCCCCTCAATAAATTTAGGAATGCAATACTTTTGGCAAGAATTTCTCATTGCTATAACTCCTTCAATTTCGAAGATAGGCATCCCATTGTGCTTGGAGATATTTTTCAGTTTGCTAAGTGCGATCCATTACCAGCTACAGAAATTTTTTTAAATGAAGTGTTGCAACTTCATTTTGCTTGAAAAATAGCAATTTTGAAAGCTCTTTAGCTCCTTCATTTTCAAAGGTAGAAAATTTTTTCAAATAACTTTTTTTGTTCCTCTTACAAAGTTTCACCTGCCTTGTGTATTGTTTTGGCAGAATTTTGCCATTTTTATGTCTTTTTAGTGCCCCTCAATAAATTTAGGAATGCAATACTGTTGACAAGAATTTCAATGTTGCCATAACTCCTTCAATTTCGAAGATAGGCATCCCAATGTGCTTAGAAATATTTTTGAATTTGCCAACTGCTATCCACGGCCAGTGTTAAAAAATTTTTTGAATGCAATGTTGCCAATTTATTTTGCTTGAAAAATAGCAATTTTAAAAGCTCTTCAACGCCTTCATTTTCAAAGATAGACCATTTCTTCTAATAACTGTTTTTGTTCCTTTCACAAAGTTACACCTGCACTGAAAAAAATGAATTTTCAAAAACCGTAATGAGTCTGGGTAAAACACAGTAAAATTAGGATACGTCGCCAATTTTAGAATCATTCCGGTGAAAAACAGAAAAGATTCTGTTGAACTCCGGAATGATTACGGAGTTCAACTGAATCTTTTCTGTTTTTCACCGGAATGATTCTAAAATTGGCGACGTATCCTAAATTTACTGTGTTTTACCCAGAATCATTACAATCCATTTTTTCAGTGTGCTTTGTGTAGTGTTTTGACAGAATTTTGGAATTTTAGTGTCTTCTTAGTGCCCCTCAATAAATTTAGGAATGCAATACTTCTGACAAGGATTCCTCGTTGTCATAACTCCTTCAATTTCTAAGTTAGGCATTCCAACGTGATTATAACTTTTTTGAGGTTTCCAAAGTGCTGTGAATCGCAACGAGAAAATTCTAAAAATCTGATAATTTTTTTTTTTCTCAAAAAATCAGGAGATTCAGAAGAAATGAATTTCTATGAAAATATAGTTAGAAGAATAGATTCAGAAGTTCATTTTACTTTATTTTTTATTTTTTCATGAGTCCAATTTTCATTGGAAAAATACATTAAGTGAAAAATGAGCCGAAGAAATTGAAAAAAAAAACTATTTTCGAATCACATTTTACAAAAATTTGGAGATTTTTTTGAAAAAGTTGACTGCAAATCAGGAGCTCTTGCTGAAAATCAGTAGAGCCTTGAAAAAGTAGGAGATCTCCTGAAAAATCAGGAAGGCTGGCAACCTTGAATCGAATCAGCAAAATTGAAAAAAAATTGAATCCAGTGTTACCAATTGTTTTGTTTAAAAAATAGCAATTTTCGAACCTCTGTAGCTCCTTTATGTACAAAGATAGGCATTAGTTGTTCATAATTTTTTTTATTAGTGATTCTGAGTTATATTCAAATTACGAGTTGTAACTTTTTTCCTCCTGAACACCCTGTATAAAAATACGAAGACTTTTGTACGTACATGTTATTCGCTGCACTCGAAACGTATAATTATATTTAATTTTTCATTATTAATTTTCTCTCCACCCCCCCTCAATTGCTTCGTTTTCGATAACGTAGTACCTATATACAGATGATAATAATTAATAGTTTGAGCAACAACTGTATAAATAAGTAGCTGTAATACGCGTTCGGCGTTCGTATAGCAGTTGAAAATAAAATCCAGGAGTTCTTAAATCGCGTTCCAAGTCGAACGATTTAGAGAAAAAAAAACTCGTACTAGGCGACATGCCATCGTCAGCAGCGTCACCATCGAAGGTTAAACCCTACCAGGAAAATTTTTCCGACGATGTAACCGGGTTAGAAATATTTCGTGTATGGAGACAATCCATCGTCGAAATTTATTACGACGAGGTGGTTCAAAAAATAATTTTAAAAAGAAAACAGCCGCGAATGAACTTATTTTTTACCATATTTTGTCCAATGACAGTACATTAAACGAGTAATTATGTTATTTTGTTTCGAGCCGACATCACACATACGCGTATTTATCGAGGTTAAATATCGCTGGGATATGAGCTCTGGCTTTTTATCCTGTCGAAGAAAAAAAAATCGCCGAAAAAATCGTGCACACGAAGAGCGACGAAGGCGGATAAGACACGACGCAGCATCTCGCACATAGCACACGATATCTTCTATGGAGAGAAGGAAAGGGCACTGCGAGCCTATGCCTAGGCTGGGTCGCTGAGTACCTACAGAACCACTGATTCGAGACTCGAGTATCAGAGTATTATAAAGCGAAGCCTTTAATTATTAATAACGCTTTCAGTGTGGTCTTCTTGTAAAGCCTTCCATCTCTCGTGATCTAACCGCGAGAAAGACAGAGACCGAGTTTACATAACGTAGTAACCAATTATTGGCAAAGGAGTGCTCTTTCCGAGCCATTGGGGAGGCTTGTGCGGGGTCAGGGGGGTGCAATAGTTCCTACACATCGTCATTGTAACGACAATGAACACCTACGATAATTTATACAGCTGCATCTTTCATTTCAAACTTCGCTGCCTTGTTTTATTTTTATTGTATTCGAATATAGTCGAATATAAATTAATCTGACTCTGTATAAAAAGGGCCTCGATCCACGTGCTTGGATACATAGTTTGATATGAAAAATTACGACGAGACTGAATTCAAATATCCACGCGAACCAACAACCGAATGGCATAGTTTTGCAATGTCTTTGCTATGGATACAAAATGTGAAGCTATAAAGCTGAACCTTAAACGTTCCATGTAATTACATAATACGAGTAATTTTGATCGGAGTAGTTCTCTGTGTGTCTCTGTCTTTCGTATTTCGAATTATAGAGAAACTGAGAAGGAGATGTAAATTCTTATTTTTTTTTGTAACCAGTTCGAAGGCTCCCAACGGTGTTTTTTATTTGTTGCTGAGATTCAAATTAGGCCATCCCACTGGTAGCGATATGTTTTCATTTGTAGGTTGCCAGTGTAGATTGCAATCCTACATGCAACTGTGTGGATCAGATATCAGATGCAGAACGGTAGCGAGTTTGAGTGAGATGAGAAATAGGTGCGAATTTGTGACGATTATTGATATTGAATAATTATAATAAAAATAGATGAAATAAAATTAATTGATCTAAAAATTGATGAAATTCCATTTAAATGTAAAGAAAACATAATAAAATTACCTTTACTTTTGTGAAGAGAAGAATGACTTTTCTCTTGAAAAAGCGACGAGGAAATTTTTTGAGAATATTCTTCAACTTCGAAAACAATCAATCAACAACTAAATAAGATTTTTTTTCAGTGGAAAAAACGAAGAATACCTAAAAAGATTTTGTTAAAAATATTTGGAAATTTTTGAAAAAATTGTATGTGGAAATTTTTCTTACAAGTGTATTTTTTAGAAGAATTTTTTTCAAATGATTTTTTCCAACAATTTTTTTGATCAAAGTGAAAATAAATTGGAGGAATTTATCAAAAGAAATTTCTCGAAAATTTTGACTAGAAGGCTTAAATTGATTTTCTATACCTACTAAAAAAATTATTTAAAATTGAAAATAAAATTATTAGGTAATATTTCATACACAATAAATATTTTGAAAAAATTAATACCTATAATTTATTTAATTATTTTAATTAAATTTATTAAAATTAATTTAAAATCTCACTTTTATCAATTAACACCTAATTATTTAAATTAATACCTATTTTATAATAAAATTTAATTCAAAAGAAAGTTTGAAATAAGATGTGAGATTCATTCAAATTAAGAATTATTTTCATCATGATTTCAAATTGAAATTTTCAAAAAAATGCCTCAAGCAAATTGTGAAATTTAGAAAATGTCAAGCTCCTCGTCAAATTGTAGATTTATGACTCCACTAAGAGGTAAAATTGTATCATTTAATTTTTGAGTAGCTTTACAATCTATTGATAAGGTGGTAGGTTTACTTAAAACGAATAACCAATCATTGTTCTTTAGACGGTGCCAAATTTCGACAAACGCGGAGAAAATTTCAACGTTGCAATTTTGAGGGTATTTGTGTATGAGAAGTCAGAAGTGTGATTTCGCAGGGGGGATTAGTTATGCTACGATATATTAGAGGATTGGCACAAATATAGTCTGAGGGGGAAATCTATTTTAACTCTTATGTAAAACTGAAATTTTCAACAAAAAAAAAATCAAGAAAAATGTGAGATTTTAAAAACAATTTCACAAGAATTAAAACAAAATCTTTCTACAGATTTTTCTGAGATTTTTTTCAATAAAAGTTTAAGGAGAAAAATTTAATTCAATATTATAACATCAAGGTCAAGAAAGTAGTGAGTATTTAACACCTTCCCCCTTGAGACGATTTTTTTTTCAAAACAATAAAAAAGAAGGCATTAATAAAAATTGCCTTATAAAATAAATTATATGATAAGTAAAACTAGGCTTAGGCTAAACTTGAATACCTATTATAATATAAAACTACACTAAACCATTGGATCTTCTCGTATAAGAGCATGACATTGGTATTATAGTAAAGGGAGAAGAGACGAATTAATAACACCTCTCCCCTCAAGAAAAAAAATATATGATAGGTATATATTTTTTAATAAAAATGAGTTTTAGAATATACCTAAAATTTATAAAAATATATCATAACCTGAGGGTAAAAGAAAAACAAAGATGTCAATCTCAGTTCATAAACCTTTGAATTTCAAATAGGAAATCTTCATCATTAGGCTGGAAACTCGCTAATAACAGCAGAACTCACGTCTTTGTCATAATAGTCTGCTATGTTGAACAATTCATCATGGTTGAAAAGTTTAAGTCAGCTGCAAATTATTCGGATGGAGTGATCTGTAATCAAAGGAAAAATAAATGAATATTTCAAATTTGCAACAGATATGTTCATTATGACAATAATGACATTTTGGAGTTGAAAATCTCTTAATTTTTCTGAATAAAAAAAAATTCTCAACTTTTTCGAAAAAAATCTTTTATTTTCTAAGAGTACGTAAAGTAAAAAACTGTTTCAAATTTTTGGAAAATTTTTTTAAAAATCCCCGAATAAAAAAAAAACAATTTGTCGAATTAATTTTTCATTTTTTTTTTTTTTTTTTTTTTTGTGAAAACATTACACTGAAAAAAATGGATTTTCAAAAACCGTAATGATTCTGGGTAAAACACAGTAAATTTAGGATACGTCGCCAATTTTTAGAATCATTCCGGTGAAAAACAGAAAAGATTCTGTTGAACTCCGGAATGATTACGGAGTTCAACTGAATCTTTTCTGTTTTTCACCGGAATGATTCTAAAATTGGCGACGTATCCTAAATTTACTGTGTTTTACAATCATTACGGTTTTTGAAAATCCATTTTTTCAGTGTAGGTACCTACCTAATTTTTTTGAAGTAGAAACATTTTAAAAATTTTGAATAAAAGTCTATATTATTTGAGAGAAAGAAATTGCTGAATTATTATGTTGAAAAAAGTCCAAAGTTTTTCGAATCATTTTTTTTTTTTCAATTTTTTTAAATGAACTTTTTCAAATGTTTAGAAAACATCTCAAATTTTGTTGATAATTTTTTTTATAACTTTCAACATGTTTAATTAAAAAATTCGAATGGCCAAAAATATCAGAATTTTTTCGAGTAAAAAAAAGTGTTTAGAGAAAAAATGTTTCAAAATTCAAATTTTTAGAGAAAAAATTTTGTTGTTTGGAAGAAAAAATATATAAATTCTCACGTGATTAAAAATTTTCAAATAAATTTTTTATTAAAAAAAATCGATGTTTTGAAGAAAAAAATCTTTAATTTTCTAAAGAAAAATAGCTTTAATTTTTTGAAAAAAAAATTGTCCATCATTTGTCTCAATTTTTTTGGAGAAAAAAATTTGTCTTTTCTAGAGTGGAAAATTTCTCAATTTTTTCAAAGTAAAAAATTCTCACTTTTTGAATTGGATTTTTTTTTTATATTTTTCATTTTTTCCAAGAAAAAAGTATATCCGAATTTTTTGAAGTAAAAAAAATTTCAAATTCTTTGAGGAAAAGGGTCTTTCATTTTTTGAAAGCAAGAAATCTCTGAATTCTCATGCTAACAATAATAATCTGAAATTTTTCCAGTAATTTTTTTAAAAAAATTTTTTGGAATACCTAGCTAGTTTTTTTTTTTTTTTTTTTTTTGATACCTATTGAGAAAATATTACAGATTTTTTTGATGAATTTTTCTTTAAAACTTCCAATAAATGATTGATTAAAAAAAATCAAATGAGGAAAAATATAAATTTTCAAATTGTGTGGGTTTTTTTTTTAGTAAAAATTTCTCAAATTTTGGAATAGAAAAATTATTCAAATCGAAAATAATCTATTTTTTAGAAAGAAAAGCTTTAATTTTTCGAAGAAAAAATTCACAATTATTTATCTCAATTTTTGAAAAAAAGGTAGCATTTTTTTTCAATTTTTTCAAAGTAAAAAAAATCTTGCTTTTTGAATTAGAAATTTTTTCAATTTCTCATTTTTTTTTCACGAAAATCTTTCGACTTCTTTGAAGTGAAAAAATTTCTCAATTTTTTTGGGATCAAAGTCTCTCAATTTTCTCGATAAAAATCTACAATTTTTTGGAGTAAAAAAATGATTCTTAATTTCAACATAAAAAAAAATTGAACCCATCATCACCCTCCAGAAAAAAAAACTGGCTTTACTGTTCAGGCTAAAAAAATTTATACTGAAGGGACCAGGTCTTTGGTAAGTCGTTGAAATCAGTCTCGAGCCCTCCTCATCACTTCCCCCTGCACTATCAAACACCATACTTTTTTTAAACCATCCTCGTTAAGATCGTTACGCTTCAAAGTTCGAAACTCGAAAGTGAAATAATCTCTTGGAAACTCGAGCCATACCAACTCTTACTTTCAATTCACCGATGAATAAGGCTTGATGAAGTATTCAAATTTTACATTTTGACATCTGACATCATCGCACGGTAGGGAGAGAAGAAAAAAACGTTGAAAAACTAACTCTAAAAATAAAGTTACAGTAATTACTATAACTCCACTATAACGTAAGAGAATCGCCTTATCTTGTACTTATAGACTATTTTCCAACATTTTATTTCAATTTTGTAAATTGCTCGTTATCTAATGTTGATTTTTTTTGTTTTGTTTCAGGTAAGTGTTTATCTTATGGTGATTAGCTGTGAAACGGGTGAAGAAAAATACAAGTATCGTTACACCGAGTAAAGTAAATGATTTTTTATTCGAAATAACGAAATCGTTTTCACGGTTCAAAGCTCTTAAAATTTCGTTGCCGTGTGAATAAAGTAATAAAAAAATCATTATAGCGAACATTTTGTAAACACTTTTAAATGAATTGCCAACGAGCAAGTTGTACTCGCGTATGAGCCAAATTACGCGTAGCGCAGGGTTCGGTGTGTGGTGCTGTCGTTTCACGCGATGAAATGAATATTTTCTCCGCTGTGTTTATCGACGATTAAGGTAAACAATCGAGAATTATTTTTTTCGTGTAATTATAAAAAAATAAAACTCGGGTCACGGGTGTTGAGCGAATTATCGGCTGAAATATGGCAATGGGTGCATTTAACAAGACCCCTCTGTATTTTTTTTTAATTTTTTTTTTTTTGGTACACACGACTCGACGTGGTAACGGTATCATCATATTATTGTGGGTAATTTCGCGAATCGTTGGTTGCTAAAAATTCGTATAAAAAATCGCCTGTCTGTCTGGGTGACGTGCATTGATATTCTATGGGATCGTTGGTTCGTGTTTATGGTGTGAGAAGAAGACGACGTCGGTCGAACGTGGCATAGCCCAGAAGGTCGAGACGATCACGAGCTTTTCAGCCTCGCCCCGCACTGGTCCCTTCCTTATTCGTCAATTTGCGATGTACTTGTAATTTGTAAGAGCGATAATTAAAATTACATTATAAAAATCTGGCTAATATTTACCAAAAATTACAGTACGGGGTGGAAGGCCTGCCACAAAGAGGGGGTAGGTATATATATTGTTTTTTTTTTATTTTTTTTTATTTCGGTGTATTATGCTTTGTAGCGAAACGACTAAAGGAAAAAAAATCCATAAATCAACTCGAGTTAAAGATTTATGGTACCAGTATGTGTTTTGTGTATGACTATCACAGTAAGTCGCTGGTTAGTACAGATCTCCCCAGAAACGTTTCGCTTGATGAATTCGTTGTTGAAAAGAAATTATTTTTGTTTCCTTTTTTTTTCGTCTTCTTCTTGTTCAGTTCACAGTGTTTTGTTCGTATTCATTTGGGCACTCTCCTCCTTGGCGCGGTCTTTTGTTTTTGTTTTTAGTGGGAGCTTCCTGCGTTAGGTAGGCGGACAGCGTGATTTCTTCGGGTTTTTTTCGTTGCTTCGTTCGTCTTCGTATTCGGAGAATCGGCCAAGTTTTTACTTTGATATTTTGACGAGCGGGTTTGTGTATGTCCCCGGCGATGAGTGAATGGTGTTGAGATAAATTGGAAAGGCGGGATCCAACCGAAATCAACACCAATGATGACAATGACCTCAAGATTTAGGTTTAAAAAAACATAAAAACAGCTCATGTGAATTTTTTGAAAAAATTAAAATTGAAGCATAACTTCAAAGCAATTGAAAAAATTGATCGGTTTATTGTTTAAAAATTAAAAAAAATATATTTTGAAAGATTTTATATCATTTTTTTTCAAATTCTTTCCCATAGTCAGATACCTAGTAAAAAATTAGATTATAAAAAATGATATATTTTTAGTGTATTAGTTACAAAAAATTTCAAATTATTTTAAAAAACAATACCTATTAATGTGGTTATAATTTTTAATTTTTTTTTTCAAATTTATTTAGACATAGTTTTTTTACGAGAAATTTATTTGCTCCAACACTTTTCAAAATATTTAATTCAATAGGTACCTACATTTTTTTCAAATTACCTATATGAGCTTAAAACTTATTTTTTCAAAATTTATTTGAATAGGTAACTTTTTTTCATGTATTAACGCAGCACGAAAAAAAAAATGTGTAAACCCATTTTCCAAAATTTTATTCAAACACATTTTCAAAATTTATTTAATTTTTTTAAACGCAATTTTCAAAAAAAAAATGTTCACTTTACAATTTTTTGAAAATTTTGGTCTACCTTAGGAAATTTTTCTGTTTTTGTGCTTTGTGAGATTTTCTTCTGAATTTTTTTTCAATTTTTGTATTTTTTCCATCAAACGTCTTTAGGGGTTTTCGGGGGGGGGGGGGGGGTAGGTATTATTGGCCTCATAGGATTTTTTATTTCAGAGAAACTTGCTTTTCTTGAAAAAATTTCAATTTCTGAGCAAATTTAATTCCTCATAAAAAAATTTCTGGAAGGATTTCTCTGCGTCTAAAAAAAAATATTTCTGTAATTTTTTCAATTCTTTGTGAGATTTTTTTCTTGAAGAATTTCTTCCACGAAAAATTTGCTCGTTCTGCAAAGAATTTGAAAAACCATTTTCCATAGATTTTTCTAATTGAAGGACTACATGCTTGTGAATTTTTTCCATTTCTAAGAGAATTTTGTTCAGGATAATTTGTCCATTTTAAAAACCAGTATTAAACAAAAAAAATTATTTCTGAAATTTTTCTATTTTTATGTAAGATTTTTTTTCATTAAAATTTTTCAATTATTGATCAAGGTTTTCCCCTTCCAGAGTTTTTTCATCTGAAAGGATTTTTCATTAATAAAATCAACTTCAATTTTTTTCTCACAAAGAGGGATCATTTGCCTCCTTGCAAGATTTTTTTATGGGAAGGTTCTCCCGTTTTTGAACAAAATGATTTCTGAACATTTTTTAATCATGGAAATTTTTTCATTAATTTTTTGTACAGCTTTTAATGAAATTGTTTCAATTTTTGAAGCGTTTTATCTTCAAAGATTTTTATTTTGGTTTGCTGCAGGATTTTTTTTTTTAGATATTTTTTTTTTCTAGAAGGATTTTTCAAATGCAAGAAAATTAATTTACCAAAATTTTTTTTTTTTTTGACGAAACAGAGAATTTTTCTATTTTAGTATTAAGTTGTTTTTTCCAGAGGGATTTTTCAATTACCAAAAAATTAATTTTTTTGGAAGATTTTTTTTATCAGGGGGGATTATAAATTTTTTTCTCCAAATTTTCAAAGATTAATGTGCCTTGTACTCAATTTTTCAGATTTTGGATTTTTTTATTTATAGTTATGCTAATTATAATTTATAATCATACATTCTGTCTCTTACCAACTCACTACAACGTCGTTGGCCATATTGGTTTACCCACTCTCCATCATCAAACCACTACCCTCATTAGCCTTCTTCTCGTTTCACACAAAATACGACCAAAACCTCGTCAAAGGTCACCGAGGCGACATTACATTGGGGAAAAATCCGTATTAAATAGTTCGACGGACGCGTTCAGCTTTTGCGAAATATTCGAAAAATGCCGCATACAAAATGCTCTCTCGAGTGAGAGACGCAAGAGGGGATACTATCAAGTAGTCGTATATTACTCGCGCGAGCAAATACATGCACCGGCATCGGCACCGAGTCTGGTATTCGCGCCTTCACCCCCGTAAACTAAAAGGCCGAACGTCGTAAATCATATTCCAATAATGGCTGACCACACCGCGATGTGTACCCTATAAACTGGAGCCTAGAAAAGGGATGCGTGTACAGCCTTTTGTTCCGCAGCTGTCGTTAAGGGGATAAGAGGGTTCCGCGCTGTTTGAAAATAGGCTGACGATGGCGCGTACCGCACCCCCTCTTCGGGGCCATCTCGAAAACCCGACGAAAATCTGAAATTTCTCAGATGTACGTTGTTCTCTCTATTGTTATAAGTGTTTACCGAGGGCATCGTCAGGAGCAAGGTTTCCACGTCATTTCGATATTTTCTTTTTCAAACTATTTTTTCTTTCTTTTTCCCTTCCTTAAGGCCATTCTAGAGGGGTTTTTTCTTTCTTTTCAATGTGGTAAATGTCGCCGACGTCATCGAGTTTTTGATACTATACAAATAAATCCTTTTCGGGTTATTTTTATTAATTTTTTTTTTGGCCATGGGACCCATCAGAGGATCGCCATGTGCGAGCTAAAAATGCCGAATATTGGTCGGACGTTCCTTCATTTATGGATATACGAGTCCGGCGACCCAGGCGTGCCACCCATTGAAGAACCCATTGTCTTAGTTAATTCCGAAGGCGTCGACCGAGTGATATAGAATTCATAAAACTTGTTCCAAGATTACCATATCGATTATATGTGTTAGAAGAGACAGAACATGGAGAAGATGCCAGGGGTGGGATGGGCTGTGCAGCTTCTGTATCCCGAGCCCAAAGCCGAACTGTTCAACTGACATATTTCCACTCGTGTACCTGGCATGCATATGTTTGTAATTAAACTTCGCTCCGATGAATTCTTTGCCTGGTATAGTAACTTATCGATATACACGCACATCGACGACACACCATTATCCCATTAGCATATTTTTCGTAGGAGTATAATAATAATTGTGCTGCGTGTGCAATATGGATCCAGATCGATGCTATATTTTCGGTCATGGCTGCGAGTGCTTGTGCTCGTAACGACAGCTATGATGTCGAGACCTCATAGAGAACCGAATTTTGGTTTCGTTAATCAACTCGAAAATAAAGCCTACATCGAAATTGACTCACCAACTCATCTGGTCCATGTAGGTAGCGAAAACATTATCCAGATAAAATTTTTACCGGGTAATTTCCCATAGAGCCTTGTTTCGTGGATTTGGTTAAAACGCAGTAATTTCTATATATGTCTATACATTGTTACATCTTACATCGATAACTAAGCTTATTTGTGAGTTTATCGTTGATGTGCGGAAATCACGTACTTACGGATTGTATTGTAAAAACAACAACAACAACACCGGTAGGTGTAGTGCGATTTGTATACATCGAAGCTGTAAATGAATAATGAATTGAAGATACAATACTATATGCCACAAGAAATAAATCGTAAAGAAGAATACACACACCAAATTGAGCTTGACCTGCTGATAGGCTGAATCTGGATACAAGAATAGAGCAGAAAAAATTAAAAAAGGAATGAGAGAGCACAAATTTGGAAATTTTTAAAATTCAAAAAATGGTCAATAACGAACAGAGAAATTGTGTTTAAAATATTTTAAAATTTCAAAAATATATATTCAAGTGGTAGGTAGGTACACATAGGTATTTAAATTAAAAAAAAAAAATTTTGAATAAAATTTTAAAAAAATTGTAATTTAGTTAATCAAAATTGTGTTTGAACAAAATTTAAAAAAAAAACAATAATTTTTAAACAAATCTTGAAAAAAAAATTGATTTAAATTTTTTTGTAAATTGTGTTTGAATAAAAGAATTCGAAAAACCGAATTTGAAAATTTTTATCGAACTTGAATTTGAATGAAATGTTGAAAAATAGTAGGTACTTGAACATAACTTTCAATAAATTGGGTTTTAATAAACGTGTAGGTAAATAACAATGAGTTCAAATTATTTTTCAAGGATTACCTATTGTGTTTGAATTAAATTCTGAAAAAGTAATTTTTGAATAAAATTGGGAAAATAATATGTTCGAACAAAATCTGAAAAAAAAAGGTCCGAACGAATAAAAACAAAATTCTGTTGAAGCAAAATATTTTTCACAATGTAAAATGGTTATAGTTGAAATGATTTTGAAAAAAACCATTTTTGTCCATAATTTTTGAAAATTGAGTTTATGAATCAACAATTTAAAAAAAAAAAATTCAACGAAATTTTGAAAAAATAAATTTCAAATTAAATTTTTAAAAATGAATCGGTCATAAGTCCCACATTTTGCGTTTTTCATGTTTTGATTGATTTTGGTATAACTTTTTACGCCGCATGCGATGGTAACACTGTCGCAACTCCTGGATGAACATTTCATGACTTGTGAAGCGCAGAAACCCCATAAGTCTGAATACTGATACTTAATATTTAAAATTGGAGGGAATGGAAGGGTCGAATCAAAATGTTTGTAATAACCAAAAGTATTCTCACGGTTTCAATCTACAACTTTTGTTTGAAAATTTTTTCAATTGGACTCCTCCCTCCCCCAATTTTTACTTATAAATGCCTATACTGCAGTATTATGCAAAATTAGAGGAGAGGGAGAGGTCCAATTGAAATAAACTTCAAACAAAAGTTGTAGAATGAAATCTTGGGAACATTTTTGGTTATTACAAAAATTTCGATTGGACCCCTCCTTCCACTCTAATTTTGCATAATATTACGATAAGTAGACTCTTATAACAAACATTGGGGGAGGGAGGAGTCCAATTGAAAAAATTTTCAAACAAAAGTTGTAGATTGAAATCTTATGAACACTTTTGGTTATTACAAAAATTTTGATTGGACCCTTCCTTCCCCTTCAATTTTGAATTTTAAGTATCTACATAGTATTGAACTTGTATTTTTCATTTTTTTAAATTAAAAAAATTCTACCTCTTCATTGCGTTATTTTTCACGACTTTTCCTCCATTGTATCTCTTCTAGGATACCTTCCAGTAACTTGAAAAAATATTTTAAAAAACTGGCGCGTATTGGTTCCTTTTTGCTAATGTTGTTTGCGACGTAAAAAATACGTTCATTTCAAAAACAGCATAAGTCCAACGACTTTGAACCACTGCGCAGCGCCTTACTCCAGTAATAGGCGGCTATCAACCTAGCATTAAATTTAATCGGGTTGACATACACGTGTGAGGATAGTTAGAACATTTCTTGAATCAATTGTTTGAATATGATTTAGTTTTTTGTGTCTCCTGTAAAATTTTATTTGTTGGACTTATGCTGTTTTTGAAATGACCGATTCAAATGTTTTTCATAGAAAATTTGGAAAAGTATGTTTGAATATGAAAAAATAAAAAAAGTTGTGTTTGAATAAATTTTTTTTTTTTTTTTTAGGAAACTTACAAAATGCTTTTGAACAAAATTTTATAAGAATTTTTTTATTCTAACACAATTTTTCCCCATTAAAGTTCAAATAAAATTTTTCAAAATTTTCGATGAAATATACAATTTTTTTATTCTAACACAATTTTTCCCCATTAAAGTTCAAATAAAAATTTTCAAAATTTTCTATGAAATATACATTTAAAAAAAAAATTAGTTTAAAAATAATTTTTTCGAAATTTCAATAAAACACATTTTTTAAATTTTTATATTCAAACTCAAATTTCAAAAGTCTCGAAAAAATAATTTTTGAACTAAATTCACAGAATATGTTTGAAGTATAGGTATTTTTGAAAAAAAATGTTTGAATCAAAAATGCATTCAAAATACTTACTGATTTTCATAAAATCGCCTTTGAAATAACCTTTTTAGGTCCTTTGCAGTCATGGACCGACACTCTTCCCTTGGGGGGAGAGGGCTGTTGGAATAATGCAAATGTTTAGAAATAACAACGAAAAAATCAATCAATTTTGGCGATTTTTGCGGTCTGAAAAATTCTTCGGATGCACTGAAAAAAATGAATTTTTAAAAACCGTAATGATTCTGGGTAAAACACAGTAAAATTAGGATACGTCGCCAATTTTAGAATCATTCCGGTGAAAAATAGAAGAGATTCAATTGAACTCCGTAATCATTCTGGAATAGAACTGAATCTTTTCTGTTTTTCACCGGAATGATTCTAAAATTGGCGACGTATCCTAATTTTACTGTGTTTTACCCAGAATCATTACGGTTTTTGAAAATCCATTTTTCTCAGTGTGGTATTTCCCCCCTCCAGCTCAGTCCGTTTTAGGTCCTTTAGAATTTTTTTTTGCAATAATTGCAAGTCCCAACGAATGAAAATTACCCCAAAAATCCTCTCATCAGGTCCTTCGAATTTTTTTTTCAAAAATTAAGATTACGAAAAATTCACTAAAAGATAATGGATCTTCTTGTGAATTTTTATTTTTAAAATTATTTTAGATACCTATTTCGAAGATTGTTATGTAAAAATAGAGATCTCGATGAATGAAAATTCCTCTAAAAAAAATGAAGGATCCTCTAGTGAAAAAAATTAAAACCAAAAAATCCTATATCAGATTCGTTTGAAGATTTTTGCAAAAATTAGAAGATCTCGATGAATGAAAAGAAAAATGAAAGACTTCCTCGTGAAATCAAACAAATCCTCTCAAGTCATTTGAAGACTTTTTTTTGCAAAAATTGATAAGATTTCAAAATAAAAAAACCAACGATCATCTCGTGAAAAAAAAATCTAAAAAATCCTCTCAATTCCGTCGAAGATTTTTTTTGTCAAAATTAAGAAGATCTCAAGCGATGAAAATTTCTCTAAAAAATTGAAGGATCCTCTCAAGTAAAAAAAAAATTGAAACAAATCATGTTAGGTATTTCAAAGATTTTTTGGCAAAAATAAAGAAGATTTCAATGAATGGAAATTCCTCTAAAAATGAAGGATTCTCTTGTGAAAAAAATTAAATCCAAAATCCTCGATCACGTTGAGAAGATTTTAAAAACTGAAACAAAAAAACAAAAAATAAAAACAGGGAACCTCTCGTGAAAAAAAATAATTTGAAAAAATTCTCAAAATTTTTTTTTGTCAAAAATCAAGAAGATCTCGACCAACAAAAATTTCTCGAAAAAATTAAAACAATCGCCAATTCGTCTTAAAAAATCTCATCCATTTCGCGAAACTGCCCCCAACGTGGTTTTTACGACCAAATCTCACCTATCGAGCTCGTTTATCCGCTCGTAAAAAATGCTGACACCAGTTCATACCCATATCACACCACACTATCGCATTCATCCATCTATAGGTAAAAATAACACCACATCGGTGGCACGAAAAAGGAAACGAAACCGGCAACAGCTCATTTCGTATTCACTAATTACCAAAATGGAAGCGTTTAACGCTAGGCTAGCCTTAAAATGGCCGAATATTCGTAATCTGTCAACAACATCAGGCGAGTTACCGCAAATTATACGTATACGAATTACGAATAATATGATCGCGTGTAATAGAATTAGAAAAAGCGCTATACCGAAAGACCAGACCAGCCTAATACTTATCCATATAGGTACAAATAGGCACCTATCATATATCCTTGTGTACCTAGGTATAAGGTACTGTACTATACCATGGTATAAAAATGACCATCCATTAGTTTGGACATTAACAGCACGAGGTTAATTAAAGATACACTGCGGCGGTATCATCCTCAATCGCAGATTTCTGCTTGAAAAATGACCACCTATTAGAGCCAAACTGCTGCGAGCGAATATAAAATTTCGATATTCTATTTGATTAATATTGCTCCTGCCTCTGTATAAGCTCGAGAAAAGAGAATACCAGTAGCGCGGTGAAAGGTTGTGAGAAATTTCGGATTATTCCACATCCACACCGAAGATCCTCTATAGGAGTCAATTAGTAATTTTCTGTATGTATTTTTCCTATATTTAACAGGTATAACCGGTTCGAGTTTTCGCTGTTAACAAGTGATAACCTGTTAATATATATGATGGTGAATTAGGTAAAAATAAAAACAACACATGAACTGCCGTATCATGGACACCGTTATCATCGTTATAGTATCTGCTTGTGCTTATAAGTATAGGAAATTCATCCGTATTAAACCTTATCTCCTCTATCGAATTTTTCTTCTTTCCTTTTCGTACGGTAATTTTTCTCTATTTACTATTTAATAACAAACGTATACCATTTGTCAAATTTTTTATCTTTGCAACTTGGCGCGCGCAGGCCCATCTGTCGTTATATTAATTCGTAAAATTAATACCAACAGTGAGATTAATTTGAATGAGTTTGTGTGGTCTTTCATAAGTGCTGGTTTATTTTTTATTATTTTTTTGACACCGCGATAATTTTTTTTCAGTGCAGAGGTCTTGGTGATTTTGTATAAGGACCAGGTACCACGAACTTGGCGAATAGGTAGCCCATGGTATGGTTTTTGCTGTACCCTTCTACCTTTCCCTACCTGCTGGTCGCCTTCGTGTCCTTTTTCCGGATATCTATATAGGTATATCGGGAGGTATTTGTTCGTGTTACGTTCATATAGGTATAGAGATGTTGTAACTTTTTGGACAAAACCTTTCGGACGGTATTGTTCGCTGGGTACAAAGGGATTTTATTAAGACGTGTTGAGGTTTTATCAAGGGGTTCTCATGTGTGTGTAGGTATTTTGATCGGAATTTTTATACTTGATTTGGAGATATAAAGGTGACTTTTTTTATGTTTTGAATTTTTTGAAAAAAATATAAAATGAAAATTTCGATCCAGTGTCCCACCACTTTTGGAGAAAAAGCAAAATTTTTTTTTTTTTTTTATAAAAATAAATTTTCAATTGTTGCAAACCGAACTCAGTAATTTTTTGAATCAGTCTGATTTGATCTACTTTTGAAATAAGAGAGAAATTCCCCAAAATATTTTGTTACCTAATTTTTTACCTGTATCTAGTTGATAAATTTTTTGAAATCAAAATTTGTCAGATTTTTAAAAAATTTAAAAAATTGAAAATTTTCTGGAATCAATTTTTTTGGAGACAAATTCATTGTTCAATTTTTAGCATGAGTTACTTGAAAATCAATTTTTTTTTCAATACATTTTTTGGAAAATTTTCAACTTTCAACTGAAAGTATTGGAACTTTTTGAAACGGAGTTCACTAATTGACTTTTTGAAATTATATTTTCTCAAAATGTTTGATCAATTGATTGATAAATTTTTTGATGTTGAAATCAGTTCAATTATTGAAAAATTCCTTCAATGGAATTTTTTCTTGGAATTTATAGGTAATGAGTGACTGTTTGTTTTCTCTTGGTTTAAAATTGAAATAGTTAACACAAAGGTTTTTGGAAAAATTTAGTTTTTTAATTAAATATAGATGGGTATTTTTTGGAATCGAGCTGATTGATCGATTTTTGGAAAATACAGTTACTTAACATTAGGTATTGATCAGGTAATCGAATTTTTTGAAATTAAAGTGATTAGTTGGTATTTTTTATCGTTATAGAAAATTTCTATTTTCAACAAAAATTAGGTAATAGTTTTGAAACCATGTTTTTGAAAATCAAGCTGGAAAAAAGTATGCAATTATCATTATAAAAATGAATAATCTTGACATCAAAAATAATTCTAATAAAAAATCAATAATTTTTTCCAAAACCAAAATTTTGACAAATGAATTTATTTTTTTTACAAAAATCAATAATTTTGAAAGTCTGATATCCGGTGGGATAAGAGGGTCAATCGGCCCCCCGGTCGAACTTCGAATTTTTTTTCACAGATTCCGATTTTGTATCGTAAAAGATGATTTTAGAGCGAATCAGCGATCACTTACCTCACGCCCCGGGGGCTGGGGCCTCGAAAATGCGATTTTTAGGATAATTCGACAAAACACAGGATTTTGATTAAAATTTTCAAATTATTGTCTTATTTTTGGCATAAAAGTATTTCTTCGAAAAAAAAAACGTCCACAAAAATGAGAAACTTTTTTACTACTGACTTGAAAAAAAAGTAAGATAGGCATAATTTGTTATTCAAAGAAAATTTCAATTTTTCTTTCTCCAAGAATATGGAATGAATTATTTCTCTGAGAAAATTGAATGATTATAACTCCAAAAAATTATAAATACTTTTTATTCTTGAAAAATTGAGATTTTTATTATTCCATATAAAATAATGGAATAATTTCTTCAAAAAAAAAAAAAAAAAAAAAAAACTGAGGCAGAAATGAAGATTTTTTTTCCAAAAAAAAAGTGATAGGTAAGTATTTTTTTTCTCTTTGAAAATACCTAACTCATTTTTTCCTTCAAAAAATTATAAAAAAAATTTTCTTGTTGCAAAAATTTGAGAAATTCTTATTTTGTACCTACGTATCTATAATATACTGCTCCGAAAAAATTGTGAAAATTTTGAGCAATTTTTTACTTTGAAAAATTTCTATTTTTTCTAAAACCAATTGCATGGGTTTGTATCAATGATTTTTTCCAATCAATGAAAATAGGGCATTTTGAAAAAATTGTTAAAATTAAAATCAGCCAATCAAAAAAAAATAATCATAATTGATGATTTCTAAAAACCAAATTCATTGATATTTTTTTTTGAAGTCGAATTATAATACCTATTAACAATTTTTAAAATTAAAATTTAATAGGTAAATGTTTTGAAAGATCAGGACTGTAATTAAATTGCTTGATCAATCGATTAATTTTTTCAAAAAACTTTGGTACCTATCCAATTTTAATTTAAAAAAAAAATCCAATCAATTAGAATTTTTTAACAATCGAATTGATAGAAATTTTATATTAAAAATTGTTGGGGGGGGGGGGTGAAAAAAATTGAAACCAATTTATCAATATTTTATTAATTATCCAATTTTCTTTAAAAAAATCGATTTAGTTTCTTTAATTATTCGAATCAAAAAAATCAATCAATTAATTCTGAAAAATTATTCAACAGACTGAATCTTTAAAAAAACATTCTACTTATATTTTGATTTCAAAAAATTCAATAAATCAGAGAATTTGAACGCTTGATATAATATATATTTTTCGAAATTTATTCATTTGATTTTTTTTCAGAATTGGATTTTATTAGGTAGATATCTGATCTGAATTTTTTTGTCCAATTTTTTCAAGCAAATTTTAAAAAGGAAAATTCTCTCAAATTGAAACTCATGCATACCTTTCCTGCGAGGGCAAAAATAGGTTTTTTTATTGAGGAGTAAGGGGTCCGAAAATCGTGAAATTTACTTTAGCCAACTTGGCAAAATTTTCTAAATGAAAAAAAAATCATAATGTGACCCATCAACGAAAACTGGTACGTTATTTACAATTTCGAGGCCTTTCCATTAGATCATTTCATTTTTCACGTTTATTTAGCAAATTCTACCAATGGATCACATTGAAAAGTCGTCTGAAAGTCAAACTATACCTAAAAAATTCGCCAAAGATGTTGGATTTCGCACATGGTCTGGAAGCCACATCCAATCATGTCGAACACATAGTTACATTCTAGTCGAAAAGTTACTACGAATATATGCGTCGAAATTCAACGCCGAGATTTCGCACAATATTAGCATTTTAATTTCGAACGGGCGAAGGCGAATGCCGAATGGGAATGCGACTTGAATTAATTAAATCTTTATGGCATTTAGGAGCCGGTGATGCGCCTAGCCCTTGCCATATTGGTGATTCGTATAACGTATCAAACTCGAATAAATTTTTCTACTCAGATCGTGTTGCTACCATATACTTACTAGTCCATACCCTAATACGTGTCCGAATATGCAGAATTTGCTGACTATACATTGTCACCGAGACGAAGTACCCCCCCTGGCCCCCTTTCCAACTCATCGTCAAACGGATAATTGAAATTAACACTTTGAGAAACCCTATCATATATTTTTTTTGCGCGAGCCTAAACAGACGAGTGGTAGCGTTAACCCTCGCAGCAATACGCAGAGCACCGAGCTCTGAGAGGATGGTCTTTATATACGTAGATATACGTACAACAACGTACAAAAATACTGTGCATGTAACCTTGCATATGATATAGGGTTCGAGTGAAAGGGATTCGTGAAGCATAAAGTCAGTATCCTGCTGCTTGCAGCGACCATAATTCATCGCCAGCGTACAAAAAGTCTTGATATTTCGTCCTTGGACAAGGGAAGGGCTAACACGGAGAGAGATTTTTTTAAAAAGAGGGATCTCTTCTAATAGGTTAAATTGGAGAAGAAAAAAAGTCAGACCGGAGGAGGGCTTTCTCGTCATCGTTTGTGCGGTTTTAGTGCCGGCTTCGCTATTTACGCGTATGTGTAGTCCCTTCTTTTTTTTAACTCGCTGCTTATACGACGATTGGCATTGGGGATTACAAGGGTAAGAGCCCGTATTATCGCGCGTATCTCGTAATATTCGCTAATTTGTCTGCCTTTTTTCTCTTTCTATATTCGAAATGATGTCTTTATTTTGGACCGCGCGAGTGCCCGTATCGAGTGATTAATTTCAATCGATTGTCGAGTGATTTTCTCGCGCGACGAATATCTGTGGAAAATATCTCTATTTTTTGGAGATACTTGAAAGGAAAATAATTACCTTGGGAGGTTATTTTTAATTTATATACAGGGTGTTCCGGAAGTGAATGTCAAAACTTATTACGTTGAGATTTGGATGTATCCTAGTATCGCTAACACAAAATATTTATGTTCTCTGGGTGTCTATTTTTGTAAATTAAGGGGCTACAGTGCTTTGAAAATTCGCATTTTCCCAGCAAAGTCGATATGGTAGTACTGTATTCAGAAAATTTCTTAAATGATGGCACTGAATATCACTTCAAAAATATCTTAAAAATTCTTATCATATTGAAAGTGTCTATTTTTGAAATTGAAGGAGTTATATTAAGAAATCATCGTCAAAAGTATTGCATTCCTACATTTATTCAGGGGCACCAAGAAGACATGAAAATTGCAAAATTTCATCAAAACAATATGCATGAATCATAGAGGTAACTTTTCAAGAGGTTCAAAAAAAGTTATGTAAAAAAATTGCCTATCTTTGAAAATGAAGGCGCTACAGCGTTTTAAAAAATCATGAAACAATGTGTTTTTCGAAGAAAAAAAAACACGAATTTTCAAACCTCTGTAGCGCCTTTATTTTCACAGATAGACAATTTTTCAAATAACTTTTCTTGATCCTGTCGTGATGATACATCTGTTTCAGCATGCATTATTTTAATTAAATTTACATTTTTGTAAACAACTGCCTGAAAATTTAAAAAATAAATTGAAGATCTTGAGAAATGCCAATTGATTTTTTTTAGGAGTTTTGGTTTAGGTAGATATATTCAAAAATAGTTTCGATTAAATTTAATGAAAATTTTAATTTCAAAAAAATTAATTGAGAAATTTCAATAGTTGTAATTTGGAAAATTGAAAATAAAAATTCTTATAATTATGGGAATCTCAACAAAATGCAATTTAAATTTTTTTGTATAAATCAGTTAAGTATAGGTAAAGAGACTTTAAAATTCAGATTTTTTTTAATTTACAAAAAAAATTAACAAATTTGAGAAAAAAAATAATAATTGAAAATTTTCCACATTCTTAGAAATTTTCCAGAAATTTTGATTAAAAAATTTCAAAATTAATTTTTGGAGAACCTTCAAAAAATTTTCAAATAATTTACACAATATGAAAAAAAATGGTTGAAAATCATATATTTAAAAAAAATCCATATTTGGAAATTTTTTAGAAATTGTGCTTTAAAAAAATTCAAAAACGATTTGCACTCGTATGTAACATTTAAAAAAATTTTAATTGAAAAATTTCATAAAAATGTATTTAGAGTGAAAACTTGAAAAAAGTTAAGTAGGCACTTCAAACTTGAAAAAATTTACTTAAATTCAAAATTAAAAGAAAAAAAAAACTAATCAAAAGTTAGAAAAAAAATCAATTACCTAAGTAGGTAGAAATTTCCTAGAAATTTTTATCCAAAAATTTCTGAAACTGTAATTTTCAAGGAATTGAATTTTTTACAATGTCAACTAATTTTATTTTTTTAATCATTTACAAAATTTGAAAAAAGTAGTTTCAAATCATTTTTAAAAATCCAGTTAGAAAATTTTCAGAAATTGTTGTTATAAAAATTCAAAAACGATTTCGATGAAACATTTTTAAAATTTTTGATTAAAAAATTTCATAGAAATGTTGAGTGAAAAGTTTTCAAAAAATCAAATACTTGAAACTTACAAAAATTTACTTGAATTGAAAATTAAAAAAAATCAATAACAAATTTTCTAAAAAAATTTATCCAAAAATTACAAAAATTATTTTTGAGGAATTTGAATTTTTTATACTTATTAGGTATAATGCTGACTGTTTTTTTTTTAATTAAAAATTAAATTCTGATTAAATGATTGAAAATCCAAAAATTTTAAAAGAATTAATTAGGTACCTATAATAGAAAAAAAATTGATAAAAAATATTTTAGGAAATTCAAAAAACTGCGATTAAAATTTATTTTAAAAAAATTCAAACATTTAAAATGAATAATTGAAAACCCTTAATAAAAATCGATTGAAATTTTTTGAAAAATAAGGAAAATAACAATTTAAAAAAAAAAAAAATTAAATACTGAAAAATTGATTACTGATTCATGGAGAAAAAAAACATTTAGATTGCAGTAATTTTGGTGAAGAATATTTTTTTTTAAATATCGAAGTACATAGAAAGTTGAAAAATTAATTTTTATACAAAAAATCCAAACAAACAAAATTCATAAAAAAAATGTCACTATCTTAGCTCCTTCTTAAAATCCCATTACCTACCCACACTAAACAATAATTGGAAGACAATGAAATCTCAAGTTTAGACATTCACTTCCCAAACACCCTGTACTATGTATCAAGACGTCGAGTCTTTTGTTAAATTAACCTACGACTTGTTAATTGCCAACTAGAGGCAGAAGAGCGTGTAATTTATTAGCACGGCGGTTGCATTGCAACTACGAAAGTGAATTCAAAACTCATATAGACATTGTTGTAAACGAGTCTGCGTCTATTTATATGAATCTACATTTGGATCCAAAGTTGGCACTGGATTTCAAATTCTACTCGAAACTCTGTCGTCGAAAAATCAACAACTCGTCAATTTTTCTTTTTTTCTTGTTCTCGGATTTGAGCACGTCTCAAGATGGCGCAGACTAGAAATTTACACAATTCGAGGTGCGGTGGCATTATCGACATATACTCGGCTCGAAAACGCAGAAAAGCGAAAAAAATGGTCTGAAGAAAAAAAAAGGGATTTTTAAAGGTTGGAAAATGACAGGGTAATTTATACGATATTTTTTTTGCTCTTTGCATCGTGCTGGTCGTGTACCTACACCTTGGAAGAAGCCGAGGGAATTCAAATGAGTATACGCGCGCGGTGTGTACACACGTTTTAGCGAAAGCGAAAATACTAAAAAAAAAAAAAAAAAAAAAAAAAAACGAAAAAAAGTATAAAAAAACGAAAGTTATAGAGTATAAGGACGCGTGCGTCGGCGGATGATTGGCTATGGCAGAAACGAAAAACGCTACGAGTTGCAGGAATTTATTGCCACAAATCACGCAAATATAATAGGGTCGGAAAAGAGGCGGGGAGGGGGAGACGGAGGTGGCGAGGGGTCATTTGGGGTTGGGCGCAGCGCGGAGCGTGGAGCGTTTCGCTATAAGGGCAATACGGAAAGCTAGCTAACTACAACCCCTTCCTGTCTCGATGAGGCTTCGTTATAAAGTATGGGTTTTGGGAATATAACGTCAGCGTGGTGTCAGCCTGCTCCCTTTTAAAATGTCGGCACCCTATATACAAATTATATGTAGTTGTAGGTACCTTGCATATAGTTTTCGTTTTGCCCTTGTCTGTAACCCTTATACACGGCAATCAATAACGGTATGTTGAAATATTATTAAATCCGCCGCCTCGGTCGCCGCCATGTATAGGTAAATCCACCACCATCGCTCTATCGTCGTACCCTGCACCGTGCTCCTGGCTCTTGGCCATCCTGATCCTGCCTGTGAACCCATTACGTGGAAATATTCAGATGTCGAATTCCTTCGCGTTTATGAAATTAAAATTTTTGTGATTGATGCTCAGTTGTTCTGTGATTCAGACCTATCAGCAAAGTTGTATTATATTTTGGTATGTCCATTGTAGACAGTCGTAATGTCCTCTTAGTCTTATCCTATTTTATATTTATTGCTTTTAAAAAATAAGTACCTGAGTTTGTTATCACAAATTTTGTCTTTTTCGCCATTTTTACAGCATAGGTATAGTTAATGACTTTTCTATGTCAAAACTGACTTATCTTTTGCGAGTTTCTATAGCATTTTTTGTGATTTATAATTTTTTTGTATTTTTTAATGATCTACCAACTTTTTTTTTTCAATAATACTTTAGTATTTAAGTATACTAACTTTGCTTTAAAACATTTTTGTCCATTATGCCCGAGCAGCACAGTCGAAAAATTATCGAATTAAAAAAACGACAGAATATCGAATTCGATAAAGTGTCGCGTTAGTTCCGCCTAAATCGTGAAATTATCTTTCGATATATAGATAGATTATCGACGAATTATAGTTAGCAAAAATTTCGAGATTATAGTAAGATATTTTATCGATAATATATCTATAATATCGAAAGATAATTTAACGATTTAGGCGGAACTAACGCGACACTTTATCGAATTCGATATTCTGTCGATTTTTTATCGATTTTTTATTCCGATTTTTTGTCTTTTACTAGCTTTTTTCTATAATTAAAAATCATTAATTAGCATAATTAATACATTAAACTATGCCTAAACACATTATTCATGTTACGGTAAGAGGATCATTTCAGAAAAAGTCAAAAAAAATTATAAAAAATCTGCCACCCGAGGGGCTTGAACCACCTACCTCCTGAATGGTTATCCTCTTCCTTAACCACTATGCCATACCTTATCGTTGAAGAATTAGCAATAAAACACTTATAATAGGCAGTTTAGTACTTCCAGACGTGTTGGACTTGGAAAAATTTTCACCAATTTGGAGATAATTTCAAATATCGTCACAAAATCGTTGAAAAATCGTTCGACAAATTTCAGATTATTTGTCGATAATGTACCCGTGTAGCAATTGTCGACATCGACATTTATGTCGACAAAATTCAGACACATTTTTTTCTCGGTTAACGATGAATTAAAAATGATATTTGAGATTTAAAGTAATGTTCTATGTTAAACATAACTGTTCAATCAAAATTTTTGAATTTTTCTCAGTATTTTCCTATAATTTAGAAAACGTTGTTTTTCTACATAGACAAGTCGATGTAAAAATCGATACTCGATAAACGCATCGACATTTATGTCGACAATTTCTGCCAATTAAATTTACAAATTTTATATCTAAAAAGAACTAAAAACAATTAATAAGAACATTTTAAGCTCAGGAATAAATAATTTTTGAAAGAATCACAAAATTTTCTTATTTTTCAAAGTTTTGAATAATACAACGACTTGTCGAGTTATTGTCGACATAATTGTCGATGGTCGAATAATGCATCGACTTCACTGTCGACAGTGTCGACCAGAGGAATTTTAAGTCGAGATAGTGTCGATGTGATTGTCGAGGGTCGAATAATGCATCGACTTAACTGTCGACAGTGTTGACCAGAGGAATTTTAAGTCGAGTTAATGTCGATCTAAGTGTCGAGGGTCGAATAATGCATCGACTTGACTGTCGACGTCTTGAGGGTGATTGTGATACTCGCAGATAAAGTGTGTTGTGAATTAGTACATAAGGTCTAAGAATCATCTCTATGTTAGTTGGACACTCGCATGTGTCCAGCTACAAAGGTGGCCTCAATGCCGCATATTTGACAAAAAATGTCAAAATGTTGGCTTGAACACTATTTTTGGTGTAATTTTAATATATACATATATTGAATATTTGAACTTAGCATATTTTTCAAAATCTCACCATTGCAAATGTCGATGTGGATGTCGATATAAATGTCGACACATCGAAATCGGTCACTTTTCGATGTGTCGACATTTATATCGAAATTAGCATCGACGTTGCTACACGGGTAGTTTCAAATATCGCCACAAAATCGTTGAAAAATCGAATTCGAGGAATTTCATATTACGTGTCGATAATATTAGTTTCAAATATCGTCATAAAATCGTTGAAAAATCGAATTTGGAGAAATTTCAGATTACGTGTCGATAATAAAGTTTTAAATATCTTCACAAAATCGTTAAAAATCGAATTCGAGAAATTTCAGATTATTTGTCGATAATATAGTTTCAAATATCGTCACAAAATCGTTAAAAAATCGAAATCGAGAAATTTCATATTACGTGTCGATAATATAGTTTCAAATATCTTCACGCAATCGTTAGAAAATCGAATTCGAGAAATTGCATATTATGTGTCGATAATATAGTTTCAAGTATCTTTACAAAATCGGTAAAAAATCGGATTCGATAAATTTAATATTATCTGTCGATAATATAGTTTCAAATGTCGTCAAAAAATCGGTAAAATATCGAAGTCGAGAAATTTCATATAATCTGTCGATAATATAGTTTTAAATATCTTTACCAAATTGTTAAAAAATCGAATTCGATAAATTTAATATTCTTTGTCGATAATGTAGTTTCAAATATCTGCACAAAATCGGTGGAAAATCGGAATCGATAAATTTAATATTCTTTGTCGATAGTATCGTTGACGAATATCGTCATAAAATCTTAATAATATCGAATTCGATAGTTTTTAGATTTTTTGCCTATGAAGTTGTACCGTTAAATCTTTATAATATCGTGAGAACATCTATAGATTTTCAAACGATTTCTTATCGATACGTTACATCTTCCGATATTATCGATCGAGTGTGCCGCTCGGGTGTATTTTTAAAATTTATTCTTCAAAATTTTTAAAATGATTACCAACTTTTGACTTCAGTGACTTTATTATCTGTAATGTACCTAATTGTTTCATTTTTTTCATAATTTTTTTTTAATTTCAACTCATGAATTGCAATTTTTAAAATCATTTCATTTTTTTCTTAGAAATGACTTCCAAAGACTTCTACTTTTTTTTTTTTCATTCAAGTGATGACATTTTTTCTTTTTTTCTATCTTTTTTTCCTCCTTCTCTTTCCCCCAAAATTGACTCATTTTTTGTCATAAATGACTTTCATTATTTTTCATTATTTTTCATCATTTTTTTGTTTTGATTTTTATTGAATTTTTCAATTTTTTCCTAAAAACGAAACAAGTGACTTTTATACCTAGGTAAATTTTTTATCAACTTTTTTTGATTTTTTTTTTTTGGCAAAACTGACGTCTGCAACTTTTATGTTAATTTCTTTCTTCTTTTCTTCTCTTTCATTCTTTCTTTTCTTTTCTTTCCTTCTTTTGATTTTTTTGAAATCCAACTTCAGAATTTTAATTTTTCAACTTTTAACTTTTTTTTTAGAGTGTCTCTTATGTTTTTTATGCATGACGTTTTTGTTGAATACTACTATGGAGAGTGACTTTTACAACTTTTGTTTGCTAATTATTTAGGTAATTAAATTATTTAATCTTCAGATTTCAGATTTTTTAAAACTTTCCTACTTTAAAAAAAGTGGTGATAGTTTTCTCGACTTTTTTGTCAAAATTTACCTCTATATTTTTTTTGCCAATTTTGCGATTTTTTTCGAAGTTAAATCTACAACATTTTAACTTTTTTTCAAGAATGACTTTTGTGACTTTCATGAATTCTTTCTATCAAAGTGATAACTTTTTTCCAATTTTTTTTATCAATTTTGACTTTCATCACTTTTTTTGACAGTTTTTGGCAGTTAATTAATGTTCTAATGATTTCCCCAGTTTTTTTATCAAAAATTACTTCACTGACCTGTGATTTTTTTTTCAATATAAAATTAATTCATTTATCGATTTTTCTTAGTCAAACTTGTTTTTTTTTAAAACTGTCTAATAAATTTTTGAGTGGAATTTTCAAAACCATAAGTAATTTTTAGCAATTTCCCCTATTTTTATTTTTGTCAATATCATATGAACTGCAATTTCGTGATTTACTTTGTCAAATTAATATTTTCAAAAATAAATAAAAAATCCATCTTACCTACATGCATGTATTGGCTCGACATTTCTGAAAAATTTAATTAATAATTCACCAAAAAATGAGATAAACCGTATATCCCCTCCCTTGCGATTAGATGAACGTTACCATACGTATTTTTCTTTCATCATTTTACAATATATACCTACTTTTGACATTTATGGCATTATTTTTATACCCCCTTTTTAGCGGTTTTATTTCTGCATGTAATTTTAGCGACACGACGACGCGTCGCATGAATTGTTTTAAAACCACGCCGTACCCCCTCCCCCTCCTTGCATCCAAATGGATGGTGTAATTTATTCGTTTTATAAGCTCTCTACGATGCGAGAGGATAAATGTATCTATGCAGTATACAAATTACTCGATGATGTATTATTAACCGCACCGCGCGCTCGTATCTGGTATTAGATATATACAAACGTAATTAAAATTTTAATTCCGTATTAACAATTTTCGAATTAATTTCAACGATTAGGTATTCGTAGTGGTATTTTATTATCAATGGATTATCGCTTCTATACTAACCGAGCATGGGCATTTTTCGTGCTGTAAATTTTGCATTTTCAACCTTTCACCTTTGTGCTGGCGATATCGTACAATTGTACAGCATTTTGTAGGTACATACAATTACCGACATATGTATAAGCTTATATGTTTCTAATTGTGTGGCGCCTTGAGTTTCCTGTTTATCAAATATTACGTACGCATTAGTCGTGTATTATAGAGGTCTCGACGATCACGTATCATTTCTGTAATGAAAATCTTGTAAAGTGTAGTCTATAAACGTACAATGCGTCGAGAGAATAGACGTGATAATGGTATCTGCTCTGTGAATCGAATTGATATAGACAAGTTGATGAGAGCAAATGGAAACGTAGTAAGCAGCTCCAGTGATTTGGTTTGTTGTCGTTGCGAAGGTCGCATGAGAGAATTTTAAAGTCTTTTTTTATGGCATTATGTGATTGCAATAATATTTTGCTGTTTTGAACAATATTTCATGAAATTGTGAAGAAATTGAAGAATTGAGCATGAGTTGTAAAATTTGCCGATTTGTTCAAATTAAGATTGCAAATCCCCTCGGTGTTGGGAAAAATTCAGCTGACAATGAGAATTTTTTCATTTTTCGGAGTAAAAACGTTCAATTTTTTCGGAGAAAAAAACTCGACTTTTTCAAAGTTTAAAAATGTCTCAAATTTTTGAGGGCTCGCAAGTCTCAATTTTTTGGTGAAACATGAATTTTCATTGAAATTGAAAAATACTAATATGTACCTTGGTGACCCAGGTAGATACGCACCAATGTTTTTGAATAAAATGTTCTAATTTTTTTGGAAAAAAATATACTTACATATTTCTCAAATTTTTACAGGAAAATTTTTTTTGGAAATCAAAATTTTTTCATTTTCATAAGATAGGTAATAAAAGTGCTCAATTTTTTTAGAATTTTTTTTTCATTTTTTTTGTTGGTAGGTAGCTATAGGTACGTTTTACAATTTTTTTGGAGAAAAAATTTCTGAGTTAGCCCGTGTAGCAATTGTCGACGAAATTCAGACACATTTTTTTCTCGGTTAACGATGTATTAAAAATGATATTTGAGATTTAAAGTAATGTTCTATGTTAAACATAACTGTTCAATCAAAATTTTTGAATTTTTCTCAGTATTTTCCTATAATTTAGAAAACGTTGTTTTTCTACATAGACAAGTCGATGTAAAAATCGATACTCGATAAACGCATCGACATTTATGTCGACAATTTCTGCCAATTAAATTTACAAATTTTATATCTAAAAAGAACTAAAAACAATTAATAAGAACATTTTAAGCTCAGGAATAAATAATTTTTGAAAGAATCACAAAATTTTCTTATTTTTCAAAGTTTTGAATAATACAACGACTTGTCGAGTTATTGTCGACATAATTGTCGATGGTCGAATAATGCATCGACTTAACTGTCGACAGTGTTGACCAGAGGAATTTTAAGTCGAGTTAATGTCGATCTAATTGTCGACGGTCGAATAATGCATCGACTTGACTGTCGACGTCTTGAGGGTGATTGTGATACTCGCAGATAAAGTGTGTTGTGAATTAGTACATAAGGTCTAAGAATCATCTCTATGTTAGTTGGACACTCGCATGTGTCCAGCTACAAAGGTGGCCTCAATGCCGCATATTTGACAAAAAATGTCGAAATGTTGGCTTGAACACTATTTTTGGTGTAATTTTAATATATACTTATATTGAATATTTAAACTTAACATATTTTTCAAAATCTCACCATTGCAAATGTCGATGTGGATGTCGATATAAATGTCGACACATCGAAATCGGTCACTTTTCGATCGTACATGTCGACACGATTGTGGATGGTTTGTCGAGCTTATTATCGACATATTTGGACGGTCGACAAACATGTCGATAATAAGCTCGACAAACCATCCACAATCGTGTCGACATGTACGATCGAAAAGTGACCGATTTCGATGTGTCGACATTTATATCGAAATTAGCATCGACGTTGCTACACGGGAGGTGTGTACTTATCTATATGTAAGTATCTCATTTCTTTCAAGAAAAAAATTTTAATTCTATTTGAGGAAAAATATTTTTCAAATTTTTACAGGAAAAAAATGAAATTTTTAAAATCAATTTTTTTTTCTTGAGACAGTTAAAGTTTTCAATTTTTTTCAGAATATATTTACTTTTTTTGATTTTTTTTTGTGCTTCATTTTTTTCAATTTTTTGGAGAAAAAATTTCTTAGTCAAGTAATTTTTGGAGGAAAAATTTTTTCGATGAAAAAACATTATGAATTTTATTTGGAATTGAAAACTGTGTCCTTATATGTATCTCATTTCTTTCAAAAAAAAGTGTTTTAATTTTTTATCAAGGAAAAAATTTCTCGAATTTTTACAGGAAAAAATGAATTTTTTGGAGTCAAGGTTTTTGTAATTTTCTTGGTACAATCAAAGTTCTCAAATTTTTTCAGATTTTTTTTTTTTTTTTTGGAATAGAACAATTACAATTTTTGTGGGTAATTTTTTCAATGTTTTGGAGAAAAATTTCTCAGTCACGTAATTTTGGGAGGAAAAATATTTTCGAAAAAAAATGTTTTGATTTTTTATCGAGGAAAAATATTTCTCAAATTTTTACAGGAAAAAAATTAATTTTTTGAAATTAATTTTTTTTCATTTTCTTGGAACCACAAAAAGTTCTCAGTTTTTTCAGAATATTTAATTTTTTTGGAATAAAAAAAATTGCAATTTTTTTGTGCTTTATTTTTTTCGATTTTTTGGAGAAAAAATTCCTCAGTCAAGTAATTTTTGGAGAAAAATTTTTTTCGAAGAAAAACCATTATGAATTTTCTTTGGAATTGAAAATTGTGTACTTAAGTATATAAAATTGCAATTTTTGTGGGTAATTTTTTCAATTTTTTGGAGAAAAAATTTCCCCAGTCAAGTAATTTTTGTAGGAAAAATCTTTTCGAAGAAGAAAAAAAAACATTATGAATTCTTTCAGAAATGTTTTAATTTTTTTAGGAGAAAAAACATATTTTCTCAAATTTTTGAAGGAAACAAAAATGATTTAAGTAATTTTTTAATTTTTTTAAAACATTAAAAACTTTCAATGTTTTTAAAATAATTTTTTTTATTTTTAAGGGGGGGGGGGGGTGAGTACTTTTTTCAATTGTTCAAAGTGAAAAGATCGGTTTAACTTTTTGGAGCAAAATCTCAATTTTGTGTCTCCATTTGAAAACATTTTTCAATTTTTTTGAGAGTACCTAAGAACTGTCTTGAAAGCCTTAATTCCAGAAATTTCGATCTTCATGCAACCAATTTTGGCACCATTGTTCATCCGTCCTTCTTAATTGTCGCTCAAAGTGAGCTTTGTAGCTTCACAGGTTCGGTAATATGGGATTAAACACGCGCTCTGGCATCGCTATCGTCATCATGGTCGCTTCTCTGTTGCTGTGGCGTAACGTAACCCTACATTGTGTGATGCTTTCTGGCATATCTAACTCATACCTACCTACGTACACGGTATCTGTGTGCGTTGGGGAGTACGTACTCGTACGTAGAGATAGGTATGTCACATACACACCGACTATACGACTAGGACGTGGTGTATGATACAAAACATTTCTGTGCTTTGCCGAAAAACAGACAAAAGCCTTCCAAAACAGCACTTTATTAATAACAGCTTCTACCGAGGCTATAAATTTAAACGGTAGTTTATGACAAGCCGTTGTTTCTCTATGTGTGTGTACGGTGTGGTGTCGGCGCGCCGCTCCATTCGGTTTCGCGCCTTCTGTACATTTATCACGAGTCACGGCGACGACGGCTGCGACAAAACAGTTGTTTATCTTCGGCCTGTTAATACACCGCATACACCTTGGAAAAGTTGCTGATGTGTCGCCATGCCACGTGAGTATATATACAACAATAGGGAAATGTTCATTTCAACTTTATGCATAAATTTGGCTACGACTTCTGATTCGTGCCAGATTGCATCGAAAAGTGGATTTGGTGGCCAGTGAGCCAGCCTAAAATTAACATCTCGATGGATTACCATGACCATGCAATTGGGTAAGGTTATAGAGCAGACTATGCAGGCGAAAATTATACCTCATTGGGGATCAAAAGAGGCAGAGATGATTACATATCGCGTAATACCTATCGTATGCCTCGAGCGAGTACTTTGGCGATGACGTATCAGTAATAACCAGTTCACGTACCCAGCATTGAAACCAGTCTGCTCGTTAATCGAACATTGTCTCAGGTATCTGCGAGTTTGGTGTCCGCGTCGCGACATCAACGACGTCGACATTTGTAGACCGTGAACATTTTTCGAATTACGTAGACTTCGGGTCGCGGTTCGGTGCATTTTGCCATAGTCTGACGTGTGTGAGGTGACGAAGGAAGGTTGTTAGCAAATGTAGGCGAACTTGTTCGAGCAATGGTGTAAAAAAATTTTACCCAGTTTAGTGCTAGGAAAGCTGATTGTTTTGAAAAATTGTTCAATCACAAATATCCTGAGAACCAGCCAACTGAGATGAGATGGAATTGAAAATTGAAAAATGATTTTTCTTGTAGGTCTTTTTCAAATGTGAGAAAAAAGTTATTTTGGAATTTCATCAGATCACTTCCAGAAGTCAGTCTTAGATCTCGACTCATTCAAGGCACGAATCTGGTGTCACAGTAAACAAATATTAATGAATTTATAACCTATTATTCATAGATTAATCTATATAGTAGGTAAGTAGATGACAATCTGTCCATACATCACAAAATTGTGGTGTCTTTGACTACACTAAGCGTCGCCAGATCAGTTTTGGGTATGTTTTACTTCTCTTAGATAATCGCTGCCGAGGTATAGTACTTAAGCTTGGCATATTTCTGTACAGAACTGAGGACAGCAGAACAACTTCGTTTGAATAAACTATAGACACTGGACCTAACCCAAGACATCCAACCCGCCACCATATTGGCCTGATATCCTGTGTTATTCCAATTTATCCCGCTGGGTGCAGATGATGGCGCTGTAGTCGTTTTTTCAAGGTGATAAACAAAAAAATACGCGGAAAAACACGTTGTATGTGGTTTGAATTATTTGATTTTGGTTATTTATCGTGAATAAAACTACAAAAATATTTCGCCTCTCATGACATAATGTTGGATTGTATCAGGTATGAAAAATGCAACTCTTTAAATGATATCTTGGACTTCAGGAGTTGGTCTTTATAAAAATTCGACTGCAGCGCCATCATCTGCACCCAGCGGGATAAATTGGAAAGACACAGGTTATCGGCAGGGTATGCGGGACCCTCCAGCCCGGAGTTGGATGTCTTGGTTAGGTCCAGTGTCTATAGAATAAACATACATTGTAACGGTCAAATTTGGGTTTCAAATTCAATTTTCCATTTTATTCGCGTATTTATATTCGGCTTTGAAATTATTTCAAATTTTTTATTTTTCATTTATTCTTGGCCATTTTTATTTTTGACCGAATTAAAATTACTTGTTTTTTTTTCAACCCCTGTAAATGGTGACCCCAACAAAATCAGATAGATCAGATCACTAAATGTGTTAACTCAGATCAAATCAAAGATCGTGATCTTGATCTGATTTTTTCAGATCTATTTTTTTTTTCAATTGTAGGGGAATTCAGCTCTCGCATTTCCCCTATAGTTTATATCATTTTAAGTTTGTAACGATTGCTACCCTGTGTCGAAGCGCTGGCGCTCTTTTCGCCTTCTCTCGGCTATAAAATGCGAGCCGACACAGGGTGAAATCGGAGTCTGGTGCAATCTCTCGAGGTTGTACCATCTCTCGCAGTCTTGTACAGAGCTGGCTAATAAAAGGTTCTCTTGATCTCTTGCCTTATCTCTTACATACGACTCATCGTAGTTTGCACTCGGGGCTATTCTCCGGGTAACTACGAATACTTCGCTGTCTACGCACGGGGCTACTCTCCGGGCGACGCGATCTTACCACTGTCTACGCACGGGGCTACTCTCCGGGCGACGTGGTCTGTTGGTGTTTACGCACGGGGCTATCCTCCGGGCAACACCTGCGTCCAAGCACGGGGCTATTCTCCGGGCGACGCTTGCGTTTGAGTACGGGGCTATTCTCCGGACAACGCGGTACACTCGTATAAGCACGGGGCCATTCTCCGGGCAACACGAGTTCCCTCCACAATCTAACCAAAACGTCACCCCGGTATAACTTACGTCCTTATAGGTCAACGCGCCACAGCTCTCCCCCGCGCAATAGACCTACAAAGTGGTGCCGAAACCCGGGATTTCGAAACGATCGAAAAAGAATCAAACGCAAACCAAACACCTTTTTAAATGACGACCACCAGGACCCCCGCCGTTCCAACCTCTTCCTTTTTCGACACAGCGAGGTTTTGTCTTAGAATTCCGCTACAACGGCTACTGGTTGCATAATGTTTCTGATTTTTTGTCATTCACTCGATTTTTTTCCCCAACCTTCATCCCTGCACTGCTTCTATCCTGCATTGTCCTCAATAAGTAACTACCATTCAACCTTTCTCGCTTTGTTCAATCTCGCCTACAACAGCGGACCAGCCAGATGAAATACTTGGATGGTTCTTCACTTGCACCCTTCCTCCTTTGAGCGTCTTTTACAATGAGATTCACTTCTCTCGTCCATATGCGGATACCCCTTTCACTCTGGACTTGATATACAAAAACTACGTTTCAACTCAACTTCACGCGATAGCCGATGCTTCCTCGGTACGCCAACGTTAATCTCTCTCACTCATAAGACAATCAATGCAACTTCTAAATATCATTTTTCTCCATTCACCTTAAGAGACACTCAATGCAACTTCAATTATCTCTTCACCGCTTATCTCAAGAGACAACTAAAGCAACTTCAAATGTCACCACCTTGGGCTTCCAACAATTTTACCTTTTTGCATCATACTTACGACATTTTTAAGACTTTTGGCATGGGACATGCCTTCAGTCCAACATATGCATCATGTGTATTCTGCTACACCCAAGGCTAACACTTACAAATTCAACAAAATTCTTTGGTCAATAAATCATCAAGGGTTCACCATTTTTGCAATGTACGACACGTAGTATTCGCCTCGGGCTTATTGGACTGCGCCTTTCGGTTAACATACGCATTGTACATCATTCTGCTCACCCTCAGGCTACACCTTGGGCTACTCTGCTGCACCCTCAGGTCAACATACACCTCACCCATATGGAAATCTCCAGTCAATAACATCAATTACTACTATCCGGTTCATCATCCACTTCTGGGATTAATGACGTATGCACATATCTTCAAAATGACCAATGCTATCTATGACTGGTAACACCATGGCAAGATGACGTAGGCTATTCACATTACCATCCAACTCAACAATTCAACGCAACTCAAATGCATTTTGGCAAGTATCCGAATTGTAAGACTCAGACTTCATTACTGAGCGGTAGTAGTGAGCCAGAAACAATGCATCCCAGCGCAATGCAACTCAAACAAACTCTGCGCTTGCAAATATTCCATTTTTGTAAAAATCATATCTTGCACCTACCCCATGCTCTGCCATACTAGTCATTACACTTCATCAATGACCACCTATCAGTTGATTGACACTAATTTTCAATCTTCTATCATGTCACACCTTACTCATCAATTTCTCATACAGATTCTATTACCTTGCAATTGTACTAATTTTTTACTACTTTTTCTTCCGGTAATTATCATCTCATCGCTTTAATTTTTTGTTTTTCTCTAATTATTTTTCTTGTAGGAACTGCCTAGATGTATATCCAGCTGTAATTTTCCTCCTTTTTTGTAATTTTTTTGAATCTAAGATTCCTGTTACCCTAGGCTTAAGCATGTGTAATTGATACTTAATTTTTTAATTTTTCTTCATTTTTTTTTGCATCAGCACCTACATTTCTTTCAATGTAAGCTTAAGATATTTACTAGCTTTTTATTTCTACACTTTTCTGCAATTTTTTCATCACTTATCTATCAATTTTTGCAATTTTTTTTTTCTCTTTCTAGAATTTGCTTACTAATTGCAATTTTTTATAACTTCACTCCAACATTGACTACTTTTCTGACTAACCTTAAGTTTGTTACGGCTCCGCCTTTTAGGAGGGGAGTCTTGTAGGGGAATTCAGCTCTCGCATTTCCCCTATAGTTTATATCATTTTAAGTTTGTAACGATTGCTACCCTGTGTCGAAGCGCTGGCGCTCTTTTCGCCTTCTCTCGGCTATAAAATGCGAGCCGACACAGGGTGAAATCGGAGTCTGGTGCAATCTCTCGAGGTTGTACCATCTCTCGCAGTCTTGTACAGAGCTGGCTAATAAAAGGTTCTCTTGATCTCTTGCCTTATCTCTTACATACGACTCATCGTAGTTTGCACTCGGGGCTATTCTCCGGGTAACTACGAATACTTCGCTGTCTACGCACGGGGCTACTCTCCGGGCGACGCGATCTTACCACTGTCTACGCACGGGGCTACTCTCCGGGCGACGTGGTCTGTTGGTGTTTACGCACGGGGCTATCCTCCGGGCAACACCTGCGTCCAAGCACGGGGCTATTCTCCGGGCGACGCTTGCGTTTGAGTACGGGGCTATTCTCCGGACAACGCGGTACACTCGTATAAGCACGGGGCCATTCTCCGGGCAACACGAGTTCCCTCCACAATCTAACCAAAACGTCACCCCGGTATAACTTACGTCCTTATAGGTCAACGCGCCACAGCTCTCCCCCGCGCAATAGACCTACACAATAATCTGACCATGTCTGATCTATGATACCTATGTATAAAAAAAGAAATTTTTGGTAAATTAAAAAAATGGGTGCTTAAAACATGATAATAACAATATGATATTTTCTGCAAGATGGCACTATAGGGGCCAAGATAAATTTTATTGACCATATTAGAGACTGGGCCCATGTTAGCTGCTGAGTCAATTTCTTCCACCATCAGTTCAATAAAAAATTTTCCAATCGTCGAATCAGTATCCGCAGGCCTAGGATTTAGGTATTATATCGTAGCCAAACCAAACTTCAATACTTCATATAGGTGGAGGTCTTACTCTAGGTATGCTATACGGCTGATAGATTCGTATAGATTTCTAAGGCCAGTCAACCGACTGCTATGTAATTAAGTACCGGAAGAAAGGGGCGGCTATCTACAGTTGTCATTTTCTGACGTCATCGTTTAGCCACTCACTGTTTTATTTTTCAAAACGATATTATTGTTATTGCGCACTGTAGCGAAGAATGAAAATCCATCTATGTGATTTTTTTTACCATACTAGCCTTTCTATGCAATACGTTTGGGAGTCCACACGTCGACATTGACAATGCTCCCGTACCATAGTTCCCCCTTCCTCGGTGTATGCCCCTTCCTTGAAATATATTACCTACTATTTCATACGAGACCGTGTAATCTTTATTGTTTTTTCGTCTCTAACCAGTCAGATCGCCGACTGATACGGTTCGTCTTAGTCCATCTCTTTTAGTTTTGTTTTCCTATACACAAATTAGCCATTTCCTAGATGCTTGTGTTCGATTACCGAAAAAAAGAATAAAACAAACGTTGAAAAAATTTCCCGTCCGAGGCTCCCCTCTGTTTCCATTGGTTCTTTTGGTCTGCGTGTTGCTGATGCCTTCTTCTGACCCCGTCCTCAAGTCGGTCTATTTATGTAAATAACTCTGCACTTGGAACTTGGAAACCATCGCAATGTACGAGTAAAACAATTCCCATTCCCGATTCCGGTGCCTTGGCGGGCTTCGGGTAATCAATCCGTCACTCAACGATGTTCGCTATACAGCAGTGGTAACCTTAGCTTATGTAAACATTATATGAGATTACCTTTTTTGGCATTTTTGTTTATAACGTTTGTGGAATTCGGAATTCGTGCATCTGATTTACTATTGTAGCTTGTAAACACACAAGACCTAACTACGCTCGCTGCTGGTATGAATATTATGTTGAATTGACTGGATGCTCGTAGCAGGTCCCATGCGGTCGCGGTCGTTGGATTTGATTTTTTTATTTTTCATCTTTGATGGTATTGGTAAAAGTTCGAATAGAGTTTGTGGCATATTTTGAGGTAGATTATGAGGGCACTTGTGAACCTCATATTTTTTTTAAATGCTGGTAACTTCTCAGGGGTACCCCCCTCCCCCCCCCCAAAAAAAAAGTAAAACCAGTTCATTCAATTTTTTTCCCTGCAGGTTAATGGCGACATCTATCAGGCTATCACATTCACGGGAATAAGGAAAATTTATTTTTTCACCCCGTGCATTGTGATGTTTGTTTTTGCGCCATACGTTAACTTTGAGAAAAAAATGTGTATGACCTTTTTTGTTGCAAATTTTGTGTACTTTAATTTTAGTTATGACCATTTTTTTGTTTAAACGCATATTTGAAGAGTTTTTGAAATTTGGAATTTTTGAACTGACGACACGTCATTCAAAATATCATTTATTTTGTGACTACCCCCCACTTTTGTTTTGCTGGAGAATATGCTTGCATCTCCTAAAGTGCTACCTTTATACAAAAACCCTTTTTCATATGATTTGGGGGGGGGGGGGGGTCATTATGTTGGATGCTGGACTAACAGGGTTCTATAAATAATCAATTTTTTTCTAAATGTTCGGCAAGAATTTTTTTTGAATTTGAATATTTATTTTATATTTTATTTTTAAATTTTATGAGGTTGCTAAACTTGCTATCCAGGTAAGAGGTCGATGATCAGTGAACGTTTTTAATTTATAGGGTATGATTTCATTCTGTTCCAATTTTTTATGTCGAACCCTTATTTGATAATAAATATTTCGCTATCAGGTGGACTTTGACACATAACAAAATACATTATTATGAGGATGGATTAAAAAGAGAAGAATCGTCACCTACCCAACCTAATGAAAAAAAAATTTTTGCGGAGGTTGCATCGTATTCGACATAAGCACTACATTTTTCACGTCGCAAGTATAATGTCGTTACTTACGTTGAAAGTTAAGACCAAGTAATTAGACTTATTTGCCAATTAGTGTCATAATGATCGTCCAAAAAAAAGGAAGAAGGTTGGCAATCGGGGTGATGATGTACGGTTAATATGATAGCAGTGCATTGTAGGATGAAACTTTTTAACAACCACCTCGACTGGAGTGTCCAACGATGACGGTAATTACCGTGTTGGAAATCTTGCTGCGGGTCGTCGTTGACTCCTGTAGTATGCAATATGTGTGTACTGTGTATGCACATTTGGTTGTAAAAATTATTTAATTATTTAAATAAATACTCGGTACAGCGACGTGTTTTATAATTGAAGGCGCGGGCCGACGTCGAGCGACGCGATTATGAAGTTTGGACGACCTTAATATTACGCTTTCTCAAGTTAATGACATTTTTCTTTATACACGAAATTTACCTCAGGCATTCCCATGCATGTTAATACATGGTTTAATGAAGGCAGCCGAGTTCGTGTGGTAAATTCTCACCTGCATGCGGAGCTCTGACGGTTGGGTATGTTTAAATTTTAACGATTGACGGTGCGTTAATTTAGAGGTACATATAACTTTTTGCAAGTTGAAAATTTAGGCACTGTGATCGAGGTGATTTATGCTGACGTAGAAATGCTGTGATTTTTGTGTGTGACGTGTGAGTCATCTCGGGTTTTTGGTATTTACCCATAATAAGGCGATGTGAGACGACGATGGATTGATGAGGGGGGTTGTTGGTAGCGGATCTTGATCTGTGCTGCAATTTGAGGTCGCTCACGTACGAAGTGAGTGGTGCTCAAAGTTAGGAAAGGTTCATACCCTCAAGGACTTTTTTTTCTACTTTGACATGAGACCATGTTCAATCTATTTTTGACTGTAAGTATACAACGCGATTTAGTGAAAATGATCGAGATATATCCGGGCTTCTGGATTTAGAGTGCACCTCGGCCATCTGTCCTGGTGTTGCTGCTTCCTTCTGCACAAGAATATTACAATATTGTAAATAGTTTATTTTAGGGTACTCACCCTCACCTAATGCTCTCAATCTAGCTGAGGGGTACAATTCCATCGTCGAATTTGTGAGTTGATCATAAATTGCATCATCTGATACTTTGGAACTGATCATCTCAAACAGATTTCGGAGGTGAATTTCAAGTCATGGTTAAGAGTTTATTTAGCTCTTTGTTGGCGATCTTCATCAGTGAGGAAATTGACTCGTGGAACTAAAATGAGAGAAAAAGATTCATTAGCTCAAATGTGATTTACTAAGTAGAATTTTCATGATTTTGAAAATTATCCAATAATTTTGGTAAATTATCTCAGTAATTTCGAAAATAATTTCAGAAAATTATACTTACCAATAATTTCAGAAAATGATCTCAATAGATACTTGATTGATTTTTCAAAAAATCATCTTAATATTTTGGAAAAATCATTCCATAATTAATTTTGAAAATTATCCAATAACCAACTCCAGAAAATTACTTCAAATATTTCAAAATATAATCTCCGTATTTTTAGAAAATCATTCCAATTATTTCGGAAAATCGTCCAAATAATTTCAATAAATTATCTCAATAATTTCGAAGAATCAACACAATAATTTCAGAAAGTTATCACAATAATTTCAGAAAATTATCTCAATACTTAGTTGATTTAAAAAAAAAAAAATCATAATTCGGATAATTTGAAAAATCGACCCTTTAACATCCCCACTTTGTAAAGTTATCCCGATAGTTTTGGAAAACCATCCCAATCATACCGAAAAATAATCTGAATCGCTTCAAGAAATCATCCCAATATCCAACTTGGGAAATTACGCCAAGTAATTTTTTCCAATAACTTCAGAAAACTATCCCAATAATTTCGGAAAATCATACCAATAATTTCAGCATATTATCACAATGTTTTTGGAAAACAATCCCAATAATTCCGAGAAGTAATCCCCAAAACATCAAGAGGTTATCCCAATTACCAATTGGAAAATCAATCCAATTATTTCGGAAACTCATCCCAATTATTTCAGAAACTCATCCCAATAATCCCAAAAAATCATCTCAATAATTTTGGAGAATCAATTCAATAATAATTTTGAAACATAAACCCAATAACTTCGGAAAGTTATCCCAATAATTTTGGAAAACTATCCCAATAATTTTGATAAACAATCCTAATCACTTCAAAAAATTATTCCAATATCCAACTTGGGAAATAAACTACTTATTTCATTTTTTATAGCTATTTTTACTTGATTTTTTTCAATGAATAATGGATATTGAAATTGTTCGAAATGGTCATGTTGACATAGCCTTTTATGAAGTTTACTTTACGGTGTATTTTTTTAATCATCGTGGTAGTTAACGTTATTTTGACCCTGTTTGCCATATTAACTAATCGACTATGTGTTTTGTTTCTTTGTTTTAGGTGAGTACCAAATTTTTGCCATAAGAATATGTCAATAAGTGAGTTTTTTCCTACATATTTAATTTAATTTCTAAGCCAATTAAAACAAATAATTGATGAATAGGAAAATCATTCCAATATAATTTTCAGAAAACTATCCCAATAATTTTGTAAAATTATCCCAATAGATAATTTCGGAAACTTATCCCAATAATTCCGAGAAATAATCCCAGTAACTTCAAGAGATTATCCCAATCATTAACTTCAGGAAATTATCTCACGAATTTTGAAAAATCATTCCAATAATATTGGAAAACAATTCAATAATTTTGGAAAATTTTCTTAATGATTTTGTAATTTTTGTAGAACCCGAGCAGCACACTCGATCGATAATATCGAAAGTTGAAACGTATCGATAAAAAATCGTTTAAAAATCTAAAGATGTTCTCACGATATGATACAGATTTAGCTGTACGATTTTATAGGCAAAAAATCTAAAAACTATCGAATTCGATAGTATTACGATTTTAGGACGATATTCGTCAACGATACTATCGACAAAGAATATTAAATTTATCGAATCCGATTTTCCACCGATTTTGTGCAGATATTTGAAACTATATTATCGACAAATAATCTGAAATTTCTCGAATTCGATTTTTTAACGATTTTGTGAAGATATTTGAAACTATATTATCGACACGTAATCTGAAATTTCTCGAATTCGATTTTTCAACGATTTTGTGACGATATTTACAACTATATTATCGACAAATAATCTGAAATTTCTCGAATTCGATTTTTTAACGATTTTGTGAAGATATTTACAACTATATTATCGACAAATAATCTGAAATTTCTCGAATCCGATTTTCCACCGATTTTGTGCAGATATTTACAACTATATTATCGACAAATAATCTGAAATTTCTCGAATTCGATTTGTTAACGATTTTGTGAAGATATTTGAAACTATACTATCGAAAAAGAATATTAAATTTATCGAATTCGATTTTTTAAAGATTTTGTGAAGATATTTAAAACTGTATTATCGACAGATTATATGAAATTTCTCGAATTCGATTTTTCAATGATTTTGTGACGATATTTAAAACTATATTATCGACACATTATATGAAATTTATCGACTTCAATATTTCAACGATTTTGTAACGATAGTTGTTGAAACTATATTGATTTTTTTCTAGTCAAAAAATACCTACTTTATATTCAAAATTGGATGGGAAGAAAGGGCCAAATCGAAATTTTTATAATAACCAAAATTAAATCCAGAATATTATTCTACAACTTTTGTTTGAAATGTTTTTTCAATTGGACCTCATCTCTAGCCTCTATTATTTTGCATTTACCTACTTACGTGTAACAGTAATATGCGAAATCAAAATTGAAAAAATTTTCAAACAAGTTATCTAGTTTTTTTGGTTTACTAGGTATTTTACTTGAAACCAGATCGTTGTTCTTAAATAAAATTTTACCAAGTTCAATACTACGATTACTATGTGAATACTTAGTATTTAAAATTGAACGGGAGGGAGGCGCCCAATCGAAAATTTTGTAATGACCAAAATTATTCTTAGAACTTTAAGCTACAACTTTTGTTTGAAAATTTTTTCAATTGGACCTCTCCTTCTCCTCCAATTTTGCATAATACTCCGTTGATACTTATTCAAAATTGGAGGAGCGGAGGAAAAAGGGGCCAATTTGAAAAAATTTTCAAACAAAAGTTGTAAATTAAGGTCCTAGAAATAATTTTAGTTATTATAAAAATTTCAATTGGACCCCTCCCTCTTCTCCAATTTTGCATAAGATGTTTGAATATTATAATCCAATTCGTATTATGCGAACGAACTCCGATGTTCGCAACAGACGCTTGTTTTGGTAGAAACTGCTGTATTTGGAACGAAATTCGCCAGCCTTAAGCGTAACTACGACTTCAAACTCGCCAGCCGGTCTTGAAAATGTGCCCGCGCATATACTCTTATATGCTAAATTATCTACAAAAAATCGATAGAATATCGAAACTAGATAATCTACAAAAAATCGTAATACAAAATCGATAGAATATCGAAATAAAAAATCGACAGAATATCGAATTCGATAAAGTGTCGCGTTAGTTCCGCATAAATCGTGTAATTATCTTTCGATTTATAGATAGGTTATCGATGAAGTATCTAACTATAATCTTGAGATTTTTAAAAGAAAAATCGTTCGATTTTATCGAAAGTTTATCTGTTGATGGATTTTGCCAACTATAATTCATCGATAATCTGTCGATATATCGAAAGATAATTTCACGATTTATGCGGAACTAACGCGACACTTTATCGAATTCGATATTCTGTCGATTTTTTATTTCGATAATTTGTCGAGTGTGCTGCTCGGGAATAATAATTATTTCAATAATTATTTTAAAAAGCTGTTTTGAAAAATTTTGAGAAATTATGCCAGTAATGATTTTGAAAATTAATCCGGATAATTTCGGAAAGTTATCTTAAAATTTTTTGGAAATCATTTCAATATTTCCAAAAAATCACCAATTAAAACAAATTAATAGAAAATAATTGTTTTTGATGATGAATTTGGAAAATTATCCTATAATCATTAATGATATCAAATAACATTTAAAAAAAAATGATAGCACCTCATAAAAAATAATCGATATTTTATTTTATTCCACTCTGTAAAATCTATCGGTAATAAAAATTGTACTTCCAATACTAATATTGTGAAAATGACTTCATGAACGAGATTTATCTCCCTAACACATCAATGATTCGAATTAAACTCTCGTAAAAATACTCGATGATTTTTATCGGCGTTATTCGATTGTATCTGCGAACAGGTTACCTCGTCGGCTGCTCGATCGTGATTATTCTTATCGATAGATTATTCAATGTACCAAAACCGGTTCATCGAATAATAAGAAAACGATAAACCGAGGGAATACCTTTTCTAAGTATACATGTATCTACAATTCAGGAACAACCATACATTTTGACAAATGTATAAGATGTTTTCTTCATCTAGTAATTCGTTTCAATTGGGCGATTTAGTATCCTAACTGGATGTTAAAGCGCATGTAAATACGGCCTAGACACACACAGAACACATCGAACGCGAACCCTTTCGATAAATTCACCCTTTCGGTATCCTCTTGAGCTTAAAAATTCGAGCAGCCTGGCATGCGGACGTGAAGGAGATGAAAAGCAGCGTCGAGCAGCTCGATCGCACGTTCGTTGTATTCCACGTATGTGTGCTTTTTAATGATAACCTTTGGAATAATCATTCAATTTGTAAAACGTCGGAAGACCATGCAACCGGCCTATTGATATAATTCGACCATGCTGAAAAGGGAGGGATTATTCTTTTGGCTTTCATGAGAAGTCTAGTAGGTTGATCCTGACCTGTTATTATCCTTTGTGAAGCTGTCAAACTGTTTTAATGGCGTTGCTTCTAGAAAATAAATGACTCGTCGGAGATTCTCGACTCAGCTCCTCGGTCGTCGTGCTGGTCTTACGGTAACATGTCATTAAATTGAATATCTCTGTTATCGTTTTCGTTAAACGATCATATCCGTGCGGCTTGATATGCTCCCGCCCGATCCCCTCGTACCCTGGACCCATCCTCTGGTTCGCTGGATCGCTCTATGTGTGTGCAGTTTACCTGGCGATGTGCGATGCGACCGACAGATATGTAATTATTAGATGTGTTTCGTGTCGTGGTCATCGATGAGATTCGAGATCGGCTATGTTGATTTTTTCTCCATTCTTTTTTGCGAAATCGATACGTGCTCGAGTGGAAATTTACACATTGTGTACAGTTTCGGTGTTCGTGTAAGGTTTAGTGCTAAATATTGTGCTGAGGTGTTGGAAAAGTGGTCCAAGTTGAGCAGATACCCAAAAAGGAGGAGGTGATATCGTATTTTTGTAAGTATGTTTTAAAAAGTGGTGGATATAACGCCATAACCCCTTCCATTTTTTCCCCTCTCGAGTGTTATGTCTTTTCAGTGCCAAGTTTTTAGGTACTGGGATGGTTCAGAAATTTGTCTGATTTTGGCGATTTTTAAAATAATTTTTTACTTCATTTTCGAAAAATTTGAAACGAAAAAAATTACAATTTTTACGAATTTTTGGCCACTTTGTCTCCTTGCAAAAAACCCAAAAACAAAAATATTTTATACCTATAAAAAGTGAAAAAATACAGAAAGTAAATATCATATTTTTTTCATACTAAGTAAATCGCTTTATTATGCATCATTTGTTATGCCAAATTGTCCTACTTGCCTTTTTTTCTTTTTTCTGTCATTTCTGTACCTAATCACAACTTTTATTTATCTCCGGGGATAAAGCGTGTTTCCTGATTTCGGTAAATATCGTAATTTGTTTTACGAAAAGTCTCCCAAAACGATTGTTGAAAATTTTCATATTTTCATACGCAATTGTTCCATCGACGTAATTCCGGAAAATGGTCGTTTACATGTTCGGGCTTATTATTTGAAGAATTATTTCTCGAAAGGAAGACATTTATGTCGAGTGAGGTTTCATTTTTGTTTTCGAAAGAGGCGTTTTTGTGATATAAATTTTGGTGAAGAAAAATAAACAACTAATAAATCAGTTTGGTGGACACGTATTTTTTTTCTTCAAATTAGCAATTTTAAACAAATTTTCGAATTTTTTTAGATTAGGAATTTTACAAATTGTTTTGAATTTTTTAAAATTAAATTACGATAGGTATGATTGGGAAAAATAATTCAATTTATTTCAAAAATAATTTTTAAAAAATTTTATGTCTATTTTTTGAGAGTTCATGTTCATACCAATTTTCTTTCAATTTTTCTGGAAAAATCAAATTTTTAATTTTTTTTCCTAAAAGTGTTTTCTTAAATTTTTATGAAAACACATTTCAATTTTATTTTTTTTTATAAAATTAATTTTACTTTGTGAAAAAAGTTTAGAAAGGGGGAGAATGCCTTCAAGTGTTATTTCTGCCATGTTGACTAAAATTTCCTTAATTCGATCAAGAACATCATTTGAGGCTTTTGAGGTTGCTACTTGCTCTCATCAACCAAAAAATCTCCATTTTTCCAGAAATATTCAATTCGTTCAAACTGGTATCCAAAAAATTGTAGTCAATTTTTTTTTAATCTGACAATTTTGTAAGAGTGGAAACACTTTTCTGCTACTTCATAACATGATAACACCCTAGAACTTGTAAGTATTTTTTCCCCAAGCCAATCTTCTTCTTTTCTTTTCCCTCGCACATAAACCGCCGCATGCCGCATGCCGCATCAGCATTAATTTATAAACCATGGTAGCAGCGCGGTGGTATGCATGCGACCAATGAATTATGTTTGTTTATCGTATAATTATCGATTCATTCGTCGTCAGACAGATGTTCCCCCTCGTGTTTATTACTTCTGGAAATTTCCAGCTGTGTGTCAAAACGTGTATACGATTATACGAAGCCCGGTGGTCGCAATTTTTCTTGTTTTTCTGTCCTCGAGCCAGATTATGCGGCTTAAGTTGTGCTAGGTCAAGATTGTGTGTGTTTTTTAAATGTTTTACCAGTGTAATATATTATGCTGGGCATACATGCGATCGAAACGAACTGGACGTGTGTGTAGGTTAATTTTAAAATACGTACCTATAACTAAAAATGCAGATAAGATTAAGGCACTAGTGAGCATACTGAACAGCGAACAGGTTTACAGAAAATTTTCTATTCTTCAGATAGGGCGAGGAAGGTGTGAGGGGGGAGTGGAAAATGGAAGCGAGTGAATTTTTCAAAGGTCAAATCATTTTTTTTAAATTGGGAAAAATTATGAAAATTTTTTGAACTTTGAAAAAATGTGTAGGTATAAAGAAATCGTTTTTGAAAAGTCGAATAAATAAGGTATTTAGTTAATTACTGTAATTTACAAAAAAAAAAAAAATATATATATTCATTTCAAACACATTGATTTTTGGAAACTTTCTAGTTGAGAAAAGTATTTTTTAAATAATATTCTTTTACCAAAAAATGTTTTGGGAATTTATTTGATGTTGACAACTGGAAAAAATTTTAAACCAAAATGATATGAAAATTTGGAAGAAAGTGATTTTTTTTCTTCAAAAGTTAAAGAAATTACTAAACAAGCCTTGAGAGACGAAATTGTCTTTGATGATTTATTAAAAATATAATTATGTAAATATCATTTTTCGATTTGGAAAATGGTTTGATTTTTTAAATTTGGATTATAAATTTTCTTTAAAATAAAATTTAAAAATTGGAAAAAATTATGAAAAATTCACTGAATTTCGAAGAACTAAGTTTAGAAATGTCAAGAAAATCACCTTTGAATTACATTCTAAAGATCAAACTTGTTAAAATTTCATTACTTAATTTTTTTCATAAATTCAATAAAATATTTGAATTTTTGAAATTTAGGCTTTATGTTGATCTTTGAAAATTTATAGAGAAGACTTTTATTATACCTAAGAATTAATGAGAAAAACATATATTATTTTTAAAATAATCTGTATAAAACAAAATTTTCTCACAAAAATCGAAAAAATCTATGAGCAATATTTAAAAAAAATTGAAAAGTTAAAGTAATTATCGAACGAAAACTTGAAAAAGGAAATAAAATAAAATAAAATGTAGTAGGCCCAACATTTATGTAGGTATTCCTTTTACATACTGATTTTTTTTTTTAATTTTGAAAGAAAGGTACATTTTTTCTTAAAAGCAAAATAGAGAAATAGGGAAAAATTATGAAAATTTCTTTGAACTTTGAAAAAAAGGTGTTTAATTTTTTTTTTAAATATGTAAGTATTTTTCTAAAAGAAATTGGAAAAATTTCCTTTTTTTCAAATTATTATCGAAGTAAACCTGAAAATTTTCCTCGAAAAAAAATTCTTAACTTTTTTTTCTTTTATACCTTAATCCGAATTGTTTATTGATTTTTGAAATTTGTGCCTTGAATTGGCGAAATGTAAAAGTTCGAAGAAATAATGAGATTCTTTTTTAATTAAGTGAAAAAAAAAAAAAATGTTTCCAAACGAATCTGAAGATTTTTTTATATGTATACAGATGATGTTATTGATAAAAAAAAATTTAAACCAATTTTTTTTTTTTTTAATTGTTCAAAATGATTTTAAAATTTGATTGTTTGAATTTAAAAATTCTTTGATTTTTGAAACGTGAACCCTAAAATAATTCATGAAAAGCAAAATGTGAAAATTTAAAAAGCAAATGATTAAAAAACTTCTTTAAACTTGAAAGAACAAAGTTTTAAGACTAAAAATTTGTTCGTGTGCTGCTGCTGCTGTTGTTGTTGTCGTTGTTGTTGAAAAGCATTGTTTTTTAGAAATTGTAAAGATTACTAAGGAAAATTTGAAAGCATATGATTTAAAAAAATAGGACTTACCTATTTAATTATTCAATTATTTATTTTTTATTTTAAAAATTCAAGAAAAGAATTTTTTTGAAAACAAAAAAAAAATGTTAAAATTTTTCTAAAAATAAAAAAAAATAAAAAAACCTGTATTTGTTGTTGTTGTTTTTAATAGGATAAAAATTATTGAACAAAACTCGAAAAACAAAAATGTTTAAAAAATTAAAATGTGCTTATTTTGGTATCAAATTTTTCCTAAAAAAAAAAAAAAAAAAAAATGGAAAAATTGGAAAAAATACTTTTGAAAAAAAAGTTTCTGAAAGAAAATGAAAAAAATCTAATTAACTAAAATAATTTATAGTTCTGAAGAAAATTTGTTTTAATTTTTTTTTTTTTTTTAAATTACGAAACAAAATTTGAGAATTTTATACTTACTTATTTAAAAAAATCGAAATAATAAATTATTCCACTTAAACTGAAAAAAATGGATTTTCAAAAACCGTAATGATTCTGGGTAAAACACAGTAATTTTAGGACACGTCGCCAATTTTAGAATCATTCCGGTGAAATACAGAAAAGATTCAGTTGAACTCCGTAATCATTCTGGAATTTTAGAAATGATTACGGAGTTCAACTAAATCTTTTCTGTTTTTCACTCGAATGATTCTAAAATTGGCGACGTGTCCTAAAATTACTGTGTTTTATCCAGAATCATTACAATCCATTTTTTCAGTGTAGATAAGTTGAAAAAAAAATATTAACTAACTTAAATTATTTTTAAATGAAAAAAAAAGTGTTTTATTTTTGGTTCATGGACTTGAAATTGGCTTTGAATAATTGAACACGAAAATTGGAAAATTCTTCTAAAATATGGCTACACTGATTGATTAATTATTTAATTACAAGTTCTTTTTCTTATTATTATTATTATTTTTTTCAATGTACCACCACTTTGTGGTAACCACCAACAAAGAACACAACGATTCTTCGCCTCTCTTCGTGTTTATTTACAATCTAACTTCTAATGAGCAATTAACTAGTATACTAAATAAACAGGGCATTTTTTAATTACAAAGAAGTCTCTTCTGGTAGATAATTAATTATTCGGCGTATTTGGCGAATAGATACATCTACGAATTCGTTGTTGTACAAGAACGAGAGAAATAAATAAGACATTTACGACGCGGATGAATATCGCGCCAAGAGCCATAGAGACGTTGGGGGAGGATGGGAGGGAGGGAGGCATCGCCATAAATTTTTTTCGCTACCGCGTTAACAGCCACTTGTTATTTGGATGGGCGACGCGACTCGCTCGAAAGCCCTTAAGGCATCAATTAAAACACGTGGATAAGCACGTGGTAACATGTAAGATTACATGCTACATTGTCGAATACATGCAAGTATAGGTATTCAGTGTTTCGCAGACGTACGACTGGGCGAAAGATCATAAAAAATGGAAATAAAAAAAAAAGAAGCCCAAGCCCAGTCATCGCAGCGAATCCGCATATGTGAGGTGGTGGTGAGGTCGTGAAACGAGCACGTGGGTGAATATATGTATAGATATAGTTTCTATAAAGGCCATAAGGGGGTACAGATGGGGCCTGGGGGCGGGGGCAGGCAAAGAAATACAAACACAGACGCCGACAGGTTGAACGTGAGGCAGAAAACGACGACCATGAGTACTGAGCGAAGCAGCAATTTGTGCGAATAGCGTCATAAAAACACACCATTAACTAAGAAAATGGTTGTTTAATAACGAGCGGCGTTTATATACGATTTACATTATTATTGCCCGAGCCGGCCGCCCCCGCCTCGCTCCTGTCGCGAGCTTTCTATTCCTAGTGTGGGCCACGACAGAGATGGCGGTCTTTTAATAGCCATATTTAAACATAAAACATCCTTCCAAATTGCACCGTATTCCACTTCCAGTCGATTCCGAAGAGGGCGCCACGCGCCAGTCTTCGAATACCCGATTTTTTGAACAGATAGCGCCGCCGAGTTCGGTCTCGACTCAAAAGGCGAACCCGCATCAGGGCCGAGTATCTCTAGTACTTTTTAATAGACTAGGTGAATGCTCCAATAATACGCCGATTAATTTTTATAGCCAGATCTTTTCTATCCCCCTCGCTACAGCGATGTAATCGTCCCTCTTTAATTCTATTTTACTGCCAAAAAAAAACCACCGCAGGATGGCTCTACACGTAGCACCTATATTATTTTCGTGTCGAATACAAATTTGTATACTCGATTACATCGTTTTATATTTTTTTAAATGCTATAAAACTATAAATTTTTAACAACTCCCAAGAGGTATCTTTTAATGCAATATGCTCGTTTGGAGTTTTTTTTTTCATTCGAGTCGACATTGTATCTAGATGCAAACTTTTCATTACACTTGTGTTTTTTTTTATTTTTTTTTATTTGCCTCTTTTCAACAAACCGCGCGTGTGAATATGTAACGTCGGTAAGATTAATCGTTTACGCGTCGTTACGTTTAGGAAAAAAAAATTTAATATTGGTGCGATGACGATGACGACGACGACGCCGACGTGTATACTTTTTACACATATTATATATATACGTAGGATGTGAAAAATTTCAAAACTTCGAGTACGCGGAATGGAATTTTCGCGGGTAATAAATTTTTCACCCGTGTGAACCCCTGCCCCTCCTCCCTTGATATATCTCTTGTTAACACGCGGCTTTGCGCAAATATGAATTAAATACGTACGATCATCGATGTACGTAAATGTTCGCAATTTTCCAAATAGGTATATCTACTCAAATCGATAAATTTTTGTGAATTTTTACGTAGGTAAAAAATTAAACATATAAATTTTCCTAATGGCTGAACATGCCAGAAAAAAAAATCAATATTATTTCAAATAAATATAGGTAACCTAATAAATGAATAAATTCGTTTCCAGGTCTTGAGTGCACTGATGATGTGAATATTAAACCTTGAAATTTTTTTTATTGTTCGTATTGTTTGATTTTTTTCACCAGCAATGTGAATTTTAAATTGAGTATGGAATTGGTACCGTTTAAAGTAAGTTACGAAGAGCATCGGGTGTTTATTTAATTTTTTTTTACGATTAATCAATACCTATAAATGTTGAAATGGATGAATCATCGAAAATCGTAATTTTTGAAACGAAAAGTAGGCAGAAGGCTCGTCTGCCTATTTTAAATTTCTTGAGTCACAGTCAACCTATATTTATTTTTTTGTTGAAAAATAACTTTACCTAGATACCTACGTAAAATTTTTTATGAATATTAAAAATTGCATAGGTACCTTTAATATCATTCAAATGTTTTCCTAATTCATCAAAAAAATTGAAAATTCGAGAAAATTTGATTTTGATTTTTTTAAAATTATTCTTTGGAAAATAGATAGGTATTTATTTCATTTTTAGAAAATTAAAAAAAAAAATCAAAGAAAAATCGGTATTCATTAAAGATTTATTTTTCAATTCAACAATTCAAAATTTATTGTAGGGCGAAGTACAGTTCTTGAAGATTAATTTTTGAAAAAATAAAAAAAAAAACCTAAGAGAAATTAAGATTGTTATGCAGTTTTTTTTCTAAATAATTGTGTTTAGGCCTCTACCTAGGTAAATGTTTTTTTTTTTTAATTTTAACATAAAAAAAATCAATTTTAAAAAAAGTTTAAAAATCCTTTCAAAGAAGAATGATGTTTTTTTTCAAAAATGAAATAAAATTTAAAAAGTTAAAAAACCTTAGAACATTTTTTCACGATTCAAGATTTAATTTGAGTTTGTGAAAAATTGTTTTTCATAAAATTTAAAAAAAATGCATTATTATTAAAAATTGAGAAAATTTGACTTTCAAAATTAAAAAAGTGTGCTTAAGAGATAGGTATTGAAAATTGCCATGCAATTTATTTTATTTCATTAAAATAATTGCATCTAAATGATTTTTTTTTTCAAAATTGAGCCTGGAAAATTAAAAAATTAATTTACTTACCTACCTATTTTTAAAAGCAAAGTTTAGATATTATTTACAATAGATATTTACCTATGATTAGTAGGTAGGTAAGTAGGTACATAATTTTTAAAAAAAATGAATAAAATAAAAAAAAAATTTTTTAATTCAAAATTGAATTTTGAGTTCACAAAAGCTTACTTACCTAATCTAAAAAAAAAAGAAAAAAAAGGTAGGTACCTACCTAAAGAAATTGTTTCTATAATAAAAGTTTAAAATATTAGGTAATAGTAGGTATTTGTTTTTTTTTTTTTAAATAAAAAAAATCCTAAAAATTCGTTTTAAAAAATTGCAAAAATTTTTTTAAAAGTTTAAAACCTTAAATATATAATTATGTTTTTTTTTTTTCGATACCTACCTAAAAATAAAATGTTATTAAGAAAAATTAAAAATCGTAGTTACCTAAGGTAATTTTTTAGGTCAAAATTGTATCTGAATGTTTTTTTTTTCAGGTATAATTTTGGAAAAATCACATTAGGTATTTAAAAATTGTTCTTTAAAAGAAAAATTTATAAATGCTTTTAAAATTTTTGAAAAATAAAAATAAAATAATTAAGACTGATAGTAGGATATACCTACAATCATTTTTTCACATTGGAAAAACTCCTAAAAAATCGTTCAGAAAATTTTGAACTGATTTTTTTTTTTTTTTTTTTTTTTGATAATGGTAATTTTTTTAAAAATTGAAAAAATGATTTAATTTTTTTAACACTTTAATACAATTTTTCGCTTCAAAATTGCATCTAAATGTTTTTTTTTTTTTTTTTTTTTGATTTGACTTGAAAAAATTTATTGAAAGTTGTGACATATTACTCGCAAACGCAACCTCAACACTCCAAAAAAAATTTAATTTTCTTTTTGAAAAATTTTGAGAAATATAAAATTATTTTTTTATTACAAAAAATGATGAAAATTTGTACTCCAAAAAATAAATCATTCCAAAAACCGTGGAAAATTTTTATTTAAAAAACTTGGAATTTTAAAATTTTAAAATTAACTTAATAAGAAATTTCATTACCTACCCTAAAAGGTATATCTCAAAAAATTAAAAAATTTTCAATTTTAAAAAAGTTCTTATTTTTTGACTCAAAAAAAATTAAATTAAAATTCATTCCATGATTTTTTTAAATACCTGTACCTAAGTACCTGTAATGATCCCAAAATTTTTAAAAGTTTCAATTCCAAAAAACTGACAATTTTTACTGAAAAAAAAAAAAAAAAACTAACGCAGTTAATGCGTTAAAAGAGCTGATTTTCTATTATTTTTTTTTTAAATTTTTTATTTTCAATTTCATTATTATTTTTCAAAATTTATGTCAATTGAATTATTTTTATGTACTTAATGATAACAACATCATCAAATTGATAATTTTAAAATGAATAAAAAAATTATACAATTTACAGCCAGCTATTTTTGATAAATAAAAACTTTTAACAAGTTTTAAACCAATAAGAAACGACATTATCATGAAAAGTAGGAAGTTAGATAGGCATTGCAAAAGTTGTGAATTTTTACAACTTTGCTAGCCATTTATTTTTTTTAAATGGGAAATGATGATCAGCTGTTTGTTTTGAAATTTTCCATGGCGAATTCCTCGAGAACCGGTTCATTAAAATGAAAAATGCTTAGAACCTTTTTTGTGCGTCTTTTTAAGTACTATTAAAAAGGTTATTTACTAATTTCGCGTAATTGCTTAATTCGAGGCGCTAGAAGCATTTGAAAATTTCAATCGCTAATAACTCGAGAACCGGTTCACTGATTTTTCTCAAAAACAATAGGGTTCTATTCCCAGTAGTAACAAACCTCTCATGAAAATTTCAGCTCAATCGGTTAATTCTTACTCGAGTTATCGTCTGGACAAATTTTGGGGATACATACATACATATATATATTTGCCCGTTTCCGTACATCTCGGCCACTTTTAATATATATTTGTCCAATTTACGAAAAATGTCAAAAGTGAAAAAAATTTCTTGACTCTGTTCTAATTGATTTATAAAAATTTCAATCACAAATTCGATGTAATATACAAGAAATACGCCTTGGAAAAAATAATGAGACTCTTAGGATGAAGTTTGCGGAAAAAAATTGAAAAATTGGCCCAACTAATTCAAATTTTAAATAGGTCTTGAAATTAAATATAAGCCTGCAGTGTACTAAAATTTTTGGTATCAATAACTTTTCTGTCCGTCAATAAAATACTGAAAAATTATGAGTCAAATTTGAAGTCGTGTATATCTTTCACCAACTTCCCTCCTTCCCCTCTCCTTCTTTTTAAAAATTTTTTGTAGAAATTAATTGAAAAAATTTACTCTTTCATTGGAAAACATCCAGAATGGAATTTTCGTTTTCGCATTTATCAAGTATTGCTCCATATTTTCTCTAGTCATATAGCCAAGTAGGTATCCCATGCCTCAAAAAATCAAAAAAAAAATTAACTTTCTTAAATTATCCAATTAGTTAAACCGTATTAATCATTAAGGCCCAGTTGTACCAAGTGAGTTAAACTAGGTTTAATTATTTAAACCGAGTTTAGCTAAATTTAGCGAAGCTAAGGTTACAATGCATTCAAAAGAACCAAAAACAAAATCTAAACCAATCATATTCCATCCGGCATACAATATGGCCGAATTTAGGTGTAGCAAAACCACCGAAAATACGTGGTTGATTGTTATTTGGATGTTAAATTAACTGATTTCTTTGTTATCACGGCTTCATATGACAATAAGTTGAAAATGTTGATGAATAAAATTTTTTAAAAACATTTTCAGTGCGAAAACTTCAGAGATTTTTTTTTTAAAGTGACATTTCTTCGAATTTTGTACATAAGAAAATGTTTATATTTTGTTGGAAGTGAAAATATCAAAATATAATTTAAACCAGTGTTATGAAGTTAATTCGCCGATATCGGCGGTTTAAGTTAAGGCTCAGTTTAACTGTTAAAAACACGTGTTTTCTTCTTTTTGAGCATAGTTTAAAGAAAAGACAAAGTTTTAAGTCGTACGGTATAACTAGCCAGAAGATTTTTTGAATGCTGGTGAAACGTAATTGGCTAAAACGTTTGTTTTATTGTGTATATCGCGAATATGGTGCACCCACAGCCTAATTGCGGTTTTAGTTAAGTCGAGTTTAACAAAATATTGTACAACTGGGCCTAAAACTAAACGAGAGCGCATATTAAAATTAAACTTCTACCGGCCCGCGGCCTTGATTTTGCACGAGAACTTGCACATTTGAAAAAAAAAATTAATTAATAAAAATTTGAACTTGACAAATTTGCAATTTTTAGTTGCCTTTGGTGGCGTATGTATAACCTTGTTGCAATTAAGTAAACGTTGTCGGATTACAAAGAAAAGAATGGGCCAGGGGGGGGGGAGAAAATGAAAAATTTACTTATTTAATTAAATGACCTCGCTTGCGTTGAAATCCGAAGGTATTCGTACGAGTATACAAGTGCATTTTGAAAATACAGATAACATGATAAGTTATGAGTTTTTCTTCTGGTGACAGCGAGTATAGGTATTTTTATCTTTTTTTTTGTCCTGAATGTTTTCAGTCAGAAATTGAAAATTATTATTTTTTGAGGTGGTTGAAAAATTATGAAATTAAATTATCAACACCACATACACCTTTGGTTTTTTTATATTGATAAACCTATATAATAAATAACTCTCAATATTATTTTTAATATTTTTTGAAACTCTCAAGTAGGTATGAGTTTTTTTTAATTTATCAAAAAAAGTGTTTTTTCCGACTTTTTTTTTCAATTTGGATATTTTTCAAAGAAAAAAAAAAACTTGGTCAAATTTATGAGTGAAATGTTGAAAAATGATTACGAATTTGAAACCTACTTGTTCAAATTTTAACCAAGCTCAAATTTTATTCCGCCTACTTCGTCAAATTGAATAGGTACTCGCGTAATAATTTACTGGCTTTGAAGAGTACACACGCGCCACATATACATATACACCACACCCACACCACCTCGTAGCTATAATTATTCGGCAGATTGTACTATTTGCATTGAAATTACACCTCACATACATATTCGTATCGCGATATAAACTACTACATCTTCTCGGTGCAGAGTTTATATGTACATAGATAAAAATCGAAAGCTAAATAGCTACATAATGAACGACCAAGAGGACGACGCGCGACGCCGACATCGCAGTAGATAAAACACAATTACCTTTTACGATACTCCATTTAGCAGACCATTAAACCGATTTAACTGAATTTAATGTGTGTTCTCTGTTCTCTTGTTTACAGGTGAGTCATTTGAAGAAACACAGATACAATTTATACGATTTAAATCGCGCTGCCGACGACGTGTTGCGCTCCATACCGAGTAAGTGTAATTACGAAACCAATAAGACTCTATTTAATCTTTGAATTGGGAAAAAAAACACTAAACACGAGCACCAGCACCAAATTTCCATCGCACCGAATCCGTCGAAGTACAAATAAATACTGATTGTGGTGTTTTTTTGCGGTCCGAGGAGGTCTCTGAAACTATTTTTTCTTCGACTATAGTTCGACTCCTCGTTCAACTAGCGTGTAATTTATTACTTTACAATCGTCGTAAATTGTATAATAGATTGGTGCGTAATAAAACCATCACATTTCGGATACATTGTCTATACTCAGTGAAAGTCGAAAAAATAGACAATAGGCGACGATTTTTACACAATAAACAAAATCAATACAGGCTCCGTTACTCTTACGTACTCGCGATGTAGGTATTGTTTACGACGAGGGTGTATTATGGTACCTGAGCTCCACTCGGAGCCTCAAAAAAAAAAAAAAAAGAACAAAAAAACATTGTATAGGAACAACAAGAGGTCAAAGCCTATAAAACTGATTTACTATCATCGTAGTGTTTTCATTTAAGCAGAAAATCGAGTGTTTTGTTTTTGCCATAAAATACCCAAGTCCCGTATATTGATAATGCTAGAAAAACAATACCAGACGTATAGAGACCTAGACGTGGAGTTGCAGACGCTGGCAATACGTTAATGTCACATTTACAACTTCCTCGAGTATCATATCATATATGTGACATGGGTATAAGTGAGTTGTTGCTGCGAACAGATAAGAAGGTAAATACGGCGACGGCGGCGTCGCTCTGCATTAGGAAATTCACCGTATAGGCATGTTACCAGAGATAAAGTCGACTTCTTCGGATATATCGTTTCCCACGATCTGTACTGGTGTAGGATTAATAATACATGATATCTGTGGCTTTGCTTCTATAGCTAAATTATACGCTGTACACTCGAGGCTGATATACCTAGATGTCATCCCCCCTTAGCGTTTCTTACCCTAGTAAAATTGGACCAAAAAAATGAAGCGAATTACATTTTGGGTTAATAGGTATAACTAATTGGAAAAAATCATTTCTTAGTGAAAAAATCATAATTTTTTATGAAAATAAAAATCATTATTTTCAAGTAAAAAAAAAAAAAAAAGATGAAAAAAATCAAAAAAAAATTTAGCGGAAAAAATTGAAAGAAAATTGGTGAAAAAAATCAAAAAAAAAGTGGAAAAAACTTTAGTGAGAAAAATCAACATTTTAAAAACCCATCATTTTTTTTAGTAAAAATAAATATAATTTTTAGTGGCGAAAAATCACAAAGTTTTAGTAAAAAAAGAGAACATTATTTCAAAAGTGAAAAGAAATCATCTATTTCCAAGTGAAAAAAAAAAGATCATCCTTTTTTCAAGTAAAAATGAATCACTTTTTCAAGTGAAAAAAAAAAATTATTATTTTTTAAGCGAAAAAATCATCATTTTTCAAGTGAACAAATCATCATTTTTTTTATAAAGTGATAAAATCATTTTTTTAGTGAAAAAAAAACATTAGGTATTTTTTCAGTAAAAAAAAAATCATCATATTTTTCAGTGGAAAAAAATCATCATATTTTTCAGTGAAAAAAAAATCATCATATTTTTCAGTGAAAAAAAATCATTAAAATGTAATAATTATTTTTGTAAGTGAAGAAATCATCAATTTTGTAGTAAAAGAAATTATTGTTAAAAATATCATTTTTTTTTTAGTGAAAAAAGCCTTGTTTTTTGGTGAAAGAAAAAAACATTATTTTTTTCAGTGATGAAAAAACTTAATTTCTTCAGTGAAATGAATCATAATTTTTTCAGTGAAAAATCATCATCTTTTTCAGTGAAGAAAATCAGCATATTTTTTTTTTGGTAAAGTTGATCAGCATTTTATAGTCTGAAAAAAAGTATTATTTTTTCATAGTAAAAAAAAATCATAATTTTTTCAGTGAAAAAAAAAAAAAATAGTGAAGAAAATCAAAATTTTTTAAAGTGAAATAAATTGGCATTTTATAGTTTGAAAAAATCATTATTTTTTTATTATGAATAAAATTCATAATTTTTTTAAATGATAAAAGGCATTGTTTTTTGAAGTGAAAAAAATTAACAAGTTTTTTTTTTTTTTTTTTTGTAGTGAACAAAATTATTATTTTTGTTTTAGTGAAATGAATCTCCATTTTTTTAGTGAAAAAAATCAACATTTTATACTTAGTTTGAAAAAAATCATAATGTTTTTAGTGAAAAAAGATCACTTTTTCAAATGAAAAAAAAATCTTTATTGATTAGTGAAAAAAAATCATCACTTTTAATAGGTAAAAAGAAATCATACCTAATTTTTTTTAATAAAAAATTTTTTTTAGTGAAATAACTCACTATTTTATAAGTGAAAGAAATAATTATTTTTTTAGTGAAAAAGGTCATCATTTAACCACCCTTTAAAAGAAAAGACTCTTCAGCTCGGCTCCAACTCAAAAAAAAGTTGAAATAAACGTTGAATTACCAAAAAAATTTCCTGCAAAACTGCTTTATGCATTTCTTTATACAAGTCAACAATGACATTGTATCAAATTCGTGGAAAATTCTCCATTTGTTTCACTCTGCTTATTTTGACCCTTGTTTTTGCTCCACCCGTTCATTTTTGCAAAAAAATTAATATAACCTTTTTTGTTGCAAATTTTATGGCCTTCAATTTTGGTCATCACAATTTTTCTGTTTAGAGGCATACTTGAAGAGTTATATAGTAAATTCCCTCCCCTCCCCTCCCCCCCCCCCAAAATCAAAATTATTTTTTTCCAAAATTTGAACTTCTCAAAGGACACCCTGTATATTGCTCCTGTCGTCGATATTCGAATCAGAGTCAATCATCTTGGCGCCCCAATGCGATAATAAAACAAAACAAAATTCATCTTATCATCGACTGCGCTTCTATGTTTACTAATTATCGCATGCACTACATAGGGAAGAGGGGGGGCGAGAAAAAGATACACATTATAGGTAAACTTTGACTAAACAGTGATGCAATCTAATTCGTATAAAGTTGTCAGAGCAATGATAACCTGTCTCGAGGGTTTTTTTTATCAGATATACTTACTTACATACAGATACGCGATTTTAATTAATTCCTTGTTCCTATATTTATACATTATTTTTCTTGTTCTGTGTGTAGACATGGTATCCATGTTATAGGTATATTCTACAGTACCTATACCTACTCTGCAACATGCACTGTGTATGCAATGAGATGGTTATCTTTCCATATCCGAGGATTTTTCACTGCCCTGTAGTATTTATACGTAAGGTATAGACGTATTATGGCAACGTTATCACGAATAGGTACACAGACGTCTTGTAAATACGAATACCTTTACCTACCTAGTTGGACATTGAAAGATACACGTACACGATGCGATATACGAGTTTATGGAAGAAAATCATTAACGTGATAAGTAGTTAGTGGCGTTACAAACGTTTAAGATTTTATTACGTCTAGGTACGTGTATTACTGACATCGCTGACGTATCTGACTGCCTGACTGACGATCAGACTGATGAATGAGAGTAAACAGGTAGATTTCACGTTCAGATAAAAAACGGTAGCGAAAAAATTTTGTAAGGTACCGGATGCTTTTTTTAGCTGGTCGTGGGTGAACGTATTCGAGAAGGTTCAACTTGGATTTAGGGATTTTCCATTCTGTTTGGGAAAAAAATCCACGTGCGACTTGATGAGAGATTTTTCATTAGACTTGCGAGTTTCATTTCCGTTTTGAAATTTGGTGATTAGATTTCGTAGATTATTCCAAAGTTTCTTTATTCAAAGGGAAAGTAACACGATTTTTTTTCAATAATTTGAAGAAAAGTTTACTTAAGTAAGGGATCGTTTTTTGAAATAAATAAATCATCAGTTCATCACTTTAAAAAAAAAACCACAATCATTTCATTAAAATTAAAACTAATCACAATTTTTCAGTGAAGAAAATTATAATTGCGTTTCAGTGAAAAAATCTCAATTTTTGTAGTAAACAAACATAGGTTTTCATTTTAAAAAAAACATGACTTTTTAGTGAAAAAATCATAATTTTCCAAGTGAAAATATCACATTTTTTGGCGAGAAAAAAATCATAACTTTTTTTTTAGAAAAACGCTCAATAGCAAGAAAAAAATCACCATTTTTTAGTGGGAAAAAAATCAAGTAAAAAATATCAGTTTTTTATAAAGTAAAAAAGAATTTAGTGAAAAATTATTATTTTTCAGTGAAAAAAAAAAATCAATAAAAATTATCATTTTTTTGGTGAAAAAACCATAATTTTTCTTATTGAAATGTAAAAACCTATTTTCAAGTAAAAAAAATCACATTTTTTTTGGTAAAATAATAATTAAGTAAATATAATTTTTCTAGTGAAAATTATGTTTTCTTTTTTTTTTGTGAAAAAAATTGTCATTTTATTTATTGAAAAAAATTGTCATTTTATTTATTGAAAAAAATCACATTTTTGGTGAGAGAAAAAAATTGTAGTGAAAAATCATAATTTTTTATTGAAGAATCTGCAATTTTTCACAATAGGAAAAAATCTTCCAATTTTTCTATAGAAAATTTTTTTGAATTTTTCTCTGGATAAATTTGTAATTTTTCACTCAAAAAAATTTTGACCAGTAGAAATTTTCAATTTTCCTCGAGGAAAAATCCTTATAATTTTTCACTTGGAAGGATTTTTATTTGTTGCTAGAAAAAAATCCATAATTTTTTTACTTTAGGTACCTATCTATTATTATTTTCATTTTATTTTTGATTTTGTCACTGGACAAAAATTTTGAATTTCTCCTTGCAAAGATCCTCGCAATTTTTCATTTTGGAAAATCTCTGAAATTTCACATTAAAGAGTTTTCAATTTTTATTATAAGTGACGGCGCATAACGTAAGGGACCTTGGCGTCAAAAATGAAATTGTTCAGGAGAGCAGTTTAAAGTTTACCATTTATTTTCGACGTTTTTTCTTTGTAATTCTTTATCCACGTAACAAACAAAATTTAATTATTTTTTTTTTAAATTTAAAAATTTTATAGATAGAAAAATTTTTTGAAATTTTTTTAGATTTTTTTTTGAAATTGAGGTAAAATTTATCGAGAAATTGAATGAAACCGGTCCGAGGTTCGTGAAGTCATTTTTGACAAAGATACAGCTGCTTAAAAATAGTAAAAAATATCAAAATTTTCCAAAATTTTGGAAAAAATTCTACCTTACTCACTTCAGGCAGCTGTACCTTCGTCAAAAATGACTTCAGGAACCTCGGACCGGTTTCTTTCAATTTCTCGATAAATTTTACCCCAATTTCAAAAAAAAACCACGAGATTTTGACGTTAAGGTCCCTTACGTGCGCCGTCACAATATAGATTCTTCAAGTTTTTCGCTGAAATTTTTTTCTAGTTCCTCACCAAAAAAAAGTAAGTATAATAGGTACCTATATTTGATTTTTTACTGAAAAATATTTAATTTTTCACTACAAAAATATTTAGGTAATTTTTCACTACCTAAAATAATATTTGATTTTTCACTATAGGTACAAAAATATTTAATTTTTCACTAGAAAAAAAAATCTTAGATTCTTCAACAGGACACAAAAAAATTAATTTTTTAGCGAAAAAATGATCAATTTTTAGCAAAATAATGTGCTCATTTTTCAAAAAAATCCCTAAAAAAAAACTGAAAAATCTAAAATCTCCCAAAAAATTAAATTTTTTATCAAAGAAACTTGTTTATTTTTCACTCGGAAAAAAATCTTAAATTTTTTCCTTTAAAAAAAACTAACTATTTTTATCAATGCAGATTTTTTTTTAAATTTTTACCTAGTAAAATTCAAAAAAATTCCTTTAGGAAAAATTTTGTAAGTTTCCCCCAGAGAGAAAAATCACCAATTTTTCCCTACAAATTTCTAAATTCTTATTCGCTTCTTTTTTTTTTTTTTTTTTTTTTTTTTTTGTAAAAAAATTAACAGTTTCTTACAGCAAAGAACGATATCTTATCAATTTTTTCTCAACGAAAAAAAAAACTCACGAAAAGAAAAAAACCAAGTATATTGTGCAACTTAACAGAAACGAAACAACTCCATGAAAATTGTAGTTCGACTTCGATGGCCAACCATCCCACCACATTTATATTTTCCAAACCAGCCACCGAATCTTCGCACAGTACACTTTGTATATGTCTCTAAGCAGAACAGCAGGGTACGGGGGCCGGACGTCGACAACGAATTTGTCACCAGCTTGGCCAACTTTTTAAAGATTTTGTCTTTCTCTGCGCATCTCGTATACTTACTCTTGCTCCCCACCATCAAAAGTTCTAATTTGTCTTCACGTTCGCATATACATGGCTCGATTTAATGAAAAAACTTTTCGTGTGTTCTGGCAACAATATTGGATTACTTTTGGTCTTATCTATATACCAAGTATACAAAAAGGCTTGTTCGAGGTGTATTTAAAAAAAGAAAAAAAAAGGAAGATAATTTGCGAGTCGAGCTGAACGTCGTCGTTCTATTTAGTTGGTATTTTTTTTTACATGTGTGTGCAACTGACTAACTGTGGATATTCGGCAGACGAAACTTGACGTGCTCGACGGTCCTAAAAATACCGGGGCAGAGTCTGTATAAATGCGATGCTGTGACAGCATTTCATCCATGTGCATATGCGCGTCACTAAGTGAGACTGAGAATTTCGTACTCGAACGAGGTTTTTGTATGTATACGTTGATACTGCTTAGGCGCGGCCATAAATCTTGGCTGGGACGACTTCTCGATCTAATTAATTTCTTCCAACGTTATGATATTTATCGCTGCAATGATTACAGTTGCAGAGAGCCTCGATGACTCGACGTTTTGTGCTGGTGGTGATTAAACATATGACAACAGGAGCAGGAAACCCCCAAACCCAGGCCTGGCAAAAAAAGGGTAAATTTTTCTACCAGGAATCATTTTTTCTCTCATGTACGTTTCGACGCTGTGGCTCGATGTAAAAAAAAATACAGAGCAAATTTTTGGCGGTAGTGTTATTTTTTTTTATTATAAATCGAGTCGTATTCGGTAACATGATTAATGACATGACGGCAGTACGTTGGCGGTTTGATTAATATAGTTCGGTGTTCTGTATAGTGTGCATTGTTGTGATGAAGGAGGAGCAATGTGGCACTAATTTTTGCCTATTTGCTAAAGTATAACGTCATTAGTGGGATTTGAACGTATAGAAGCTCAAAACAGGTCGTTATTTTTTTTACACGATGCCAATCCTCGTACCCAGATCCACATCTGTGCGAAGGAAAAAAAAAGAATATACAAAGAACAAACAGAAACACCCTCCTGCGTCGCAGTTGAGCTTTTAAAGCACGCCAATGCGGCATGCCAGGATGCCAGGTAGACGAGGACGAGAGAAGGGCAGATCCATTGGGGAATTTTACTTAACGCTTCGGTAATCTATCGGTCTACGACGGCGGTCGAGGTTTTAGAAGGACATAAAAAGCCCAGCAAGCAGCAGAAGCCGAAGACGCGTTACATTAAATGTGCGATACTACGTCAATGGCCGATTCCTTGGGGCTGTTTACGTGTAAGAGTACTTTTTCGCCAGAGCTGCGGACTACGGAGCCCTTTTTACACACCCATTTTTCTTTTGTGCATGTATCAGGACGCTGTGTATACCAAAAGAACCTACCGAAGCGCCGATACGCTTAGATTGCCTCTGCTTAGTACTATAGTCGGTCCCTACTTACGCGTATGAGATTGGTAGAGTGTATTTTGGTGTGCATGGTGTTGGTGTTTTTCTATAAAGGTTCGACTTGGATGCCTCTCTTTCTCACTCGGATTCACTATTATATATATGCTAGATACGTGTATATGTGTAGAACACACCGCACTGAGCCGTGTGCCGACTTGGTCTTTCCATCTTTGTCACGTTCCTAACGCTTGGTTGCCTTCGACGTTGCGTTGGTTTGGTTTCGCTCTCGGTGTTATTTCCGCTTTTACGTTTCCATTAAAAGGATCGAAAATTTCCCTTGCAAAGAGTCCGCCATCCTCGTCCTCGTCGTCTATATTTAATCGACTTGCATTTGTGCGGATTGAACTTTTAACCGTTTGCTATTTAATTCTATGTCGGCGTAGCCTGTGCCCCTTGACTCAGCCTGTGCCGACCGAATGCGAAAGCGAAAGTTGTGTTGGGGTGCGAATCTCGTGTTCACGCGGTGGTGTTTCCTGAAATGGAGGTCCGCATGGCAGGGTAGGTCTTCTGGGCCGATGTTTGTTCGACGTTGATGTGTATTTTGTGGTGCTTTGTTGTTTTTATTTTTCAAGAGTAAAAGTGATCAATTTTTTGATTAGAAAAATATCAATTTGTTAATAATGATTTCTTATCAAAAAAGTATTCTACCGGGTTCCTAAGAATATGTTGACCACCTACGTCATCGATCTACGGATCAGCCAATCAGGTAACTAAAAATGCTTATCTCATTGCTCTGATTGGTTGTCGTTATCTAGGTGGTCAACATATTCTTAGGAACCCGGTATTTTCCCATGATAGAGAAATTGATAGCTGTAACTATATTTCTTGATAGAGTTCCCTCAAGAATTGCACGTAATTCTTCTACTTAAACATGGAATTTTATCACAGAAAAAATGACGAGTTTTCACTAAAAAAATGATGATTTTTTCACTAAAAAAATGATGATTTTTTTTTCACTAAAAAAAATAATGATTTTTTCACTAAAAAAATAATGATTTTTTTTCACAAAAAAATGAAGATTTTTACACTAAAATAAAATGATGATTTTTTTTTCAAGAAAAAATATCTATGATGGTTTTTTTACTGAAAAAATATGATGATTTTTTACTAAAAAAATATGATGATTTTTTACTAAAAAAATATGATAATTTTTTTTTTTCACTAAAAATGATGATTTTTTTTTACTAAAAAATGAAGATTTTTACACTAAAAAAAAAATGATGATTTTTTTCAAGAAAAAATATCTATGATGGTTTTTTTACTGAAAAAATATGATGATTTTTTACTAAAAAAATATGATGATTTTTTACTAAAAAAATATGATGATTTTTTACTAAAAAAATATGATAATTTTTTTTTACTAAAAATGATTATTTTTTTTTTTTACTAAAAAATGATGATTTTATTTTCACTAAAAAATAATGATTTTTTTCACTAAAAAATGATATTTTTTTTTCATTAAAAAATTATGTTTTTTCAGTCAAAAAATAATGATTTCTTCACTTGAAATGATGTTTTTTTTTCACTAAAAAATAAATGATTTTTTTCACTTTTATTTTTTTTTTACTGAAAAATGTTAATTTTTCTTACTTAGAAATATTGAATCTATTTTACAATGGTTTTTTAAGCCAAAAAATTGTGATTTTTTTTTCACGAAAAAAATGTGATTTTTTTCACTACTAAATATTGATAATTTTTTAAACTAAAAAAATTGAAAACTTTTTTCACTAAATTTATTTTTACAAAATTTTTACTAAAAAAATCCAAATTTTTTTTTCACTAAAAAAAATTCAAAAATTTTTTCATTAAAAAAATCAAAAAAAATTTTCATTAAAAAAATCAAAAAAATTTTCACTAAAAAATTCAAAAAAATGTTCACTAAAAAATCAAAAAAAATTCATTACCTAAAAAATCAAAAAAAAAAATTCACTAAAAAACTGAGATTTTTTTTACTAAAAAACTTTTTTTTCCACTAAAAAAATTAAATCAGTTTTTTTCACAAAAAAAATTAAGATTTTTTTCCATTAAAAAATTACGATTTTTTTTTCTCGTACATAAGTACAAAATTATGATTTTTTACTCAAAAATGGTGGGTTTTTTTCATCAACATAAATGTGATTTTTTCACTAATTTTTTTTTTTTTTTTTTTTTTTTTCATTAAAACAATTTGTAATTTTTTTTTATTAAAACAATTTGTGATTTTTTTTCACTAAAAATTATGATTTTTTTTTTACTAAAAAATGAAGATTTTTACACTAAAAAAAAAATGATGATTTTTTTCAAGAAAAAATATCTATGATAGTTTTTTTACTGAAAAAATATGATGATTTTTTACTAAAAAAATATGATAATTTTTTTTTTTACTAAAAATGATGATTTTTTTTTTACTAAAAAATGATGATTTTATTTTCACTAAAAAATAATAATTTTTTTTCACTAAAAAATGATATTTTTTTTTCATTGAAAAATTATGTTTTTTCAGTCAAAAAATAATGATTTCTTCACTTGAAATGATTTTTTTTTCACTAAAAAATAAATTATTTTTTTCACTTTTATTTTTTTTTTACTGAAAAATGTTAATTTTTCTTACTTAGAAATATTGAATCTATTTTACAATGGTTTTTTAAGCCAAAAAATTGTGATTTTTTTTTCACGAAAAAATTGTGATTTTTTTCACTACAAAATATTGAGAATTTTTTAAACTAAAAAAATTGAAAACTTTTTTCACTAAATTTATTTTTACAAAATTTTTACTAAAAAAAATCCAATTTTTTTTTTCACTAAAAAAAATTCAAAAATTTTTTCATTAAAAAAATCAAAAAAAATTTTCATTAAAAAAATCAAAAAAATTTTTACTAAAAAATTCAAAAAAATGTTCACTAAAAAATCAAAAAAAATTAATTACCTAAAAAATCAAAAAAAAAAATTTCACTAAAAAACTGAGATTTTTTTTACTAAAAAACTTTTTTTTCCACTAAAAAAAACAGGGTTTTTTCACAAAAAAAAAAAACAATTTTTTTTTACTAAATAAATTAAATCAGTTTTTTTCACAAAAAAAAATTACGATTTTTTTTTCTCGTACATAAGTACAAAATTATGATTTTTTACTCAAAAATGGTGGGTTTTTTTCATCAACAATAATGTGATTTTTTCACTAATTTTTTTTTTTTTTTTTTTTTTTTTCATTAAAACAATTTGTGATTTTTTTTCACTAAAAAAATCTTGATTTCTTTGCATTGATTTGTTTCCTCGCCGAAACCGTGATTTTTTTTTACTACAATGATGATTTTTTTTCTCGCCAAAAATGGATTTTTTCACATGAAAATAAGTATTTTTATTTGAATAAAAAAATTGAATATAACTTTTTTTCCACTAAAAAAAACTACTCATGATTTTTTTCACTCAAAAAATATTAAGTAGGTAGGTAAGGTATTTCTATTTCAAAGTGAAAATATGTAAGTCATTCTCCAAGGTGAAAAATTGAAGAATCTTTAAAGTGAAAAATTAGGGAGAATTTTTTCTTTGGAAAAATTATAGGTCTTTCTAATGAAAAATTTGAAGATTTTTTTTTATAGTGAAAAGTTGAAACCTATCTAAATTTTTTAGCATCAGAAAGTTTGTATCCAAATACTTTATTTTGTAAGTATATAAAAAATTGAAACGACGGCGCCTTAATAACCAACTTACCACGGGGCTTACTCAAGGATAGGCATACTCGTTTACACATTCGAGCATCTTTTAATTTAGCAAGTTGGATCGTGGTTCGAATTTCTGATTCGGGACTTTATTAATTAAATTCGCGACACGACGCAACTCTCCGCTCTCCGAACCGGTTCCCGGGTCGCGTACACAGACGGAAAACTCTTCAATATGAAAACCACGCACCGAGAGGCGCTTCGAGAACGAAAAAAAAGACAGAAAAAAAAACCTAAACGAGAGAAACTCACGCAGCACTCGGTCGGCTCGTCCGATAAAAAAAAGTATCGCGACGAATATCACTCCTGCGTAGGATGCGAGAGGGGCGACTGTGATTAACAAAAAAATATGAGCTCACGTATTTGATAAATGTGCCGAATGGCGAACTATTGACAATATCGTTTCATTTCCAGCAGAATATCCGTAATTCTAGAAAATCTCGACTGCGATTCTTTCCTTACCAGTGGTTTTTCGGGTTTTCCGCGTTTCGCTTGAATATAACTTATCGGTTACGGTTTTACTGACAGATAATCTCCGGAGAATTCGCAACAAAAGAGAAATGAGTTTTTTCTGCCTTTTTTTTCTCGCCACTTCCTCGCCTTCGCCTCTGGTCGTAAGATCGTTCTCCTGCTGGAGCTTGTGTTGTGTATACGAAATCGGAGATGGTGGTGTTTTTTGCTCGAAAACCCGCTAGGTTCTTAGTAACTATGTTCAGTTTACGTGTAAAATGCCTTTATTGTGTAATAGCAGGCGAATTCTTCATTGTTATGCGAATTAATTGCCAGGTGAGAGCGGATCATGGGGTGGATTTCGTCCTGGAGACTTTCACCTTTGATTGACAAGTCGCTGCTTTCTCTTGGAACATTTTATACGTTTGCAGGTGAATTCTAGACCTCTTAGGGGGTATACTGTTATGAATCGTATTGTTTTGTGTGCAGGGTAGGATTGTTATCTCTTCGACACGAGCTGTTTATACGCAGAGAATTGGTCACGCTTGTATTTTTCTTTGGAAAAATTTTAAATAGGCAACTTACCTGTGCTATACAATTTGGAAACAGCGATTTTGCATAAGTAGTGAAAGTTTGAGAAAGGGATTCTTTTGACTTGATTTTTTCCCTATTCTTGCATGGATTCTAATGCAAATTTAAAATACCTATTCTGATGAGTATGTTAGTCCAATTTTCTACAAAAAATCTTCAAAATAGGTATAGAAAAAAACTTGACGCTTTGCCCTTCACTAGGAGAGATTTGCCCCCTAGACACCCTTGTTGGTTCTATTTCCATGCTACGTTTGAAATTTAAAATTTTAGAATGTCTGATAAAATGTCTGAAAGTCATCCATTTTTTTTTTAATTTCTAATCATCAATCTACCTATCTATTCGTTTTTAAATGTCTGACAAAATATCTGAAAGTCATTAATTCTATTGTTCTAAAATTTTTACAATGTTCCAGAATGACTGAAAAAATGTTACAAAATAATCTAGTTTTGAAAAAAAAATTCTAATCATCAATTTGTTTAAATTTTTTTAAATTTCAGAATTTCTGATGAAATATGTTTAAAAAGCTGTGTTTAAAAATTATCATTTTTTTAAATTTAGGTTTTAGAATGTGCTTGACAAAATGTCTAAAAGTCACCCAATTTTGAAAAAAATTTCCAATTATCAATTTGCCTAGATTTTTTATTTTTTTCAAGTCTAAGAATCATTTTTTTTTAATTTCAGAATTTCTGATAGTTAAAATGTTTAAAGGCATCCATTTCATTTTTCTAAAATTTTTCGAAGTTCCAGAATGTCTGACAAAATGTGTAAAAATCATCACATTTTGAAAAAAATTTCTAATCAATTGTCTAAATTTTTTTTAAATTTCAGAATGTCGGATAAAATGTCTAAAAGTCATCCAATTGATATAGTCATGTTGGCCCTAAATCGTTTAAAAAAAAATTCCAATCAATTTTCTTAAACTTTTAAAAAAAATTCAAAACGTCTATAAAAATCATCCAATTTCGAAAACGTTTTTCTAATCATCAATTTATCATTTTTTTTTTTAAATTTCATAATGTCTGAAAAAATGTCTAAAAGTCATCCAATTTCTAAAAAATTTTCTAATCATCAACTTTTTTTTCAAGTTCCAGAATGTCTGACAAAATTTCTAAAATTTCAGAATGTCTGATAAAATGTTCAAAAGTCATCCAATTTTGAAAAAAATTTCTAACCATCAATCTATTTTTACTTTTTTTTTTTAATGTCTGAAAAAATGTATAAAAGTCATCAATTTTATATTTCTAAAATTTTTCGAAGGTCCAGAATGTGTGGCAAAATTTTTTATAAAATCCAATTTTGAAAAAAAAAACTGAATTTTATGTAGGCATTTAGAACATAAAGATTAACATCAACTGGGTGATTTAAAATTCGGTGCTCGGAGTCAAATCACATTTTTTAAAGCCCGGGTGGAATTTTCAAAAAATTTTATTTTTATAAATTTTCAAAAAATGTGAGTTTTTGCAAAAATTCATTTAATTAATGAAGAAAGCTTCCAAAAAATCCATTGCAAAACCCTGCCTTGGTAAAATTTAAAAAAAAAATCAAAAATTGGGAGGTTTTGCAAAATTACATTTATCAATGAAAAAAGCTCCGAGAAAAACCAATTCAAAACCCTGCCCTGGTGGAATATTTCAAAAAATGAGTGTTGGCAAAATTGCATTTGATCAATGAATTTCAGCCCCGAAAAAATCCAATGCAAAACCTTACCCGGCCCTGGTGGAATTTTTAAACAATTATATTTTCAAAAAAATGGGTGCACTGAAAAAAATGAATTTTCAAGAACCGTAATGAGTCTGGGTAAAACACAGTAAATTTAGGACACGTCGCCAATTTTGGAATCATTCCGGTGAAAAACAGAAAATATTCAATTCTATTCAAGAATGATTACGGAGACTCCGTAATCATTCTGGAATAGAACTGAATCTTTTCTGTTTTTCACCGGAATGATTCCAAAATTGGCGACGTGTTCTAAAATTACTGTGTTTTGCCCAGAATCATTACAATCTATTTTTTTTTTCAGTGTGTTTTTGCAAAATTGCATTTAATCAATGAAAAAAGTGCAAATTTTGTGCAAGAAATTTTTTCATATTAAAAGAAATAAAGATTTTTTTTTCTATGGATTTAACTTATGAGGAAAGAATTGTGGAAAAAATTGAAAAAATTATTAGAATGATTTAGGAAAAATTTTTATAAAATTTCTACCTTACTGAAGAATTTCAGAACTGGAATCATGAAAAACTTACTTATTTAATTGTGGAGAATAAATTTTCGGATTTAAAAAAAAAATTTAAGGCATTTAGATAAATTTTCATCGAGTAAATGATTAATTGATTGATTTAAAAATTAATTTCGATTCAAAATTTTTTTTGTTTTTTGCTTCTTCTCCCCTCATCCTAAAAATCCAAGACTGGGAATGTACCTACCCTATATTATTTTCTGAAAATTTCCTTTTCAATTCATTTTTCTGCTACCCTTTCCCCCGATCATAAATAGATCTTCACCGGTTATCTCTTCACTGCTGCATCGTGTATGTTTTCTCGAACACGCGCCTCATTATACATATAAATAAAAAATTAACCAACTTGGTTCATTATCATCATCAATACGTTAGCTTGCATAGAATTTCCATGTTATCATTCAAGGTTATCATAGTGTCACTTGCCATTCTCCAACGCACTTTCAATTCCACGAATATTTCTCGATTCTCGTGAAGTTCTGCTCCTTCCTATCCGCTTATAAATAATTTCGAAATAATTTATGGGTAAATCGTCAGAACTGATATCTGTCTTATCACAATGTACGTCATTCTATTCGGTCGCTTTTCAGCCTACCTATACCTACTATAAAACAAGCAATGAGCATTACCCTCAATTTTAGGAAACACTGGCGTCGCGTCGTCGTTTACAAAATCGTCTTGAGCTGGGCCAATGGCGCGAAACAAAAATTAGGAATGATTTACTGTTTTGCATTTCGCCATCCAACAACGAAAATTATCTATCGCGTTTCATCAATCGTGTTCCACACGATCGAGCGAACCGTGGCGAAGACTGGGTGAAGTACAAAGGGGCAAATCCACGACCGAAAAAAGGGGAGTTGAAATTCGTATAGGTGTGTTATCACATTAATACTAGAGCGGAAATCGCGACTAAAGTATATTTTTCCATTTGGCTGAAACGAGCGTCGAGCTCGCGCGTTCCGATGACTTTGAAGTTTAATCGCGGTTATATGAACAGTACATGTGTACAAAAGTATATACCAGATATACCTAGGACATCGCCAGTTCGCCACACGAATACACGCAGATATAACAGTGTCGTCGTCGTATCAGCCATAAATTAAATAACTATAGTCGCGTTAATTTATGACCACGTACCAACCTGTCATCGGATAAAACTGCAACGAAAAAAATGATAAATCATAATACAGTGCGATCGCCGCGCGCTATGTGCTGTGTGCTGCTGGACGAATCCGCGAATAAGGCAGCCCGTTATAGTCGTCAACGATTCTATGATTTTTTTTCAAAGATTATTCGGTTAATGTGGACGTGAAGGTCGAGTATACTGGTTTTCCTGTGTGCCAAGTCCATAGACTACGTTGGGAGAAGTCGTAACGAGTCACAGGCTTGACTACACCGTCTGGAAGCTAAAAATCTGGCTGTTGGGCTACTATACTATTACAGCTGTATATAAATTTGCTGTTTATATTATCAATCGGGTGACCTGTTTGTGAGCCTAATCAGCGATTTTGCCTTAGATCGAATTTTCAAATGAGTTGAGACAAGTGAAGTTCCCCTGGGAGGAAATCTGCCTGGAGGATCATTTTTTTCTTTTTCGTACCTATTTTTCATCTTATTATTTTTTATGAGAAAGGATGGGTTAACAGAAAATTTTAATGGATCAATGTTTGAAACAATAAAACACAGATGTCTTCTTTTCTCGAAAATTATCATAGTTGAATCGAAGCAGACGATATAGATCTGTGGGGAGGAGAATTCACAAGAGAATTTTTAAGATTAGGAGGAATCCAAGGAAACATCTGTATCAAGTTTTAGAACACTCTCCACGTTATTTCTTTTTAGAGAAGTCATTAAAGTAATGCTAATTGAAATTTAAAAAAAAAAATATGTGCATTGTGCAATTTTTTTGAAGAACTAGGTATAAGAATCGCGGAACCCCCATTTTTAAAATTTCTATTACCTAACCGAGAAAATGGTTCACAATATGAAATGATAACTTGACCTGAATATAATATTTTCAAGATTTTCAAGTGCCAAGTACTACAATAAAAGTTATGTACATATTTCATCTATCGGCTGTACTAGTTTTCATGACTGATATCTTGAGAACATAAGTTCATTGAGATGGAATGTCGAGATTTTAGATATTGGCACAAAGGGCCTTCCATGGTAAGATGGTGAAATCGGCCCTTGATCGAAATTGGGTTCAAAGTGGGTCAAAATGTTACTTATGATGTAAAAACACGCCACAAAAAATTTTGACCCCCTACCCCCTCCCCTTTCCGAAAAATCGCGTTATAACGGTCGAAAAATCAAAAAATTCCAACTTTGAACGGGGTGTATGAAAAGTTTTGATTTTTTCACAGATTATAGGTATCATGTAGGGGTATATGTGGTAAAATTTTTAAAAAGATCGGTTCACAATTTCTTTGTTTTTTGGAGGGTTGAAATTTTCAAAAAAAAAAATTTAATTTTTTGGGGGGTGCCATGGCTGGATTTTTTTTTAAATCTTCGTAATATGAATAAGTATCACATATATTTTTTTGAGGGTGCCAAAGGGGGATGCAACATAGTCAAAAAAAATAAAAACTTCGAAAAAACACGCATTTTCAGGGTTTTTTCGTATTTCTCGAGGGTGTTTGAGGCGGGGACTTGAAATGTAAGCAATTACAATCGTAATACATAATATCTGGATGGAGTGGGGTTGATGTGGGAGATTTGTGGTCACACAAGTATGGGACGAATGACAGGGTGTGATAAAAATAAGGAAAAACGAGTGATGTGAGCGCTAGGATGGCTCTTTTGGAATTCGGGTATTTTTAATGTCTTAGCCACCAAATTTTTTTATTTCATGAGAAAATAACTTTTATCATTTTTACCCTAACTGAATTTTAAGTGGCAACTAGTCACCCCCCCGCCCTTTCAGAAAAATATTAAAAATTGACTGATTTTCAAAATCTCACTTTTTGCTGGTTATAACCCATAAAAATTGTTCTTCTTCATGAGAATGAATTCCCAATGTTTCACTTTGCCCAACTCAATTTTAAGCGGTTCCTTGGGGCGCCCTCAATTTTTCAAAATTGAAAAAAATGAGCAAACTTTTTTTAGTCGGCATTCTATAAAATTGTTGTTGTACCTATTTTAGGTATCGGAAAATATTCCACCATTTTTAATTTTTTTCCACAATAGAATTTGAAGTTATATCACCAGACCTTCCATCCCGAAAAATAATAAAAAAATAACTAATTTTTGAATTTTCGTTTTTTTTGTTGTTTTTTTTTATTACCCATTTTGGTTAAGTTTTTTTTTTATTTTTATTTTTTTTTTTTAAATACGAAACTGATTCCCATTTCTTATTTTTACCCTAAATGAATTTTAAGTAGACTCTAGTCATTCCTTTTTTCCAAAAAAAATTTAAAAATTGACCGATTTTCAAAATCTCACCTTTTTTGGTCATGAGAATGAATTTCCAATTTTTTATTTCCTCCATCAACCACATTTCAAGTGGTACCATCAAAAAAAGCAAAAATAAAGAAAACTGGTAAAAAAATTTCACCTATGGTATGAAAAGCTTCATGTATTTTATTAGAAAATAATTTCTTTTTTAAAATTGTTCCCTAACTGAATTTCAAGTGGTGCCGCGTACATAGAAAAGGTGAAAAAATTTCAATTTTAGCTAGAGGAAATATTTTTTGATACCTTTTTATAGAATGCCGACTCTTTGATGGGTTATAACCAGCAAAAAGTGAGATTTTGAAAATCAGTCAATTTTTATTATTTTTCTGAAGGGGGGGGGGGGTGACTAGTTGCCACTTAAAATTCAGTTAGGGCAAAAATGATAAATAAAAAGTTATTTTCTCATGAAATAAAAAAATTTGGTGGCTAAGACATTAAAAATACCCGAATTCCAAAAGAGCCATCCTAGCGCTCACATCACTCGTTTTTCCTTATTTTTATCACACCCTGTCATTCGTCCCATACTTGTGTGACCACAAATCTCCCACATCAACCCCACTCCATCCAGATATTATGTATTACGATTGTAATTGCTTACATTTCAAGTCCCCGCCTCAAACACCCTCGAGAAATACGAAAAACCCCTGAAAATGCGTGTTTTTTCGAAGTTTTTATTTTTTTTGACTATGTTGCATCCCCCTTTGGCACCCTCAAAAAAATATATGTGATACTTATTCATATTACGAAGATTTAAAAAAAAATCCAGCCATGGCACCCCCCAAAAAATTAAATTTTTTTTTTTGAAAATTTCAACCCTCCAAAAAACAAAGAAATTGTGAACCGATCTTTTTAAAAATTTTACCACATATACCCCTACATGATACCTATAATCTGTGAAAAAATCAAAACTTTTCATACACCCCGTTCAAAGTTGGAATTTTTTGATTTTTCGACCGTTATAACGCGATTTTTCGGAAAGGGGAGGGGGAAGTAACATTTTGACCCACTTTGGACGCAATTTCGATCAAGGGCCGATTTCACCATCTTACCATGGAAGGCCCTTTTGGTATTGACACAAATTTTGATTTTTGCATGATTTTTGATATTTTAGCAGAAGTATGATATTGATGCTGATTTTGAAAACGTTCCATTTGTCACGAGTTTTAACGCAAATTTAATTTTTACACAATTTATGATATCAGATCATTTTTAAATTTTGGCACAATTTCCAATATTGGAATCAGTTTTCATTTTTGCAAAGTTGCAAACTGATATTGGAACAATTCTCCATTTTGAGTTTGACAAAATTTTTGATTTTTGGCAAAAAATGTTTAATTACCTATAATTGGTATACTTTTTGATATTGACACAATTTTCAATTTTGACAAAATTTATGATATTGAAAACTTTACTAAATTACTTAAGCACAATTTTTAGCCAGGCCCGTCGAGAGCCAAAGTGGGTCCGGAGCAAAAATTATTTTGAACCCTCTTCCAAGGGCATTTTTGATCAAAAATGATGTGATTTTTGCAATTTGAGCGGGAAAAATTCAAATTGGGCCCCCTAGCAAAACTTCGGGTCAGGGGCAAGCAAAGTGCCCTCTCTGCCCCCCTTCTCGACGGACCTGTTTTTAGCATTGGCATACTTCTTGATTTTGACCATTTATCCCACATTGGAATATTTTTTGATTTTAGCACAATTTTTTGAGTTTGGGCGTGATTTTTGGTATTGACACAATTTTTGATTTTGAGGCGATTTTTGATATTTCAGCAGAAGTATGATATTGACACAATTTTTGAAAATTTTTCAAAATTTGTCACCATTTGTAACCAAAATTTGATTTTGACACAATTTTTGAACGCGACTAAATTTCAAAAAATTTGGCATAGGTTTTAAAATTACTTGGGCACTATTTATTAAATGTGATACAATTGTTGAAATTTGGGATCAGTGGTCTTGGTTTTTCATCAATTTTCACACAAAAAATTGAAATAATTTCAAAGTTTTTCATTTTTTTAAAAATTTGACCCATTTTTAAAGATTTTTATAATTATCATTTCTGAATTTTGCGCAATTGCCAAAATTTCACACTTCTAAAAATTTTTTGTTCAATTTTAAACTTTATTTGTCATGATTTTTTAAATTTGACATACCTGATTTTGTAAATTTGACATACCTAATTTTTTTAAATTTCTGTGTAGGTATAGTTTTAAAAACCTGCTGATGTAAATTTTTAAATCTTAGCTCAATTTGCGCAATTTACCTAACATGATTTTTAAATTCTTATCTGATTATTGATATTTAAATTAAAAATTACTTGGGCGTTTTGTACTCATTTTTCAAATTATATAAAATTTACCTCTTTTTCAACGGTTACAACAGTCAATTTAGCAAAACTTGACTCGATGGTAGATGCAGGTAATTTTTCAGAATAATTCAGCCAAGTCGCTGTATCTAATATTAAAACACCCGCGCGATAGTCATATAATTATTATCAAACAACTGAATCAATTTCCGATACAATTACAATTCTGGATCACACTCGGGGCACATAAACCGCAGGTGAAACTTGCCAAGGTGTTTAGAATGAAATAAAGGATACCAGTCAGTGAGCGAAGAATGCCGTAACATTTGTGCAGACCGGTTGGTTAGCGCGTATCGAAGACGGAAAGGGAGGAGTTTAGCGTTGGCAACCATCAAAAGACGGGTTATTTTCGACGTACGAATTGCTCATCACAGATGTCACGGGCTCGGGCTACGGGCTTCCATTTCTAACTGTGGTGCGCAGCGTCGAGCGTCGCGTCGTCCTAATACGAGGAGGAAAAAAACTAAACAGTACATTTTTCAAACTTCTATAGCAACGTCGCGTCGCGTTATTTTTCGTACATCTCGCGTAAAAATTATACATATACACGAGGCCTACAGGGTATCGCAATGAGAGAGAGACGATCGAGAAAGAGAGTCTAGAAATGAGAAACCCGGCGAAAAAAAATGATTAAGATTGCAATCGCGTCTAACACTAATCGTATAACGATAAAAATGGGAAGAGAGCAACTTCTCGCTAGAAAATAAGGTTTAAAACTCGGTTAACTGTAGATAAACTGAGGCATGTTCGAAAATAGTGAAAGCTTAGGGTAAAGTTTAATTTAGTAGCTGTCAGTAGAGAAGAAAAACACGAAAGTAGGATTCGATGCTGGATGGAAACCCTGCCGCGTACCCTCGCCCCTCACCAGTGTACGCAGGGAAAGTTGAGGCGAGCCGGAGCTCGAGGCGGAGGGAAGATGACGCTTTTGCAACGGTATACGTAGTACATAGTAGCACCCGTAACATTGGAGTTTGATTGGGAAAAAGCAGAGGCAACGCGTACCGAGGAAATAAAAGGAAAATGTGCCGCTGCCGGGATGTATTATGAAGAAGAGCGGAGTAAAAGGACTGCTGCCATCCGGAATTGATTGGATTCGATGATTCAAACTTCTCTCTATCTTTCTCTCTGCTTCTCTCTCGCTCCGTATAAGCGAAAACCTTCTTACCGGAAAGGGACAGATAAAGCAGGGTTTCTCAGAACGACGCGCCAACCAAAGGTCAACTTCTAACGCCAGCCTAAATATATCAAAATATTTCTACCATTTTTCATCTCTGCAGACGCTGTAACGACGGGGGCAGATTTAATGGTTGGCAAAGTACAGCAATGGATGTTTTCAGACTTGGTTAAGGACAGTTAAGATCTGCTTCAATTGATTTTCAATCATTTGGGTGAATTTTGAGAAATGCAATCACTTAATTTATATGAAAATTTGGGGAGATGCAAGATGGGTTCAACGAAGTGATTTTTTAGCTGTTTTTTCGCTTTAAAAAAAAAAATCATCAAATGATATTGAGTGCACGGTACACCACAATTTTTGGCAGCATGATCAGCTTCATGATAATTAGGTATTCATTACACAAATCAAAATTTTAATGTAAGGTCAGGGGTTACCCAGAACAGAAGTTTACTGATTTTTAAGGAACTGTGCCAAAATGGAGAATTGTACCAATATCAAAGTTTGCAAAAATCATAATTCATTCCAAATAAGTAGTGGAAATTGGGTCAATACTACAAATTGTGCCGAAATCAAAAGACATATTGTAGTGCCTCGACTGTGCTACACATCGCCAACCCAGTTTTGTATATACTTTAATACTCTTAGATAAATGGCGTAGGAAAATACTATTCAAGATCCGAAATTCTGTAAATTTAAACTTACGAGACTTACGTTAGTGTTCGAATAATAACACGTAAACCATGCAAAACTGTTATGTCTTTATTCTTTCGAAGTCTCTGCTCCAGAGCGCCTGGTTGTCCATTTGAGATTTGAGTGTATAGGTAGGAACTATCTCTTCCTCTCTGCGCTCGTGTTTGTCTATCTGAGCGCGAAAGAAAGCAGGTAGAACATTCTTCCCATCACCATATACTTCAGTATCAAAATCATGCAAAAATCAAACTCAAGCAAGGGTCAAAATTTCAGAATGCGCCAACATTGAAAATTTTGCAATAATTATCTAAACATTATTCCAATACCATCAAAAATGTTGCTATCAAAAACTGTGCTAATAAATAAAAAATATTGCCAATACTGAAAATTGTGCCAAATTTAGAAAAGTTTCCAAAATGTGTCCTTTTTTTTTAGCAAATTCCCAATTCCAAATTTCAATTGATTTTTTTCAAAACTTGTTATTGAAATTTACCTTCATTACATTCCATCTCAGCAAAATCCTGTAAGTATTTGAATTTCATTAATAAATTCTATAGATTGTCTGGTTTATCTGACACAACTGGTGTAAAATCATATTTGTGTGTGGGGGGAGGGGGTAAATAAATACGAAAAACCACCTTCCCCCATCGCCACTGCCACGGCTGGCAGAGAATCTATCACGTTATCAGTGCTTCCTCCTCGTATACTACTATGTATACAACACGATGCAGGATGCACAGGGGTTGGCGACAATACTTGCAGCATCTTCACGTTACTATTTTGACTGGGAGCAGTGGCACGTTGGGGATGTGGGGGGCCGAGGGAGAGCCGGCATATCCAGCACACAGCCATAGTACGATGAAAAAGATAGAACCCTTCTTTTAAATGGGAAATTCTCGTTTCCTCGTCGGGCTTCCCTATCGAGAGCGCGCCACGGTAGCAGCGTTTGTCAGTAAAGCGCAAATTAAATATATGGAGCATCCGTGTATAAGTTTGACTAGCGAATAAATCACTGTAAATGTCACCGTCTTGTCGGATGACAGAGGTCGGCGGGACGCGACGAGGGGGTGTAATACCAGTGACAATGTAGTGTATCCTTCTTCCATCCCTTTTGCCACTTACCGCCAGTCGCGAGTACTAGTTCGTCGTAGCCGTTTTACATTTTGGCAAAAGCTGAAATTTTTATTCCCTAGTCGAGTTGGGTTATTTTAAACCGCGTGAAATTTCGGGCTTTACCCAGTCCAACTACGGCTGCCATTGTTGCCAATCCAAGCTCAGACTTTTTTGCTCATGCTCGTGTACCCGTGTGGCCTGTGACTGTGACGCGCTTACCGTCGTTGTTATTATTTCTGTACAATGTCTGCGTAACCATTGATACGAGTAAATATTCGAGCTTGTAGAATCACAAAGTCACACCTGATGTGACGATATGTGAGCCCTGCTGTGTTTTCCCAGCTTTCTATGTCTCGTCTTTATTGTATGCATTGTGCTATTTTGAGGTGTGAGCAAACAATCGCACCATGACGAGCGTCGAGCTTTCGGGAAGGTAGGCGATATGACAATTGTATCAATATTTAATTTCCAAAGATAATTCTGGGCGGTTTTAAAATTATTCGCCTCGATACCTATATTCAGAGTTAGGATAGGTAGGTTGTCTGTCGAGTATCGTTGGAGCGAATAATATATTAAATTCGATTACGTATACGTTCGCCCTCTCTGTATACGTCAGACTTGTCATAATTTTAATTTCATTCATTCTCGGAGCGAGATGACTATGAAAAGAGAGACGTGTATTAGCGCGCGAGGCAATCCCTGCAGCCTCCTGCCCATACTCCGCACGTTAATTCTAATCGCATTTGCCGCTCCACGTCTGCGTCTGCCATGTATTCATTATTTATTAAGCTACACCAACGACGTTTCAACCATGCAAACATTTTGCGAACATTTCCGTCTCTCTGTGCTCCGCTCGACGCGACGCGCGACGTGTATGCTTATACGACTCGAAAATGCGCTGCTAAACATTCTTTTGCTAGTTTCGCAAGGTAAGAGACGAGCAAGGAGTAGGTATACGAGAGTAAAGCAGACGTGAATGTATGGCTTTACCGAGATATGTTCGAGTTTACTATATAAATTGGATGTTCGCGAATCGTATCGTATTAGTGTGATGAAATGGTAATTTCCATCTCTACTCCTCCACTGCCTGCTCAACTACTTCGTCCTTAGCCAATCCTCGTCTTATATGCTAGATTAGTCGTGGGTAAGCTTTTTGTGCAATGATGTAAGTTTCGCAAATTCATCAAACTTGTGAGCTTCCAGATGTGTAACAAGTGAATCTTAGGTATGTTTGAGTGTTTTCTCAGCTGCCTAATGTTGGCCTAAATCTGTAATACCTAGTCTATGCAGGTATAGGCTTGTAGATAGTTTCAAGTCAAGTCTGTGGCAACAAGTTATAACAATTTAAGTCAAAAGTATACAAACAATCGAAGTCAGAATGTCAGAAATCAGCTCGGATTGGATCTTCCTACATTGAAACACATTCATCTGGCCTTAGTCATTTTTTCTCTTGGCTTCGTTCTTTCAACTTCTACTACTGGTGAAAACATTCTGCAGACAATATAAGTTAAAAGAATGAAGTTAAGGAAAACAATAACAAGGCTAGAGCAATATGTTTCAATGTGCGAAAAATCCAAGCTGATTTTTGACTTGGATTATTACTACTCAATTCTTCAGGAGTCTCCGCTTCTTGCATTTGTGGTTTTCCTCTTGAGCACTGAGTACATTAAGAAATTTTCTCCCGTCACCTCTCAACTGGTACAACACAGTTATTGTTTTCCTATCGCAATGAATATAGTCCATCAATCGCCCCATAAAACATTGAGGCACCATTTTTGTTGAATGTCAAAACTTCATCATTTACTCAGCAGTTTTTCTCTTGGTCATTTAGAAATCTATACAATTAAAAACAACTGGGGTGGGTTTGAAAATTCTACCGCTAAGTGTTCCGGGTAATAACTGGAAGAGACTAAAAACATCTAGTGCTGTAAATGTGTGAAATGACCAATCATTGATGTTGTTAACCCAATTTAACGAGTTTTTGACACTCAAAATACCATCACCATTTTGCAGATTGGGAAGAGTAGTTCCTACCCCCTAATAACTTGTATAGTCAAAAGCTACATAAACGTTTGCCTGTCCTGAAAATGTATGTACCTACGTACTGGAACAAATCTTGCATCTGACATTAGATTGTGTAGACCTAATAATGCACTATTCAAACATTTTCATCTTATTGCTTTAGTTAACGTGGTCTCGATTCTTGTGCTCGTGGTTGTCAATTTGAACAAGGGACGTAATGAGTAAGGCTCCTCTCCTCTCCATAACATGACCTACCCACTAAAAATTAATAAATACCAAGGAAATTGGGATTTTAAATTTCCCTCAATGAATTTGTAACACAAATCAAATCAGTTTAATCGTATAATTAATAGTATCTTTCAATCTCCAGACTTGTTTTTCATTAAAAAGACCATTTTTCTGTACATAACATTAAATCATTTACCCTATGCTGGGTACATTGTATCGATTAAAAGTGTGGAGAATTAATATGTTTACCTGAATTATGTAATACTTTCATTAGAAGAGCGTAAGGCAAAACAGAATAATTTATTATTGGCGAGACGGCATACCAAGTGTTTAAAACTGTGACCTTTGAACAAAACATCATTATGTCAAAATAATGGCTGAGTAATATATTTGGGCTTCAGTCAGTAATTGAGTGTGGTTTCTTTTTCAAAATACATACCTACCAAGAAGTTGAAAACTTGAACCAATGTTTGTGTATTTTCAAATTGTTATTGTACCTATGTACCTTTAATTATTTTCAGTTGATTTTAACGATTCTAATGTCAAAATAAGCGAAAGATAAGCTTGTCAATGACATTGACAATTATGTATTAGGATTAAAATGAAATAATTTTTTGAAGTTAAAGTAAGCTGTTTTGCCCTTATTCTGCCCTGATTATTGCCTAAAAACTGGTGCCCAATATTTTTTTTATTTTTCATTTTTATTCTTTAAGAGTTGTTAAAGAATATTTTCCTTCTCCCTTCATACTTTTCCACTTCCAGCAAAATCCATCATTTTTTACCTTTTTGTGATATTAGAAAAAAATAATCTGAGAACCAAATTATGTACCTAACCTAAAATTAAGGTAGTTGAAAATTGAAATTCAATTATAAACATTATTAGCATAACTAATTGAGATTTTATTTTGTTCTTTTTGTTTTAGGTGAGTACCTATCAAATATCCACCATTGATTTACACCATTTAGATATCCTTCTGGATTAATTAATCACATATGTGAGTATACTTGAAGTTAATGATCCTATTAACATCGCCAATATCTACAAAAAATTGTCCACCCAGCGAATTTGTAGATTAATTTTTTTTAAATCTGAAGCATCTCGATCAACTGATTATCATAAAAATAATGACAAAAATGAACGACAAAATAAATCACTGCTACCATTTTTTTCTTTTTTTTTTAATAATTCAAATATGGCACCGAGAAAAATATTAATTGATTTCCACCCCACATTATAGAAGATAGATTTACTTTAGAGGTATTAAAAAAAAGGTTCAGATTCGGTTCGACCCCAGCACATCATCCAAGTATATATGTGTTCATTCATATAGTTGCGGAGTTTAATGATCCGCATCAAAGTTCACGGGAGGATTTCTGCTTTGACGCAGTTTTATTTTATATCTATCAAGTCGATTATTTTGGCGAGTTGGGAAATGGAAATGGTTTGAAGAAGCGGTACTGTAGAATGTGCAATTGTCCATAGAGAGTTTATTGGTGTGGCAAAATATGGAGGCAGCAGTGACGAAATTTTCATATCAAAGTGAAAAATTCTCTGGAACCTTTCATATAGTGGTACTCCGGGTGATGAAAAAGCTGTTCGGCGCAAGACAGGGTAATTTTTTCAGCGTGAAACGAGCAGAATGAGGTCTGTTTCTCGCACCAGGTACATTAACATTTGGTTATAATGGGCCACCTGTTTCATCAAGTGTGTAACTTTTGATTTGAACCTCACATGTTCTCGAATGCACTTGAATCGTCGCCATAAGCAGACCTACCTCGAATTATAGTGAGGAAAAAATAGGGAAAAAATGTATATGTATAGATATCTACAATAACATAAAACTCTGCAATATGAGTAGGAGAGAACATCCTGTGCATTTACAGGGTGTCCTAGTTCAGAGTGACCAGACTTGCGATTTCAGTATAACTGCCAAGATGATAAATTAAGCAGATGTAACTTTTTGAGAGGAACAAAAAAGTTATGTAAAAAATTTTCCCATCTATGAAAATGAGTACGCTACAAAGCTTTGAAAAAATGTATTTTTGAAGTTCAAGGCTTCATAGCGCCTTCATTTTCAAAGATAGGCAAATTTTTCACATAACTTGTTTTGTTCCTGTCAAAAAGTTACACCTGTTTCATGCATTGCCTCGGTGGAATTTCGCGATTTTTATGCCTCGTCAGTGCACCGTGATAAATTAAGGTAGGCAATATTTTTGACAGGAATTTCGCGTGGCTATAACCCCTTCAATTTCAGAGATAGGCAACCGAATGTACTTACAACTTTTTTTGCTTTTTCTATGTGCTATCCACTACCGGGGTCGAAATTCTTTTTGAAAGCAATGTTGCCAACCGATTTTGCTTGACAAAATAATATAACTTTTGAATGCTTTGTAGCTCCTTTATTTTCAAATTCCGGCAGCATGTGTACATAAAGAAATTTGTTAGTGGTACTTGGTAGTATCCAAATCTCAAGTCTGCACTGAAAAAAATGAATTCTCAAAAACCGTAATGAGTCTGGGTAAAACACAGTAAAATTAGGATACGTCGCCAATTTTAGAATCATTCCGGTGAAAAACAGAAAAGATTCAGTTCTATTCAAGAATGATTACGGAGTCTCCGTAATCATTCTGGAATAGAACGGAATCTTTTCTGTTTTTCACAGGAATGATTCTAAAATTGGCGACGTATCCTAATTTTACTGTGTTTTACCCAGAATCATTACAATCCATTTTTTTTTCAGTGTGTTTACTCTGAACCGGGACACTCTGTATATATGAACATAAACATCGCAAACTATGTTTCTGCTCCTATTTGAAGTTTTTTAAAAACAATATTCTACTTCAATGATGCTGCTTTAGTCAATAACCCGCTCGAGCTCGGTAATAAATAACAATTGAAAACGGAAACCGATTTTTTCCATTTATTAATCAGTGCATGGTAAACTAGACTCTCGAATAGTGGTAATTAGACAGGGTGAAAATTGGAGACTAGGCGGAGGAAAGCAGTCTAAACATATTTGGCGAGTGCGAACGCCACCAGGACCAATTTATAATCAGATTAGATATACCTACTTAATTCCATTAATTGAATACACGTAGTTAATTGTGGAACGAATCCGAACGTATGTATGGCGCTGTAAATGAGCTGTTTTTTGCCTCGCCTCACACCTCACCCTCACGCTGAATCACACTCTGGCGTATGTACATTTTTCGAAAGTCGTGTTGGTTGTTTTTTTTTTCAACTCCATCGTTCATCGTCGTCGGCGTTTGTATTGTATACGCGCCAAAGCTTGGGGCGCATGTGCGTCGCGACGCGTTTAAAATAGGGGGAACGTAACGTAAACGTCGGAGTCTTCCCTTGAATCATTATACACGCTTGTACGGCGCTGTTTTTATGGAGGCGTTGAGGGGCCAGAAGAGTAGAAATGACAAAGGCGCCACTTGGTACAGGATGAGTGAGTATTTCAGTATTTGAAAATGTTTTCGATGTAACGGTCCTCAAATGAGCCGATTATCTCGAGTGTAAATTCATCCAGTGTTTGGTCGCATTAACGTAAATTTATCAATTTGCCGAAATTTATCGTTCGAGTGATAAAAATGGTGTAAAATTTGTTCGCGAGATTTATCTCTCAAAATTTTTTTTTCATCGTGGCAAATTTACGTGTTTGTGTGATTTTTTTTCTTACCTAAATGTGCCGATTTTTCGAAGACGTCGATATACTAGAGCAGGTTTCTAGATTTTTCAATTTATTTTTTTAAATCATTGACTGCCTTATTCCCGCGCAATTGGGCTATAAATTGGGGCAAACGCTTCCATAAAGTTAAGATCAGGTTCACTGGGTAATCCCCCTCCGAGAAAACTCGATCACTGTATCAAAACACGTGATGACAACTCGGCTATTCGTGTTGTTTAGGTATAGTTTTGGTGTGTGCGAGGAAGTTGGAACTGGTTCATGGGACTGGTTTTGTTGTTGTTTTCGCCTCCCAAATTTAATCGATGTCTCGCCTGTATTTACTTTATTGCGTTGCTGAATTGGCTATTTTTTTTATCGCAGTGTGGCTGATGACCAAGGTCAGTGTTATGAACATTTCCTTTCTGGTCCAAATAAATACAGAAATGTGCGTAAAAAAATACAAGTCGAGTAGGGTAGTTTCCCTCTTTGGAAATATAACATTGCATATGGTGCCCCTGAAAAACTTGAAAACAGATTACGGTTCCTCGAGTATCAATTTTATGGTTTATCGAATTCTAAATAATTGAAAATAGTGTTGCTGCATTTCTTCAAATTGTTTATTCAAATTGATGATAAAAGTGTTTCTCAGTGTTTTATTTTAGCAAAAAAAAACTATGTTGGAATTTTTTAACAAGGCATGATTTTTTTTATGAAAAGCAAAATTTTATTCAAAAATTTTACAGCAGAAGTTTTTAAAAGAATAGTTTACCAAAATACCGAATCTCTCCCCTTCCCTCAAAATGAAACACAAACAATTTTTTCATTTTCAATCTAAAAATTACTTAAAATTGTGAGTACCCTGATAATTGATATAAAATCAACGAAATTATAAAAAATTACCAACTTGAAAAAAAATAAAATTGAAATTTGCAAATTATCTAATTATACTTAAAAAATAAAAATATTATCAACTGAAAAGTGAAAATCAACATTAATTTGAAAAAGTGTCGTTATACAATTTTAAAAATTACAAAAATTAATAAGTTGATATGTACCTGAAATTGAAAAAAAAATAATCGAAATGACCAAGTGAAATAATTTTTAAAATTTTTAAACTATATCAAAAATTGATAAAAATTTGGATATTAAAAAAAATCAATAACTACCTAATTATTATAAGAACCAAAAATTTAAAGAAAAAAAAAGAATGGACATGGAAAGAATTCTACAATTTAGACAACTGTAAAAATTGATAAAATATGCGACATCAAAAAAAAAATCGAAAATTTAGATAAAATTGAGAAGAATTAAAATAAATGAAACTGCTGAAAAAATTAGGATTTTTTTTTTCAAATATCGAAGGTCAGCAAAAGTTGAAAATTGAAAAAAGATTAACTGAAAATTGAAATCATCAAAAGTGAATAAAAATTAGAAAAAACTCTACAAATTGAAAAAATTCAAAAATTATTAAGCATAAAGCATAATTTAGAAAATTTAAAAACTACCTACCTATTAAAAAAAAATTAACAAATCCAAGATGAATGAAAAATCGGAAAAATCCTAGGTGCAATTTTGAAAATTGATAAAAAAATTAAATTTTTTATTTTTAATTGTAAAAAATCGAAATAAAATTTTAAAAATTTATTTGCTGAAAAAATTCAAAGTCAGTAAAAATTAGAGAGAATGATAGATTGAAAAAACTTATTCATGAATAATTGTAAATTAAAAACAATAGGTCTATAAAAATGAATGGAAAGCGAAAAAAAAATCTTCCTATGTATACTTATACAATTATTTGGAAAAATTCAAAAATTAATCAAATTTAAAAACACTTTTGAATGATCAAAAATTGAAGAAAATTTTTTAAAAACTGAAATTTAATTGAATAAATGATTAAAATCCGAATAATTTATAAAATTAAAAAAATATATTAAAAAATTATAAAAATTTTAAAAATATGTAAATTGAAAATTTCAAAAAAAAAATAAGATGATTGAGGAATAAGATTTGCGAAATTGAGAAAATTTGATTTTTTGCTCACATACCTACATAAAATTACACTTTTGACTTCGGAAAATAAATTGTTCTCACAATCTCTCATACCTGATGGTTGAAAAAATGGAATTTTCTCAACTTCACGAAAATTTCTGTTTATGACAAATATCGACTTGAGACATGTCCAAACATGAATTTTAGACCCTCCAGACACCTCGAGGGACACTAGGGGTTCCTAAAATGGCGTCACTCAGTTGATTTAAATGAAAATTTAAAAAAATAGAAAAAATCAACGAATTTCATTCAAATTCGGGTTGATGGTGTATAACTACGTATTTAGTGATATACTACGACGACAATTTTTTTCGACCAAAAATGACTTTTTTTCGCGCGCGAAAAATGATGAAAAAAATCATTTTTTTGTATTTTTGAAGGTCTTCCACCGATATAAAAAATTCTGAAAAAAATATATGTTGTAGTACATCCAGACTATAGGTGAACAATTTATATTTTTTCCATTATTGCACCTCTGAAAGAACTTGTCGAAATGGCCGTTAGAAAACTTAAAACGCGTGTTTCACGATGAAGATAGGTTCGAAAAATTTTGAAAAAATTTCCATGGATGACCCTTGAGTATAACTAACATCTACCTTAGTTTGAAAAAATTCAGTTGAAAACTGTCAAAATCAAAAATTATAATCGAAAAATCACATTTTTCGCCCTAGGAGAGGGTGGGGGTGAGGTAGCGACCTAAAAATTTGGTCACGGGTGTTTTAGACCATAAGGACCAACTTCCACTAGTTGTTTTCAAAATTCGCTCTGGGGGCCAAATCATCCTATCTTACCCGGCTATACCCTTTGGCAAGTTTAAAAATAACAACGAATTGAAGAAATTGTGTAATTGAGGCGTGTTTTTCCAAAACGGCTGAAGTCCACTTTTTTTCGAAATCGATTTTATGACGCCATTTGGTGAAGGAGGCCTATATATATATATATATATATATATATATATATATAATCCTACATCATCAACCTACCAAAATATCGCGTTTAACCTGCTCAAAAAGCCAATATTTAAAAAAGTAAAAAACAATGGTGCGAAACAGCCTTCAAATTTGCCTAAAAATTCTTCCAAAATAGCCTCTGTCCATGTACTTGAGTTCACAACTAAAATATTCGAGGACTATCTGCTCTAAAATTGAACCATTACCTCCAAAATAGCTTTTTAATATACGATTTTATTACGTTTTTTGCTTCTCCTGTAAAATTTTAAAAAGTGGACTTAGGCCGTTTTGGAAAAACACGCCTCAATTGTTTTTTTAATCGTATAATAAAGTTAACAGCAAAAAGAACAATAAAAGTGGAAATGATCAAATGGCGGCGGGGAGGGGGGGGGGATTGAGACGGGTCGTGTTTTTTATTTTTTATTTACAAGTTTTCTCAATTTCACTAAATTTTTTCAGTTTTCTCAATTTCACTTCATTTTTTCAATTTTTTAAAATTCCTGTGAGAATTTTTTTCTAATTTTTATTCGCTTTCATTTTTTTTACATTTTCAATTTTTATGGTTAGGTATTCTACGTGGCTGCTCCTGAAACAACATTACATACATTTTCTATTAGAAATATTTCTTTAAAAGACTGATTCCTCGTCTTTGGCGGCCTTCGTCATCAATCCAATAGGAAATTCGGAGTAAAACTTCACCCAACTCTCCTCGAGCTCCTCCTCATTCTGGTCGATTTTTCTCCAAATGAATGAACGAATAACCACGTCGACGAACGAAGGAAAGTAAATTTAAATAAAAAGCTTCACCGATAGATAGAAAAATACATTAGAGAGAAGAACCAGCCCAGCAGCACGTCACAATATGGAGATGTTATTAATATCATCGTGGGATACGAATGTTCGCGCTATATCTCTTTCAAGCACGCCTGCGGGCTTTTCCAATGGTTCTCATACCGGTTCAGGCCTCCACTGCGGACATTGTTCCAATGTTCATCCCTCATAAATACAATGATCGAATGAAAGGCAGAATCCCCCATATCTACTGCATTTATGAAAGATGATATCGTAGATAAAAACAGGCAATCACTGATCACTTTGGTAACCTCTGAACGTTTCAACATGATTCATAGACGTAGAGGTGAACTTGAAACAAGAAAATAAGCAACATGGTCGAAGTGGGATATTAAACGAATCAATCAAACTGTATATATGTCAGATGTCTGTTTTAACGTTTTAATTAAGTCTTTGGTATAATATAAGAGAGGTATATTATAGATATACCTTTGTATATGGATAGAATCGACTTATACCGTACCCCTGTACGAGTATCTGCCTCACGTCTCGTCTATCCTCCTTCGGACTTCATTTTCCTATTATGTATACGTTCCACAATACACACCAGTCGCTCGTATCAATGGTAAAAATTCTCAATCCTATCGACTTTCAAATCTTCGACCAGTTGTGCTTGTGCTTTACGGTGTCTGCAGTATCGGAGAAGAAAAAAAAGTTGCCATTTCGCGTTTGCCTATACGATGCATGGTTCGAATTTTACGGTTCAATAATGTTTTGTGTGGTGTGGTGCGAAATATCTACGTCCAGGTTTATGGCTTCGGGTGTGATAAGATGAGCTTCTTCGGTACGAGGTGGTTAATTAACCGAGACCATGATCGAGTGTAAGGTATATAATTTTCATCATTTGTATGTATTTTAAGTTTAGTTCCCATAAAAAGCCTTAAATTATCATCAGGTTGGTAAAAATCAGTGAAAATAGGGTGGTTATTTTGATAAAAGAATTGTCACAATGTTTTGAACCAATTTTATGATTTTTTTGCAAAAAAAAAAAAATTCTAAACGTTTTCAGGTATTTTTAATTGGTATTAGGCCTATGACGTATTTAATTGCTTGAAAATCGTTTAAAATAGGTATTTAAATTACATTATATAATATCAATAAATTAAATAAATATAGACGCCATTTTAACGCCCTGGGTACTTGTAATAGTTAATTAATTTTCTAATTGAATAATAATTATAATATTTACATTTTTATATACAAGTCGGTTGCTTAGGTAGGTCACCATTGAGCCATCCTACGTTGTTGAAAGTTTCGCATTGCTTACTACGCCTATTATGATATACCTACTCGTACTTACCCGAACCTATTTTTAATAAATAATTAATTTTATTTAATTACATATTTTTATATACCTACTACTTGAAAACGATGCCATGAGTGTCTATAAGTCTACCTACATTGGTTTCTTTTCAAATGAAATTTTTTTAGAAAATTAAATTATGGTCATATGAACATGACAAATGAATTGAGTGAAGGAAAAGAGAGAAGATATGGATGGATTTTTTCCCCTTTATTTTTGTGACTTGCTCCTCTTTAATTTAATTTTCAAGGTTTTTTAGAAGTTCTTTTAAGACACAACACTCTGTAGATAATCCTTTAAAAAAAGAAAATTGCAAAAAAAATGTTCGGGGATTTTTTGACAAATTATTAGCCTTTCGGGAAATTTTTCTCATGAATGAGATTCCCACTTGGAGAATTTCTAATGAAAAAATTTCAGTTTCTGCTGTTTTTTTATTAAGTAGGTATTAGTATTCAAATTTTTTTTTTTTTTTTTTTATGTAATAAGAAATTGAAAAAGGCTGAAGAAACGTTTTCGAAAGAAAATTTTCAGAAATTTTCCAAAAATTTTAGAGAGAGAAATTCCACAAAAAATCTCTGGAAAAATGACAGATTTATATCAGGTGCAAAAAATCAAATCAAGAATTTTTTTATTGAATATCGTTTTGTTTTTAATTTAAAAATAAAAATTCAAAGAAAAAGGGCTTCATTAATATCTTCGTTTTAAATATTTAAAAAAATAATTTTATTCCACAAATTTTTCATTAAAATTGTTTTTACAATTTTCTTTTTGAAACAATTTTGTTTTGCAATGAGATTTTTCTTGAGAAAATTTTGAAATTCAAAAGAAAAAGTGATGAAAAACTTTTAAGAATAGGCCTAACTATTTTTATGAATTTTTTTTTTCTGAAAAAAAGTAAGGGTATTTTTCTAAAAAAATGAACAATTTTCTAATTTTTTTAAAAATTTGTAATTATTATAAAAATTCATTTTTTATCATAAAATTTCAAAAAAAAATTTCGCTAAAAATAATTTCCAATACAAAATTTGTGAAAAAAAAATTGAAGGATGCAAAATCTTAGTTGGCAAAATTTGAATAATTTTCCCTTTCCCTTTCAAACGTTTAGAAATTATTGAGCTAATAATTATCTATTGTTTTGGTTTCCTCCTCTTGTTTTCCAATTTTGAAATAAAAAATATAATATTAAAAAAAAACACGAAAAACATGAAATTAATGACTAAGCATTTAATAGGTATGGGTACTTAAATGGGAAAAAAATCTAAAAAAAAAAAAAATCAAACAATAGCTCTTTAACATTATGAGCTTTTATGTTCGCGTTTCATCATTAATTTTTAATAGCTCGAATTTACGAAGGAAAAAAAAATCAAATTAGCGTTTAAATGTTCCTTTAAAGTTCAGTTAACTCGTGTCCATAATTTTTAATGGGGTAATTCTTTCAAGGAGAAAACCCACTTCCCTGTACCTATTTTCATATTGATTATAGAATTTTTGAAATAATATGTACCTAGGTGAGTGGAATCCTGAGGTCAAATATGTGAGAAAAGGGACCATGTATACAATTATCGATCTTTTTTCAGCTTATTTGGCCTATTCGAGTATTTATCAATGAACCAGTTTTTTACTCGCAGACTCTCACACCCGGGTAGTTCTTATGCAAAAAAAAAAAAAATCAGAGTTGGAGAATAAAAAACTTTCGATTGTATTGTGTAAACTAAAACGGTTCTTTACTTTGTTACAAGAAGAACATCTGTTGACAAAATAGCCGATTTTTTTTTTACTAAAATAACGGTTCCTTATATTCTCGCAGTGGATTTTTTGGTACGATTCTCTGCAACACACATGATGTGCAGTTTTTTTTTCTTCCAAATCTTTGAACGTTCCTTTTGATCGTTGGTTTCAATTAATGGAAAGTTAATTATTTCAGATTTACCTATATTGAAAGGGAGAAAAGTTGGCACACTTCCATCAAGTGAGGCCCATGATTTTTTCGAAATTCCAAAATTTTAAAGAACTGGTTTAATATTTTTTTAATTAAAAATTCGTAAAAATCGTCTAAAATATTCTAAAACTGATTTTGATTGTTTTGAAGTTGATAAAATTGCAAATACGTATATATATTTTTTTAAATGGGAAAAATGCATTTGAAATTTTTATAAATAGGTAAACTATAAAAATATTCACAATTTTTGGCCTTGCCAAAATTTTTTCGATTTTTTTTTGATTTTAAGAAAAATTTTTGAAACAGAATTTTTTAAAAATATTTTCGAAATTGTCGTTGCTAAAAATTGTAAAAATTGAAAAGTTTTTATTTTATTCGCCATTTTTTAAGAGAATTTTTTTGAATAAAATTTTTTTTAAATATGTTTGGAATTGTTGTTGCGAAAAATTCGTTCTTTCAAATTACCTTGGTAGGTACATACAATTTTTTGCATTTTGATAAAGGTTTTTTGAAGCGAAATTTTTTCAAAATTGTCCTTGTAAAAAATTGTGATAATTGGACGTGTGATAAAATTTATGGTTAATTTTTGGAGGATAAAAATACCTATAATCGATCAGATTTTCTGAGGACAGGCCTAACTAAAAATTCAATCCATTTGCTTATAGATATCGAACCATAATTTCAGTCGTTTACAATTTTATTCATTCGCATATGCGGTCAAAACTGCATCTGAAAATTGAAGTATTGTAGTAGCTAATTGTTTTAATTGACATGCAGAATGCAGAAGTCTGGCCAATGTATTAATTTATGGCATTATTTATTCATATTTTGATATATTGCAATCGTCGTACGAAGTTAATTGAACCAAAGTATACACATTAATTACATAGCACTGCGAGCCCTGAACAGACTCGACATTACGTAACTTTATTTTATTTCAACGACCTTAAAATAAGCGGAATCAGGAAAATTGTTCATCCTTGGAAAATCTGAACTTCGATATTCATCTCCAAAATCTTTCCATTGCCACTAATTCGAATCAGTTCTTCACAGAAATTTCACACTCTTCTGACTGGTAGTTACTTTTTTCAACAAAAAAAATCCTATAATCCTAGAAACAGTTCCTGATTCCGTTAGGTCTTCGCGAGGAACATCTGCTCATACAAAATAGACCATTTTTTTATACATTTCGTTGCGTGAGATATAAGGATTCCACATTCTCGTTCAATTTCTCTATCCAGGGTTATTTTTTTCCTCGAACCAGCCCGTGGAGTATTTTTTACTCGTCCCATGGTGAGTTATTGTTTGTATGTGGAAAATATACATACGTCTGTAATTCTGTGTACGAATTGACCTCTTCGCCGAGCCAGGTCTTTGATCTTACTGATTGGCCCCTCGCTGATGGCTGACAAGCTAATTGACACTTGGTCTGTGCAATTTCTTCGAAGGTTTCAAAATATACTTACGATATGGGTATAGTTGGGTACTCTATACTCGTATCTGTCGTTCTGTTTGCATTCGCCACTATAGCTAACTATACATATGGTGCCAAGTCTATCTCTACAAATGGCGACCAGTCAAACAGTCTTAACAGTTTACACGCAGAATCTAGCAACTTGGACCGATATTAATTTACGACTTTATTTATGTATATTTTTTGAAGCATTGCAGTCGTTTGATGAATGATAATTGAAGGAAAATAAACGTTTAATTATTGCAATGGCTCATCAGACTCGAGAGTGTGTTTAATAATCGCCTTATAAGGGAATAGGAAAAATCCTCTGAGAGGAAAATTCACTTAAAATACAACAGGTGTATTCTATTGGGTATGTGTGAGTCACCTATATAGAGAGATGATGATTTTTTTCCAAAACTTATGCCAGAGTGTGTGATATTCTATGACGATGGTCGATGGTGGCGGCATCATTCGAGGTACCTACCGTGGCAGGGCACAGCATATAAATACGCGAGCACACGTTTATAATAATCGAGGAATGTTGTATTCTAATTTATACCGCTGTGTGGGACTATATGCAATGTAAGATTATTGCGGCGGCCATACATAATGACATGTTAATTATGTATTTGCGAGATAACTACAAGAAATGCTTTTTCTCTGATAATAATTTTATTCAAAGGCTCGCGTGTTTTGACGCGTTTCCGTGTCGTACACGAGTTAGATATAACGCGCAGTTTATACAGTTTATATACTTTTACACAATCAAACATTATTATGTGTTGTACCTCGCGGGTCGTATAGGTTCGTTCTAGTTTTTTTTTTTTTTTTTTTTTTTTTTTTAAATTCTCCTCTTTTTTACTTACCTATGGGTTGCTTGCTTGCCTGCCTGTGTTGTGTGCCTTCTTTCATTTTCTTCGTCTATGATTTTACACACAGTTGTTATTGGTTGTTGTTGTGGTCGTTGTTGGGTCTATATTCCGTTATTCGCGATAGCGTGATAACTGCCAACTTTCATACTCTGTATAGCTTTTAGTAGCGAGCACAGTCCGCGTGATTGGGATAATCGGCTGTGCCCCCCTTGGTCTACCATTTGTCTGATAAGAAAATGAAGAAATGTGAAACTATGGCATGTGTAACTGGATGCATGTCTTGTTTTTGTTGATAGGTCTAGAGGTATAGATACCTATTTCGAATACTTAGTTTGAAATGCGAAATATGCCTATCTAGTCGTGCTTGAAATTTTGATCAATTTTTTCAAAGATATTCGTGTGAGTTTATTTCGATTCAAAGCTCAAGTGGTACCTAAAATCGGATTTCGGGTTCAAAAATGTGAAGTTTTTTCTTTTTAGGAAATGATTAGGTAATGAGAGCTTTCGGAAGCCTTTGATCAAATTTCACACTCAAATTGACAATGTATAAGACTGGAAATCGAAATTCCAAAATCTGCAGGTTTTTGAATTTCGAGGTGATTTTAGCAGACAGTTATGTGCCTACAGATTGTGCAGTTTTTGTACAGTTTTGATAAAATACTGTGAAACAGTTGGAAAAATTCTTGCAATTTTTTTTTTTTTTAAATTCAAATCTAGTTCAACTTGAGATTTTTTTGGAAAAAAATTCAATTTCATCGAAAAATTGTGGCATTTTTTTTACTCAGAAAAGAAGACTGTTCAAAATTTTGTTGCGAAACAATTTTTTGAAAATTTGGTATGGAAGTGATTTTTTTTTAAACAAACTACTTATCTACTTACTTCGTAAAATTTTATTACCAATTTTTTGAACACGCTTGACATTTTTTTTCGAGACAAATTTAATTTTTTTTTTGAACATAAATTTTTAAAATTTAGTTTCAACTTGAATAAGTACTTAAAATTATGTTAAAACACGAATTTTTGAATTTTTTTAAACATGAATTTTTGGGATTTTGTTTTAACACAAACTTTCAAAAAATTTTCAAAATCGATTCTGAAATTTTACTCAAAGAAAAATTTTTGGAATTTTTATTTTTGACAAAAAATTTTAAAATTCAATTCAACTTGAAAATTTGACTCAATTCATGGTAGTTATTTTGGTTTAACAAAAATTTTCAAAATTTTGTTCAAACACTTTCAAAAATTTTTCACACACGAATAAGTAATTATGATTTTTTTAAAACACAATTCATTAAAAACTTTTTTAATCTAAGTTTTAGAATTTCAAATCTGAATTTTTGAAATTTTGTTTGAACACAAATTTTTGAAGAATTTTCATTTGTCAAAAACATTTTTCAAATTTTTCGATATGAATTTTCAAAATTTTGTTTCAAACACAAATTTCAATTTTTTTTACTCAACATGAACATTCAAAAATTCGAATTTTTTAAGCATTTTTGAAATTTTGATACGACGCAAATTCTTGAATATTTTTGTTTCAACATAAATAATCAACTTTTTTATTGAAACATTAATTTTTGATTTTTTTTAAACACGAATTTTTGAAATTGTGGTTCACCAAAAAAAATTTAAAATTTATTTCGACCTAAAATTTTGAAGTTTTTGTTTTAAAAAAAATTTACAAAATATTAATTCAATAAAATTTTTTAAAATATTAGTTTCAACATGAAATTTTGATTCGACACAAATTTTTGGAATTTTGGTTCAACAAAATTTTTTAAATTATGTTCAAACTCAACTTTTGGAAATTTTATAAAACACTAATTTTTGAAATTTTGTTCAAAGAAAAAAAATTTTCCTTGACTGCCAAAATTTTTAAAATTCTGTTTCAATCCAATGTTTGAACACAATTTCTTAAAATTTTGTTTAGACTCGAGAGAAAAGAAGAAAAAAATAATTCAAAAAATAGTTCAAAAATAATTTATTAGGTAAACTTTGTTGAGAAAATTTTTTGGAAATTTTTTAATAGGTAGGTACTAGGTATAGGTACAAATTACTTAGGTAATATTTTGTAAAAACATTTTGAAATTTTGTTAAAAACGTTTTTTTAAAATGAAGATATGGTCATTTTTTTTTTAAATTTTGCTCAGACTTACTTTTTTTAAAAGAAATTTTCAAAAGCAAATTTTTATAGATTTTACTGAAAAATTTCATTTTTTAAAAATTTTTTTTTGAAATTAACTTTCAACTAAATTTTGTTATTGATAACTGATAAGTGTATAATTTTTCCATTTCCTTCAAACACAAGTTGTTTAAATTTTTTTCTTGTTTGAAAGTAATCCCCCCCCCCTCCCAAATCACATTATTCGTGTTTTCCTCCCCCCGGGTGCAAAAAGTTAACTTTTTATGGTGAAAAACCTAACATGAAATTTGGTCAAAAATAATGCTATGATTCTTCAAATGATAAAACTTTCAAGTTTTGTTTTAACAAATTTTTCTTCAAAAATTTCGTTCACATACAATTTTTAATTACCTAATTTGATTGTTCAAAAAATTGAAATTTTGTTTAAAAGCAAATTTCCTTGAATTTTGCTGCAAAGAATTGCAATTTCTATTCTGCGTTTTTTTTTTTTTTTTTTTTTTTTTTAACATCAAGTAAACCATTTTTCATGTATTTTTGCAATTTTTATTTGAAAAAATTTATCGACCAAGACAGATTATTCAACATTTCGTTATGCATAACAATTTTTCAAACAGGTTTCAAATAATTTTCTTGAAAAAAAAAAAAACTGTTCTGTCAAAACCTTTTTGTTTTAATCAAGTTTTTTTTCGTTTTTTTTTTGTGTTTTTTGTGTTTTGTTTTTTTAATCATACCTTTTCAACTAAGTATTTTCCCCAGAATTTTGAACAAAATGCATTTTAACAGTTTTATATTTCAAAATTTTTTAAAAAATGTTTCAACGCAATTTTTTTCATTTTGTTGAAAAAATATTTCTGAATTTTGTTCAATGGCACTTTTTTTTAATATTTTAATTCGACACTATTTCGGTTCAGTTTAAAAACAATTTTTTTTAAATTTTTATTCAAGTGCAACTTTTAAAAATAAATATCTAATGCATATTATGTATAATAGGTAATTTTTTATGCCTATAGTTTGTTTAATTTTTTTTTTTATTATTATGTTTAAAGGCTTTTTTGAAATTTTTTTAAATTAAATTTTTTTAATAGGTACTATATAAGTGTATTTTTTACTTTTTCAAAGAAAATTTTTTAAAAATTGAAAAATTTTGTTTCTAGGTACACAATTAAAAATATATATATATATATATTTTTATTAATTGTCTGGAAAAATTTTTAAACTCATAAATTTCATATTTTAGCCATTAAAATTGTCAAATTTTTGCACTACGAAAATATTCTCGGTTTGGTAATAGGTCCTGCTTGAACTGTTCCTTCTTACCCATAGGAATAAAATTTATTTTCCTGAAAAATCACAAAGCGTAAAACCGAACATTATTCTCATAAATTAAATAATGTTCATATTTCTACCCCCTGGCCCGTCAGTAATACCATACCTAATACTTAGGAAAATGTCTTAATTACCGACCGACACGAGATTCAACGTAGATTAATTACATTAGAGGAAATAACTTGTCCTACGATAGCCAAGGCATGCCCAAGCTAGACATTTATATAGCAATTAAATGCGCGGGAATTTTGCACATACGAATAGCTACCTGTATTTGTATGTAAAAAACCACCAGAGAGAGGCGGTTAAATTACAAGTGTTTGTCTGTTTTGTTTTTATTTTACAGAAGAAATAAGTTTTTACAAAAAAAAAAACAGCACACGAGCCCTCATATTGCGGATTGTTTTTCTATAACGAAAATGAAAATATGGTTGAGAAATAGTTCGACGAGAGTGCGGCGATGTACACGCACTTAAAAGATTAAATCATATTCAGTTGAGAAAAATTTTCTTCGTTTGCTCGACGTTGAACTCGTCGCAACCATAAATTTCACGCAACTTTTTGCAAACTCTTGAAACTTTTCAAGACTAGATGTTTTACGTCGGGACTGCTCGGGCTGTTTAGACGGTAGCGAAACAGAGAAGGAAAAAATTATTTTCAACGCCGCCGCCAAATATAAGACACACCGCAACGTCCTGCCCGCGCGATAAATTCGTTAGACGAGAAATTAAAGTAATTTTTGACGTCGCGTTTAGACATCGACTCTCGAATGTATATTTACGCCGAGCTTTATTCGATCCGATTATACTGCGATGTAATTCGAAGGATAGTGCGAAACTTGTGCTCGGCATAGTTTAATTGGTTGTGATCTTTTTAGCCTCGCGTGTATCTAACAAAGACTGGTAAATGGTTTTCTATTTTTTAACGCGCAAGTTTCGAGAAAAAGGCTGATTTTACGTAGGCGTAGACGAGTCGTTGACGAAAAATGTGATTCGAGGTAAGATTCAAATTGTTGTAATTTTTTTTTGTAGATTTTTTGTTCCATTAATTCATGGATGGATGACTCGTAAAATATTCTAAAATTTGATGTCCCACTTCGCATAAATTTGCTTCGAAATTCCATTTATTTGGCTACTTTGTGAGATTATTATTTTGGTAATAAACCTTGTTTTTAAAAAATTTTCAAAATTATTTTTAATAAATAAAGTAGATTATTATAAAACAATTTTTTTTAGAAAAAAAAATACCTAAATAAAAAAATAGTCTACATTTAAAAAAAAAAAAAAAAAAAAAAAAAAAAAAAATATCAAAAAAGAAATTAAATAATATTAGGTACTTAAGAAAAAAAATTAACTATACCAGTTTCTTAAAATTTATAATTTTTTTAATCAAACGAGAAATTTATATTATTGTAATTATCATTACGAACACCTAAATCGAAACCTTTACTCGCCTTGGGTATTTCAAGTCCAATTTAAAACCAGCAGGATTTCCTGACACCCTTACTTTTGTTTTGTTGGCAACCAAAAATCTCTTGTAAAGTTATCAACAGCGAGGCGATATTTTGGCAAAATACTGTGAAGAGTAACACTTTTACTTCTTGCTTTGGATATATTTTGTGTTTGTAAAAGCTCGAAAAGGCGAATACTCCTCTCGCGTTGCTTGGTCGTTTCCTCGACGAACGCAATGCCAGGTTTTTAATTTTTGGAAATATTTCAAGTCGTGCTCTCTGCCAGATTTCACGAGAAAAAATTTTCAACTTGGGTGTTTGGTTGATTTTGATTTTTTCTCTATTTTTTTGAAAGGGTGTGTATTGTAATGAAATGAGATAGTGATATGTAATGTACCTATACTTATTTCTTAATTAGGTTTAAATTATGTTCCCAGTGTTTCGAAAATTTAAATCAATATGGCTCTAAAGACGACCTATAAATATTGCGGATAGGCAAACATGCACGTGACCTTTCCTGAAGCTTGCGAAGAGTCCTTAAAGTATAATAGGTATAAAGTATGTGAAAGGGCATTTCCTGGCAAGGTGGTGAAATTGAATCTTCATCTATAAGTAATAAGGCGATAGTCGCCCAAAATGTTGATTTTTACGTGAAACTATCTAAAAAAATTTACATATTGATACCCCCCACCCCAATCAAAATGATCTCAAAATATGAGAAAATTTTCAATTTTTCCTCAAACTAAATTTGAAGTTCTGCTTAGAAACCCCTTCATTTTTTTAAATGAAAAATATTGACAGAGTTTCTCCTTTTTTTTCTAAATTAGAAGTAGGTAATTCCAAATTTCTGAAAATTTTTCCCCGATTAAGGTATGTATTTCTTTTAATAAATGAATAAAAAAATTTAAAAAAATAAAAAAATAGAAAATTAAAAGTGTCAATTTATTTATTTTTCAAAAAAAAAAAATGAAAAAGTTGCTAGGCACCATTTAAAATTTGGTTGGGAGAAAAATAAAATTGAGATTTAATTTCTCACAACTTCGGATTCTAAATTTGAAAATTTCGCTCATTTTTTGGGTTTTCAGTGAAAAACTAATTTTTTAATCTAAAATCCAAAACTGTGAGAAAATAATTCTCAATTTTCCATTTTCTCCATAGTAAAAAATAAGTCGTGCCTGGCAATTCCTTCATTTTTTTTTTCAATTGTGCCCTTTTAATTAGAAATAATTTCCATTTTTCTTCAAATCTAAATATTAACTAATGCCTACTTGAACTTCCTTCAATTTATCAAAAAATTCCAAAACCCCTCCATAAAAAAATGTCAGATTTTTAGTCTTTTATTGCCTTTTTTTTTTTTTTTTGTTCTGACGTATGAAAGTTATTTCTTTTCATATGAGATAATTCCCAATTTTGTTGTTTTCCCTCAATCTGAATTTCAAGTGGAGTCTTGAAGCCCCTCCAATTTCTCAAAAAATTTTAAAACCAAAAAAATGAGCGAAATTGACAAATTTTGAAATCAAAGTTGTTAGAAAATAATTCCCTATTTTTGATTTTCCCCAAACTGAATTTCATGTTGTGCCTACCAGTCCTCTCCCATTTTCAAAATTGAAAAACTTTCAATATCTGTAATTTTGTTTTTAATTTTTAAATTTTTTTTTTGTTCTAATAACTTTTTCAAATTTAAGTATTCCTTTTCATGAAGAAGTAGGTAATTCCCAATTTTTCAGTTTGACCTAGTGAACTGAATTTTTAGTGGAAAATTTGTAAATTTTTAAAATGGGGGCCTAAAGTAAGAAGCACTTTGAATTTACTTAATAGAAAAATGAAAAATTTGGATATATTTTCTCATAAAAAGTAACAACTTCTAATCATAAATTTGAAATTTTACTCATTTTTTCAGATTTTAAATTTTTTGGGAAATGTGAGGCAAGAGCTCGAAAGACTCCATTTGAAATTCAGGTACCTATGTACCTAGAAAAAAATTGGGAATTACTTCTCATGAGGAATGAACTACTTTGATTGGATGGAAATTTGAATAAATAATGATAAAATTTGAAAATTGTAAATTTTTCCATTTTTGAATTATATGAAGGAGGGGGAGGGCGTCTTTGAAAAAAAAAATTTTAATTGAAATTTCAAAAATTTCCTGAAAACAAAATCTCTAAAAAATGATTTTAATTGGAATTGTAAAAGAAAATATTTCAAAACTTCAAAAAATTTTGATTTCTAACAAAATTCTAAAAATGGTTTTCCAACAAAATTTCATAAATTTGTTTTTGAGCAATATTTTTAGAAATTCAATTTCAAAACAAATCTGTAAAAAGTAGTTCCAACTGAAATTTGGAAAAAATGACTAAGAACAAAATTTCAAACATTGATTCTAAAAAAATAAAGAAAAATATTTCAAAAACGAAATCATAAAATTTGGCAGTTATTGATCAAAATTTTGAAGAAATTGTTCTAAATTAAATTCCAAAAAATTGATTTTCATTGAAATTAAAAAAAAATTATTTTCAATAAAATTTGAAAACAAATGATTTTTAACCATTAGCAAAAGCTTCCTCCAAAAGACTTTAAAAATCATCGAAATTGAAAAAATATACTACACTGATATTTTTAGACATCTTCGTTCGACAAAATGACCACTTCCACCCTGCCCAACCCATCTGATCCTTCCTGTACCTCTCGTTCCATCCTTACCAATCGTATTTCTATGATTTTCTCCTTTCTGCCTTCACTACCCAACCCATCTTCGAGCCAAACATGACAACTACACGATTTGATATAACATATACAAGTCACTCGATGGCTTCTGGAAATCTCTCACCTCAGGTAAAAATAGTTTTAAAAGGAATGTCTGACTGAGAAGGATACGTAACTTATGAGATGAGAAGGAGAAGAAGACCAAATCACGTAAATAATTTTTTGCCTCGGTTTTCATTATGAATGCTGTGAACGAAAAGAACTCACAGAGTGACATCTTCTGCTGCCATCGAGCTCGACAGTTGACATGGTTTTTGTTATTTTTCAATCGAAAGCGAAGGTTTTTATAAGGGGAAAAAATTTAATAAACCTCGGATACTGGACACATGCCTGCGGATCGACTTTTACTTCGATTGTACTCCGGGTTGAATTTTTTTTTCTAGGTATTTTGTATGGAAATGCTCACCTGGGTTGCGTCTCTTTTGTAAGAGCATATTGCGTCATTGTAGAATTGTAGATGTAGGGAAACGAAATCTAGTGCCAAGGTAATGTTGATTAGATACGCTATCTCTTCGATTGAGTAAAGGAAAAGGGAAAAAAAGTTAAATAAGCGGGTGTGGTGGTTGGTCTTTCGTGTAGGTAAATTTTATCTATGATTCTATGAAAAGGAAATTCAATCTGGTGTAATTATTGCCTGATGAGCATAGTTGAAGAGATGCTCCTGCGGGGAGCTTATTACAATGATATTTACTTACCCAGGATGAGTACCTAGCTTGAAAAAAAAAATCTATATACAATAGTGCACGCTTCATGTATACAATACTGGGGGCTGGCTCACTCAATACGCTAATAATAAACATTAAGGTCTTCTTATCCACAGAGTATATCTGTATAGAATGAGACAGAAAAAGCTTGAGGAAGAGAGCCAGGACATGGCAAAAGTATACATGGAATCAAGCGAGCGTAACAGGCGGTATCATGAGCTCGAGAGTGAAACGCCTGCCTGCGAAAAGTTTTTCAAAAAAGAAACATCTAGCAGGAGAGGGATGATTACGTCGGGCGCGGCGAAACAGTAGGGTGTAAAAAATTCATTAGAGAAGACAGCCATGATGGATGCATCCAATAAATAGGGTTCGATTCATACAGCGTGCTGTTTTCCTTTTCCTCTTCTTCTGCTTCCTCTTTCTCGATACGGTAACCTTACCCTTATACTCTATCACTTCTTATGTAACTTGACGAAAGAGATATTTCCAAAGGCGAAATCATGCTTAAATTGCTTCTCTATATATGTCTCGTATAACCCGAAGGGGTTTCCAGGGGGTTATACCGAGGCTTTATAGGATTTTCACGCCAGCTCACACACAAGCACAGCACAAGCACGACTTCTTCGCTCGAATTTTAACGCCAGTCTGGGGGGTGCTTGTCCTACCATCGTATGATCGGGTTGTGCTCCGTGACTCTCTCTGCGTAAGTAAGCTTATTCGAGGTCAGCACATTTTTTTTTCGTGATTGTAATCGTATTGTGGGTGTGTCGTTTAGGTGTTTTTCTTCGTATTTCGACTTCGACTTCGGCTCCGAGTTTATGGGTATTTGAAATTCACATTTCCGTGATCGATGTTCCATCCGGACAGGGGTTGAATATGGGGTACGTACCAAGAACCCCTGCTCGACTACCTCTTGCCAGAAAGTTTTGCATTAATTTCCCGTGCAACGAAACGAAATTTTAATCGTTATCAATTCCGTTTCGAGGTTCGTCATGCGATTCAACGAAGTACAGAAAAAAAAGAACGATTGTGTGAGTTGTATGGAAATTGCTTTGTTTTGAGGTTGGAAAGGAGTTGAGAAACCGATACGATTTTTTGGGCGAATTTTCAACTGATGTAGATAAGTAGGGTTTTTGATTAAAGTGAATCAACACAAGTATATTATAAGTATATAATAATTGAAGGAATTTTTAAAGAACTTTTTTCCAAGTTTGCTGTTTTTCCCCCTAAAGGAGTTTAGAAAATTAATTTTTCAAGTTCGAGTCATCAATTTTTTCTTTCAATACATAATTTTGTAGATTTTTTTTTTAAATCAAGTACGAGAATGCAGTTATTTTTCTAATAATAATTTTTCAATTTGAAAAAAATTGTAATTTTTTGAATGAAAATATTTTACGAAATTTAATTTAAAAAATTGTATTATTAACGAAATTTTCAAGAATTAATTTCCAATAGGTATATTTTTTATTATTCAGTAATAAAATTAGTGGTTTGTTTGAAAATTTCAGAAATTTCATTTTCCGTAAATTATTTTTTTCAAAATGAGTCTTGAAGAATAGTTCTAAAAAATTTACGTCCTCACCCACCCACCCACCCATCCATCCACACAAAATATAATTCTCTGACATTTTTAACGAAAACGAATTTCTAAATCAATTCAAGTTGCATTGATTCTTCTGAAGATAATTTTCCAATTCCAAAAAAATGGTAACTTTTTGAAAAAAAAAACAACCTAAAATCAAATAAAAAATTATGGCAAATTTTTGAAAATTGTTTTCAAGGTGTTTTTTTTTATCGTTTATTCATTGAAAACGCTTATTGCTTATTTTTTTCTTCATTTTCCCGTTTTTTTAAAAAATGAATTTTGAAAAATAATTGAAGGAATATTTTCGATTTTTCTTTTGAAATGATCTTTCAGTTTTCTCAGAAAAAAAAATACCTACCTACATCTCATTAATTTTTGGTGAAAAGGATTTTTTCATTCAAGGAAGTAGGTACCTACATATCTAATTTTTCAATTTTTCCAACATTAATTTTTAAATTGAAAAAAAAAATATATATATATATATATTTCAGAAAGTTTTAAATATACCTATTAATGCATAAATCTTATTCATGAAATTGAAAAAATCAACAATTTTTTAATATTTTTTTTAAATTAGAGATTTTTTCAAAATAAATATTTTGAAAAATAATTAAAAAATTTTTGGTAAAAATTTATTTTTAAATCAACGTGTAAAAGGGCTTCCATCTTGTTCCAAAAAATAATTTTCCAAGTTGAAAACAAAACGAAAGTAACCCTACAGTTGTAGGGTTAAAAAATAAAAAATAAAAAAACCGCCACACTGAGAAAAATGGATTTTCAAAAACCGTAATGATTCTGGGTAAAACAAAGTAAAATTAGGATACGTCGCCAATTTTAGAATCATTCCGGTGAAAAACAGAAAAGATTCAGTTCTATTCCAGAATGATTACGGAGTTCAATTGAATCTCTTCTATTTTTCACCGGAATGATTCTAAAATTGGCGACGTATCCTAATTTTACTGTGTTTTACCCAGAATCATTACGGTTTTTAAAAATTCATTTTTTTCAGTGCAGAATTGAAAAAAAATATGCAAAATTGGCTCGAATTGGTCCAAAATTGATTGAAAAAAATATTCCATTCATAAAAATTTGATTCCAACAAACTGATGAAATTTTTCAGAAAATTATTTCTGGAGAAACCCTACAGTTGTAGGGTTGAAAAAAACAAAAAATTGAAAAACCGTCAGAATTAAAAAAAATTGCAAAATTGGTTCGAATTGGTCCCAAATTGATTGAAGAAACTATTCCACTCATAAAAATTCTGCTTAAAAAGAATTAACGGAATTTTTCTAGAAATCATTACTCGAGAAACCCTACGGTTGTAGGGTTGAAAAAAAAATTGAAAAACCCGCCAGAATTTTAAAAAAAATGCAAAATTTGCTCAAATAGGTTCCAAATTGATTGAAAAAAATATTCAACTCATAAAAATTCTGATTCAAAAGAATTGACGGAATTTTTCTAGAAATCATTGTTCGAGAAACCCTACAGTTGTAGGGTTGAAAAAAAAATTAAAAAGCCGCCAGAATTAAAAAAAATTGTCAAAATTGGCTAGAATTGGTCCCAAATTAGTTGAAAAAAATTTTCCACTCATAAAAATTTGTTTCCAACAAACTGACGAAATTTTTCAGAAAATTATTTCTCGAGACCTTTTTTTTAAAATGAGTCTCGAGAAATAATATGAAAAGTGTGTTCTCAGATCCCCCCCCAATTTTTGATGAGAAAAATTCTTAATCAAGTATCACGTAGGTACCTATATACAAAGAATGCTATAATTTCTCTAAAATAGTTTTTCAATTCAGGTGGATAGAACTGTATGTTTTTCTTTTGGTTTTTTTTACGTAAAATTTTTAATGAAGAACATCAAATCATTTTCAATGAACGGTTGTTGTTGTTGTTGGTTTTTTTTAGTAATTTAAAAGATTTTTGTTTTTAATTCTGAGAAAAACCTAATTTTTTTATAATGATTTTTTAATTTAAAAAAAAAAAAAAAAAAATATTATACCTATTAAAAAAATTTCAGTAACGGACTTTGGAGTAGGTACCTACTGAAATTATTTTAAGAAATTTTTGTCAAAAATTTTCTTCACTTTGGTTGATTTAAAAATAAGAATAAATTTTAAAACAAAAAAAAATTAGTATTTTCTGAAAATTAAAAAAAAAACGTTCAATTCAAAGTAGAACCTAATTAAGTGAAGAAAAATTTATATCCTTCAATATTCAGTATTTCCTTATTGGAAAATTCGACTAACAATGAGTCAGTATATTTCCATACGTACAAATACGTAGGTAAAGTTAATAAGCTCCACAAACAAACCGTTTTACACACCCGAAACAAGCTCAGTTTTACCCTCGAGAACACGCAACGTGAGTTTCATCAAAAAAAGAAGAAAAATTACAAACAATTTAAAAAATAATAAAAATTGACGATGAAAAGAAAAAAAAAGTCCACAGAAAACATATCGAAATCGAAGTATACTACAACAATAAAAACGTTCAACTAGTTGCCTCACTCAGTGACGATGCGAGCAAACAACACACAAAACGATAGAAAATACATTGTAAACGAATGAGAGTGAAAAATAAGTAAAAAAAAAGCTCGAAAGTATAAAATAAATCTTGCTGAAATAACTTACCGCACTAAAATCATTAAAAAGGAAAAAAGTATAGTAAACTATCGGCTCCCACGAGTCTGAGAAATAAAACGGCTGCGTGGTGCGGTGTCGGTGTGTGCACACCCTTATACCGTACCGTACTCCTATACTTCGGTACACTGTAGAGAACGTAGTAGAAGTGACGTCGGAAGGAGGGCGAACGTACCTAAACGCGCGGAGATGGCGGAGAAACGTCGCGTGTTTTAGTTGTTTGAAATACTTACGGATAAAGAGGTGGGAATAGGAATGAGCAAAAAGGCTATGGTTGGTTTTGTAAGGGTGGTTTGCCATCGATCTTCTGTCTAACGGGTTACAGCACTGTCAGGGCTCATCGCGAGGAGGAACTTAAGCCTCCCCGCACCCCTCACACCCAGTCGCTCATTCTGCGTTGCTTTTCATTCTCTTCAATTTACTATATACGATCTTGCCTTTACTTTTACGTAGATATATATTTTTGTTGTGTTTTTCTCGCCGGCGTGTTTTCCTCGGTGGCCAACTTGGTACCTACGTATGTGGAGTTGTGCTGTACAGTGTGCTGGCTTCATCAGAACGGACGTTAATAAATTTACCAATTTGCCTACTGACCCTTAAACCGGATTCCGATCTTAAGTTAAAACAACCTTCTCTAATCCGGTTCTCGATAAGTTGCGTTTCTCTAGGTTTTCTTTCTTTTTTATTTTATCGTTCCTTTGCGTTTGAAACCGTTACATAAAGTGAAGTATCGTAGATATTTCGATTGATATGTTAACATTTCTTGAGCTTACTCGGAAGAAAGTAACATTCAAGGTCGTTTCGTTTCGAAAAAGCGAAATTTTAATCTGCATAGGGAACGAGTTGAATCGATGAGAATTTTTCCCTTTGAATTTCGTAATGATACGTTTATTTTATTTATTCAGTTATTTAGGTGTTTACCTACTTTTTTGGGAGAAAAAATGAATAAAATTAATGAAAAATTAAAATTGGTAATTTTTAAAATGTAGGTAAATAACTTACCTACTAAATTTTTGAAGTTGGATTAATTTCATCCGAATTTTCTAAAACTTTCAAAAGTTGAGTTTACAAGACTTGGCCAATTTTGTGAAAACTCGAAATTGGAAAATTTTCAATTTTATTAAATTCTTGAAATTGAATCAATTTTTTGAGTGTGATAACTGGGTACTTTTTTACAATTTTTATAGATTTGATAAGAATTCAAAATTTGATAACTCTCAAATTTTATTGAAATTGGATCAATTTTGGAAACTTGGTGAACTTTTAAAATTCAGTCAAATTTTTCAAAATCATTAGAACGAGATTTAAAAAAAAAAATTATTTGAAAAAAAAAATTGTAGAATGATTTTTAAGATTAATACCTTAGTAAGTATTTAAAATTCTACTTTCTTTAAAATTAAAAAAAAGTGATAGTTTTAGAATTTTTAGTAGGTACCTATTTGGTTATTTACAAAAATTGGTAGGTATATTTTCAAAATTTATTAACTTCAAAAATAGGTTAACCTTCAAAAATGGGTAAACTTTCAAAAATTGGTGAATTTTTAAAAATTTGGTAAACATTCAAAAATTGATAAATTTTCTAAAATTGGTATACATTCAAAAATTGATAAATTCTCTAAAATTGGTTAATTTTCCTAAATTAGTAAATTCTCTAAAATTGGCAAAAATTCGAAAATTGGTAAAATTAAAAATTTGATGAATTTTCAAAAATTCGTAAATCTTTAAAAAAATTTCAAGCTTAAAAAATTGATTGTATTTTCAAAAGTTAATTAAATCTTCAAAATTTAAAAAAATTAGTAAGCCATCAAATTGGTAAATTCACGGAAATTGGTAAACCTATACTTACAAAAATTGGCGAACATCAAAAAATTGCTAAATTTACAAAAATTAATAATCTTTTAAAAACAAGTAAATTTTGAAAAAATTTATTTTCGAAAATTAAGACAGGAAATTTTCAAAAATAATTGATTAAAAAAAAAATCAAAAATTGGTAAATATTCAAAGATTGGAAAATTCTCAAAAGTTGATAAAAATTTAAAAACTAGTGAAAATTCACAATTCAGGTACCTGATGAATTTTCAAAAGTTGAAATCTATCAATCTTAAAAAAATTGATGAATTTTCTAGAATTACAAAAATTGGTAAACCTTTAATAAGTACCTACTTAATTGGTAAATCTTCAAAAATTGGTAAATGGTAAATTTACAAAAAATACTAAATACCTTCAAAGATAAGTCAATTTAAAAACTTGGTAAATTTTCGATATAGTCGAACTGAAAATTTTCAAAAATTATTGTTGAAAAAAATATTCAAAAATTGGTAAATATTCAAAAACTAGTGAAAATTCATACTTCTAGTTCTAGGTACCTATAATTTAATGGATTTTCAAAAATTGGTCAATTTTAGGAAATAATAAATTTAAAAATTTTCAAAAATTGGCGAACCTCCGAAAAATGATACCCAAACCCTTAAAAGTTAGCAAATTTTCAAAAATTGTAATACCTAATTTCAAAATTTGTTAAATTTACAAAAATTAGTGAACCTTGAAAGATTTCAAAATTGGGTAAGTTTTCAAAAAATAAAGAACAAAACATTTTCAAAAAATTCTTTGATGAATTTATAGAAATTGATACACTTTCTGCAAAAGTCAGTAAATTTTTGAAAACAGGACTTTATACTTTAAACAATTACTAAAAAAGTATATTCAAAAATTGTTAATTATTCAAAGGTTGGAAAATTCACAAAAGTTGGTAAAAATTGAAAATTTGAAGAGTTTTTATATAGGTAAATTATTTTTTACTATTTGTGGTAAAGCATTGGTAAACCTTAAAAAATGAACAAATTTTCAAAAATTTTATTAATAAATTTTAAAAATTGGTAAATTTTTAAGAATTGTCAGATTTTCAAAAATTGGTAAATTTTCAAAAATTGATAAATTTTCAAATAGGTACCTATTGGTAAATTTTCAAATATTGGTAAATTTTCAAAAATTAGTAAGCCTTCAAAAATTGGTAAATTGTTGAGTTCACAAAAACTGGTAAAAATTCAAAGTTAAATAAATTTTCGAAAATTAGTAAAACCTTCAAAAGTGTATAAATTTTCAAAAGCCAAGGAATTTTCAAAATTTGCTGTTTTTCAACAGTGGCTATCTCTCTCGCACTCTCGTCATAAAAAACCCTCGCACACACGCGAATAAAACAAACCGCGAGACAAGGCCCACACCAACGCCAGCGTTTTTTCGTTCAATTTAAAATATTAAAACCTTGGAACGATGTAAAAATGCAAATTTCAATCCATTTTGATACGAGTAGGTACACACAGTACGTCGATTAAATAAATTTTTCAACTCGTGGCACAGACGTCGTCGTCGACACCGAGACACAGGCGAATAAGCGGCCGAGTTCTAACGCTGGTAATTCGATAAATTAGCCAGAACCACCTCTCTTCACGCCGATTGCTCATTCCTTCAAATAACCATAAACGAACCTCAATTGGAACCTTTTTTTTTTTATGAGAACAGGAGATGAACGATTCGAATGTCGCGTGCTCTTTTTAAATTAATCCAATCACTTATTATGGACTTCCTCTATGGCTGTGGCACGATGTACGTACAAGTAATACTCGTCTAGGGTTATTTCTTTCACAATCCTTCGTAGTTCGTACATGTTTGAAAATCAACATCATATCCAAAAATCAATTAGAAAAATTCCCGACACGATACAAATGCGGAAATCGGCTGCAAATCTTTCAGCGCGACTTGAAGTATTTCGGTAAATTGAAATCGCTGCCAAGAAAAAAAATATCGAAATTTTTTACACCACCGTAACACTCGCCATTTGCATTTTTTTTACATAAACAAGATTTACTGGCAAAGGGTGCGAAGCTGAAGTTCAAAAGCGCCAAAATTTCGCACCTCGGTATGGATTTTCGGACAAGGTCGTGGCTTCTTTTGACACATTTCGCTTTAATTCAATTACCGCGCTCGTTTGGCGTAAATATACGAATTCGTACCAGGGACCAATTCTATGTTTTCGAAATTAACAAATGAGCCGCGACCACGACGCCCGTATAAAATCAACAGGTACACGAGTAAACCAACCGTGTATCGTTTGTTTTTGGAAAATTTATTAATAGCCACCTACGATCTGGTGTGCTCGTGCGAGAAAAACTCACTCTATGTGTACACTGTACACATCACAGCGTAGAGCTTTGAATGAAAGACGATGCATTAATAGAAAATTGTACCATTGCCAATAACTGGAGCATGGCGGAATGCAGAGCTTCTAGTTTCGCCCAATATAAAATGTTTCGGGTTTTTTTTTTCCTCTTCTAATTTTATTATATTTATCTACGAGGATAGATTGTGAATCTATTCTGTTGTGGGTTCCGTAATATTTATACAGAGCTGAGTATTTAGTCGAAGTCGATTACCATACGACACGACACGAGCCTTAAGATATAAGGTTTTTACCCTCCTAGCACGTCCACTCGATTTATACCTACACTGACGAAAGATTTCACTTTTTAAACCGCACCATGCAGCATCGTCATTCAAAATATTACGCCGCTGAGACGAATCGAACCGTGCTTTTCAAATATTCACGTATCATCTCTTCCTATGAATAGGAATTTTTTTCATACGTATTTATATATTCTTCGGCCGGTGCTTTGCCAAACGTTTCAGATCTATTTTTTGTATTGCCGAATGTTTGTCATTTTATGGTCAAGAGTCCAGCTGGGTGATTTAAAAAGAATGATGGGATATGGTTTGGTATTGTGACCAACGAAGTTGGTTTCCAAGGGTGAAAGTAAAAGTGACACGAGAGTGTAGAAAATAATAGGTATGTACCTTTCTAATCCGAAGCCTTATAGCTGATTTTCGATTTTCGAAAAATCATATCTACTCGTATTTTCGAAGGATTCCACGTTTTCAAAAATTGTAAAAATTCATCGTCCTATAAAAACTAAAAAATTGAAATTATTAGAAAATTCAGCATTTTTTTTTTTTTTTTTTTGAAATTAGGTCAATATTTTTCCAAATTTTTGAAAGGTGAATTTTGAACATTTGACCAATTATTGTTTAAATTACATAAATCATTGAAAAGTTTGAAAAAAAAATTAAATTGTAGAACATTCAAAGTTGAGAAATTTTTTTCAAATTTCCTCGATTTACCAAAATCAAAAAATTGGCCAAATTTTCAAAATTTTTACTATCTAGTTAAATTTTTTTTTGAAAATTTTGCTGAATTTGATTGCACTTCAAAAAATTATTGAAATTAATTTTTTCAAATTGCCCAAACTGAATACCTATTTATTGAATTATAAAAAATTGAAAAATTGAAAAAATGTGAGTACAAAAATTTACTTTTTAATGATTTTAAAAAATTTAACTGAATGATAGCTGAATTTTAAAAAGATAAAATGTTGCTAGATTTAGGTCTAATTAACTTGGAGATTTATTTAAATTCAAAAAATCGCCTATTTTCGATTTTTCCCGATTTTTAAAAATTTATCAGAATTTATAGAATTAGACATTGAATTTTATAACATTTTTCATATACGTAGACAATAGACATACGTAGTGTCTACCAAAATTTTCAAAAAATCGTCTATTTCTAAAAATTCAACTAAATCTTTAAAAACATTGAAAAAAAAAAAATTGAAAAAATTCAAGCTTTTGAATTTTCTTTTTTTGAAACGGAAACCGTTTAATTTTTTTAAAAATCTATCTAAATTTGAAAAATTGTTAAAATTTTTGAAAATTGAAAATTACCCGATTTTCAATTTTTACTCAATTTTTAGAAATTGTAAAAGTCTACTGATAGTAAGTATTTATATTCAACTATAAAAATTAATTGAAATACATACCTACCTAGTTAAAGCACCCAATTTTGAATTTTTACTAATTTTTGTTTTAAACTTCTGAAATGTTGACGATTTGCTGAATTTTTTAAATTTCTATGATTGAAAAAAATAACCAATTTTTTGAGGTTTACCTACTAATTTTTTATGTTGAAAATTCAAGTATTTTTTTCAGATTGACTATAATTTTTGAATAAGCCAATTTGTAAAAATTAATTAAATTTTGAATTTTTACAAATTCCTTAATAAATTTTTGAAAAGTTGTCAATGATTGAATATTTTTCAATTTCAGAAACTATACCGAAGGTTTACCAATTTTTGAAAATTTAGAAAATTTACCTACCATTTTTCGGAAATTCACCATTTCTTGAAAATTTATCAATTTTTGTGAATTTAACAATTTTTGGATGTTCGCCAATTTTTGTAGGTTTACCCATTTCCGTAGATTTTCCAATTTGAAGGCTTACTATTTTTTTTTAATTTTTGAAGGTTCGCAAATTTTCAAAAATTCATACTTACCTAAAAATAATTTTGAATTTCATCAATTTTTGAATTTTCTTCAATTTTTGAGACCTCAACAATTCTTGAAGATTTTTCAATGTTATATTTTTTTAGCAATTTTTGAAAATACAGTGTCCATTTTTTAAAAATATACCAAATTTTTGAAATTGGCCAAGTTTTGAAGATTCAATTACCTATTTTTGTAAATTTAATTTACCAAATTTTGAATGTTTACCAATTTTAGAGAATTTGTCAATTTTAGAAAATTCATCAATTTTGAAAATTTACCATTTTTTGAAAATTCACCAATTTTTGACAATTTATTAATTTTTGAAAATTTATAATTTTTGTAAATTTTTTAGATCATAAAAATTCTAAAACAATTATCACTTTTTTTAAATTTTAGAGAAAGACAAATTTTAAATATTGGTTTTAAAAATCATTTCACAAAGTTAGAAATTAAAAAAAATAGTGGTCTGATAAAATTAGAGAAAAATTTATATTGGGTGAAATTTGAAAAAAAGTTATTAAGTAGGCCTAAGGATTCAACAAAAAAAAAAAAAAAAAATGATTCGGCATTTGAATTTTTTTTTACAAAATTTGGGTACCTAACTACCTATCTATGAAATTATTATCAAGCCACTTTTCATGACCAAATTCTCAATAAAAACTGCCCCCTTATCAAATCCACCCCACCCCTTCTACTCCATCATCCAAACAAATGACCTAATTTCGACGTTAAAAAACCCATTTCCAATTTACGAAACGAAAACAAATCACATTGTAACCCATTGTCTCCTCGATTATTAATTATTTCGATTGGGCGACTAGCAATGGCAACGCGCCTGTGTACGACGCACGGATACAATGATACAGCCAGAGTTACCTAGTAGTGAGCAGAGCAGAGCAAAGCGGAGACAGAAAGTGGTAAAACGCGCCGAAACATATATAATAAATTTAATTCGAATGAAGCACGAGCCGAATAACGAATTGCCCTTCCTTCACACGAAAGTCAAGCTCCAACTCGTAATCGATTTTCTTTCACAATTCCCCTACTTTTTTTTGTCGAGCGGCGTATATCAACGTGGCAGGGGCAAAAAAAGAAACCAAAAAGGCCGCATCATCGTAATGAAATAATTATACCTATAGGTAGGCGTAGGTAGGCAATAATTTGTTCAGTGGCCTTATCAAAAAAAATAAATAATTTTTTTTTGCCATTTAATTAACACCTTTGGTTTTCTTCCTGTGAGAGGATGACTTTATAGGCGTAAGAAGTGCGATAAAAACCATAGAGGAGCAGTCGGCTCGGCTGTTGTGGATGTAAAAGAGAGGAAAATCTTTTGAAACTATTACGACTACCATAACTTACAACTGTTTGAAAACAACTCTCATAAAACATAGCAGCTTGTTTTCTCGCGCTCGTATATATATAGTACGGCGCTATATTGCGGAAGAGGAGCTGAGTGTTTCGCCTGAACCAGAGAACAAGAAGGGTCTTTAAGATTTATACGGCCGGTCCGACTATCTCTTGCACATACTCGTTTACTCGTTTACCTATATTATTATCATTGAGATAGGTTAGCGTCTCCGTGTATCGTGTTATTTTGCTATTTTTTTCCTCCTCTCGTGTTTTCCTACGCTTCCTTTATCGCCATACTCTTAGCTCTGTGTGTCTCTCTCGACACAATAAGGTTTTTTTTTCCTACTCACTGAACGCAGCTTATAATACTTTTTAATAAGAGTGCAAGAATCGATACTTACGTACACGTTGTTATAAATTACCTTCGTATACAAATTATTCGTACGTGATTTTGATTTATGTATCGTCGTCGATGATTTAATAATTATAATCGACCAGCGTGTTCATCATCACGATGGTTGCAGGAGTATTCTTCGTGAAAAAACTCATGGTATGTTGGGCTAGGCTGTTGAACGACCGTTGAATAAAAATGGCCTCAGATTTGTTACTTTTGATTGAGTTGAACCTGCCAAGCTTGAGGCATTTTTCTATTGAGGAGAGTATCTATCTGGTATAATACCTATTTTGATGTGAAAATTATACCTATCTGTGACTTTGTCTCGAAACTGGCAATTTTTCACCATTGTACCCACCCTCCCCTCGCTACACCTTTGTTTGGTAATTACTCGAATAATAATTTGATAATGTAGAATTTTTTATAATTTTATTTTTTTCAAATATTTTTCCACAATTAACGTTTGTCTTTTTTTCTGTTTTGGTTCAGTTTCAGGTAAGCAAAGGAGTTCCTCATTTGGTCTAATACTCACGTTGACTCATATTATCAGCACAATAATAATACGAGTAGATCGCCTCAGTACAGTTTTCTTGGCACCATCGAAAATTTACCAAGTGCAACACTACTTAGATTCAAAATTGGAGGAGAGAGAGAGGTCCAATCGACATTTTTGTAATAGCCAAAATTTTTCTTGGGACTTGAAGCTACAACTTTTGTTTGAAAATTTTTTCAATTAGACCCTTACCTTCACCAAACTTTGATAATATAAGTATTTATGTCATATTATGCGAAATTGGAGGGGAAAGAGGGGTCTAATCGCAATTTTTGTTGTAACCAAAATTATTTCTAGAACCTCAATCTACAACTTTTGTTTGAAAATTTTTTCAAATGGATCCCTACCTTCACCAAACTTTGATAATATAAGTATTTATGTCATATTATGCGAAATTGGAGGGGAAAGAGGGGTCTAATCGCAATTTTTGTTATAACCAAAATTATTTCTAGAACCTCAATCTACAACTTTTGTTTGAAATTTTTTTTCAATTTAACCTCTCTACCAATTTTGAAAATGTATCTACCTGATGTTATGTGAAATCGGAGGAGAGGGAGGGACCCAATAAAAAATTTTATAATAACCAAAATTATTTTTAAGATCTTGATCTACAACTTTTATTTGAAAATTTTTTCAATCGCCCCCTTTCCTCCCTCACTCTTCTAATTTTTAATTAGTATCTTCAGAGTATTATTAGAAATCAGTGGGGAGTGAGAGATGCTATCGAAAAAATTTTCAAACAAAAGTTGTCGATTGAAATTCTAGGAATAATTTTGATCATTACCAAAATTTCGATTGGATCTCTCCCTCTCCTCTAATTTTGAGTATTGGACTTAATAAATTTTCGATGGTGCCAAAAAACAGTTGGTAGATACTGTGGCGATCCACTCGTCTCGTATTCCAATTTCATCTTCGAAATGATTTCGAGTTCCGATTGTATTTCGTAAATGCCCATGGACGACTCGGTATGATTTTTTCCATATTTTTTCCATTTGTATGTTGGCCTACGTCGAGCTCACCAATAGATGTGTATATTTCTTTAGGCGTATTTTTAAATATAGGTCGATAGATATAGGCAAATGTCGATGGAGATTCGAGTTGGGATTTTTTCCACTTTAAATTACCTTTCGAATGATACAGTACGAATGTTACATATACCTACTTATATATATGTATAGTAGGTATTTGGAATTGTGACATTTCTAGTTTTTAAGCCGTGAGAAATTAGTCGAAGTGTTGTTGGATGTGATTGCAAGCGATACTTCAACTTGTGATGTAATAGTTGCAGTTGCCAGTGATTTGAGATCATCTAATAGTTGTATTTAAAAAAAAATTACGATAACTAAGTGTCGAAAATTTATTGTAGGTATTTGTACGTTTGTACCTCCCATGTGGTTTTCATCCAAAGTGTTGGAATGTCATTGGTGCTGACGTTGTGTTGTATTTTGGTGTACGCAAACACATGTGTTTGAGAAGAATTCTTCACGTGTTGATATTTGAAATGAGGTGTGCGATGATGAAATGAAAAAAATGGCGATTTATGGAAGTTTTACGTGAATGAAACGGATGATAAAATTTATCGTAGCTATATTTTTTCACAAGAAATGTTTCAAATTTAAATAAAAATCTCAAGAATTATTTTCTTTAATGAAAAAATTGAAAAGAGTAGAAATGGCGAGAAATTTTTTTTAAACAAAATTTGATGAAAATAAATTTTGATAATCTTAGTTTTGAGAAAAAACATTTTTTTTATAAATGAGCCAAAAATAAAAAAAAAATAGGTAACTAACTACCCATACTTCTGAAAAAATATGGATTCATTCATACAGCCTACATAATAAAATATTTCAATTCCATGACATTTGATTTGGGATCAATTTTTTGAATCTAACATGAAATTTGTTTCTCAAACATTTTTCTTATTGAAAAAAATGAAAAAATTTGGGAAAAATAGAGTATTAAAAAAAATACAATATTATGTTGATTAAAAGAAGAAAAATCAAACAAAAAAATTGAAAAAAATGGATTCAAAGCAACTTTTCTTTTTTCTTCTTATTTTTTTACAAAAATTTGTATCAAACTTGAAGAAAATAATTTTCATGGCTGAAGAAATGGAAATTTTGAGAAAACCCCGAGAAAGTTTTATGAAATTAAATTTGAAGAAAAATCAGATTGAAATTAATTTTTTTGAAAATATCGAAAGAACACAATTTTAAAAAAAAAGTATTAAATGTAGTAAAGGGAGAAAATGTAAAAAAATATGGTTAAATGATTTTTTAAAAGAATATGTTTTTTAACTATAGCAATTAAAAAAATTAAGTAATTGAATTTTCATAATGACGAAAATGAAAAAAAAAACATAGAGTTGGAAAGGTTCCCCTGTCAGAATAATTTTCTCTTGTTTTTTTTTAATTCATGTTCTACAAGTATATATATTTTTTTCTAAAATTTTATTCAAAATTTAATTATTATTTAAAAAAATTAATATCAATTGATGGCCATCTTCAAAAATTCGCCAAAAATTAAGAAATCAGCTCCAGCAGCTCAAAATTTTGGTTCTGAGGTGTGGATGGTATTTCAACTCGATCGAAGTTCACGAGTTTTGCCAGAATTTTCTCTTGATTTTTTTTTTTTTTTTTTTTTTTAATTTAACTATGTTTTATAATTTTTTTTTTATAAACTTTTATTCAAAATAATTTATTATTAAAAAAATGTTATATAAGTACCAATAGACCACTTTGGTCATCTTCAAAAATTCGCCAAAAATCAATATTTCAGCTTCAGCAGCTCAAAATTTCGTTCTGAGCTGTGGATGGCATGCTCTTTCATTGAGCCTAATATCACCTCAATCGAAGTTCTAGAGTTGGAAAGGTTCCCTTTGTCAGAATAAATTTTCCTTGATTTTACCCGAGCGGCACACTCGATCGATAATATCGGAAGATGTAACGTATCGATAAAAAATCGTTTGAAAATCTATAGATGTTCTCACGATATTATAAAGATTTATCCGTACAACTTCATAGGCAAAAAATCTAAAAACTATCGAATTCGATATTATTAAGATTTTATGACGATATTCGTCAACGATACTATCGACAAAGAATATTAAATTTATCGATTCCGATTTTCCACCGATTTTGTGCAGATATTTGAAACTACATTATCGACAAAGAATATTAAATTTATCGAATTCGATTTTTTAACGATTTTGTAAAGATATTTAAAACTATATTATCGACAGATTATATGAAATTTCTCGATTTCGATATTTTACCGATTTTTTGACGACATTTGAAACTATATTATCGACAGATTAAATTTATCGAATCCGATTTTTTACCGATTTTTTACCGATTTTGTAAAGATATTTGAAACTATATTATCGACACGTAATATGAAATTTCTCGATTTCGATTTTTTAACGATTTTGTGACGATATTTGAAACTATATTATCGACGAATAATCTGAAATTTCTCGAATTCGATTTTTTAACGATTTTGTGAAGATATTTAAAACTTTATTATCGACACGTAAACTGAAATTTCTCGAATTCGATTTTTCAACGATTTTATGACGATATTTGAAACTACATTATCGACAAAGAATATTAAATTTATCGAATTCGATTTTTAACGATTTTGTAAAGATATTTAAAATTATATTATCGACAGATTATATGAAATTTCTCGACTTCGATATTTTACCGATTTTTTGACGACATTTGAAACTATATTATCGACAGATTATATTAAATTTATCGAATCCGATTTTTTACCGATTTTGTAAAGATATTTGAAACTATATTATCGACACATAATATGCAATTTCTCGAATTCGATTTTCTAACGATTGCGTGAAGATATTTGAAACTATATTATCGACACGTAATATGAAATTCCTCGATTTCGATTTTTCAACGATTTTGTGGCGATATTTGAAACTACATTATCGACAAATAATCTGAAATTTGTCGAACGATTTTTCAACGATTTGTGACGATATTTGAAATTATTTCCAAATTGGTGAAAATTTTTCCAAGTCCAACACGTCTGGAAGTACTAAACTGCCTATTATAAGCGTTTTATTGCTAACTCCTCAACGATAAGGTATGGCATAGTGGTTAAGGAAGAGGATTACCATGCAGGATGTAGAAGGTTCAAGCCCCAACGGGTGGCAGATTTTTTATAATTTTTTTTGACTTTTTCTGAAATGATCCTCTTACCATAACATGAATAATGTGTTTAGGCATAGTTTAATGTATTAATTATGCTAATTAATGATTTTTAATTATAGAAAAAAGCTAGTAAAAGACGAAAAATTGGAATAAAAAATCGACAGAATATCGAATTCGATAAAGTGTCGCGAAAGTTCCGCCTAAATCGTGAAATTATCTTTCGATATTATAGATATATTATCGATAAAATATCTTACTATAATCTCAAAATATTTGCTAACTATAATTCGTCGATAATCTATCTATATATCGAAAGATAATTTCACGATTTATGCGGAACTAACGCGACACTTTATCGAATTCGATATTCTGTCGATTTTTTATTTCGATAATTTGTCGATTGTGCTGCTCGGGTATTTTTTAAATTCATATTTTATATATTTTTTTCTCTCAAAAATTATTCGTAATGTGAATTTCGTAAAAACTTCCAATCAAGTTAAATTTGACTGATTTAAAGAAATTTTTTGGATTCCGGATTAATGATTTTTTGCTCCACAATCTATAGATTCAAGTTCCTATAGTTTAGTTGAACCTTTTGTGAACATTTTTTCTTGTTCACATCCATAGTTCACAATCAATTCTATAGTCTATAACACAAGTAGTGGTTAGTTCGAAGAAATAAAAACGTAAAATACGCAGGTAAAGCTATAGCTTATCAAAACACTGGTATCGAGTCTTCGAGGACATACACGCTATATTGCTGACTATCGACAATCTGAACATGGATGTTTTTCAAACACGTGGTTAAAAAAGTCATCAAAGTTACCATTGCTCAGCTTATACGTATAGCTCCCTTGTCTTTGTCTACGACACAATCTACCTTCATATAGCGAACATATATAAAAAAATATTATAATCTAACACCGGCATCACGTACAAGCTCTCCTATACACTGAAAAAAATGAATTTTTAAAAACCGTAATGATTCTGGGTAAAACACAGTAAAATTAGGATACGTCGCCAATTTTAGAATCATTCCGGTGAAAAATAGAAGAGATTCAATTGAACTCCGTAATCATTCTGGAATAGAACTGAATCTTTTCTGTTTTTCACCGGAATGATTCTAAAATTGGCGACGTATCCTAATTTTACTGTGTTTTACCCAGAATCATTACGGTTTTTGAAAATCCATTTTTCTCAGTAGCTTTGTTTTTTTATCGCGGATTATGCACAATCTGGATTTTGGATTGTGAGGGTTTGTGCGAATCCATTTAATAATCTGCTCGATGAGTAGATTTTGAAAGTGGATTATGGATTTTATTGTGTTCTTTTGTTTTGTTTTTGATAAACCTTTCAGAATAATTGATCAGAACATTTCTAAACCTTTTTTTAAGAAGTAAATGTTAGAATCCATAATCCAGATTATGCATAATCCGCGATAAAAAAACAAAGCTAGTGTAATTAACCCGTTACTTTATCTTCATTTTTTTTTTTTTTGAAAATAACAACGTAACTACTGCGGGGTTAATTTAGAAACTGGAATGAAAAAAATCCATCCGGATCCCTTTTTTTCAGTAGCTTTTTCGAAAAACTCGCCTCGTAAAGCAGAAAATATGTCACAAACATATACGAAACACAGTATTATGCGGCTTGGTGCGCAAAACTGTATACCACTGTAGGAAATTTTCGCTCTAGTCGATAAATCATTTCAAGAACAGGCGCCGAAAATTCATTACAATTTAAAAGGGTAACGTTCGATAAAAATTTCTTACAGTTTTATATACTCTTCGGTCGGATAAAATAAGTGTACACGGTTTATCGTCGCGTATTACCTGCTGAATGCACCCCCCCCCACCTCCGTCCCTCCGGTTGCACTCTGTAAAAATGCTGACGCTCGGACGCGAACTTACAAACGACGAATTAAAGGTTTTTTAATGTATCGAGAAAGGAAAAAAAGGAAAAAAAAGAAGCGAGGAGTATTGAGGATCAAAGGGTACCATTTTGATTTTCTATGTTCACAATTCAGCGCGAGCAAATACCCCTCGGAACCCCCTCACTGTCACGAAACCATCCTCCAACAATGGGTTTTTCTTCGCATACCGTAACGACGATGGCGACGCGGCGCGGACGCCGTGGCATTAATAAATCAAAGTCGAACAGTATTTGCAAAGGGTTCGGATTCTTATGTTAATGAAAAACAAATAATATCTTGTAGTATTTTTCGTCGTGACTACACATTCGCACCGGCACAATTTCCAACCCTTTTGTGCCCTGAGCTGGAGGTCGATTCAGTTACGCGTGTATGACCATATCTTTCTCAAATTTGCTAGCTGATTTTAAAGTCGAACGAATAAACTAGTTTGGTATCGTATAGTTTGCATGTCCTTTTTGTATTGTAAATTTGCAACCCCCTGGCCCCTTCGGGTAGGTACGTATGATTGTCCCCATATTTGACGCGATGAATAATTTTATCGAGTTTTGAATCAACATTGATACCACACACGCATGTTTGATTCGATGCTGCATTCGCCAGTTGTTGTTGTTGTTTTTCCTAGTGGGTATTTTTTTTCGCTTTTGTTCCAACGCTACCGAGCTTTTTCTCTTTATATTTCGATTGTTTGTATTGTACGTATAAAAGATGAGCTAGATGTGGAGTTCGAGTGTTTAACTGTTTAAGCACAGCGGGGCATACTAGATGGTAACTGGAATGTAATGAGAGTTATATAACGTTCGCAGTGAGTATTTTAATGAGTTAATTATGAATAAAAATTTTGATTTTTTTTTTTTTTTTCGTTTAGTGGTTATTTAATTTATAGGACTGATTTTTTTTGTGATTAATTTTTTCAATTGTGGTAACAGTGGGCTTAATTAATTATTTGATGGGAAGAAGGATTGTTTAGTAACGTCTTTATTTAACCCTTCATGCTTTCAGGTTTTTTTCTTGGTCGAAACTTCTTTTTGGAAGGGTCTCTCACAATTTTTTAAAATGAAAATTGCCATAAAAAATGAGTATACTTACCGATTTTTTTTAATTGAATAAAAATTTATTCATTTTGTAAAAACATTTTTCGAAATTGTTTCTTGAAAGTGCTCAAAATAATTTTTCTCAAAATTCTATCAAAAAATTTTCAAAATATATTTTCTATTTTTCATCGATGGGAAAATTTTTGGAAAAAAAAATAGAATTTGACTATTTTATGTTTAAAAGAAATTGAATGGAAAAATATTTTTTGAGGTGACCCTCCCCCCCCCCAAAAAAAAATTGAAGCGAAATTAAATTCAAAAAAACTTTGGTATTCTAATTCTGAATGAAATATTAATTGGGAATATTTTCGTCAAACTTTTATATTCAAAATATAATTTTTTTCCCAATTTAAAAAAAATAATTATTCAAATGAGAATTATTTTCCATTTTTTTTCAGGAATACTTTATTCAATACCTACATATTAAGGTACAATTTTTCAGGATTTTTTTTCAAATTAAAAAACATATTCTCAAAATATTCGTTTTTCAAATTTCATTAAGAAATTTCCTTAATTTTTTTCTCCTTCTTTTCATTTTTTCATTCAACTTATAATTTTTATTAAAATTTGAAACATAAACTTTTGATTGAAAAAATAAAAATAAAATAATGCAAGGAAAATTTTCGGAGAAAAGCAGCTAGGAAAATATACCTACTTCCCTATCAAAATTCCAAAAATTGTTCTCAAATTTTTTTTCAAATCGTGTTGGCAGGCATGAAATTCAGTCATTTTTAAAATATATAACTTAGTTACCTACACTGAAATTTTTTTTTTACAAAAACCGTAATGAGTCTGGGTAAAACACAGTAATTTTAGGACACGTCGCCAGTTTTAGAATCATTCCGGTGAAAAACAGAAAAGATTCAGTTCTATTCCAGAATGATTCTAAAACTGGCGACGTGTCCTAAAATTACTGTGTTTCACCCAGACTCATTACAATCCATTTTTTTCAGTGTACCATTTCGCATGGTCACTTTTTGTCACTATTTGCCCAAAATGGTCACTTTTAAGTCACTTTTTTGAGTTATTTTTTCTTCGATGTCTTTTTAAAAACCAACAAAGAAATGAAAAATTGAAAGATTTTTTCTGAAAAAATGATTCTCTTACTCCACAAATTGTTTTTTTAATGATATTGGAACAAACCATATAGATAGGTACAATAGTATATATTTTTGAATTAAAGATTCCTTTCTCAAAAAAAAAAAACTGACAGATTTTTTTCTGATTCTGCTCAGAATAATTTAGATAATTATTTTTTACTCCAAAAACATCACGATTTTTTGCTCTAAAAAAATTGTTACCTTAGGCACTTGAGGTTTAATTTTTTTACTTAAATGAAATAATTTTTTTGTTCTTAAAACAATAAGATTTTTGACTCCATTAAGTTAAAAGAATTTTTACATTGAAAGAATTGATAGATACCCTTACCCCACCATTTGCCTTCAAAAAATTAAGAGACTTTTTTACATCAAAAAAATTGTAAGTTTTTTTTTCGAAAAAATGAAGACTTAAAATTGAAATTTTTTCTCCCAAAATGAAAAAAAAGATAATAATAAAAAAGAAAGAAACATAGATTATTTCTGTTACTGTGTAAAAAAAATTAGAGATTTTTCGGGCAACATTAAAAGATTTTAAATACCTAAAAAAAAATTTCTCATAAAAAAATTGAAAAATAAGGTTTTTACTCCAAAAATTTGAAAAGTTTTTTACTTCCAGAAAAATTGTGAGGTTTTTTCATACAAATCGTGTTTTTTTTTCGAAAAAAATTAAGACCAGAAATTAGGATTTTTTTTAATGAGAAAAAAGTTCTAAAAACAACCAATATTTTTCTGCTATAGTTAGTTACGTCAAAAAATTTAGAGACCCCCCCCCCCCCCCATGAAAGATTTTATTCCAAGACATTTTTTTTTTCAAAAACACGAGGAATTGTTAATTGTAAAACGTTTTTAAAAAATTTACTCTAAATAAATTGAGAGATTTTTAATCCCAATAAAATAAAGAGATTTGTCCCAAAAAAAAATCTAAGTAGGTGGGTATAAGATTTTTTTGTTCGATTTTTTTTTCAAGAAAAAATTAAGACCGATAATTGAGAATATTTTTTACCAAAAGTTGTAGTTTTCTTTCCTAAAACACAATAAAACAAAATTCTTGGTAAAAATCCATAGAGATTTTTTGATATTGTTTTTTTCAAAAATTAAAAAATCATAAATTATTTTGTTGTTATTTTGTTGAATAAAATAACTTACAAATTTAGGGCACCCTCCCTAACGAAAAAAATTGCTCATTAAAAAAATCGGAAATTTATTCTTAATTGACCCTCTCAAATTTTTTCTTGGTGGATTTGATTTTTATGGCCACTTTTTGAACAATTTTTGGTCATTAAAAGTACGGAAAAAAATCAAAATAATTATAGATTTCATGTCTGCATTGATAAAAATTTTTGGTTGTTGATATAAGAACTAATTTTTTCATAATTTTCCCAATCCCATCAAGAAATGAAAAATATTTTTAAAAAAATTTTCTGTTTGTCCCATAGATTTTTTTCAACCTGTTTTCTAAAAAGTATTTCTCACTTAGGTACCCGAGCAGCACACTCGACAAATTATCGAAATAAAAAATCGACAGAATATCGAATTCGATAAAGTGTCGCGTTAGTTCCGCATAAATCGTGAAATTATCTTTCGATATATAGATAGATTATCGACGAATTATAGTTAGCAAAAATTTCGAGATTATAGTAAGATATTTTATCGATAATATATCTATAATATCGAAAGATAATTTCACGATTTAGGCGGAACTTTATCAAATTCGATATTCTGTCGATTTTTTATCGATTTTTTATTCCGATTTTTCGTCTTTTACTAGCTTTTTTCTATAATTAAAACTCATTAATTAGCATAATTAATACATTAAACTATGCCTAAACACATTATTCATGTTACGGTAAGAGGATCATTTCAGAAAAAGTCAAAAAAAATTATAAAAAATCTGTCACCCGTGGGGCTTGAACCTTCTACCTCCTGCATGGTATTCCTCTACCTTAGCCACTATGCCATACCTTATCGTTGAGGAATTAGCAATAAAACGCTTATAATAGGCAGTTTAGTACTTCCAGACGTGTTGGACTTAGAAAAATTTTCACCAATTTGGAAATAATTTCAAATATCGTCACAAAATCGTTGAAAAATCGTTCGACAAATTTCAGATTATTTGTCGATAATGTAGTTTCAAATATCGCCACAAAATCGTTGAAAAATCGAATTCGAGGAATTTCATATCACGTGTCGATAATATAGTTTCAAATATCGTCATAAAATCGTTGAAAAATCGAATTCGAGAAATTTCAGATTACGTGTCGATAATAAAGTTTTAAATATCTTCACAAAATCGTTAAAAAATCGAATTCGAGAAATTTCAGATTATTTGTCGATAATATAGTTTCAAATATCGTCACAAAATCGTTAAAAATCGAAATCGAGAAATTTCATATTACGTGTCGATAATATAGTTTCAAATATCTTTACAAAATCGGTAAAAAATCGGATTCGAATTTAATATAATTTGTCGATAATATAGTTTCAAATGTCGTCAAAAAATCGGTAAAATATCGAAGCCGAGAAATTTCATATAATCTGTCGATAATATAGTTTTAAATATCTTTACAAAATCGTTAAAAAATCGAATTCGATAAATTTAATATTCTTTGTCGATAATGTAGTTTCAAATAACTGCACAAAATCGGTGGAAAATCGGAATCGATAAATTTAATATTCTTTGTCGATAGTATCGTTGACGAATATCGTCATAAAATCTTAATAATATCGAATTCGATAGTTTTTAGATTTTTTGCCTATGAAGTTGTACCGATAAATCTTTATAATATCGTGAGAACATCTATAGATTTTCAAACGATTTTTTATCGATACGTTACATCTTCCGATATTATCGATCGAGTGTGCCGCTCGGGTAGGTATACATTATTTTATCAATTTTTTATAATCAATGTTCTCAAAATTTTGCTCAAAAACATTTTTTTTTTAAATTTCAATCATTCCCTAAAATAACATTTCGAAGAATCTATAGACCCCTTTTGCACTTGAACTGAAAAATTCTCTTCGAAAAATTTCAAAAAGGTGAAAATTTTGAGATAACTTGCATGCTGTTACAATTCTTCCTAAAACATTTTCACTGAAACTAATAAGAAAAGAAAATGTGATGAGAACTTTGAACCCCATCCCACAATCTCACATGCTACTCGTATCCCACCGTGTGATTGTCATCATATTCAATATTTCACATCAACCAATTTGATCCTATTTGTGCACTGAAAAAAATGAATTTTCAAAAACCGTCATGAGTCTTCATTACAATCCATTTTTTTCAGTGTGGAAAAAAAATTTCTTTCCCAAGACTCACCAAAGCATACCTATCTTTGGAAACACAAAAATACTCACCATATTCGTATAAAATATGTCAGATATTCTTTCATCATTTCTATAAGTTTGTGTAAGGAAACATTCTCATGTTACCATGGTCCGCCATCGTCGTCGTCTTCATCGCCATCATGCGGATGCGAAAAAAATCATTTTTCACTTGTCATCTTTGTACTACGTTGGTCTATGTCGTGCATGACATTGATTAAGAATCGACACGATGGCGTATCTCACGTAGGGTTACCATGGTTCGACTGAACCGTATAAGAACCCCCGCCCAACATAGCAACCCTATAATCTGTGCCTTTGCTTCAAGTATATAGAATGATTTACCCCTAACTTTGTTTGTCACATTTCCGAATATCTTCTTCGGTGTGTCCCCGCAGTGCCGATGCCGCGGATCTGTATCACCTGTCTCCGGTGGCGGGACATTATGTGCATTTGCTGGAGGTATTTCGTATATTAGGAGCTGTGAGGTGACTCGTACTCCAATAGTATATCGGTGCAATGGTCGACATTTGTGATACGTGTGGTGATAGTTTCGCGTTTTGGTGTATTGGTGTATTTTTCCAACCGATTATTTGCCTCCTTGGTCATCTTATAGAAGTGGTAACCTTTGGCGAGCAAAAATGTCACCTCTTGGATTGAATACTTTATGTCGCTCCTGAGCCATATCTATCGTAAGTTCGACGTGTTCGTGTTCCCCCCAGTTAAGTAATGTGTTCCCCTCTGCAAATGTTCTATGTACTCTGTACCAGAAGCACGAGACATAGGAGAATGAGAACTATTTCAAACATCTATTACTCTGTAATGACAGATGGGTTGCAGTTTGCGTGCTGCGTCGTCTGCGTCGTCGTCGTCGTCGTCTGATGTCACCGCGGGCATCATTCAGTTCTGCGTGACTTATCTTTTCTGGCGTTTATAGTGTGATGTGTGCCCGGTTACGTACGTATCTGTGTGTCTTATTTTAATGATGCTATTGTGGTATATGTCGTGTCGTGTGTATGGCCTGTACATGGCGGTAGTTCGTGTATAGAAGGTTTGTTTTTGTTTTGGTGATGTTTGGTGTTTTTTTTTTTTACCTTATTTCATTCTTTCACCCGCGCGAGTATTTCGGTAATGAGACTGATACCTCGGAGATGGGTAATTTAACACGTGTGCTGGGTTTCCAACGAGGTTTAATTAGTATATACCTACACCTATCTACCCGATGAATTTACATTGAACTAGAGATTGTATGTTCGGATACCTGCTGAAGACTCGTGCGGTGTGATAAGCTGGATTTCGAAAAGTTGAGAGAAGGTTTCAACGTTTGGGTTGGTCGATTTTCATGGCCAATATGGTCGGATTTAGCGAAATGAAAGAGTAAGTTATGCACATCACTGATCTATTTTTATAGTATTTTTTCTTCGTTGTATCTTCCTATCTTGTGAAATGTTTGGGAGTGATTCGATATATTGACAATTTTTTGGTCTATTCTTAAAGACCCAAAATTTCGATTTTGAAGATTCCAAAGGGAAGCTCTCAGTGCTCAAATTTTTAGGGAATGTTCGAGCCAATCAAAAAAGAGGTAAAATTTTGGACAGGAATTATCAGTCATAATTTCACATGGGAAATAGAAGAAAAAATAGGTCTCACCTTGTTAGAAAATAAAAAATTGTCTTATATTATATATTACTTATCATTCAAAATTTTCTGAAAATTTCATAAATTCACATCCTCTTTTTGAATAGGTAATTTTACAGTTTTTTTATTTCTGAAAAAAAATGTTTGCAATATTAGGTAGGTAGGTACAAATAAAATTGAGAAATAAATTTTGTTGAAAAAAAAATCGAGAACCATTGGATGAAATTATGAAATTTTATTAATATTGTATCTACCTAATCTGTTTTTTTATTTGGTGGGAAATTTGGCAACGCTGGAGAAAAAATCCAGCTTATTGGGGTTGGCTATTTTCACAAATAGTACTTAATCGCGAAAACGAACGAACGAAAACAAATGTCCCATTTTTGTTTAAAAATTGATAGAAATATTTTTGAAATGTTGTCCTCATTTCTTCCACGCACATTCTTTAAATTTGTATGATTTTTTTTCTTCTTCAAATCTTCGGTTTTCCCCTATTTTTTTCTGCATGGAAGAAGTTTTTTCAAGTGAATTATTACTAATTGTAACCTAATTAATTTTTTCCCCTAATTTCTTATCAGAATTTTGTTGAGGAAATTTTTTATCAATTTCCAAATTTTCTCCCAAAATTTTTCATTGAAAGTTTTCTTCTAAGTACGATTGTCGATTAAACTTATTTCTAAATTTTTTGTTTCAGTCTTACCTATACCTATTACCTATACTTACATGTATAATTTTTTCATCAAAAAATCATTGTATTCTTTCAAATTTTTCTTTTGAAATTTTTTTCAAGCATGGATTAATGATTAAATTTATTTTTGAGTTATTATCCATTTTCCCCTTACTTTTTATTGAATTTTCTCCCAAAGAAATTTTTAATAATTGAAAAAAAAATTCTTTGCAAAATCATAATTTTTGCAAACATTTGAAAATTTACTAAAATTTTTACAAATTACCTATCACTCTATTTTTTGCAGTTTCATAATTTCTGGGGGGGGGGGGGGAATAATGATTATAAATAAAATTTAAAAGCTTATTTTTTTTATTTATTTATTTTTTTTTTGGAAAGACTTGGCCAAAACTTATTTGCCTCATCTGCTTTTTCAGGTGGTTTGAAATTTGGCAACTTTGGAGAAAAAAATTGGGGATGGTTATTTTTCCTTCTAAATGACAAGAATCCAAATTACTTAGCCGATTAAGTAGTTATATTTTTAATTGTGAGAATTTCAATTTGAAATTTTTTTATTTCATTTTTTAAAATCTCGACAACTTTATATCTATTCATCATTTCATATTTTTTTATTCAAAATTTTATTTTCCCCATTTTTGGAAACTTTTCAGATTAGTCTCATTAAATAATTTTTCGAGAAAAAAATGCAAATTTCGAGAAACTCGTGAATTTAGATATTTTAAATTGAATATTTAACAATTTCGTAGAATTTTTATAAAAGTTTCACCTTCAGTAACCTTGGAGTGGGAATGATGAACTTACCAATAAAGGACAAAAGAAACGACCATCCATAGGTAATAATTATAAATAATTTTAAAATAAAATTGAGTTGTATAAGTTGAGAATTTAAATAGCTTGCACTCTCTACTTCTCCTCCCGTCATCTATTTTTTTCTTCCTACCTTCCCAGCAACATATATACCTAGGTCTAAAAAAAATTACTCAAAGTAGCAAATCATGATTATTTTCAGAAAAATTTGGCATAAATTTTGATTTTTTTTTTCGCTATGAAATTTTTCTAGAATTTTTATTTTTTATTTTATTTTTTTATGATTTTACACCAAATCTTATTTCTTACAAAATTTCTAAAAATTCTTAAAACTTTATTGTATTTTGTAAAAAAAATTAAAAATTTTTGTTTTCCTCAAAAGTACCTATTGAAAAAATAGATGAAAATTTTTTGCATTTTGAAATTTTTATAAAAATTTAAAAAAAATGTATTTATTTTGTGAAAATTGAAAATTTTGGCATAGATGTCGTTATAAAAATTTTCTACAAGCTGAAATGACAAAAGGAGACTAATTTTTCTTGGGTAGGTGCATAAATAACACTTCTAGGGTGGTTCTTATGGAAATTTTCTGAATTTTTTTGAGACCATTCATTGATTAATGACACATACGTAGCTATGTGGAGAAAATAATTCCCAATTTTTTCATTTTTTTCCCCATCTGAATTTTGAAACATGTCTTAGTGCCTTCAATTTTAAATTTTTTTTTAAAATTGAAATTTCTCAAAAATTAAAAAAAATGAAATTTCTCAAAAATTGAAAAAAATTAAATTTCTCAAAAATTGAAAAAAATGAAATTTCTCAAAAATTAAAAAAATTAAAATTTCTAAAAAAATTGAAAAAATTAAAATTTTTAAAAAATTGAAAAAATTAAAATTTTTAAAAAATTGAAAAAATTAAAATTTTTAAAAAATTGAAAAAATTAAAATTTTTAAAAAATTGAAAAAATTAAAATTTTTAAAAAATTGAAAAAATTAAAATTTTTAAAAAATTGAAAAAATTAAAATTTTTAAAAAATTGAAAAAAATAAAATTTTTAAAAAATTGAAAAAATTAAAATTTTTAAAAAATTGAAAAAATTAAAATTTTTAAAAAATTGAAAAAATTAAAAATTTTTAAAAAAGATTTTTAAAAAATGAATAATTTATTTAAAAAATGATTTCTGAAAATGAAGGAAATGATGAAAAAATCGCCGCAAATAGTTTTTTTGGGGGTAAAATAAATGTGTATGTTGACACCATTTTGTTCAAAAAAACAAAAATCGATTTTTTCAAGGAATGTAAAAAGTGACAGTATTTGAGGAAAAATGAAAAATCATTAAAAATGGTCTTGTAATATGAAAACACCAAGGTCAACTATGACAATTTTTCTTCTATTTTATTTTTAAAATTTTTTTAATTTTCAATTTTTTTCATTTTTTTAAAATTAGGAGCCCCTAGCCCATATGGCTCAAAATTCAGTTGGGAAAAAAATAAAAAATATGGAATTATTTTCTCTACATGTGTCACCAATTAAGGGTTAGTTTTGAAAGAATTCCCAAAATTTCCAAAATATAGACCACCTCATTTCTACAGAAACACTTTAAAATTATTTTGTGTTTTTTTCATCATTATACCTAATCGTACTTCAGTGTTCTCCACACCTGGAAAACTTTGTATCTACTAAACGAGCCGAGCTTTCCCCACAACCCTCTTTGGAAAAATAACTGACCAAGTGACCACCATCGAATGGCTGCTTTAAAGTTGCGAAGTTCACGCAAACAAATATCCAGCCGAATGTGCCTCGGTTACACGGTGTGAGATGCGCAAATGAAGTCTTAACATTTTGAAATTATACTCGTATACGGGGAACGGGTGCGAGAATATCTGTTGCATATGACCGGCCTTCTTTTAATACAAATGAGATAGAACAGTATACGTAGAGATACGTAGAAAGCATCCAGCAGCCAGCAGCAAGCGGCGGCAGAAAGGTATCGATTATTCGAACGGGAATAAAGGGATTCATAAATTAAACCGCCGCTGGAATAAATTATACGGCGTTAATACTTAATGTTAACGCATTAAGCAAACATTCTCCTCTTCGTCGAGCCCGTCTACTTTTGCTAATTCCGATTCTGCGTCTCTTTCTGGTCGCGCTGCCGCTGCTCTGCGAATGCTGCCCGATATACTTTGAATTGTTTCGCTGACCGGTGTTGGTATAACATTGTGACCAAAGGAATAAGCGGTCTACGAAGACAATCGGCTTCCCTTTTTTTCTATGCGTGAACTTGTGGCGACTCAACCTATGTACCTGGCATTTTTTTTTTTTTTACCAACACCTTGTAATTTTCTCGTCGCCATAGACTCGCAAATGAGTGGATTTTTAGCTCGTACATGGGCTTGAACTTGAAGAGTATACTCTCTTGTTTTGTAGATGACTGTACTATGAGTGGACCGATTGCCATAAGGAAGGAAATGTTGTGACGACGATGGACGGTGGTGCTGGTGGTGGCGTTTAAATTAACCTAATACGTATTAAATAACGATATCATTTTATAAGAGAGGCGAGCCACCGCAGCTGACCGATATTTATGTATACGCGAAACCGTTATTATGTGGAACTGGTTCTGGTTTATTTGATTAAGACATTAAGTTGCGCTTAAACACAAAGGACAAGACGTACGTTGCTGCGAGCCATTTGCATTGAATTATATCTCTACGCGCCTTCGCCTCTAATCTATCCAATAATAAGGCTGGTACCCGCGTAAAACGAGTAGAATGTCGTATGAGGTAAATTAAAAAAAACAACAACAACTAGGTACAAAGAAATGGTCTAACCAAATTGAACAAAAAAAATAAAGTTTCTTAGTATTTTTTTTTTGGTGCAAGAAAATCCATTCAAAAATCCATTTGGTTTGGCATAAAAATCGCTGCAAAAAATTTCTTAACTTTTTAAAATTAATTAAAAAAAAAAAAAAAAAAAATTGGAGCAAAAAAATTTCTAAAGAAAAAAGGCCTTCGAAAAATCATTATGTTTTCATAAATTCATTAGAAAAATCTCCTCACGCAAGAAAAACATATCTCGATAAAAATTTTCTTCAACAAAATCTTTGAAAATTTTATTGAATTTGTTAATTTGTACCTAAGTACCTAGCTACCTACCTAATAAAATTTTTCTTGCCAAAAAATTCTTTGAAAAAAAAATTGGTAGGAAAAAATCTTGTTGTAAAAAATCTCTTATTTTAATCAAAATAAATCTTGGCCAAGAATATATACTCTCAAAAACATTTGAAAAAATCTTACCAAAAAAATGTTCTCAAAAATTAAAAAATCATGTTGGAAGAAATTTTTATGAAAAAATGTTCTAAAAAACCAAGTATTTAGGCCCATATTTTACTCGAAAAAACTTCTAACATAATTTTCCAAATTTTTTATCATAAAAATCTTCTTGTCAAAAAAAATCCTCAAAAAAAAAATTGTTTTCAAGAATTTTTTTTTATCTTGACAAAAAAGTCTTGAATTTGTTTTTTTTTTTGCAAGATTTTGCAAAAAAATCCTGCCAAAAAGTCCATTTTAAAGTTATCATGACAAGAAAATTTTGGAAGAGTCCCTGGGATAAATAAATCTTAATTACTGAAAAATCCCTCAAAAAAACATTCAAAAAAATTCTCGATTTTGTGTTTTGCTATAAAAGTTTTGCCACTTTTTTTTTTTTTTTTTTTTTGAAAAAACTCGTTAAAAAATAATATTTTGAAAAAAACTTCCTCCGCTTAACAATCAGTCTTATTGAAAAAAATATTTCCCAAAGATGAAAATTTCCAATAAAAATTATTTTGGCACAAAAATACCTACTGAAAAAAATGTTCTAAAAAAAATCAGAAATCTTTTTGCAATAAAATTGTCAAAAAATCCATCAAGAAGAGAGAATCTTCAAAAAAGACCATACTGACTGGAAAAATCTCCTAAAAAATTATCTTGACTGAAAAAGTCATGGAAAAAATTTCCCCTTATAGAAAAATTCACTCGAAAAACACCTCAATTTTACAAAAATCTGTTTTTTAGAAATGCCTTCCAAAAAATATCCTAAAATATTTACCTACTTTTTTTTTTAAATCTCGTGAAAAAACATTTTCTCTGAAAAAAGAAATCAAAAAATTTTCAAGTTCAAAAAAACACTTTTTCGAGAAAAAAAATTCTCTAATCAAAAAAATCTCCTTGGAAAAAATGTCCTCTTGGAGAAATAAATCTTTTTAAAAAAGTGTTCGCTGCTGCTGCTTCTGCAAAAAAGCTCTTTTTTGCCAGGAGAATGTGTTTCTCCAAAATTACTCCCAAGGAAAAAATTTCTAAAATTAAAAAAAAAAAAAAAAACGTAAAATTTTTTTTTTTTTTTTAATTAAATTTTTTACCCATTATAGAAAACTAAGAAAATTCTTTAGAAAATCAATTTTTTGAAAAAAAAAATCCGGTATCTAGTCCAAAAAATCTCTTAAAAAATTATAAAAAACGTCCAGGAAAAAATTTCCTCTTGGAGAAATAAATCTTTTCAAAGAATTATTCTCTGAAAAAAAAATCTTAATTTTTTCAAAATAATTTGTTCTTTAAAAACGTCTCTAAAAAAAATCAAAAATTACTTCGGTAAGAAAACCTTCCTGCAAAAAAATTATACGTTTACAAAAATTATAATCTTTGCAAAAATTCCCTGAAAAAATCTTCAAAAAAATTCTCAAACTTCTTTTCTCCATCAATATCTTTTGGTCATTTTTTCAAAAAGAAAATTACATAATACTTTGAATTTTTTTTTTTTTTGATCTTCATGGAGATGACGATTATCTGAATTCTGATCAGATATTTTTACTCATCTCTCTCCTCCATTCAACCCCATCTAGATGGGGGTTGACTTTTCGATTATTAAGCCTATTAGGACACCATCGTTCATTTTTTTTCACGGAAGACCGCACAAATAACTCGCAAGCCCATATTGAATAAAAATTGAAAAGGCATGCGCTCGTTGCGACGCGACGTCGTCAATTACTCGGCGCAATTCGACTCATCAGTGAGGGATCCGGGCATAACCGATTCTTCTCCACGATCTACGTATTGTTATCAAATCAAAAAAGCGTCAATACTTATTGAAAGCTGGTTAATTTATGGACTATGGAGTACGATATAGGAGAGAGAAAAAAAAGGTAGTCGGTGACATCGGTTACATAAATCACGGACGCGAAACGAAACACACGAGACACCAGCGAAAGGCGAAACAAGGGAAGGTGCAGAAGAGAGCACGTTACATTAATTGTTATACTATTCCAAAAAAAAAAAAAAAAAAAAAAATGGGAGAAAAAAAAAACACTAAAGCATTGAGATCGTTCGCAAATCGATTATTAATTCGGCGGCGTAGCGTCGGCGTGTTTTTTCCTCCTGTTTGGGCACAGAGCACAGAGGTATTTTTTTTTCTCGCTCGTATATCGAAAGAAAAGCCTCACTATGGGAACAATAGTAAAAGGATGAAGTGTGACGTGTTTTGTTAAGAATGAAGGGATTTATAAGTTGAAAAGGGACGCGAAGAGAGAAGGATTCGGAGTTGCAACCATGACACCTAGGTGGAGCTTATTACGCCGTTCGTCGTTCCTTTCTCGACTCTCGCATATACCTTTAATACACGACGCGTATCTTTGGATGGAAGAAGGAAACAGGGGTACAGAGAGAGACCGCCGAAGGGGTAGAGGTGTCCTCCGGCTTCGTATCTTTTCTTATGCACGGTAGTCGGTAGTACTTGGATTTTACCGAACGACATGACGTCTAAACCCTAAACAGGGATTTCGTGTGCAAATGTTTTTACCCTCTCTGTGAGATTCCATTAAAAGGTTATATTATCTTCGTATATATTACTCCATAGGTAGAGGTATAGTACGCGATATACACGCCAACGTATGGCCACGCCACCACCGCACCACCCGCCCACTAGACCCTTTTTCTACGAGCGAGATTCGCCGACCACAGTAGCCTTTTACCAGAGAATTTAAAGCATTTTTTTTATCCTTTTTTCACTCCGCATCGTGGCGGTATCATCTTTATAGAATAATTGGTTTCTTAGAACGCGAGCATTGAATTTTTTTTTTCTGCATGAAGTTTGGTTCAGGTAGCCCAATTGAATAGAATTTTTTTCCTCGTCCTTGAAGAGTCAACAATCCATTCGAAAAGAATGTGATCCGCGAGTATAGAAGTATAACTGTTTCGTAATTCGTTCCGGTCTTTGGCATCTAATTGTTTTACAAAGAAGGGTATTGTTTTTTTGTTAGGTACTTCGTTTTGGAAGAAAGGATAACCAAACGGTGTGTGCGTGTGGTCTCTTATTAGCTTACGTTAGTGCGCTGTGATGTTGGCTAATTCTTATACATACGTATGGAATGGGATGAGGCGTAGGCGATGTTTGCGGAAGGCTTAGGTTCTACTTGGAAGCTCCTTGGGAGGCTTGAAATCGCGTTGAAACGTCAAATCTATTTTTTTGCGTTGGTAGTGCACACGTGTACTCGAAAAGAAGAGGAAATACTAGTCAGAAAATGGTAATCTTGAGGTCAGTTTGAATTTAAATTTGGTTATTTCAAAATAATTAATATTTAATTTCGCTAAAATAATTTTTTTCACTATGGATGTTTTCCAAAAGAATTTTTAACCGGATTTTTCAGCCGAGAAAGCACCGTTTCTCCTTTTCCAAAAGAATCTCAAAATTTTTATTTTACAGTAGGTAAAACTTTTTTTTTTAAAATAAAATTTTATAAAAAATTATTTTTTTCAAAAAGAGAAATTGCCATAGGTCAAAACCACCTAGACACTACAAGCCATGAAGTTAAATTTGGCAACCTTGCTGAAGACGGCCGACTTGAGCAATTGAAAATACGTTTTCTGGGCAAACGAAGTGTTTTTCGAAAAAATTGATGGGAACCAAAATTGTAGAGGGAAAAATTAACTTTCGTTTAGTGTATTCGGAATTTTGATTCGACTAATATTTCTCGAGTTACGGTCAAAAAACTGATTTGAAGATGGGCCGTCTACCAGATTTTCCCTATTTTCCCGGTCAAAGAAGCGATTTCCGTAAAAATTGATAAGAACAAAAATTGTAGAGTAAAAAATATCCTTTCATCCTAAAATCATTGAAGTTTTGATTCGACGAAAATACCTCGATTCATTAGCAAAAACTGTTTTCTCAGATATGCAAATTTTCATATTTTCCTATTTCGCGGATAAACAAAGCGTTTTTCATGAAAATTGATAAGAACTAAAATTGTAGAGCAGAAAAAATCCTTCAGTTTTAGTGCTTTTAAAATTTTTGATTCGATCAATTTTTTGAGTTATCGTCAAAAAACTATTTATTTTTTCATTTTCGAGGTCAACGACCCCTTTTTTGTGAAAATTGATAAAAACCACAATTGTAGATCAAAAAATTTACTTTTGTTTGGTGTAGTCGGAATTTCGATTTGACCAATATTTCTTGAGTTATCGTCGAAAAACTGATTTTGAAAGTTGGCCGTCTACCAAATTTTCCCATTTTCCCGGTCAACGAAGCAATTTTCGTGAAAATTGATACGAACCAAAATTGTAGAGCGAAAAAAATCCTTTCACCCTAAAATTATTGAAATTTCGATTTGACGAAAATATCTCGATTTCTCAGCGTAAAATGTTTTCTTGGATATGCAAATTTTCACATATTCTCATTTTCAGAGCGAACGAAGCATTTTTCGTGAAAATTGATCTGGACCAAAATTGTAGAGCAGAAAATTTCCTTTCGTTAGTGTGTTGTCAGAATTTCGATTCGATGAATATTTTCCGAGTTATCGTCAAAAAACGGATTGGAAAGTCGGCCGTCTACTACTCGAAAATGCGACGTTGCCTTTCTACGTTCATGGCTTGTATCTCTAGGTGGTTTTGCATAGGTACAATTTTTGGCAAAAAAAAAATCCTGAAAATTTTTGAAGTTTTTTTAAAAGAAAGTTTTGCAAAAATTGATTTTTTTTTACACGAAGTTTTTTTACCAATAAAGTATAGGTAATTTTTTAATTTTTTCAAAAATTCCTTCTTCTTGATGGATTTTTTGGCATTTCCATTTAAAAAATCAAATAATGAAGATCCCTTGAATTTTTTTGACAATTTTCTTTTACGAAACAAATTCCAGAATTTTTTTTCAAATGAAATTTCCCTAACGAAAAAAAAATTTGGAGCTATTTTTCTCCTGTTTATCAAAAATGAAAAAATTCTGTTCTTGTAGAGAATTTTTTAAATACTTAGGTCGTACTTATTTTTCAAAATCAAATAATTTATTTTTTTCAAATTTTTGAAAAATGCTTCTTTTTTGTTGAAAAAACGAAATCATTTGTAAGTAAAGTACCTATTAAGACATATTTTTAAAAAGGCAAATTGACTTTGTTTTTATTGCTTTAATTTTTCAAAACGAAATTGTTTTCCATAGGTATCTATTTTTTGGGGATTTTTGTTCAAAAACATAGGTAAAATACTTTCACAAATCTTTCAGAACTAATTTATTTTTGAGAACCACTTTTTCCATTTTTTACAATTTTTTTACTCATTTTTTAAAAACACCTAATTTTTAAAAGTCAACTAACAATTTTTTCAGTAGGTATAAGAAAATTCCAATTTATTAAGATTTTTTTTTTGTTGAAATTTTTTAGATTTTTCTTTTTAGGATTTATCATTCACCATTTTCCACAAATTTTTCAAAATCACTCAGTGAAGTTTATATGAGAATATTAAGGATATTTTGAAACCTTTTCACATTTAAGGACCATAAAAAAAAATTTCAAGAACAATTTCCTTTTTATTTTCTTTATAATATATTTTCGTTTCATATTCATAAAAAGATGGTAAGTAATCAATTTAATAATCGCTTTTATCCTTTTTATAGACAACTAATTTTATGTTTGGAAAATAGGAAATTCTTTTCAATAAATAATCCGATATTTTCAAATTTTTTAGAATTTTTTTTTATTTTAGATTTTCTTCAATTTGAACAAATTTGCATATTTTTTTTGAACCAAATACTTTTTTATTCAAAAAAAATAATAATAAATTTTCCCAAGTATATTATATTTTATTTATAGGTATGAATTCGAATGAAACTATCTAATTTTTCAAGAAGAATATCCCTTCATTTAATTTGTCGATGTTGATGTTGATGTTGTTGTTGTTGTTGTTGTTTTTTAACCAAATAATTTTTAAGGATTTTTTAAAAACTTTTTTTTTCAAACAAAATTGATACCTAGGTACCTATAGTTTTTAATTTTTTTTTCAGACAATTTATTTTCATTTTTCTGTTGTCAAAGCCTTTTTTTTGAATGTTTTTTGAACAATTTTTTTTAAAATTGAAAAATTATTTTTACAAACAATTTTATTTTATTCAAATTTTCTAGAATTTTTGTATTTTTTTGCATCAATACTTACTTACCTACCTATTTTATAAATTTTTCAGATGCAATTAATCTTTGGAAAGAAAATTTCCCTTTTTGTTCTTTTTTTTTCAATATTATTTGAAAAAAATTATTTTATTTTTTATTTTTTTTAATTTCAATTTTTGAAATTTTTTTGATTTCTTTTGAAAACTAATTTAATTATTTATCATCAATTTTTTGCAGCCATTTTTATTTCTAATAATAGTTGTGAAAATTATTTTTTAGCACGATTTTCTCCATTTTCAAGTTTTTTTGAAACTTTTTAATTTTTTTTTAAGCACAACTTCTTTCTTGTTTTTCAAAAATAATCACAAATTGTTTTCAAAATTTTTAGAGACTTTTTAGAGAAATTTGTTCAAACTCAAATTTTTCACGAAATTTTTAAAACTAGGTAAGTATTAAATAAGGAATTATTTTTTGAGAATTGTTTAAACTTTTTTTCTATTTTTACAGATGAAATTAATTGTTTTAATTTTTTTAAGACGAATTAATTCTCATATTTGAGAATAAAAAAACAATTTTTTCCCTTAGCTAAAAATCTGTTTCTCTATTTTTTAAAATTTTTTTTTGGAATCAAAAAAACTAAACCGCAAACAATTTTATTAAAAATTTATGCTGTATGATCTGAAGATCTTTTGACCAATCCCCCCCTCCCTCTTCTCCATTCCTCATACTGTACCAATTAGCCACAAAAATACAATGTAATCAAGCTCAATATAAAACAAATAAAAATATTTCGGTATTTTGCCTCACCATTAGAATTTATCTACACCAAGTACCTTGTGGTAGGGTTGTCCGAGGGGGGTACGAGTATGGAAACTCGAGCAAAAAATAAATGGTAAAAAGAAAAAAAAATAATAAGGAGATCGAGGTCAATTAAAATTCGCCCGCGATAATATAATAACAACAAAACAACGCAGCAGAAGGTCTCTATACTTATAAACGATAAGCAACGATGCGAAATTGGAGAAAAAAGTTAATTTGCGAAAGCGACAAAAAATGCTCCCTGTCTTTGCTGCCGCCAGCGGAGATAATTACGTGTTTGTGTGTGTGTAGCTTATATATATATATACACACTATATACCGTACTGTACATATAGGATATCTCATTAGTAGGACGTCGCGGCGTCAGCTTCAGCTTCACAGTCGCGAAGAAGAGATTTTTTTTTGGAACGAGTTCGTCGAGTTCGCAGTATTGGCTTTCTCGTATGCCCGTAGCCCGTACTTACGGTACGGTATTCGCTTGTAAAATCGTGGCTAGGCATCGAGCTGCGGTAATTTGTCACAGCTGGAGTAATTGGTAAAATAAACGAGCCGTTTACCGCGTTTTTTTGTCCATAATACGTAATTAATATTATTATGGCTTATGGCAGATCGGATGCTGATGTCGATACCGATATCGATTAATTACCAGCGTAGGCCTACGTACGGTAGATGCGGAGCTGGCAAGATAACGTGTTTAATTGATCGATGCGGGTGCTGGGATTTTTTTTCCCATTCAATTAAGAATTTTATAATTACCACTGACGATGATGGAGTTAATCAAAAGATGAGATGAGAGTATTTGGGGTAAACCCGACATCTCTGGCGTTACGCGACTGTGTCATCTTATAATATGTACCTATACCTGTACGTTAAATCGAGCAAAGTTCAAGACGAGTGAAGTCGATACGTGCCAGAATTATAGCTGGATTTCATCATTATACTCGTATTATTCACTGTGTAATTAATTGTCGCCAATTCGAGCTCGAAACAGTACGTTACATTGTCGCGTCAAGTGAATTTTTCCATTCGTTGGTGCTGTGGTGTGATAGTCCTCTTCTATGGTCGAGCACCATTTGTTGTGCGGTTTGGTTCGCGATAATTAGCGTTGTGTGTGTGGTCATGGCCACGGCCAGGTAATTAGTTTGACTTTGGCCTTATGCTCGGGCTCGATGCATCCATAGTTCGCAACGCCTTGGACGATTTTTATTCCGATGATTATGACCCGGGTGTAAAAGTGGACAGTGATTTGTGCTGGCAAAAAATGCGGTATCGTGAATTGTAGTTTTTTTTTTCTTTTGCGAGATTCTCATTTGATTTTACAATTGTGTGTAATTATTAGTTCGTGTAAAGCATTGCAATTGTCTGATGATGTGATTAAGGGGCCTTTGAATGCATCATTATGTGTTGACCATTTTGTCTAAGGACATATTGTGCTTTGAGGTAATTTTTATTAATTTTTTTATTATTTATTTGTTTAAATTTGAGAGTGATTAGATGATTTAAAATGGTTTGGTGTTTGACGTGTTTTTTTTAAATTTTATTTAATTTTTGGTATTTTCCTATCCTATAAATAAATTTTTCACTTTTTTTCATTTTTTCATTTATTTTTATTATTTTTATTTTTATTTTTTATTTTTATTTTTTGATAAAAATTGAAATCACATAGAAATTTATTCGACTCTGTTTACCTCAAATAATTCAATAATATTTAGGTACTTCCTTACATTTGTACACAAAACTGTGTATTTCCTTTACCTAAATCTCCCCTTCATAGAAAAGACCACGCATGCGCAATGCTCTAACTTCTGAATCAACTGCCTACTGCCATTATCTATTTAATTCTCACAGTAGGCATTTTGTTTATCTCACGACCAATTGACGTATACTTACATTCAACAGAAGCTCAAATATTGTAATTGATGATTTTATAAAAATTTTGAACATTCTCGACTTTTTATGAATTCGTCATTTTTATTTTTTTATTTTTTTCACAAATTTCGGAATTAGATATTTTTAGAAAAAATTTAAGTATATTGAAAAATGAATCCTCGTAAACTATGCAAAAAATTTATTAATTTAAAAAATAATGTAAACTACACCTAAAAACAGGAAATTGGAAAATTTTACAAACTTTAAATATATACCTAATATCTACCTAAGACAAAAATTCAAAAAATTGTTAATTTTTAAAATTTGAAAAATCGACAAATTTAATGAACCGGAAAATATCCAAGAATTACCTGACAAATTTAAAAAACAGAAAAATTCAAAAAAACTAAAAAATTTCAAAGTTGACATACCTACTTAGGTATTCAAAAAATAAAAAATAAAAAATATTGATTAAAAATTAAAAGTGTAGAAAATTTTGTATAATTTTAAGATTTAAAAAGAAAAATGAAAAATTTACGATAATAATAATTAGGTAGGTAAATGTTAAGAAATTAATGAACTTTAAAAACCAGCAACTTGATGAAAAAAATACACTTTTTTGGCTTCAAAAAACTGGAAAATCAGAAAAATGTATCAAACTACCTATAAAAAAATCTTTAAAATTGAAAAAATTGTAAAACCTAAAAAAATATGCTTAATCATGAAAAATCTAGAAAACTAATTTTCCAATTTTGAAAATAAAAAAAATTAAGAAATTTTGAGAAATTAACAAACTTTGAAAAATTAGTAGATAACTTCAATAAAAAACTATTTTTTTGAGCTTCAAAAATTGAAAAATTTGTAAAAAAATGACCAAAATGCAAAAAACTACAAAAATTTAAAGAATTGGCAAATCTAAAAAATTATCCAAGTTTGTTGAATTAAACCTAGTTAGAAAATTAACCAATTTTCAAATTTTGAAAAATTGCTTCAAGAAGCTCTAAAATTTAGAAAATTGAAAAATTTCAAACTTTCAAAAACTACAAAATTTGAAAGAATTACTACAATAATTGACAAACTCTGAAAACTAGATCATTTTTTTAAAGATAAATTTTGAACAACTTGAAAAAAAAATCATTTAAAAAAATAGAAAAATTGGAAAATTACAAACTATAAAAATCTAACTATACCTACATTTTTTTAAATTTAAAATTTTGTGAAATTAAATAAAAACGATCAATTCCAAAAGCAGTGAAAAATGCAAACGGTAAAATCCAAATTTAAAAACATTTAATTTTGAAAAACTAGAAAAAATTGGCAAACTTGAAATTTAACATTGAAAGGAAACTTGCAAATTTGAAAAAATCAAATTTTTAAAGAAATGAGGAAATTTTGAAAAAATGTGTGAATTAAGAAATTTTTGAAAAATTTCGAATATTTATGAACAAATTCAAAAAATTAAATTTGCGCAATTTGAAAAATTAAAATTGAAAAAAAATATAGTGGAGAAGATATGAAAAAAATTGCCAAGTAAGCAAACTTTACGAATCCCAAAAATTTGAAAATTTTGTACACATCAATACTTAGTTATTCAGAAATAGGTAAGTAATGTAAATTTGGCACATTTAAAATCTCTAGATTTTTTTTAATGAAAATTTTGGAAAACTGGGAAATTTGGTAAACTAAAACGGACAAATTTTGAAGAATTGGAAAAATTTGAAAAATCTGTAATTAAAAGAAAAATTGTGAAATTCAAGGATGGGACAGCTTGAAAAAATTGACAACTTTGTGCCTTTGAAAACATCGACGATCTTTACAAATACCTATTGGCAAATTATTAAGAACCTATAAAATTTACAAAATTAAAATCTGTAAATTTAAAAAAATTGATATTTTTGAATAACCAGAAAATATGTCTGAGTCCAAGAATTTACGTAATTACTTGTGGGAAAAAATAGAAAAAATACCTAATAAAAAACAGTAAAATTTTCAGAAAATAATTTTGAAAAAAAAAATGAAAATTTGTGAACTTAAAAAATGAATAAAAATACAAATAATTTCGTGTATTCGAAACATTAGCAAACTTGAGAAGAAATATGAATGTTGCAAAATTGGAAAATTTACAAAAATTAAAAAACAGACGAATTTCGGAAAATTGGCAAACTAAAAAAAATATTTTGTTTCGAACACTCATGATGAAAATTTTTTTGTCATTCAAGAAAATGAATCTGAATTCAATCACATTTTTGAAATACACAGATAACTAAGTAGAATAAGTAGATATAATTAGTACATAAGTAACAATTTTCATATACTATCATTTTTCTAAAAAAATTCAATCATAATGAAACACAACTTAATAAAAGTAATTAAAAATGATTTATAAGAAATAATAGGTATAGAATTGAGAGAAAAATCATTTTCGAAATTTTATTCAAAGTCAGTTTTAATAAATTTCTTCTTGTAAATTTATTCATTTTTTTTTAAATTTGTTTATTTTCATATACCTAAATTGAATAAATCTGACCTTTGTAAGTGATTTCGATTACCTGATAATTCTTTAATCACTTCGATTACCTAATTTCTATTTCGCAACATTTTTTTTTTACATTTTCCAACATCTGTGTTTTTTTAAAATATTTGCTACTTCATCCCCCCCCCCCCGTCATATACGTTAATGTTAGGCTACTACCTACATAAATACTACGTGCATATCGCGATAAAAATCATCTCGATAATTCAAAAATTCCTAGATCTTATCTCTGCGGATCCGTCGATCCGAACAAGGCATTTATTCATTATATTCGTTCACCGTAGACGTCGTTAATGATTGGACAAATCGCAGAATCAATGGACAATCAGCTTCTCAGCAATTTGCCCATTGGTCGGGGTAATTAATCGTACTCGTTGGCAAATCTTCAACAACGAAGAACAAATCGATACTCGATTAGCTGTCGCGGAATCATCCTCGCCATAGCATTAATCTACCACCTTTGGGTACATTTTCGCAATACCTATATCGCAGTTGTCCAAAAAAACGATCTAAAATGTCCCTGGGATGCGATGAAAAATTGATACTTCACTTTCAATTACCATGCAGATATATATTTTTCGTCGGGCAAACTGATGGTCATCGGTGTACTCTAACGACAGTTATTTTTCAACGCACAGAAAGCCGCTGCAGATGTCCGGTGGCGGGGGCGAGCAGGGTGAAAAAAATTCAATTCTCGAACTCGGAACGAGAATAAAATAGAAATGCGTCTACTAATTGGCACCGTACGCTTATATTTCTTCTTACTTGTGTAATGTAAATTTTTTTTTCCAAGACGACTTCTGTTATGTCCACATCGATGCGGTAATTTGCATAATGAGTGTGTAAAAGTTATACGTATTAGTGATAATTGAAAAGCCGACAAGTGGCTTTTACAAGAGGCTACTAAAGTATGCTAGATTTTAATTTTCTTTTTTCTTTCTTTTGTTTTTCTAGGTAAGTGAAGCGAATGAAAATTTCACTCGGGGGTGCAGATTACCAAATATGCGATAAAATGAGCTTGAGCGTGTACCAGGTAGATTATTTAAATATAATTTTTATAGTCGACGACGCGGTGGAGAAATTATCCCCCCGAACGAAGAGTCAGGGGGAGGGCTAAATAATGGAACGATTTTTCACGTCTGCTTGTAATTTAATAATTTCGGCATAAGGTAATCGATAATTTATAGAGCTCGGAGTATTTCTTCGGCAGACGTTTAAATAGCTTTTTAACGTTATCGTCTTCGCTGGTTTTCGTATATGCCGCACGTCATACGCGTGGATGGAGCATAAAGAGGAGGGGAGGAGGAAAAGCAACAGAGACGAAAATATCGTATCGGTTGCCAGAAAAAATATATGCACAGGGGGTTCCGAAAGTGAATGTCAATATTTGAGATTTTGATATAAGCGAGTAGCACTAAAAAAAACTTGATGTGCACCAGGTGCTTATCTCGATTTTGAAGGGGGTGGGGGGTTGCAGAAATTCGAAATTCCATCAAGATTATGCATGAAACGGATGTAGTTTCTCGAGGGGAATAAAAAAAGTCATTTGAAAAATTTTCATATCCGTGAAAATAAAGGCGCTACAGCGCTTTGAAAATCGATGTTTGTTGCGATGAACATGCCGTTTTTTAATTGAAAGCTCTGATGTAACGTCTTTATTCTCAAAGATAGAGAAATTTTTCTAATCAACTGTTTTATTCATCTCAAAAAGTTACATTGTCTTCAGAGAATTTTGAAATCTTCATTCCTTAAAAAATTGGGCAGTTGGTTACAAAAATTTCAAAATTCCATCATGATAATGCATAAAACAGGTGTAGTTTCTCAAAAGGAATAAAAAAAGTTATTTGAAAAATTTTCCTATCTTTGAAAATAAAGTTGCTACAGAGCTTTGAAAATTTGTGTTTGTCCCAATAAAATTGTGCCATTTTTCAAATCTTCTTAAAGCTCAGTAGTGTCTTCATTTTCAAAGAAAGGAAAAATTTCAAGATGAACTTTTTTGTTCCTCTCATAAAGTTACACTTATTTCATTTCATGTATCTTTTTTAGAGGATTTTCAAATTTTCATGACTTGATAAATTAGCAAGTAAGTTACAAAAATTTCAAAATTTTATCAAGAAAATGCATGAAACATATTTAGTTTTTTGAGATGAATCAAAAAAGTTATTTAAAAAATTTTCCTATCTTTGAAAATATTTCAAAATGAACTTTTTTGTTCCTCTCAAAAAGTTGAACTTAATGTACCGTCTTCGGGGATTTTGAATTTTGTAATATTATGTCTAAAAAAATGGGCAGTGCGCGTTACTAAAATTTCAAAATTCTATCAAAATAGTGCATGAAACAAATTTAGTTTTTCAAGCGGAATCAAAAAAGTTATTTAAAAATTTTCCTATCTTTGAAAAAATAAAGCTTCTGTAGGTATACAGCTTTGAAAATCAATGTTTGTCGCGCAAAACATGTTCTGCAGACAAACGTACCTACTGATTTCCAAAGCTGTAGATACAGACAGCACTTCTATTTTCAAATATAGGGAAATATTTCAAATGAACTTTTTTGTTCCTTTCAAAAAGTTGAACCTACTTATTTCATGTACCGTCTTCGGGGATTTTTAATTTTGAAATCTTCATGTCTTGAAAAATTGGGCAGTGGGTTACTAAAATTTCAAAATTCCACCAAAACAGTGCATAAAATAAGTGTAGATTCTCAAGAGGAATCAAAAAAATTATTTGAAACATTTTCCTATCTTTGAAAATAAAGGTGCTATACAGCTTTGAAAATCAGTGTTTGTCGCAAAACAGCGGCATTTTTCGAATTTCCAAACTGTGTAGCGGCTTTATTTTCATATTATAGAGAAGCTTTTCTCATAAGCTTTTTTATTCCTCTGAAAATTTTTCGCCTATTTCATGTATCATCTTGAGAAAATTTTGAAATCTTCATGTCTTACTAATCTAAATCTAATAGGACTATTTCTGGAGACAAATCTTCTTTTTGCATAACTCCTTCAGTTTTAAAGATGGACATTCGCATATGCTTAGACATTTTTTTTCAGTTTTTTGAAGAAATATCCGCACTGTTTCAGAGATTTTTTTTTTCCAAAGGAGTGTTGCCAAATTGATTTTGCCGAGAAAATAGCCCGAGCAGCACACTCGACAAATTATCGAAATAAAAAATCGACAGAATATCGAATTCGATAAAGTGTCGCGTTAGTTCCGCATAAATCGTGAAATTATCTTTCGATATATAGATAGATTATCGACGAATTGTAGTTAATAAAAACTTCGAGATTATAGTAAGATATTTTATCGATAATCTATCTATAATATCGAAAGATAATTTCACGATTTAGGCGGAACTTTCGCGACATTTTATCGAATTCGATATTCTGTCGATTTTTTATCGATTTTTTATTCCGATTTTTTGTATTTTACTAGCTTCTTTCTATAATTAAAAATCATTAATTAGCATAATTAATACATTAAACTATGCTTAAACACATTATTCATGTTACGGTAAGAGGATCATTTCAGAAAAAGTCAAAAAAAATTATAAAAAATCTGCCACCCGTGGGGCTTGAACCTTCTACCTCCTGCATGGTAATCCTCTTCCTTAACCTCTATGCCATACCTTATCGTTGAGGAATTAGCAATAAAACGCTTATAATAGGCAGTTTAGTACTTCCAGACGTGTTGGACTTAGAAAAATTTTCACCAATTTGGAAATAATTTCAAATATCGTCACCAAATCGTTGAAAAATCGTTCGACAAATTTCAGATTATTTGTCGATAATGTAGTTTCAAATATCGCCACAAAATCGTTGAAAAATCGAATTCGAGGAATTTCATATCACGTGTCGATAATATAGTTTCAAATATCGTCATAAAATCGTTGAAAAATCGAATTCGAGAAATTTCAGATTACGTGTCGATAATAAAGTTTTAAATATCTTCACAAAATCGTTAAAAAATCGAATTCGAGAAATTTCAGATTATTTGTCGATAATATAGTTTCAACACGGAAAAAAAAATTAATGGTAAAAATTACTAAAAAAATATAGTACAAGTGAAATGGTCTGAAAAATGGTAAAAATTACTATGTAAAATGGTGAAAATTTACTATGTACATGGTAAAATTTTACTATGTACATGGTATTTTTTTACCATTGTACATAGTAAATTTTCACCATTTTACATAGTAATTTTTACCATTTTTCAGACCATTTCACTTGTACTATATTTTTTTAGTAATTTCAACTATGGCATATAGCATTTCATTAGGTACTAAATGCATTTATAAAATTAAAAAAAATAAGGTTGGGATTCTCGAAATGGATTTTAGTTTCAATTTTTCATTTATGCTCGACTATATGCATACCTGAAGTTCTTAATATTACACTAAAAATCCCTACCTAATTTACCTAACTGGGGTTTGAACCTGGGACCCTATAACCCTAATGTTCCTAACTACCTAAACTTGACCACATGACCACAAGTACACAATGTAAAATAGGGCATCCAAAAATATATAAATGAATTTGTAAACCACAGTGAATACATACTTGAAATAATCAACTTCACTTTCTTATCCGCAGGAGTACAATTTTTTCACTTTTATTACACCTTTTTTTTTTATTCTCTTTTACATTACCACATTTTATTATTTTATTTCAAGGATTCACCAAATTGCACAAAATTATTTTTTGATGGTTAATAAGCATAAACTTGAAACTAACTTTCTGATACATATCGAAGCTTAATTTTGCAGAAATAAAACACTTCATGTTATATTGTTAACAAAGAAAGAAAACTTGGAGAAATTAAAAATTTGTATCATAATATCACACACCAAGTCAACTCCTTCCAAAATGTGATAATAACTACAAAGTACTACATTGATGGTGAATTTTACCACAGTCAATAGTTAAATGTACCTTATTGATGGTGAAATTTACCATGTCATGGTATTAGAAACTATACTTAAATAGTATTTTCAACTACTAAACATGGTATATTTCACACATGGTAATTTTTACTACTTTAAATAGTAAAAAAATGGTCAAAAATACCTTTTACAATGGTAATTTGAAAAAATTACCACAGAACATGGTAAAAATGACCACAATTGTGGTACAAATAACTACTTTTATGGTAAAAATTACCATTTCTTTCTTTCAGTGAAATATCGTCACAAAATCGTTAAAAAATCGAAATCGAGAAATTGCATATTATGTGTCGATAATATAGTTTCAAATATCTTTACAAAATCGGTAAAAAATCGGATTCGATAAATTTAATATAATCTGTCGATAATATAGTTTCAAATGTCGTCAAAAAATCGGTAAAATATCGAAGTCGAGAAATTTCATATAATCTGTCGATAATATAGTTTTAAATATCTTTACAAAATCGTTAAAAAATCGAATTCGATAAATTTAATATTCTTTGTCGATAATGTAGTTTCAAATATCTGCACAAAATCGGTGGAAAATCGAATTCGATAAATTTAATATTCTTTGTCGATAATATAGTTTCAAATATCTTTACAAAGTCGGTAAAAAATCGGATTCGATAAATTTAATATAATCTGTCGATAATATAGTTTCAAATGTCGTCAACAAATCGGTAAAATATCGAAGTCGAGAAATTTCATATAATCTGTCGATAATATAGTTTTAAATATCTTTACAAAATCGTTAAAAAATCGAATTCGATAAATTTAATATTCTTTGTCGATAATGTAGTTTCAAATATCTGCACAAAATCGGTGGAAAATCGGAATCGATAAATTTAATATTCTTTGTCGATAGTATCGTTGACGAATATCGTCATAAAATCTTAATAATATCGAATTCGATAGTTTTTAGATTTTTTGCCTATGAAGTTGTACCGATAAATCTTTATAATATCGTGAGAACATCTATAGATTTTCAAACGATTTTTTATCGATACGTTACATCTCCCGATATTATCGAACGAGTGTGCCGCTCGGGAGCTACCATTTTCAAAGCTCTGTAACTCCTGGATTTACAAAGATAGACGTCTGGTGTACATAAAGTTTTTTGTTAGTTGCGTACTCGCAGTTGTATCTAAATCTCAATTTCCGGGACACCCGGTATGAATACATGAACCATATCGCGAGTAAAATACTACATGAAGGTGGAAGATCCGTCACACGATTTTTTGACCTCATGGTAGGGTCATCATTGAGAAAAATGCAACCCACTGCAGAGCCCATATCAGTCGCAGAGCTTTCCATAGTCTGTCTTTGTCGACTTTATATACCTGGGTATTTATTTTCAGGCCATTATTCGCGCTCGTGCGAATAAACGCCATATTTACGTTATCTGAATTATGCGGAATTAGATTTCGGCTTCGATGGTGGTGCTGGAAATGATGGAATTTTATACGTATAGGCGAGGCGCAAACCAAGCCAGGGCTGCATGTATCGGATGGCTTATACAATATATTGATGACGTAATATATGCCGAGTTTTTCGGCACTGGGCACACATCGGTATACAGCGAGCTATTCGTTATCTAATTCGGATGACAGGAGCTCAGTCATGTGTAACTACGCTCGCCATATATCAAATCCGCGTTACTGATTTTCGCATCCCCCATCGTCATCGTCGTCATGCTTTCGCCCCCTCCCTCATTCTGCCCGTATTTCGCACTTTCTATACCGTGTATATGCCCCATCCCCTTCGGTGATCTGAACCAACGCGCTTCTATCGGATTTATTTTATTCTTCGGCAAAATTTAATTGCGAAAACAGTTTCACGCTCGAATTACCTTACCCTGTACTACTGGTACACTATCGGTGAAATTATTTTAAAATTCGTATCAACGCTGGGTCTTCCGCAATGTTGGCCCATGTTTTGAACTCGCGTGAACCCCCCCTTTTTTACCGCACCTGTCTCTTCCGCTGTACTCCTATGTTTTCGGGCTGCATAATCGCACGTGTAAGGTAAATTTCGATTGCGAATTTGTACCTACATTACAATGTTGTTGTCTAATCGAATTCACCGAATAGTGTCCAAATATCCGCCGTTTCGGGTGCGGTTATATAAGCGAAAATTTTCACGCTCTCGGTGACTTTATGCCTTGTTTGTGTGGTTAGATGAGGATTTACGCGTATTCGTTCGAATTGCTTTCCAATCCTGTGTAATGGGTATTGCTATTCGGGCAAATGAAGTGGCTACAGTTGTATAGTGTCATTCTCTATGTATATTGTATAAGTATCTATATCGAGGAATCTAAATTGAATCTGTACCTTCACACAGGGTGGATTTGTTATTGACTATATTACGCCTGAATCAAAATCATCATATTAGGCGTTGAGGCTTTTTTAGACCATTGGATTCAAAAATTAAGTATTTTATCTAAATTTGGTGTAGGATTTCAAAATTGATTTTTAATAATATGCTCATTTAATAGCCTGGTAGATACTTGATTAGGCACTTACGTATTTTGAAAAAATGTGGAGAACAAATTATTTCACTTTTTTCACGCAGGTATTTTCAAATATAAAAAAATCAGCTAAAATGGTACATTTTCTCCCCTCCATTTAAAATTTAGAAAAAATTTTAAAAATAGCACACTCTAAACAAATTTTGAAAAAAGAAAAACTGACAGATTTTGAAAAACAAAAAAAATTCAAAATGTTGTTTAATTTAGAAAAACTTGAAAACTTTGAATAAATAATAAATTTGAAAATAAGTAGTAGATACATAAGTGAAAAATTTGAAAAAAATATAAAATAGATAAGTAAATTTTAAAAATAACGCAATTTAAACATTTAAAAAAATATTTAAAAAATAAAAATTTTGGAGACATTTTAAAAATGTACAAAATGGCAAAATTGGAAAGCTGTAAAATTTTTGGAAGAACTGAAAAAAAATTGAAATTTAGTTTCTAATTTGAAAAAAAGAGTAAGTAACTGAACATTTTCAAAAATACTAACAAGTTTTTGAAAAACTAAAAATTTTGAATTTTTCGAAAAAAAAAAAAAATAAAAAAATTAGAATACCTATTGGCATATTTTTCTAAAAACTAAAAAAATGACAAACTTTGAAAACCATCAAATTTTGAAAAAATCAATTTTTTAAAAATTGAGAAAATTTTCAAATTGGAAAGAACAGCAATAATAAATTTTTATAAAACTGAGAAATTAAAAGAAATTATGGTTTTATCTAATCTGATGAAAAATATTAAATTTTTTTTTTTTAATTTGTAGCCATTTTTTTCAAATTTTTTAAAAAACGTAAAAAATGACGTTTTTTCATGTCCCATGAAAAGGGGGGTAAAGATAAGAAATCATCGAAAATGGTCTTGTCTTATACAAATACCATCCCTATGACCATTTTGCTAAAAATTTTCAAAAATTTTCAAAATGTTCTATTTTTTCTATTTTTTTGATTTTTTCAAATTTGGGGGCCCCTGAGAAACGGCTTAAAATTCAGTTAGAGGAAAAATAAAAAATAGGGAATTATTTTCTACCAATATGTCACCAATTGACCCCCCGTCCCGACAACATTTCCAAAATTCGAAAAATAAAGGCCACCCTAATGTAGGTATATTAAACCAGCAAACTTCAAAATTTTTAAAATTTTTGAAAATGCAAATAACCAGCAAACTTGAAAAAAATGAGCAAATTTTGAAAACTGAAAACTTTGAAAACGCCACTAGCCTGGGCTGCTATACATGGCGTTAGTAAAAAATTAAAATTTTTTTTTTTTTTTAAATTTGAAAATTTTAAATAGGTATTTAGGTAACTTACTTTAGTTAATTGATTTTTTTTTTGAAAATTTTTCATACATCCATATTATATCTAATTGTTGTGAAACTAAAATTTTTTTAAAAATTGAAAAAATTAAGTACCTACCTAACTTTTAAAAAAATATTAATTTTAAAAAATTTTGAAAACTTCTCAAAAATTTGAAATTTGTACTGTTTAAAAAAAAAGAAAAAAAAGAAGAGCCGACAAATTTTGAAAATTTTCAAACGCTGTAAAATAAGAACAGCTTGGAAAATTAAAAAAATTTCCTATTTTTGAAAATTGTAAATTTTTTGAAATTCTTTTAGAACGTTGTAATTATCATTTTTTTGTGCAAAGTCGAACTTAGGGTTTCTTTGGAGTGAGTTATATATTTTTATCTATACGTTAAATTGTTGTCGTATTTTTCATAGATAATTGGTTACATAAGGTGTATTTTTTGAATATGTTTTGCTTAGGGAACTTATCAATTTTTATTTTACTTGTTTGTCAACCAGCTACATATTTCGTAATATTTTTCAGTTCCTTAGATAGGTTGAATTTTTGAAAATTAATTAGGCCGTTCAATAACGTTTCAAGATTTAAAAAAAAAATTTAAATGAAAAAAAAAAATACTTATAGGTAGGTACCTAACTACGACGATAATTTTTTTTTGTGAATTTTTTCCTATTTTGTAAAAAATATGTAATTTTTTATTAACTGGACAATTTTTATGAAATTTTCACCATTTTAAGCGAAAATATATATTTTTTCCATTTATTTATTAAATTGAAAAAAATTACCAATATTGAAAATTTCAACTCAAAACTAACCTCTCCGAACCACCTTACCCTCACCTTTCCCCTCAACCCATCATCTAATCCAAATACCCACACTCTCGAAAAAAATTCCCTCCCGCAAAGAAATTCATAATCGTAGACGTAGACAACACTGTGACAACGGCAAGCAACCATAATGGTATTTTTGTGAGTTCGACTAGGAAATGAGAAACCATTATGAAAATGTTGACAGTTTGACGGATTACACTAGTGAAAACAGGCAAATGAGAATACGAGGCGGACGTTCGTCGACTCTCGTCGACTAGGCAACTCCTCCCCTCGATTCTACCCATCAAATAATTTCGAAAACCCCAATCTCCCGCCATCTACATGATTTATTTCATACTATTGACGAGATCGATTACTGGCAGGAAGGTTCTTTCCTTGGTTGAGCTCCTTTTGACAGATAATACGTGCGGATTCATTCATACCGCGAAGGAGTTATTGACGAGAAAGAGAGCTCGACGAGGTTAAGGTGTTTGTTTGTGGGAAATTCAATTTTCATAATGGTTTAAATGTGCCATGAGAATGTTGCAATGTGATTTATTTGTATGGATAATTGATATAGAGTATTATACACGTGTATTGTATTGATATGGAAGCTCGAGTTTGCACAGTTAGATGAATCGTGTTGAGAAAACTACAGAGTCAGGCGTCTTTAGCGTTAATAAATCATGCTTTTTTATATCTAAAGATAGAGCCACTGATTAGACAAATACGATGAGGTGTTCTAATCGATGATAACGATATTGATCTCATGGCGTATTCGATGTGGTTTGTTGTAAGATGGAAATTCATGCTTTTGTATGTGGAAAGGTTCCAAAAATTAATGCAATTTCTCCCATATGTAGTGAAGTTTATACTTATAGGAAATTTTATTAAAAAATTATCTTTTAGGAAAAAATTCAATTTAAAATAAAGAATATTTTATTAGTTGACTTTAAAATTTTTTTTTTTAAAAATACCTAGAACAAATTTGACACTGGAGAACCTTCCAAAAAAAAAATAATAATAAAAAAATAGAGACATCAAAAAGTTTAAAAATCAATCTACTTACGCTCTGTTAATTTAATTGACTTGATAAAAAAAATTACAAAATTAACTTGGAAGAAAATTCGACTTAATGGAATAAAAGAAATAATTGGTAAAAAATTACTGAATGCACAAATTATTGTTCGATTGAACGAAACCCGACCACAATAAATTCGATGACCTCAATGAAACTGAGAGAGTCAGAGCGAGACAAAATCGAAAAATAAATTGATTGATTCATCAAAATTGAAAAATTTATCAAATTGATAAAAAATTAGTCATATCGTGGAAGCCATCAGCATCAATGTGTTTTCTAAATTAAGCTACAATGATCATATTCGGAGATTTTTGCTCCTCTGAAAAAAAATTATTCGTTTTTAAAAACGAAACCCGATACTCTCACTGTCACCACACGCTGCCTTTGAACTCACTCAGTATGCAACTTATACACCTTCGCTGTCGAATAAATAGCCTACTGTGTTTATTTCAAGGCACCGAATGAGTCGTTCAAAACACGAAAACCTCCACGATTCGTTAAAATAACTTTTTTTACTCGATAAACGCTGGGAAATTTCACGAGAAAAAATTTTCGCTGGGAAATCTCTTAATGGAGGACCCCTTTCGTGAACACGATAACTTTGAACGAGCTGGTAAAATGATTTATTCGCCGAAATAATAAGAAAACATCAAAAAAGCTCGCTTTTTAATTCGCATTCGTTTGATAGTTAATTTATCGAATGAAGGTTGCTTTTGAATTTTTTTTTTTTTAATGACTCGAGCGACGCGTCTTTTTTTACTTATTTTTTTAATTTCGCGATAAATTTATGTTCTTAATTCTTGGGAGAAAACAACTCAAACACAGAGAACCTTTTACACTGCAGTATTTCAAATTAATCCCCGAAGCCTTTTAAATTATTATAGAAAAGGGTGTGTTTTTTGGTAAGGGAACCTTTTACTTCATTTTCACTTCCGGTCGCAGCCACATCGAGGCTAGAAAATTTGCATTCGGCTGAAAGTGTTTTTTTTTTTCTTCTTTCTCGTGCTGCGTATTTTGCTGCTTTGCTTATTCGTTCGACAAGATGAGAGAAATTAGTCGGCTGCATGAGTCCTTTTTTCTTTACTCTTCAGTTAATTTTGTTGATAACGTGACACTTTGCACTGTTTTCGTAAAACACTCGATATTTTTTTCGCACGTCGATTTTTTAAAAACTCGATGTTTCTCGATCATCACGAAACACAAGACTGATTTGTTTATCTAAAAAGATTACCTGTGATTCTGAAGAAATGGTATATCTTCCTTTTGACGTGGTGAAAGTTTGCTAAAAATGTTTGCAAACAAACGGAAATTACCTTTGTGGTGGTAATTTGGTTATAAAAGAGAGAAAAAAGGTATTGTTTGAGAGGCTCGAAGCGAAGATTTTTTCCCTTCGTGCGTTATTACGTCATTGCCACTTTCACCAGAATCTGCAGTGACAATACAATTCGTTGGTCTTTTCATTTTCTAAAGGCCTGATGCAGGGCAGATGCAGTATATAACGTTGTGAAATGTCCTTCGACCTAAAAAGATGCTTTTAGTGTGTTTTGTGTCGTGTTATAATTATACCTTCGGACTCGTACATGGAAAGAACGATATTTCCAAGAATTGATGTTGATCTTAATTATTTAATTCTGTTACACGTGATACTGTTCTATAATACTATAATACGTCGTTTAAGGTGTTCTCGGCTGAAAATGCATCCCCTGTTTCATGTATGGCCCGAGGTATCCTCCACTTTGCCAGGGTGGTCTTGATCTTTTCAGTTTTCCTAAGAGCCTAAGAGGTGGATAATTTGATTAAAATCGAAATCGAGGTATATTTTTTCATCTCTTTTAATTTTCGACACGAGGATAGATTCATCGGCGATCATTTTTTCATGTTCTGGGAATAGCCATCGTCGCGTCACTCGGATTCATCTTCTAGAATCGAAAATTTGCCAGGTCTTCGGTATAAGTTTACTCTCGTATGATTTATTAACTTCTTCTTTTTTGACAACCGTAACATTTCGGTTTATTTTTATTTTATTTTTTCTTAAACACGTAATTATTTATCGTGCGGCAGATTGGTTCGAGCTCGTCTGCTCGATGCGATGGATGCCTTCGGGGTGTTTTTCAAATTCATCTTTTGGTTGGTTTTGAAACATTGGAATTATAAAATAAATAAAAAGCGGATCGAAACAACAACTTTATCGAGTTAGAAGATGGAAATTGGTGAATTGAACGGGGTTAGGTCGAAATTCGTTAATTTTTGAACTCGTTTCTAAGTGTATGGGAGGAGGGGGGAGGGGGGGGTGTCGGATTTTTCGAAAAAAGTTGTCACTTCGTCGTGTAATTGATTTTTGTCGATGTCCAATTATCGAAATATTGATTTTTAAAATTCAATTAATTTTTTGATCAATAATTTTTGCAAGAATAAATTTTCTAAAAAAAAAACACAAATTCGATTTTTGAAATATTTTAAAGTAATACGTAATCGATCGTGAGTTATCGATTTTCTTCATTCAATTTTTTCACACTCCAGAAAAACAGTTTGAAAAAAAAATCTAAATCGTGAAAATTATGTCAAAGAATTTGTTTGATCATTTTTTTAAAATCGATATTGCAAATATCGAAAACTGAAAATATCGATTCAACCATGCGTGGTTAAATAGTTTTTTTTTTTATTATTTTTTTTTTTTGAAAATAAAACATCACATTGATTTTGAAAATAATTTTAAATGTGGCCATTGAATTCTGAATCGTCATCTTGATAATCGATTGTAAATTATCAATCACTATTTAATTCAAGTTACATTTTTTTTTTTTTTTTTTTTTGGTTTTAAAAAATTCTAAATCGAATTTACTGAAACTGAAGTGATTAAAATTTAAAAAAATAGTAGGTAAGTCAACTCGATTTCAAAAATTATCTGACATCAAAAAGCTATTACGAGTTATTGATTTTTTCATGATTTCATTTTCATGCACGAAAAAATCAATTTGTTCCATTAAAATAGTTAAAATTTTAAAAACACAAAAAATCGATCAGAAAAATTCAAGGTATTTAATTTATCTTTTTTTTCTTTTTTTTTGAGTTCGATTTTTAGTATAGTCGATTTTCATTTGAAATCGATAATCGATTACCAATTATGAATTCCCTATAGATATTTTCTATGCCTGAAAAATCGATTTTTCTTTTCTAAAAAAATTGACCATTTTTTTTTTTTTTTTTTTTTTTTTTTTTTTGGATGAATGAGTAAAATTTTAAAACGACAAAAACATCCATTAAAAAATCAAGCGATCATTTTAATCAATACCTATTGTAAACATACCGTATATCAATTTATGAAAGTCGATGATTAGAAAAATATTCATTTTTATCGAAATCCTTTTTCAGTAAAAAAAAAAAATCGATTTGATTTTGAAAATATGTACCTATGAAATCGATTATTGGTTATCGATTTTTTTCACAAATAGGTAAATTTATTTTTTCTCATTTTATAAAAATTGATTTTTTGCTGAAAATATAAATCTATTATTTTTATCGATAATGTAAGCATCGATAATTGAAACATCGATTTATTAACGTCGAACAACTCTTATCTAAAAAAAAGAAGAAAAAAGAGCTTGACAAAAAAAAAAATAAGTAGGTAGGTAATAATAAAAATCAAAGAAAAAAAAAGGTAAATATATATTCTGAGCTTTAAAAAAAGAGATTAAAATATCGATCTATGAATTAAAATTTAAAAAAAATTTAAAAATACCTATAAACAAAAAAAAAATCTTTAATTAAATTGAAATTAAAAATTAGTCACCTAGGTATTTTTGTACATAATTTTCGATGATGTAATTTTTCAATGGGAAGAGGTCGATAACCTCCAAGACCTCTTTAATGTTATTTTTTTTAAAATCAATATTTGATTTTTTCAAAATTATACCTAAGGTAAATTTTCTACAAAAATTGAAAAAAAATCGACCCATCTTCGAATCGACACAAGTTGCATCGAATTTCGAAACCCCTCGGACATCGATCCCTGCATTCCCATCGCAACAAAATTATCGGATAAAATTGTAAAATCGAACTGGTTTCCAGTGTTGCATCTTTAATTTCCAGTTCGTAAATCAAATTTAAGCAATGAGTAAATTATCGGTTTCCGTTGCCCAAGCCCAAATAACAGTCGCGTTACCTAAATCGGAATCAGGTACAAATAGCGGCCATTTTAATCATAGGGCGTTCGCAGTGTACGCGAGAAAGATGACTAAGAAGAATTTCAAACCTATCCAGGTATGTCTTATCATTTTCCAGCTAATAAGATCACCATGATCAGGGGTTCGAAATGTATGGTCATGGTCAACAAAGTCCAAGTCCATCGCAATATGATCAAAATACCTAACGCAAAATTCGAGTTCAGAAGGGCCCTGCATGGCCATTTGCATAATACGAAACCAGTTCTGAGTTCTGATGTGAAACGCCTTTGTTGGGTGATTGCTTCTTTTTTTTTTATTTCGCTTTAATTTGTGTTTACGAGGTATACGCTTTGTAACTGTCAATACGAATGCGTCGGAGTAATATATAATATGCGATTTGGCTACTGTTGTTGCTTTTTTTTCTCTCTCTTATGTGGGATTTCCTACTGGTTTCTATTGAATTTTCAATTAAACCAGGGGAGCATTTGAACCAAAACTGAGTAGGTACATCCATCGACGCGTGCATCAAATCTGAGTCAACAATACTTATTCGACAAAATTACCAAAAAAAAAATTGTTAAGCACTCATTTAAATTTTGTCAAAGGTACAGCATCAAAATACATTGTTTATTTTCCGCGGATCCTCGTACAAGAATTAGCGATTAATTACGACTCGTTGGCGTAAGGCTCGCGCGCCTCTTAATAAAGACATTATTCATGGAGCGAAGAGGCAAGGGCAGGGGCATGGCATAGGCAGAGTTCGGTACACATTATCATAAAAATAAGCGACTAGAACGCTATAAAAGTAATATGATTTAATAAGTGCAAATTGACTGCTAGTCACTCGGCAATGGTTTTTTAAACGTTATGTGCCGGTCGTTCTGGTTAATTAAATGGGCGTTATTACGAGCATCTCTGTTCATCTGCGTGCCCCGGATGCTATACGCACGTAATCTGCTTCGTCTATGGGCAAGATAACCGCGCCGGCATCAGCATCGGCTCGGCACCGCATCGAAATGGTAAAAGGGGGAAAGAAAATGTATTCTGGTATGAGTATTTTAGGTTTACGTAAGACTGTAAGAGTAAGGTAGACCTAAGAAGAGTACCTAGATACACTAGACATGTGTATAGTAGGTATAGTGTTTCTCAATCAGTCGCTGCCGATATCGCGCTATGGCGGCCAGGAGAAGACCATTTGGAGTTTAAAAGCCCCCCAGTTATGTTAGGAGTCGTTTACATTGAGGTAGGACTGACGGTTTTGGATGGAATTCAAATGCATGGCCAAGAAAATTGATAGAATATACTATAGCTTGATGAAGTCTCCCATTGAAATTGAAAAAAAAAAATAATGGACGAATCTCTGACTAGACCATCTTTTGATGTATTTTATGTTTCATTCAAATCGTGAAATTCGATATTGCACAAGACCACATTGCCTATAAGGAAAAAATTGAAGGATCCTAATTATATATTTTTTTCTATGAGTAAAAATTTCTAAAATTGATCGTTTCTAAATTTTTACAATTTTATGATGGGTACGAATTTTGAAATTTTCAAAAAAAATCATTATTGAATTTTTTGGTTTGTTCTTGTCAATTTTTTAAGAAATTAGGTAATGATTTGAAAAAAATTAATATTTCGAAAATATGAAATGATTTTTGGGCTCGTTGTCGAGAGGGGGGCAAAGGGGGTACTTTTTTAGTTCGAATTAGAAAAATCACATATAGTTTTTGGTGACCAAAGTCCTTGGAAAAGGGCCCAAAATAATCTTTGCCTCGGGCTTGCTTTGACTCTCGACGGCTCTGCTTCGATGGATCATTTGGTAAAGGTGCTAAATTCATATATATATTTTTTTTTTTTTGAAAAATGGTTTTTTGATTCTTATCATAAAAAAAGGAATTTCATTCTGATTTGAATAAAATAATTATTTCTGAGTTGCCTTGCCTTTCATAATTATTTTATAATTTAAAAAAAAAATGTTTTATCCAGCATACAATCGTTTTGAGATATTTGACTTAAATTTTGAGCAAATGAAAAAAGTAAGACTGCTGAGTTATCGAAAATTAAATTTTCTACCAAAAAGGTTCTTTTTATTTTTTGCCTATTTTCACCTTTACCAATGACCCATCGACTTACTCAATTTTCAAAGTTTTCAAATTTTGGAAACATTCAAAATACCTACCTGGGTACATTATGGACAATTAAAAAATATATATTCAATACTTTTATTTTCATTTTCTTAGACTCAGAATATTCAATCTATTTTTTTGCATAATTTATCGCAAACAACAACAATTTGAGAAAAATTGATCATTTTCTAAAAAAGTGGTAATTACCAAATAAATTTCAAAATTATGAATAATTTATAAAAATTAGAAATTTGATATTTCTTAAACCACTTTTCAATTTTTTTTGAGTTGGTATTTTCAAAATTTGAAAAATTTTTGAATTTTCAAAATATCTAAATTATGGACAATTTTTGAAAAATAATTTGCTTACCTTTTTTTTTTAAATTTTCATACACTCGGAATATTCACAATAAGTAAGTAAGTATACCTAACATTTTTTTTCCATCAATTTATAGCCAAAAACAACAATTTGAGTAAAATCGATCATTTTTTTAAAAAAGTCATAAATTAAAAAAATTATGAATAGTTAATTTCTAAAAATAGGAAATTGATATTTCCAAAACAATTACTTTTCAATTTTTTTTTAAATTGTATTTCCAAAATTTAAAAATTTAAAAATTTTCAAAAATTCAAAATACCTAAATTATGGTCAATTTTTGAAAAATCATTTACTTACTCAGGTACTTTTTTTGAATGAATTTTTAAAATTATTTTTCATAATTTATTGCAAAAAACAACAATTTGAGAAAAATTGATCATTTTCAAAAGAAGTGATGATATTTCAAAAATAAGAAATTAGGTAATACCTATTTTCAAAACCAAGTTTCATTTTTTTTAAGGTTGCGTTTCCAAAATGTAAAATTTTAAAAATCTTAAATTATGGCCAATTTTTGAAAAAACATATTTTATATATCTACTTACATACTTTTTTCTTCATTTTCACACACTCAGAATATTCAATCAGAAAATTATAATACTAGTATCTTTTTTTTTTGGCAAAAAAAAATTGAGAAAAATTGACCATTTTTTAAAAAGTGGCAATATTTCAAAATTATGAATAATTTCTAAAAATAGAGAATTGATATTTCTAAAACCACTATTCAATTTCTTTTTTTTTTGGAAAGTGTCTATACCCGTGTAGCAATTGTCGACATCGACATTTATGTCGACAAAATTCAGACACATTTTTTTCTCGGTTAACGATGAATTAAAAATGATATTTGAGATTTAAAGTAATGTTCTATGTTAAACATAACTGTTCAATCAAAATTTTTGAATTTTTCTCAGTATTTTCCTATAATTTAGAAAACGTTGTTTTTCTACATAGACAAGTCGATGTAAAAATCGATACTCGATAAACGCATCGACATTTATGTCGACAATTTCTTCCAATTAAATTTACAAATTTTATATCTAAAAAGAACTAAAAACAATTAATAAGAACATTTTAAGCTCAGGAATAAATAATTTTTGAATGAATCACAAAATTTTCTTATTTTTCAAAGTTTTGAATAATACAACGACTTGTCGAGTTATTGTCGACATAATTGTCGATGGTCGAATAATGCATCGACTTCACTGTCGACAGTGTCGACCAGAGGAATTTTAAGTCGAGATAGTGTCGATGTGATTGTCGAGGGTCGAATAATGCATCGACTTAACTGTCGACAGTGTTGACCAGAGGAATTTTAAGTCGAGTTAATGTCGATCTAATTATCGAGGGTCGAATAATGCATCGACTTGACTGTCGACGTCTTGAGGGTGATTGTGATACTCGCAGATAAAGTGTGTTGTGAATTAGTACATAAGGTCTAAGAATCATCTCTATGTTAGTTGGACACTCGCATGTGTCCAGCTACAAAGGTGGCCTCAATGCCGCATATTTGACAAAAAATGTCGAAATGTTGGGTTGAACACTATTTTTGGTGTAATTTTAATATATACTTATATTGAATATTTGAACTTAACATATTTTTCAAAATCTCACCATTGCAAATGTCGATGTGGATGTCGATATAAATGTCGACACATCGAAATCGGTCACTTTTCGATCGTACATGTCGACTGGATGGTTTGTCGAGCTTATTATCGACATGTTTGTCGACCGTCCAAATATGGCTCGACAAACCATCCACAATCGTGTCGACATGTACGATCGAAAAGTGACCGATTTCGATGTGTCGACATTTATATCGAAATTAGCATCGACGTTGCTACACGGGTAGTAGTTATACCTACCTAATTTTAGAATTATGAATTTTTTGAAATAATTATTTAAAAAAAAATTAACTAAGTACCTATAGGTAGTTAATAAAATTTTCGAAATTGATAATATTTTGAAATATTAGATGGTAAAAGTGGGCCAAATTCCTCATTGAGAAGAAATTAATGCTGATTTTAAAAAATTGATTATTTTGGAAAACTCGTTAATAAAAAAAAATAATCAAAAATCAAGTGAAAAAAAACAAGAAAAATAAATCATTTAAAAATAATAAATAATTTCGAGATGATTAACAAATTTTTCAATTTTTGAATTATTTTTCGCAATAAAATTTTACTAATAAAAATGGAATTCGTATTGAAATTAAAGCTGCCATCAAAATTCAGAACATTCCTTACATTCTCAACACTCTTGTAAAAACAGCCTTCACCGAATTACCTAATCATAACACAGCTCTGTCTTCTTTCACGGCTCCTCTGTTTCATCTCTCATCATCTTCATCCGCAACTGATTCGTCGTACCTTTAATAAATAATAACGGTTTTTAAACTGCTGTGAACCATTTGTACCTTAGTTAAGTTATGTAAGAGTACGTATAAGTAGAAATGCAAAATTCAAGTACACTACCTATTACCTGATATTGCCTTTTAAATATAGCAACACTCGGCATAGAAAAGGGTGCTATCTATAAAATTCGAGGGAATACCATCTTGGTAATTTTTCACCCAAGCAAGCTTGACAAGTTCCAAGAGGAAAGAAAATTGGCACGATGGTTAAAAAAACATAGAGAATAAAAAATAAAAACCTACCGATTCGGTACAATTGTGTGGTGTTATTCTGGTATCAGAATCGATCATTGACTTTTAATGAGGTAATTTTTTCTTAAATCGTTGGGTATAAACACGTTGGTTGGATTTGATAAATGATGGTGATGTATGGGTATTGGGTCTAGTTAAAACGATGAAATATCGATGACGACGGAATCTCGGATTCTTGGGCCAATTGCGATCAGATTGATGAGATGGTCACGCGGTGTGGGTAATTTAGGGATTTGTTCGAGTGCTAGTTAATTAGTTCGATGTCTATATAAGACAATAGAGTCGGTTGTTGGCCGGTCGCAGGCGAGACGATTCGCAGGAATTCTCTCAAAGGCTTGGCGGTGGTCGTGGCTCGAGTATTTAAAGCAATGGCTTATTTTTCGCTCGGATTACAGCACGATCACAGAGTTAGGCTGTGGTGGTGGATTTCGCGTTGGTACATTTACACTTACACACTCGAGCAGCACAGTGCATTTGTTGATAATTTACCGCACACGTGATGGCGGCAAAATTGTACTGTACGATTTTTTTTTCTATTTTGCGGTCGTTTCGCCCTTGTAAGCATCGTAACAAACGGATTGGCCGCCGAGCCAGCCCGAAAAAACGTGATGGATTCATTTCCTGGCGATTTGCTTCATCAACAGTGAACAGATGACAAATGTCGTATATCCCGTTTGTTCACCTATTACCGAGTCGATTTGCTACTGTTTATAATGAGCCAACAAAAATCATTCTTTTAACTAGTTACACACCAGCTCACATAGTCAGACTTTTACACTAAAAACAAACAAAAATCGCCATAACGTTGGGTGAACTGAAAGATTCAAGCATCGTAGCCATCATGTGCATACGTAATACGATGAGTGACACGGTACGAGTCTCAAGTGTTGTGTAATATCTTCGGTGTACATACTCGCTATATATTTAAGTGAATTGCCATTTAATACGCTGGTGAGTTGATATACGTATATGATATTTTTCGTTGCTTTTTGGTTCCGAACGTTCGTTATTTTCTCGATTTTTATTCACGAAATCGTCCAATCACGCTCGTGGGTTGTCCGAAGCTCCGGCGTCCGAGGCTCGCGATGTCACGTTGAATTGCTTATCTGATTATTACAGTCCACTTGGATACCTAACCTAACCTGTGTACCTACGTGCGATTCTACAAATATAATTATAGAGCTTTCTTATCGCCTCCCTTGCCACCTTCATCCGCGATATGAGCTTTGGGGTGAAGTGTTCAACTCTGGTGTATCCTCGTCCGTGGAAATTCATGCAACACGCTAGTCATGTTTGAGGGTTGTATGCAATGCATTTTATACCTAACATGGGGTGCTAAAATAATGATATTAACATAGGGTTAGTTAGTGGATGGCATTGTAAATAAAATATTCAATTTCAATCTATTTTTGGTAATACATGTACCTAAGTACTTCAATCAAATTCTGCAGAAAAAATTTTATTAACGTAATACCTGTTTTGTGAGGAAGAGGAGGAGGAGGAGGAGGAGTAAAAGGAAGAGAGGGGTTCTATCATTATTTCACCTCTTTCAGAATTTTCTTGTCTTCGAAAGCTTTGTGTAAATCATGAAAGAAAATTAATGGTATAACCCTTTCAAAAGATGTTGTCAAGTGCTGGTGCTGCAAAAAACGTCAGAAATGAGTCTTTCCATCTGCTAAGTTTAGAGCTCGTACCCTTCTGTTTCTGTATATTTTGGTAATTCTTCCTCGAATTGATACTTTCATTATGATGAAGCATAAAGAGAGTGAAAATGTTACTCAGGAGCTTGACGTTCAACATTTTTCTTGAAAATTTTCATCTAACTAAATTCTACGAATAAGACAGTATAGCTATAAATTTTTCAAATTTCATTTTTGCAGCAATTTTTTCAACTTCCAATTTTATGACTTTTTTTTTGAAATTTTGTGCAATTAAATTTTTTTTAAATTTCATGCAATCATGATTTTTTTGAAAAATTTGAATTTGACTCCAACAATTTTTTTCAAAAATTTTGGGCAGGCACAATTTCTTCTCAAAATTTTGCAGAAGCACAATTCATTAAATTTCATGCGAATATACCTAATTTTAAATTTTTTTTATGCAATTGCAATTTTTATAATTTTGGTGAGTGTAATCATAATTTTAACAATTTTTGTGCAAAGATGTTTTCTATTTTATTTTTACTTACTAATATAATTTTTAGAACCTTTTTGCAGTATGTGTATAACTAGTACAATTTTTAAAAAAATTTCTGCAAATAACTCAATTTTCTTCACAATTTTAAATTTTGTGTAAAGATAAGTATAATTTTGTGTAAATATGTTTTTTTTTTAATTTAGTGCAAACACACTTTTTTGAAGAAAAAAAATGTGCAATTATAAATTTCTTTTAATTTCCCTCCGACAATAATTTTCACAATTTTGTACAGGCACAATTTCTTTTAAAATTTTGCACAAAAATGTACTTAATTCTTTCAATTTCACGCGAACAGCATAATAATTTTTATGCAATAGCAAATTTATAATTTTCTTCAGTGTACAATTTTTTTCACAACTTGTGAAAGCTCATTTTTTTTTTTTTTTTTTTGCTAATATGATTTTTTTAAATTAAATGCAAACACATTGGTTTTTTTTTGTGCAAATTAACACACTTTTTTCCAAAAAAAAATTTGCAAACACATTTTTTGAAAATCTTCGAGCAAATAAAATAAAAGTGAAAATATACATTTTTTTAATTTCAAGAAAACACAATTTTTTCCAATTCTGTACAAACATATTTTAATTTTTTTTCAAAATTTTTCGTCAACATGACTTTTTTGTGCAAACACTTTTCTTTTCCTTTTTTTTTTTTTAATCATACGCAAAGTAAAAATTTGAAAAATTTCGCTCAAAAAATAGTTTATGAAATTCTATGCAAATGCACTTTTCAATAAGTTGTGCAAACACATTTCTTGAAAAAATTGGTGCAAGAACAACGTTATGAAAATTTTGTTGAAACACAATTTTTTTTAAAATTTTGTTCAAATATATTTGAAATTTTTTTCTAAAAAAATTTGGATTCACAGTTTTTGAAATTTTGCAAAAACATATTTTTTTCAAATACCTACTGAATTACGCAAAAACATTTTTTTAATGAGTGCAAAAAATTCTTCAAATTTGTGCAAATCAAACTTTTTTGAAATTTTGTGCAAACACATTTTTTTCAATATTTTGTGAAATCAAAATTTTTGAAATTTTGTAAACACATTTTTTTCAACTTGTGTTCTCAAACATCGATTTTGAAAAGTTTCGTGCAAACACATTCTTAGAAAAAGCAGGTACAAACACATCTTTTTAAAATTTTTTGCAAACTGAATTGAATTTTTTCAATTTTTTGCACCTTTTTTTCTCTATTTTATTTATTTTTTTTTGTTTTTTTCAACTGCGTACAAACACATTTTTTTTACTTGTGTAATTCAATGTCTTCCAAAAATATTGGGTAACTAATCATTATTTCTTTTAAAATTTCCAAAGTTTTTTAAAACTTTGTGTATAGGGTATTTTTCTTTCAAAATTTTGTGCAAACACAATTTTCAAAGTTGGTGTGTTTTTTTTTTAAATTCCAATTTTATTTTTTAAAGTTTTGTGCGTATGTTTTTTTTTGGTATATGTTGTTCTGACCTAAATTTTCAAAATTTCAATATCAACAATTTTTCAAATTTATTTCAAACATAGCAAATTCATTTCAAACGTAACACTTCGAAAATATAATTATACCTACCTACTTGTTTTTTTTTTCATCTCTAATTTTTTGGAATTTTAATCGATCACATTTATTTTCCCAAATTCAAGGGCAATTTGTTTTAAACGTTACCGACAAACACATGACAAGTTTGTGAGGGTGGGTAAAGGGCTTCAGTGCACTACAACGGTGTATGAAAATTATAACAATTTCTCGCTACATTGATCATAATTAATGATAATAAATTTAGTCACGTATAACTCGGTCAAGTTGGCAACGTTATACTATGATGAGAAAACTTGAAATACATAAAAATAGATCAGTATGGAAATACGTGAACATGTACACGAAAAACTAACACGATAATTCCCTTTGAAAATTGCTTGGAAAAAAATTCATCCGTCAGTCCGGATATACAATCGTACTCTGTGATGAAATTTTCGCGTCAGTGTCGTCTTAGGAGATCTTTTACCTGTATCGAAATCAACAATATTCGTATTTGTCGACACGGTCGATTAATATAGATCGATGATGGGTTCTCGTCGTCTCGTGCTCCAATGTCCTACGTCAACAATAAACAAATTGTCGGTTCGTTTTGTGTAAACTATGGCAGATGTCTCGGACAATGAAGTTTACAGATCGCAATATGTCAAATGTCAATGATTACGCGTTCGTGTGTGCCCAAAAAATGAAAACTTTTTATCGCGGCGATGACGATGCAACCAGATTTGCACGTTGTATGTGTACACGAGGGCGCAGACATCTTAATTATAATATGCTTTTGTGTGACGTGTTTGGATAAATACGAGCGTGAAATTTGGCTCGAGTTTAATTAATTACCAAAAAGGTGTATAAAATTGGAAAACCGATTGAAAAAGAGGTAGATTTTGAACAGCAGCGAACACGCGTTCTGAATGCTTTTGTTATTCGCGGATGTCGAATGGTATTTGCAAATACACCCTGGTGCATTGTTGTAGGACACACTGTGGAGCGGATTTGCTTTGAAAAATTTGTTTGACACGGGCTAGAGATATTGGTATTGGTGGGATTTAGCTTATGTAAAATTTCACCTTTATACGTATATTGATGTGTTTTGTTGTTGTGTTTTTGCAGGGGCGGATGCATTATTCGCAAAAGAGGGAACGCCGATCGGTTGATTTGCTGCGACCAGTTCACCACGAATCTGCGGTGCAAACGTCTTTCGGTGAATCGCGACATTCGAAAAAATACCATTCGAGGCTCAAAAATACTTTGCGGCGTTCGTACGCGGTTCCGGAGCGATAATCAGGTCGCCTGATGAGAGTGAAATGATAGTACGCGTTCGTATCGATTATGTTGGCGATGGTCGATTACTAGTGTAGTTCGAGAGTGCGATTTGTGATCGTAATTTTGTTTCGCGAGTGCCAGTGCGCCACAAAGGTTCGCAGGCGATCCTGTGATCCGCGATTTCGACCTCGGTCGACTTATTCTTCTCGAGCCCAGCAGCCCAATAAGCATCAGCCAAACTGGAGGTTTCGTGCGGCGATTTGACGAACATGAGTTCGTACTTCGGCAACTCGTACATGTCAGACATGCGCAACGGCGGAGTTGTGCCGGCCGAACATCCGCATCAGCAACACCAACACTACGGCGCCACGGTGCTAGCCCCGAGTAACGGCGTCGTCGACCCAAACACTTGCGATCCGTCTGTGATCGGTCTGCGGCAAGGTATTCCACCACCTCACTATGGCGGCCCTCCGGCAGCCGGCCAGCCGCCCCCAGGCATGCCTTATCCCAGATTCCCGCCATTTGACCGAATGGACATAAGGAATTCGCCCTATTACGGCGGCCAAGGCGCCATAGTCGATGGCTACAGGCCGGACTCACCCACCGGTATGGTACACATGACGCAAAACGGCCACCAAACGCCCACCATATACGCTAGCTGTAAAATGCAAGCCGCCGTTACCAATGGCATAGCCGGTGATCCCGGCAGCCCTACCGAACTAGATCCGACGATGAATAACCATCACGCGCATCACCATCCGCAGCAGCATCAGCCGCATCATCTGTCTAACCATCAGCATCAGCATACGATGCATCAGCAAACATTACCAAATCAGCAACAAAATTATTACAATAATGTTAGTCAAGCCCCACCCACCGGCCATCACCAACAAGTTGTGGTTAACCAGCACCAGCAGACGCCGCCGCTGCAGCAGCAGCCGCCCAACCAGCAGCAACCGCAACCAAATAATACCTCCGCATCCTTACCTAGTCCGCTTTATCCTTGGATGAGGAGTCAGTTTGGTGAGTCGACTTTCCGTCATTGTGATTAGTTTTTAGAATTTACCGTAGTTAAAGTCCAGGGTCGTCGCGATCCGGATCAGTAGGTGCCCGGATCAAGTTTCTCCAATGTGATTTGTGATCCGGATCTGAGATCCGTCGGTGTGATCGATCTGTGATTCATGATCTGCAAAATACTTCTTACGGATCACTTTTCACTGATTACTTTTCACGCATACTTTTTACATGTTGAGAAACCACCTCAAATTTTGAGTAAATCAAAAAAGTTGGACTATCATTTTGTGGGAAATTAAATTTCTGACCATAAAGGTTCTCATTAGTTTTTGTCTATCTTCAATATTTCAGGCAGAAAAACGAAAAATACACTTCATTCTCAACCCGTAAGAAATGACGGATACTTCGTGTTTTTTTTTCTCACATACCCGTGTAGCAATTGTCGACATCGACATTTATGTCGACAAAATTCAGACACATTTTTTTCTCGGTTAACGATGAATTAAAAATGATATTTGAGATTTAAAGTGATGTTCTATGTTAAACATAACTGTTCAATCAAAATTTTTGAATTTTTCTCAGTATTTTCCTATAATTTAGAAAACGTTGTTTTTCTACGTAGATAAGTCGATGTAAAAATCGATACTCGATAAATGCATTGACATTTATGTCGACAATTTCTGCCAATTAAATTTACAAATTTTATATCTAAAAAGGATGAAAAACAATTAATAGGAACATTTTAAGCTCAGGAATAAATAATTTTTGAAAGAATCACAAAATTTTCTTATTTTTTAAAGTTTTGAATAATACAACGACTTGTCGACATAATTGTCGATGGTCGAATAATGTACCGACTTCACTGTCGACAGTGTCGACCAGAGGAATTTTAAGTCGAGATAGTGTCGATGTGATTGTCGAGGGTCGAATAATGCATCGACTTAACTGTCGACAGTGTTGACCAGAGGAATTTTAAGTCGAGTTAATGTCGATCTAATTGTCGAGGGTCGAATAATGCATCGACTTGACTGTCGACGTCTTGAGGGTGGTTGTGATACTCGCAGATAAAGTGTGTTGTGAATTAGTACATAAGGTCTAAAAATCATCTCTATGTTAGTTGGACACTCGCATGTGTCCAGCTACAAATGTGGCCTCAATGCCGCATATTTGACAAAAAATGTCGAAATGTTGGCTTGAACACTATTTTTGGTGTAATTTTAATATATACTTATATTGAATATTTGAACTTAGCATATTTTTCAAAATCTCATCATTGCAAATGTCGATGTGGATATCGATATAAATGTCGACACATCGAAATCGGTCACTTTTCGATGTGTCGACATTTATATCGAAATTAGCATCGACGTTGCTACACGGGTAGCGCCTGAAATATTGAAGATAGGCAAAAAGTGAAGAGAATCTTTTTGATCAAAAATTAAATTTCCTATAAGACGGTCGTCTTACTTTTTTGATTTACTCACTAATTTGAGGTAATTTCTCAACATGAAAAAAAGTGAGTAATGATCTGTGAAATGATCCGAATCAAGGTTTTTTTGTGTGATTCGTGATCTGTGATCCGGTTCAGATTTCTGTGATCCGTTATGACCCTGTTGAAGTTTACTTTGCTTTTGTCTGGATTATGATCAACATGTGCATCCCTAACCCCCTCCCAATATGATATGGTGACATTGATAAGTATTATCTCATTTTATGCATGGTTTTGCATAGCTGATGTAACGCTTCCCACAAAGTGATTTAGGCAACCCATAAGAATCAAAAAATATTATATACATGATATGATGCCTATTTCAAAGATTGAAGGGGCAAAGGTAAATTAAATTGAGAAAAAAATTAACTTTTTTCTACTCCTGGCATTTTTTTGCCTACCTTTGAAGATGCGGGTGCTACAAAGTTTTGAAAATTGTTATAATATCTTCGAAGTTTGAGGCTCCGTAACTTACTTATTCATTTTCAAAGATTGAAAAAATCTCATAACTTTTTTGTTTCCCTGAAAAAGTTATCTAGGTAGGTACATCTGTTTCATACTTTGAAACTTGAATGGCCATTGGGCAGTAAATTTGCTCCTCATTCGAAAATAAAGGTGCTAATGAGGTTTGGAAATTAGACAACCAGTTTTTTCAACGTTTAAAGCTGTTTAGCGTCTGAATTTTCAAAAATAGACAAAATAGCGTCAACATTTTTTCACTAATAATAATATTACGCCCAACCGAAAAATTATCAATTGTTTTGGTTTTACTTTTCGTTGCACCTTCAATTTTCAAAACAGAAACACATTTTCTGTTCCTTTTGGGTTGCCTATTTACCTCGTGGAAGGAACTGCATCAGCTATGAAATATCCAATTGATGAAACACATCGTCAATTTGTACAATTTAAAGGAAGGAGGGGGAGAAATATCTCGAAAATTTTGCAATTTTCGTGAAATTTGAGAATAATTTCTCAAAGTTTGAACTCTATATGCGAACTAATTTCGCCTGATTGTTGCACTTTTGAAGAATTTTCTGAAGATTAATTTTTTACTCTTGATTTCTTGACAATTTTTGTGGTGTTTATAAATCATCAGTTCTCGAGCAAATTTTTCAACTTTACAAAATTAATTTTAAAATGATATTTTTGGAATTTTCGTTCATAAGATGTTTTGAAATTTTTTAAAAATTAATGAGTAGGAAGACTACATTTTCAAAAAAAAAAAAAAAGTTCACGTATTTCGCATGATTTAAAAAATAATTAATTTCTGAAAGTTGTCAAAATTCAAGGAAACAAGAAATTTGTAAATTCTGATAATTTTGATTTTTTTTGTTTAGAAAATTTCCAAAAATTTGAAAAAAGTACATCTGTGAATTCTTTTTATGATTTTGATAAATCTAAAAAAATTCTGATAAATTCTCGAAAAAATTTATTTAATAATAAATGATATTTTTGAAAATTTTCTTAATGTTTTTTGCCAAATTTTCAAATACGTTTTTGCCAAAAAAAAAAAAAAAAAGTAAAATTCATTTTAACCAAGAATACCTATTTTTCCAAATTTTGGGATTAAAAAAAATCAATGATGAATTTTAAAATTTTACCAAATTCAAAATTTTTGGAAAAGTTCTTTAAAAATTGAAGGAGATTTAAATATAAATACTTATCTGTGTTTGTGAAAAATTGACGAAATTCGAACAATTTTCGAGCGTTTCAATTTTTGGGATTTTTATAAACTTATCCTCACAATTCGTAAAAAAAAATTGAAAATTTTACAAATTTTAATTTTGAAAATTGGTCCCATATTTTTGTAAACGTCAACCAACTTCAATAAAAAATTTTCGATTTGCTAAATAAAAAATTTTAAAAAATGTTGGCAGCTAATTTTGTAAAAAAATCCACCAATTTTTAAATTTTTGGAATTTTAAAAATTTTTGGAAAATTTTCTGGAAAATTGAAACACAAAAAAAATGACAAAATACATCAAGTTTTCTAATATACCTATTTTTAGTTAGTTATTTGTGATTTTTATGGATTTTTGTTCCGCATTTTTTTAAATAAATTTTTATTGTTTTGTAAAATTGACGAAACTTTTGTTCGTACTCTAAAAATTTCTAAATCTGCCCAATTAAAAAAACTTTGAAAAGTTTCTAACAATTTCGGAATTTCTTTTGAAAAAAAATTCATTAAAAAAAATTAATGTTATTGCGTTTTTAAAATGTTCAAATTTGATTTGTAAACTTGTATTTTTTGGAAATCTCGTTCAACCCAAATAAAGCCTGTGAAAGAAATATCAAAACTGTCGCATTGGATTCGAATTCGATCCGAATAAAATTTATGATTTATTGCTCGACGAAGCAGAGACAGCTCCAACAAAGTTATACTTACTATACGAACAGCCCCTTTGTAGCCTCACCCTGACTATAGTCAAGCTGCAACAAAAAACAAAAAAATAAAAAATATCGTACGCACCGATATCGATTTATGTAAATGAAAAAGTTACTGTTGAAATTTTGACATGGCCAAGAAAGCGTGCTATGTTTTGTTTGGCGCGTGAAAAACGGGCATGGGCATGGGCAAGGCGAGGCGAGAAAAAAAACAGATACGGGACACTGGCGAGGCCGGGGGTGCTAGAAAAAAGATGACATCGTCGAATGTGTGCCGGATATCTGCTACCACTTCGCTTACGATGATATGAAATATTGCGCGGATGTGAATTTTTTTTTGTTGAAAAATGGCCTTCCATTAGGTTAATAAGAATTAATGAAATTGTGTGTTGAAATTTCATAAACCAAATGGAACACCACGCTGTTCGATTTTGGGGTGATTTTTTCTCTCTCTTGCCACTCTCTCTTTTGTGTCGTACCAATTACGTCATTGTATCGCGAACCGTCGCATCGCCGATTCGAATGAGAACAAATTCGCCTATTGCTTTATCTATTCGTACACTCGCACAGATCGGAATTCAGTTATACCCAAGGAGCTAATACACTTGGAAGAAATTTCCATGCGCGATAAATTGCTCTCGACGGGAGTTTTTGTATTCCGACTACCTAAAAACCTGTCACTATTTTCTAACATGCCGATGCCATGCCATCCGATTCCCTTCCAGCGCTTCGATCAGATAACCATTTTTTTCTATACGACTATGAATAATGAAGGTTTTCTTTTTCGGAAGTCCTATCGTAGGTATCTTTTTCTCGTCTAATATCTCAATTATGCTATTGTAAAAGATCGCTCATATTTTATTCTCCAAGCTCCAAGAAGTGCGGCCTTGCTGCCCATGCGAACAACAGACATGGACGGATAGACAGAGGCATAGGCAGGCTGCAGGGGCGCAGGTAATTCCGATCTGCTGCGCCGAATGTCTATTTGGTCGCCTGGTACGAGGTGCTTGCTGCCTGATTTTTTTTTTGTCTTATCTCTACGTACTGGATATATGGGCGCTGTATGATCTTTTCCCCTCCTGCGTGCATTTTTTTCTTCATAAGTACTTGTAGGATTACAGATATGCTGTTCATTTCTATAAATGTCGGTTTGTCAGTTTGGATAGTGAAATTGAAAATTCACTCGTAGGTGTGACCACCATGAAGCACCGCTCCGGCTTTTCTGTTTCTGTCGATTGAAAATTGATTTAGATTCATCATTTATGTATCTATTCGTAGCTTTTTACATTGATTAAATGCGATTTCTCATTTTTCGAAAATTAATGAAAATAAAAAATATTTTCACAAAATTGATGATTTCAAAATTCTACAAAGTTTCCTTCCAAAGAGGATTTTGTATTGGATTTTGTGGTAGCTTTTTACATTGATTAAATGCAATTTCCCATTTTTCAAAATTTGCTGATAATAAAAATTTTCACAAAATTGATAATTTCAATTTTTTTTTTTAATTTCATCAGAGGAGGATTTTACATTGTACCTTATGGTAGCATTTTACATCGATTCAATGCAATTTTCCATTTTTTAAAAATTACTGAAAATAAAAATTATTTTTCACGAAATTGATGAATTAAATTTTTTTTTTTTTAATTCCATCGGAGGAAGATTTTGCATTGGATTTTATCAGACATTAATTTATCATTGGCTAAATGTTTTTTCTCATTTTTCAAAATTTACTGAAAATAGAAATTTTCACAAAATTGATGATTTCAAAATTCTTCAAAAATTCAAACAGAGGAGGATTTTGCATGGGATCTTATGGTACCTAGATGTAATATATTTTTGGAAGGGGGGAGGGGCTCTTTCGTAAATAAGAGTTTCCTTTTCAATTTGGATTATGCCACTTTAAATGAGTAGAAGAAACTTTTAGAAAGTTCGTAAGAAAAAATATCTCCTTATAAAAGTCATAAAATTCCAAAAATCAATCTAAATTTCAAAATTCTTCGTATTTTGCAAAATGTCAAAAATTGACCAAAATTAGACAATTTTGCAAATTTCTCATAAAACTGTAGCAATTTTTAAGAGGAATGCCTCAAAATTGTCAAAATTGTGGAGCAATTTATAACTCAAACAAAATATTAGAAAAACCTTATTTTTTATTTTTATTTTTTTTTGTTTTGAAAAATGTGAATTAAAAAAATATTTTTTGATCAAGAGGAATAAAATTTTTTCAATTGATAAAAACATTGATTAAAAATGCTTTGATTAAAAATTCTACAAAATTGACTAGTCTCATATTTTCCAAAAATTCACCAAAACCTTGGAAACTCAAAAAATACACTTTTTTTTTGAACAAAAAGTAGAAAATTTTTTATGAGAAGGTTTTCTTCAGAAAATGTAAACCAAATTTAAAAACTATAATTTTTACGATTTTTAACCATTTTAAAAAAATTATGAGAATTAATCATTTTTTATGAAAAAAAAATCATAAGAATCAATTTTAAAAATTTTGCATAATTAATGATGGTGAAAATTTATAAAAAAAAAATACACAAAAATTTCAAAATTTGATTAATTTTGTAAATTTTTCAACAACCTTCTTCAGTTTTTCAAGATATTTTTCAACAAAGTTTCTTTGAATTTGGCAGTAAAAATATTATTATAAATAATTCTGTTAAAAATCCTATTAAAATAGGTCTATTTAAATTAAAATATATAATAAAAAATAAAATTAAATATAAATTATTAAAATAATTTATTCTTCCTTTAACTAAAATAAAATTTCGATTATTAAACAAATTATATAAAATCCCAACTATAAAAAATAAATTTGAAAATTAGGACTTTTTTAAAAACAAAAATTTTTGAAAGTCATAAAAATTTTCAATACCTATTTAAAAATTAGAAAACAAGTAATTTTTTTCACAAACGAATTTAATAGTTTTAAAGATTTTTTATTTCTAAAATTCAATTTTTTTCGAAAAAAAAACAAATGAGAATTTATACTTAAAAAAAATATGTTTCGAATTACAAAATTTCAAAATTGTTTAAATTTTAACAAAATTTTTCAAAATCTAAAAACCATGTTTTTCCAAAAAAAAAATTTTTAAATAAATATCGGTAGGTAAGCATTGATGTTAAAAAAATTTAAATCAAATTTGAAACGAAATTAGTGACTTTTTACTCACCATAAGGAAAATGTTTTTAAAATTGTGTTCAAAATATGGAATTTCAAAAATTGTTTCCCAGAAAAAATTCAAATATTTTTAAACAATATTTCAAAAAAGAAAAAATTTATTTATTTATTTTTATATTTTTCTATGATTTCAGATTTTTTTTTCAAGATTTCTCTAACTTTTTTTTTGAAATCGTTAAAAAAATTACCGATTCTTTAAAAGAAATACCCCTCTCCCTCGGCTCCAAAAAACGAAAATAATGGTATTAAGTTGCACGTATTTCAATAGAGCGTCTTTTCAGGATTCCAACTATTTTTTGCAAAATTCAACAATTCTTGAGATTTTTTTTTTTTTTTTTTCTACGCTTCATTTGCAAATAAATTTCCAATGAAGTATTTTCTCAACAAAACGTAAAGAGTACCTTAGATTTTTTCAGAAAACATTAATTTTAACAAGATCGATTTTTTTTAAATTTGAAAAAATAATTTATGTACAATACTTGCACCAAAATTACATTTTTTTTAATTCTTCAATTTTTTTATGTTTCAAAATTCTCGTAACTTGGATTTTTTTTTTAAATGCATTCTAAATTCTTGTAGGTCAATCACCTATTTAAAAATCATTTTAAAAAAAAGCTTCGCGCGAAGCTTTTTCAGCCTTGTTTTTTCGATTTTGAATCTGGTAGGTCTGTATACTTTGCCACGAAATTCATAAGCTAGGAAGATGATTTCTGCATATTTACACCTTCTTGAATTGTTGAAGCTTTGTAATGATTTTTATTATTAACTAGGGGGCTTCGCCCCATGGCGGCCCCAACTCACTTGCTCGTTCCTCTGGCTTCGCCCTCGGAACTTCGCCTTGCAGTTAGCTTAGTGCTTCTACAAGAAATGAAAAAAAGGTTGGAAGATCAGAATCCCCAAAAGGCACATCTAGGACTTCTACCGAATTTGGCCTGTAGCCGTGACACAAAATTAAACAAGGCAAAAAATAGCAAAAAATGATCTCAAAATTGCGTTTTTGGAAGTGGAAGGGGGTGGGAAAGGGTTGAAAGGTCGAAACCCCCAAAAGGCACATCTAGGACCCCTACCAAACTTACATGTCAAAGAACAGCCTCCTAGGTCAATTTGGGTGGCCTGTAGCCGTGACACAAAATTGAAACCAGCGTAAAATGACCCCAAAATAGCGTTTTTCGGTGGTGGAAGGGGGTGAAAAAGGGTCGGATGGTCGAAACCCCCAAAAGGCACATCTAGGACCTCTAACAAACCTACATGTCGAAGGACGACCTCCTAGGTCAATTTGGGTGACCTGTAGCCATGACACAAAATTTTTCAAGGTCAAAAAAATAACAAAATAACCGGTTTCTCCCCTTCTAATTCCTCTAGGAAGCTGATTTTTGAACATGTTGTACAACTTTTCATTTTCTTTCGATTGGTTTTTTGTTTGACATTTTTTGAGGTTTTCTGCTCCCCTCCCCCTCCTTTGAAAAAGTTGACATATCTGAATTTTAGTTCAAGGTCATCCCCACTCCAACCACTCAAATCCGCCGTCAAAGGAACTCTACTGCCCAAATTTGAACTTATTTGGTGCGAAGGGGGCTGAACGAGGGCCTGAAATGCTCGGTAAACAAACATAATATATATATATATATATAAACAGACATAGCTGAAAATGGTCAAAATGGACTTCTGAAGTCATGAAACGGATTTTGTACTTACTCCCCCCCTCAACTCCCACATCATGATACAGCGTAATAGCCTTGGTTTTTTTTGACAAATTGAGAAAAAACAAGGCTAAAAAAATCAACTTTGAAATTTTCTATCCTAAAATCTTTATAGGTGCCACTCCATATCATTGTTTCAGATACAGCTGTCGTGTCCAACACGTAAGCCGAACACTCGTAATCGAATAATCGATTTGAAAAACGACAATTTAGCCATCACTAGAATGTGTTAGGTATTTACACCAATCGCGCGTATAAACAAAGGCTGCTGCCTTTGGAAGTATGAAAAAAAGGGGGGAAACTATACAAAATAAAAACTTTCACATCTCTTGTTGCCTTTTCATATCATGTTAACTATTTTCTCTTCTTGACATTTTGAACGATTTACGACTCTTTTTGGTGTTTTTTCTTCTTTTCTCTCTTTCAACTATGGGACGGTTCCTTTTTGTATTTTTGTATTTTTTTTCCTTTTTGATACCCCGCGCTCGTCTTATTTTATATAAGAGAATGGTTCTCTTTCTTATAGTATAAGTTGTTCCTTTCTTTTCTTTTTTTTTTTTTTTTTTTACATACTACGAATCGTTTTGCATATTTTTCTCCAATTTGTACGTGCAAACGATATATAAAACCGTCTTTGAAAACGAATACGGAAATTATTGTAACAATAGTACAAGTATAAGCAAAGCGAAGGGTGAAGGATAATAAAAGAAAGGCCAAAGGTATAAAAGTTAGGTAAACTGATAACACACGACGATAAAGTACACGAGTAGCTAGAAAATGAAGACGGTGGTAATAATAATGGCAGTAAGTAGGAGTAAAGTGTACTACGTGAAGTAGAATAGCCAATATAATCCAGGGGACTCAACGCCATCCTCACATGACCATAAATAACACTCAACAAGTGTTTCAAAAGCGAACAGCGAACTGTTCACGTACTCGCACTCATTTTATGGGATGTTATCAATTCACTCTCTAATTCCCGTTTGCCGTTTGCCGTTTGCCGTTTCGCTTTATTTTATAAACACGATGGTTTGTTGCGCCGCGCCGGGTGTTGTTGTGCCATCGCATCGTATGCGTTTTATTTATATTTTTTTTACCACTTTTGGCGTGTTTTTGGAAAAAAATTACGTTATAGGAGGAGTAAGGGGGAGGCTGATTCGCCGGTTTTTGGTCTTTTTATTACGGTGTCAGAAAGTTTTCGCAGGGGTGGTTATTTATGAAAGATCCGTGTCGAGGTTTAATTCGAATGCTTTTATGGTGGGTTAAGTTGGAAGCGCAGTTTTTACGAGGATTGGCTGCGATGTTGTGAAAATTTCTCATTGAATGGTGTTTATTTTTTTAAAATTTCGATTGACGTATTTTTATTTAAAAAATTTTCTCCGTTATTATGGCTTACTCATCGTGAGGATGAGCTTTAGTTAAAATGGTTTTTTTTTAAACCAATTTTTTCACAGTGTATATGATCTGCCTCGTTTAGTCTTGTGTTACCTAATTGAATAAATGAAGTAATAGGGGGGTGGGGCTTTAAAGAGGAATCCTAACGATGTGGAGCAAAATCGATGAAACCGTTTTAGAGAGTGGAGATTTTCGAGATGAAAATTTTAAAACCTCTATTTTTTGTAAAATTTTCAAAAGAAGGAAAATGGAAACACGTTTAATAGAAAAAAATTCCAATTCCGTTTCAATTTTTTTTTTTTTTTTTTTTTGTAAAATTCTTTTAAACAATCCTATTCTATAGAAATTCCAGAAATATTTCCACTTTGAACGAAATTTAAAAAATATATTTCGAATTAGCTTAATTTGAAAAAAAATTCTTGACCAATTCAAAAAAAAATTTTAAAAATGAAATTTCGAAAAATTATTCTTTAACATAATCGCAACAATTTCTGTGATTTGAAAAAAAAATTTGAGTAGGTAATGTTGGACAGAAGATATAAAAATAAAATAATTTTCAAAAATTATATATATTTTTGCAATAAAATTTTGAAAAAATGTTTTGTACTTGGATAATTTTAAAAAATTCGTTTTGAAGAAACTTTTTAGAAGAAAAATAAAAATTCGTTTTCAACAAAATTTTTAAAAATTTGGATGAATTTTTTCTTCAAAATTCTGAGAAATTGATTATGAATAAAAATGTTGAAAAATTTTCTGAATAAAATTTTGGTATTTTTGGGGAGGATTCCAAAGGTTTCTCATTTTCAAAATGCATACTTAATTATATCAATTTTTAAGGCATAATTTTCACCCAGCTGCTTATTAGAATATGCTCTGCTCCCCCCCCCTCGTCACTCGCTAACAGAAAGGTAATAATCGAAAAATTATCGATTCGAGTACAGGCGTAATATAACTGCAGATTGTGCCAAATTGGAAAAAAAAATCTCAATTTTTAAAGTAAAAATTCGGTAAAAAACTCAGTTTCTTCGGAGTAAAAATATTTCTCAAATTTTTGGAGAAAACATTTCTTTTTGAATTTTCTTGAAATAAAAACAATGCTCATTTTATCATTTTATTATTTTTTTTTGTAGTGAATGTGAAAAAGAAAAGATGAAATCTTTTAATTTTTCAAGAGAAAAAATCCTTTTATTATTTTATTTTGTTTTTTTTTAAAAACTTTTATTTCAGAGAAATATTTTCTTAACTTTTCTTTTGAGAAAATCCCTTATTTTTTATTTTTCAAATTTCAATTTTTATCGAATAAAAAATTCTATTTTTTTGTACCTATAGCTAAGAAATTATTCAATTTTTCTCAGAAAGCAAATATATATTTTTAATTATTTTGAAGATTTTTTTTTGGAGTCTGGTGAAAAAATTTCTCATCTTTTTAAAATTGAAAAATAGGAGAAAAAATCGTTCAATTTTTTTACTTAGGTATTTTTTTTTTTTTTTTTTCAAGAAAATTTCTTATTTAGGTATGGAGAAAAATTCTCCAAATTTCTTAATCATCTTGAAAAGGTATAAATTTCTCAATTTGTTTAGAATGAAAAAATTTCTTATTTTTTTGTAGTAAAAATCATTCAATATCTTCAAAAAATAAATCTTTCATTTTTTTGAAGAAAAAAATTCTAAATTTTCCTGTAATAAAAATATCTTACTTTTTTCGAGTCAGCGTAAAAAAACTTCCCAGTTTGTCATTTTTTGAAAAAAAAGTTAATTAAATTTTTTAAAGATTTTTTTTTGTGAAGAAATTCCTTACTTAATACTCTTTTACTTGCAAGAAAATAATCTCTCCTTTTTGGAAAAAATCCTTATTTTCATATCATTTTTTTGGAAATAAAATAGGTAGTAGGTAATTTTTTTGTTGGGGGGGAGGGGAGTTGATTTTTATGATTTTATGAGTGAAAAATCTCAATTCTAATTTTTATGAGGGAAAATCTCAATTTTTTGGAATCAATTTTTTTCATTTTTTCTGCAGGTATATATTTTTTTATTTTTTTGGAATAGAAAAAAAAACTTTTTTGTAGGGGGAAAATCAATCTATTCCAATTTATAAAAATTTTCAATTGGACACATAATAAAAAATTTTCTTGGAAAACAATTTTTTTTTCAAGTTTTGCTCGTAAAATAAATTCTACACTGGATTTGGAGAGAAAGAGAATGGGAATGGTTTTTATTACGACCCTGAGAATTTTCCAAATTTCGCAATGTTTTTTTTTTTTCGAATCGAAACTTTTCCAATTTACCACCCGCCAAGCACATGAATTATGAAATTTTGTACCATCACATGTTCTGTCTGCTTTATTCACTGCAGACACCACACGCAGTGAAAATTATCTCGAATTATTTCTCATAATGTTAATTGCTTTTCGACAAATGTCGTTTAATTCATTGGCAACTTCTTCCCAAACAGTTGTTTGTTTTTGTGAAGTAACTAACGAGTGGTTGAAAATCGATTGTATATGATGTAATTTTTGTTTTCAAAATTAATAGTGATTAGTTCGATGTCACAAATTTTCCAAGTTGCAGACCTATTGATGGATTTTCGATGTCACGTCACAGTATTTATTTGCATGATTTTTTGTCACTCATTCTAATCGATTTGCATAGAAATATTGATTCTAAGATCATTTTTGAGAATTTGAAGTTTTTTTTAAATAAGCTAATTTGAATTTTTAGTAAGGAAAGCATAGATTTTTCATATACCTAATAATTTTTTTACGAGAATTTAAAAAAAAATTATCAAAAAAGTTTCAAAAAGGTTTAAATAAACATTTTTCAATTTTTTGGCTTAAACTAAAGATTTTTAGATTATTAAAAAAAAATCAATTAGGTACTTTAAGTAAGTAATATCAAGTTTTAAAATTTCTTGTCTTCTTCAATTTTGTTTGTTATGTAAAAAATTTAATTTTGCATTGGAATTTTAAAGATTTTTTAAGATTAAAATTTTTCAAATAAGTTTACCTTGAAGTTTTTCAACTTTCTAACATGAATTTCATTTGTTTTTTCGTCAATTATTGTATGAGATCTAATTTTCAAATTTCTCGAATTCTTCGGAATTCTTTTTTTCAAGTTAAGAAATTTTCAATTTAAAAAATATAAATAATTATATCAATTGGAAATTTTCCAATGGTCCTAAATAAGAATTTCCCAATTTTTTTCAGATTGAATTTTTTCATCAATTTTAATTTTCAATTTTTTTTAAAAATGAATTTTGAAAAATATTCCCCCTTGATTTTCACAGCTTCTGAATTTGCCCTATTTTATACTATTTTTTCACTATTTTTGATTAAGATTTTTTTTTTTTAATTTAGGTATATCAATAATTTAAAATTTTCCTATGTCCTAATTTTTTCAGATTAAATTCTAAAAAAAATTTGAATATAAAAATTTGGATCATTTCAATTTTAATTTTTTTAATCCAATTTTTTCATCAATTTTATGTAACTAATTAAATTATTAATTTTTTTTTCAAAATTAAAATAATTTTTTGAAAAATACTACACCTTGATTTTCACAGCTTCTGAATTTGCCCCATTTTATACTATTTTTTCACTGAAAACTATTATTTCAATTGTTCGTTTTTTCACTACCAAATTTTCGAGCCCACTAAACAAATAAAATATTCGTATCAGATGCATTTTGGAAACCACTAATATAACAGTAATACGTTCGTTGGTGCGTTTTGAATTCACCCTCCATCTCTAGAACTTATTTTTTTCTCTCCGGTTGATGTTTCGGCGGCAGCATCGGCGGCAATGGAGGCTGTACTGAGAGAGGATGGCGATGGTGCAGAGAGCCCAGTCGCCATCTCTGTGTTTCTCTCTGCTAGATACGCAGTTCTTTCTTAATTAACTTCAAACTGCCGTCACTCTACCTTATAATTAATACCCTGGTGCTAGTTACAACATCTAACTATGGTTTTACATTCTCATAGCAGGCAATTGGTCATTGGTACATTGCGGTCTTTTACCAAAGGGGTGATCCTTGGTAAGATTTTTTGAAACATTTTCGTACCATAATGCACCACACGTTCGATGAAAAGATCGTGAAAGGTGTAACATAACGGTTTAATTTTTCAGTTGCCTCTATTTCGAAACCGAATTTGGATTAATTTCCTTCGACGATCAGCGAGCATAAGCGTTAGATTTTTTTTTTTTAATTTCACGCAATCTCGTTATAGTATACGCGTAGATGCGCCCGAAGCCCGAAGGTCAATTCCGTATAGAGTTGTGGAACTAGTTCTGCAGCTAAATACATACATGTGTATTGGGATTCGATTCGGGTTTTGATTATAGAGGTTGAAATGCGCGACTGGCCAGATTACACGAGCAGGAGGCGATTTTATTATGGGGTACGGTTTTGACATGTGTCAAAAGAGATTTTTTCATTGGGTGGATTAAGGCTATGGCGATGTGGATGCGCGCCTATGCGCCTCGACGTACACCTAGGAATTAATTTCACAAGATGTACTTAGCTAGGAAAGCTGACGGTATTAATCCGAGAATGCTGTTTAAGTAATTAGAAAATTTATCGATTTTCTATCGCTGCTTCATAAACAAGCAGTTTATTCTCGGGTGACGCGTTGATCTTGGCTGGGCCGGCGGGGCAAGGGGGTAAAGTCTACCTTTGAAATATGTGGCCAGATTAATTTGGCGTTTTCTTCGTCCTGTATCGTATCTCAAAGCTGGTACCTATTCGTCGTTGAGTATAGAATGATTTTCCCATTCAGAGGTATTTTGTGTAGTGTCACCGTGTCGATAATATACAGGGCCAGCCAACTTCGTTTCCCAATATTGAACCAGGAGATAGCTGAGTGTTGGTGTATAACGAGTTCACGTATGTAAATGCGTCAAATCGTCCAAGCCAGAAGTTACACGGGTGTGAAATTTTGGTCTGACAAATACTTGAAATGAAAAAATATATACGTTTGAAAATCACTGGATAATTTTTATACAAATTGCAAAATTGGTGGGGAAGGAGGGGTCAAAGTGAAATTTTTGTGATAATTAAAATCATTTCAAAGGCCTCAATCTACAATTTTTGTTTGAACATTTTTTCAGTAGGAACCTTCTGTACAGAGATAGGGAAATTTTTCAAAAATAGAATGGATCCTCTCCAGTGATTTTCATATTATGCACTATGTAAAATTCTCAACAACAATGAGTCTGAGAGAAAAATTGAAAGAATACTTATTTGTGGGAAATTCAAATTGGAACAACTTTTGTATGAAACATGTTTCCATATTTGTAGTCAAAATCAATAAAACTGAAAAAAAAAAACAAAAAAAAAAACATGAAAAACATCAATTTTTAACGTAGGTGTATTTTCAATTATTTCAGGAAAACTATCATTGTTAGAAAAAAAATTTTCAAACAAAAATTGTTCCTCATTATATCAAAATGATTCTACTATTTTTTTTGTAATTTTTCACTGGAAGAAGTTATGTTTGGTTCAGTATTAATTTTTTTGTTTTTTGGAAAAAAAAAAAAAATTTGACACTGACTGAAACCTAACTTTCTCCAGTGAATAATTACAAAAAAATACATGAGAGCATTTCAATAGGAAATTGAACGAGGAACAATTTTTGTTTGAAGAATTTTTATCTAACGATGATAGTTTTCTGTCGAGCATAAAAAAAAATTATCTCTTGGTTTGAGGTCATGGAAAAGAAATATTTGTTAGTTCATGTTGAGATAATACAGAGAATTATCTCAACATGAACTAACAGGAAGCTTACTATACAGTCCACTTATGTACTGAACAATATTAAAGTCAACAAAGATTTCGGAATTTACTGATTCCTTTACAAGAGTGTTTTAAATTTTTTGAATAATTACCTAATATATTTTTTTAATTATCGAAATCAACTAAAATTTGAAAAAGTATGGTACCCAATTTATTAGAAAGAAAGTTCAGCAAAATATACGTATTTTCTGACTGAACCATGCAAGCGTTGACGCGTGCTGCCATCTACAAAAACACGCTCACTTTTATACACTAACTCGATTTGATGTATTTACCTACTATAAAATTTAGCTTATTTTTATCCTTTAAAACGGTTTATTTCGTTCAAACGTCTGATATCTATTCAATGTTTCAAGTGAAATAGTTTCATATTTGAATAAATTCTCAATTATTGATAAAATTTTGATTGAACTAATTTTTGTGAAGAGAAAAAAAACGTAGGAATTTTCTCCATGCAAGAAAGGAATTGAGAGAACTTTCTCAAAAATTTCAAAGGGAAATTCTCAACAGAAAAAAATTGAAGAAAAATAAGATTTTAAAAATGGTTCTTGTTTTCTGAGCTTTTTTGAAAGGATTCATCGTAGAAAATTTTTCTCATTGATTAGTTTTTTCCACGATATAATTTTCAATGAAAGCACGTCATTCTTATACTCAAATAATTCTCATTTAAAAAATTGTTGAAATGTTTTTATATTATTTTTTGAATTTTAAAAACTTTGAAAAAACATTTTCGATAAAAGTTTTTACAATTTTAAATTTTTTCAAAAATTTTAAAGAGAGATATTTTTTATAAGAGAATCTGAACTCTGAAGAAAAAAGAGAGATTTATAAGTATACCTACGCTATAAATAAAAAATTAATCTCGCCGACCACTCTATTTTATTAGTTTAAAAAAATTCATTTTGTTTGAAAAAAAAAAATCAAAGAAAAAGGGAATTTTTTTTAAAGCAAGAAATTTAGCATAAGTATTAAATTTTTCTCTCGAATATTTATTGATGACTGATGAGATGTTTTCAAACGTAACTTTCTAACATGAAAATTATAAAGCACTTCCTTAAAAATGAATTACTTATTTACAGAATGCAGTAATAAAATAATTGGTTACTTACTGAAAATAATTTTTTTAAGTTCTCGTTTCTTCTGTGTTGTTTTATTTTATTTTATTCAAATAAAATATTACTTAGGTACTTAATTATTATACTTTAAAATTAAAAATATTCTAATTTTTTTGATCACCTGAAAAAAATTCCGGATCTTTTTTTTAGAATAAGTAACTATGGATTTAAAAATTAAATTAAATTTGAATTTTCTAAACATTACTATTTTATTAATTAATTTTAATATAATTATTTTTTTTAAATAAAATTTTAAAATTAAAATTTAATTTAAATGAATATTTAATAATTATATATGTACCTGGATGAAACAATTTTTCAATTTTTTGTTTAGCATATTATATTTTAAAAATTATTTGCACCATGAAATAGGGATTTGTTGGAGAGGATTTCAGGGATGGGAACATTGAGTTGGAATCGACTTCTTTGAGTTGATAAGGAGGTGCAGAAATTTAGAATGGGGAAGTATGAAGGCGAGGGATTTGGCAGAAAGGACATTCTGGAGGATAATATTACATAATTATAAATTATTACGTTTTTTTTTCTTCAAAAAAATAAATAATTTCATTCGTATTCAAAATTCGTAAGATTTGTTCAAAATTAAAGAACGTTTCCAATAACTATGTACTTATAAGTGAGTGAAAAATAAAAAACCTTTAGTGAATCCTGATTAGGTGTACTATACAGTTTGTAAACTTAAAAATAATTAATTCCAAATGGTGGTGAATTGAGCACAGAATATTGGTCTCTTCGACTATAAGAACATCGTGTATATATCCTGATTAGGTGTACTATACAGTTTGTAAATTTAAAAATAATTAATTCCAAATGGTGGTGAATTGAGCACAGAATATGGGTCTCTTCGACTATAAGAACATCGTGTACCCTCGATAAATCATTTGGAATTTTTTTTAGATATCAACTTTAACACATAATTATATCGACGAAGTCTGGGCACAATATTAGGTTACGCCAGGATTTCGTATGGCTATATCTGTATGGGCTATGGACCCGTTTTTTCCCCTTTCGTTTTCGACTTGACTAACAAATAATTAATTTAAAACGACGATCAACGCGAACGGTTGAAGGCGAAAGACATACTGTACCTAATCCAGCAATTGACTAATTAAAGTCACGTTTATTTTTTTGTTTACATGTTGGACGTTACCGATAAAGGCTGATTCATGTCGTGCGACTCGACTTGAGCTCATCTGTATACTGAAAAAAATGGATTTTCAAAAACCGTAATGATTCTGGGTAAAACACAGTAAATTTAGGATACGTCGCCAATTTACTGTGTTTTACCCAGAATCATTACGGTTTTTGAAAATCCATTTTTTTCAATTTACCTAAATTTTATTGTACTAATGGAAAACCTGTTTAACCGCAGGGCAACTCTTTTTGAGTTTTACCTATTTTTAGCGTATGTACTATTCGTATAGTTATAGTGTGACAAAAAATAATACGTACCTACTTGAAGATTATAATGATTATTCGACGATTCGTTACCGGAAAATTCCAAAACGATTTCCTCAAAAAAAAAAACACATTTGAAAATCTCTTTTTTGGGTGAAAATTTTTTTCAAACAATGATATTTTTATGAAAAAATTGGGAATTTTTTTTCACCGAAAAATCAAAAAAATCTATTTAAAAAACAGAAAAAAATTTAGGTAGGTACTTACCCTCCAAAAAATAAGAATTTTTACTTTGCAAAAATTTTTTTAAAAAAATGAAAAATTGTTTTATTACAAAAAAATTAATAAATAACTTCATTGTGTTCAAAAACATCAAACGATTTCTTATTCTGAAAAAATCGAGAATTTTTTTTCTCAACAACTTGGGAAATACTTTTACCTACTTTGATGGGAAGACTTTTTTTAAATAATTTTAATTCAGTGGCGTAGCTAAGGGGGGTGTTTTGGAGTTAAAACCCATACCGAAATGTCTTCGATTTCTTTTTTTTTGAAGGTTATAATGAATGAGATGCCCAAAAAAAAATAGAAGATATTATTAATAACCCCAGGCGAAATTTATCTCCAGCTACGCTACTGTTTTAATTTAAAAATGAAAAATTCTTTCCAAAAAATTGAAAACATTCTTCAATCCAAAAAATTAAAAGACTTCTTACCTACTTGAAAAGAAAAAAAATCGAGTATTTAAAATTTTTTTTTATCATCTATGTACGAGTAAGTACTAGACTAGGACGGACGTGAAGGTTTCACTATCGAAAAATTGAGACATTTTTTTTCTACACTGCCCACTAGTTTGGCATTGGCATGGATTAAAGTATTTTCCATAGAACGTGACATATTCCTAATGGTACTGAAAGGCCAATCGTTCCAAGCGATTTTTCAAATTCTAACATTCGGCTTATCAGCTCGTTTTACTGCAGTTTGGTTCGGAGCTGATGATATATATCAATCGTCGGAGCTTTGAAATTTTCCAGTTTGGAACAGCTTTGTCTTTCTTCGTTGCTTCGGCGTTGGTGAAAGATGGACTAACGGAAATGATCGGAAAAGGGTTGAAAAAAATGAACTGGTTGATAGCTGGGTCTTCGACGGCTGTTCTTTTGATGATTGTATTATGTAAGTGGTAATCTTGTTGTAAGAGCGGATTGATTTTCGATATTGCAAATAAAAATCATCATTCATTCATTCATTCATTAAAATTGAATGACCTTTTTATTTTAAAAAATAGGTTAATTTTTATAAAATAAATAAATAATTAAACAAATAAACATGACAAATAACAAATTGTTTTTATTCCACAAAAATCAAGAATTTTTTATAAAAAAAAAAATTAAAAAAATCGAGAAAATGAAAAAAATAAATACCTATAAGGTACTCCCAAAAAATGAAAAATTATTCCACTCAGCAGAAAATTTTTTTAAAAAATGGAAAATTGTTTTATTCTAAAAAACTAATTTTTTCATGTGCGTTTGAAAACATTGAAAGAATTATTATTCTGAAAAATTTGAGAAATTCTTTTCTCAAAAACCTGAAATATCTACCTACTTTTACGCTGATAAAAAAAACGACAATTTTATCTTAAGAAATGAGAAGTTTTCACTCTCGGTAAATTGAGAAACTTTCCCTCTTTTTTTAATTAAAAATAAAAATCAGAAAATTAAAAAAAAAATGTAAAATATTTTCACTGCCAAAAAATGATAAATTTTTTCTCGAAAAAAATTGAAGGACATTTCATTAAAAAAAAAAAAAAAGTGACAAATGACAAAAACAAATTGTTTGATTCCAAAAAAATCGATTTTTTTCAAGTGTTCCCAAAAATTTAAAGACTGCTCATTCCAAGAAAAATCGAGAAATGTTTTCCTAAAAACATGGGAAATAAGTACTTTTGCTTCTCTAGAAAAATTAAGGAATCGTATATGAAACATTTTTTTTATTCAAAAAATTTTAGTTTTCTTTCAATGAAAAATATTTTTACTCCAAAAAAATAAGACAATTTATGCTGCAAAAATATTGAAAAAAATATTACTTATGCAAAAAATTGGAAGATTTTTCATTTGTAAGAAAAAAGAAATCAAGAAAATTTTCCCGATTTTTTTTTTTTTTAGAAATTTACTTACTTAGTTCTACTTTCTCTACAATAATAAGTAGGTAGATTTTTCAAAATAAAAAATTGGCTCTATTTCCACACTACATTAAACTCATAATAGTAGTTTATTCAACTAGGGAGATAAAGTGATTTTCGACGATTTTGAGGGTTTATTGCCCGAGCGAAGTGAGGGAAATAAATCAAAATCGTTGAAAATCACTCTATTTTCCTAGTTGGATAAATTATTTTACGTTACGAGGGAGAAAAAGGCTTCTTTATACTACCGAAAGATCAGCGAGAGGTATATAAAGTAGCACTTTATCTCCCTAGTAAGGTAAAATTTTTAAAAATTTTTTATAAGTTTCAGAATGTCTGACAAAATGTACAAAAGTCATAAAATTTCTTTTAAAAATTTATTTTAAATAAACGATACATAAGTAGAACTTCGTAAAAGTAGAACGTAGGTACGTAAGACCGATCGTGGAAATAAATATTCACAAAAAATTGAGTAAAAATTTCGCTTTGAAAAAAAATTCAAATTATAGAAATATTCGACTACAAATACATAATATCAAACATACGACAATATCAATTACCCAAGGCACTATAAAACTTACAATTAATTGCATCTTTTTTGATTATTCAAACATTGGGCGAAAATTATCTGGTCATTGCCACGAAATTCGGCCAATAGAATTATATACATAGGTATATATCGTATGTACTATAACGTAATGATAAAAAATATATAAAAACTCGGCGCTTCGCGTCTCGTCAGGGTGCTTCGCCCCCCCCCCGGACCCCCCCCCCCCTGATTGGCTATATTTCCACACTACGTTTGAAAGTATGAAACATAGTACATAGGTATATATATATGCTTTTACTTCGTGACAAAATGTCTAAAAGTCATAAAAATTCATTTCCTAGAAAATTTAAAATTAATAACATTCACTACGTGACAAAATGTCTAAAAGTCACGAATATTAATTTCCATAGAAATTTAAAAATCAAAAAAGTCTAATAAAATATTGAAAATTTGAAATAATAAAATTCATTTCGATTTTAAATGTGAAAATAATTTTTTTATTTCAATTAAAAAGTTGAAAGATTTTTCACTGCGAAAAATAAAAAAATCTCACCCCAAAGAAAGTTGAATAATTTTTTTTTAAAAAAAGAGAAAAAATTACGATTTTGTAGTCAGAAAAATATAGAAATTTTTTCTATGTGTAAACAGGAGACTTCACCTAAAAAAGGAAAAAAAGGAATCTTCAAAAAGATAATATTTATCACCTATTTTTATCCATACCTAGTACCTACCTAATTACCTATTTCAAAAAATGAAAAATTTTTGTACCGTGACCCCGAAAAAAATTAATAACAGCATTGAGAAAATTCAAAATTTTTTCTGAAAAAATTGGAGACATATTTTCACGTTTTAAAAAAGTTGATATATTTTTTTTTTTATAAAAACAAGAGATTTTTCTACAAAAAAATAACAAAACGTTTTTCCTCCTAAAAAAATGTAAGTATTTCCACCCCCTTTTTTATGCAAATTCCAAAAAAAAATCTGGTAACTTTGTAACTTTCTGTACGCCACTGGCTTATTTGCTTTTTATAATTAAAAATTTCCAAGTCGAGAATAATTACTAAAATCGAATAAAAAATCAATATTATAACCTTAATATTCGATCGCCAAATAAACAATAATTCCCAAATATAAAAACAATTGATGAAAAATTCCCCAATTTCGCAGACGACTGGGAACCACTAGCGCAGTATTCCCCTTGTGCAGCATTCACCTATCTACGTCTGTATATACGCTCTCTTAACGTATATATCCTTATCTTCCTCACGCTGAGAACGTCCTTTCATGTTGTCAGCTGCTTCGTTGGTGCGTTCTTTTCCTCTTCTCTAAGATCACTCTCGCTCGTACCCACTTATTTTCTTTTACACTGACGAAGGCCGCCATAAATCTTCATCACTTTTGACGTAACATCTTCTGTCTCAATTTCTTCTTTTTTTTCCAACTTTACCCCGCCTATCATTCTACCCGGTGCGGGTTCCCTTTTTATATACGTAGGTACGCTTAGGCTATACCTTCCTGTATAGTACGTATATATATTTTTACACGCAGCATTCAGAGTTTTTCTGGTCTGCATAAAACTTATACCACCGGCGAGATGGTCCGCTGTGCTGGGTTCTGTATAAAATCATATTCGTTGTTCTTTTTCATGTTTTTGCCGTCTGTCTCCTCCTCGTCGTTCCATCTTTGTTGCTCGAGTCTCAAAGTATGCATATATGTATTCTCTTGTACCTATAGTACGTAGAGATACGTCGTGCGTTGTCTGTTTTAACCGTTAAACTCATTAAAATTCCATTAGGTCTGGTGCATACTTGTCTATGCCTCGGGAAGAGTAACTATATCCTTCTTTTAGGGTTTTTTTGAAGGAAAGAATTATCTCAAGGTGCAAGAATTTGACTATAGTATGGATTCGTAATTATTGTTACGATGATAGTAGTAGAAATGCCTGTGGTCATCGTATTTGGATCCCTAATGGAATGGGATGAGCTGAAAGGACATCCAAGATTGTCATTGATGAAAATATGACTCACTCATTTCCAGGATTCGGAAAAATCCAGGGAAAACGGATTTAAAATCAAAATGCAAAATTTTTGTGATATTTGTATTTAAAATCCAAGATCCAAAGTTCTTTTCACGCCTGGATTTGGAATCCAAAATCTGAAATCTTTCCATAATATTAAATTTTGAAATCCAAAATATTTCTTTTTTCTTTTATACTTTGACATCTGACTCATGTTAATTTTCGAGTAGATAATTCCTTATTCATCTCTCAATTTTTTCAGAAACCCAAACTTTTGTCCTTTCTTTTTGAAATTGAAAATAAAAATCTTTCAATTCCTTTTCGAAAAAACAAACACAAATTCTTTTGCAGATAGGTAAAGAATTCCAGTTTTTCTTGGGATAAAACATTACTCTTATATACCTATTAATTTTTTTATGAGTAAGCGTTGGTACCTAGGTAATAAAATTTATTTATTTATTTAGGTATTTTGGAAAAAAAGTACCTCGGAATTACCTACAAAATATTTTTCAAATTTTCAAAGGAAATTTTTTTGATTTTTTTTTTTCAATTTCCAAAAAATCAATTTTTTGGTTTGATCTTAGTTGAAATAAAATCTTTCAATTTTTTGTTTGAAAAATTTCTGAATTTTCTCAAAATGAAAAAAAATCGTTTTTTTTTCGGGCCAAGCTAAAAAACTACCTACCTACTCATTTTTTTTTTTGAAAAGATTTTTTTTTTGAGAAAAAAAATTCTCTTAATTTTTTGTAAATTTAATGATTTTTATATTTTTTGGAGTCAAAAATTTCTCTTTTGCAATAAGAATTTTTCTCACTTGATTTTTGGAGTTTTTTTTTTTTTTACTATAATAATAATATCTTTATAACTTTTTTCGAGGGCGTACCGTACCTATAGTTTGGTAAATTGGTAAAATTAGGAAAAATGAAGGAAAAAATGCTTACCTACAATGTTTTTCACGGAAATGCGTTAAACTCGACGAACTCGACTGTAGGTAAGGTAGTTTATGGTATATTATCTATGGGTTACATTTGACCACTTATTTATAAAATTCGAAATAAATATCAAACTTAAACAAGAACAACCAACCTACAAGAGTACAGCTATGTGTGTGGACCTCCAACCTCCGTAGAGGAGAAGGAGGATGAAGAAGAAGAAGAAAATAATATAATAAAATTATTTTTACTATAATTTTTATTTCCCGAGCGGCACACTCGATCGATAATATCGGAAGATGTAACGTATCGATAAAAAATCGTTTGAAAATCTATAGATGTTCTCACGATATTATAAAGATTTATCGGTACAATTTCATAGGCAAAAAATCTAAAAACTATCGAATTCGATATTATTAAAATTTTATGACGATATTTGTCAACGATACTATCGACAAAGAATATTAAATTTATCGATTCCGATTTTCCACCGATTTTGTGCAGATATTTGAAATTACATTATCGACAAAGAATATTAAATTTATCGAATTCGATTTTTTAACGATTTTGTAAAGATATTTAAAACTATATTATCGACAGATTATATGAAATTTCTCGACTCCGATATTTTACCGATTTTTTGACGATATTTGAAACTATATTATCGACAGATTATATTAAATTTATCGAATCCGATTTTTTACCGATTTTGTAAAGATATTTGAAACTATATTATCGGCACATAATATGCAATTTCTCGAATTCGATTTTCTAACGATTGCGTGAAGATATTTAAAACTTTATTATCGACACGTAATCTGAAATTTCTCGAATTCGATTTTTCAACGATTTTATGACGATATTTGAAACTATATTATCGACAAGTAATATGAAATTCCTCGAATTCGATTTTTCAACGATTTTGTGGCGATATTTGAAACTTTATTATCGACACGTAATCTGAAATTTCTCGAATTCGATTTTTCAACGATTTTATGACGATATTTGAAACTATATTATCGACAAGTAATATGAAATTCCTCGAATTCGATTTTTCAACGATTTTGTGGCGATATTTGAAATTATTTCCAAATTTTAAAAATTGGTGAAAATTTTTCTAAGTCCAACTCGTCTGGAAGTACTAAACTGCCTATTATAAGCGTTTTATTGCTAATTCCTCAACGTTAAGGTATGGCATAGTGGTTAAGGAAGAGGATTACCATGCAGGAGGTAGATGGTTCAGTGGCAGATTTTTTATAATTTTTTTTTTACTTTTTCTGAAATGATCCTCTTACCGTAACATGAATAATGTGTTTAGGCATAGTTTAATGTATTAATTATGCTAATTAAGGATTTTTAATTATAGAAAAAAGCTAGTAAAAGACGAAAAATCGGGGGGGGGGGGGAATCGATAAAAAATCGACAGAATATCGAATTCGATAAAGTGTCGCAAAAGTTCCGCCTAAATCGTGAAATTATCTTTCGATATTATAGATATATTATCGATAAAATATCTTACTATAATCTCGAAATTTTTGCTAACTACAATTCGTCGATAATCTATCTATATATCGAAAGATAATTTCACGATTTAGGCGGAACTAACGCGACACTTTATCGAATTCGATATTCTGTCGATTTTTTATTTCGATAATTTGTCGATTGTGCTGCTCGGGTTACATCATTATTGAATCATTAATTTCCAAACGTTTACTTAACTAGTAATTTTTGAAATTAAATTTTTTAATAGAGAATGATTAAATACTTCACCAAATTTAAACCATAGTTAATTTTAATGAAAATCGGATTGGCCAAAAATCATATAGAAATACCTACTTTGATTATATAATTTAATTAACAATTTTTTTAAAAGAAATTTCTAATAAGCACAATTTAGTCAATAAAAAAAAATCTACCTATAATTCTATGCAAATTAAAGTAGAATGGAAATTTGTTATTTTAGTGACAAGTTTAAATTTAAACGTATGTTAGAGTAAAAATTCATCAGGTAAAAGCTATTCAAAAATATATTTTAATACCTACCTACATATAAATATTTTTCTTTTTTGCATACGACAATATTTTCAATTTGCTCAACCTCAACCCCGCCACCCCAAATGCACTACAGATTGATCATAATTTATATTTATATGTATATTAATTAGCATATTACAAACCCTGAAATCCATTACCTTCTCGAGTTACCCCCTCCCTCGAATACTCCCTTCTTACAAAAAATTAAAACAATATTTCCTATATCCACCTGAAATCTAATTTCATACATTTTTTTTCAATTTTCAGAAAGAAAAAGAGGTCGTCAAACGTATACCAGATACCAAACCTTAGAACTGGAAAAAGAATTCCATTTCAATCGCTATCTAACCAGACGAAGGAGGATCGAAATCGCTCACGCGCTCTGCCTGACGGAAAGACAGATAAAAATTTGGTTTCAAAATAGAAGGATGAAATGGAAGAAAGAGAATAAAACCAAAGGCGACGGTCAAAGTGGCGACGGAAGCGACATTACCCCTCAGTCTTCTCCGCAATAACGACCTCAAATTTCAAATTTTTGCAAGTCATTTTATTTTATTTTTTGTCTTATTTTGTAAGTCGAATAAGTATATAGGAAAATTTCACACGTGCGAAAACCAATACGCGTCGGCGAGTGGCGTCATGTTATAAGGTCGTCGAGACGAGACGGAAAAAAAACGAAAAATACGTCATCGAGTAGCATGATCTCATTGGATACTTTCCTAATTTCTCTCTCGATACATCAACAATAGATATTTATACGTTAAATGGTCATTGGTCAAGTGCAATAAATGGGAAATTTATTTTCGCTATTGCGATGGTGCTTTTTATTCTTTTGGCATTATATAGGTAGGTAGGTATACCTACGAAATACGTAACGTTGCACCCCCTCCCATCCCTACCCAACCCACCATAGCGATTATTTCGCAATCATTATTTGAAATTATCCCTCAATTTTCCTAATATCCCTTTTCCCTTTATTTATTACATAATGAAAAAATTCCCCATTTTTCATCGTCAACGCTGCGAATAACATTACGTCACAAATTTTCTATATATTTATATGAAAAAAATTGTTTCTTGTATAGGTGTACTTTGTTATTTATTTTAAACTTTTTTTTAAAGCTTGTTTTTAGGTTTTAGTCAAAATGAAAGAGAAAAAATAATTTCAAAATTATAAAAAAAATAATTCGGCTAAAATTGCAATTTTATTGATAAACACGGTCCGTATCGGATTCGAAATTGTGATGTTTTTAATCTCCTTTGCCACGGTTGAGATTGCAATTTTAACCGTTTAAATTTAGATGCGTTTGTTTGTTTTCTTTTTTTTTTTTTTAACCTCCAATGAAAAAAATCTAAGTCAGATTTATTTTTAAGCTTAACTTTTCGAATGTATAATAGTATACCATAAATTGTTGGATATGTTTTAATTATTTTAGTAAAAATATTCTCTTTTTTTTTCTTTTTTGAAATTTCCCATTTTATAGATTAAGACCCTCTTTTTTTTCTCGGTCTAAATCTTCGCCCTATCCCCCTTTTGTCCCCGTCATCATGAAAACAATGAAACACGGTGCAATATAGAGGAGATTTTTTTCGTTTTGGAAATTGTTTGGAATACGAGCACGCGATGTTGGTTACCCTAGACATGAATTTAGAATACAGACGCCATTAATTATAAAGCCAGCGTTAATTATACGTTTTTAACCATGGTAATGCGATGACCTTTTATGAAAGAAAATTATCTACACATTCCATTTTATCGATCATAAAAGTGCAAAGGGTTAGTTTTTCTCTGTGCGGTAGAAATGGCAACGAAAAAAATCTCCAGTCTATCGAGGACTTGTAGCGAATTTCTTACGAGTTGGAGGATGGCCCAGTTCGCCTTGGTAATTGCGTTTGTGCATGATAATGGCAATTATTGCAGGATTAGTTAGTAAATGAGCACCGAAAGTGATGTGCTGGGTTGTTGCAGGTCTCCCTTTGTAGTATGTCGGCGATTTTTTTTCCATTTTCAGATCCGCCATTGACTGAGTAACCCATTAGAGAGTCGACCCTGTTCCTGTAGGTTCGAATGTGCGATGAGGGCGAGGGTGTATTGCTAATGAATGTTCGAAAACTCGTAATGGCTTCGTAATGGTTTCTGTTTCGGTTGATTATGAATACCTCTAATATGGATGCGGGCGTTGTAATAGTTATATTGCAACATGGAGTGGTACAATGTGTTTATGTAGGGGTTGGAATTCCTTCCGAAGGAGTTGAAATAATTCCGAAGTTGAGGAAGTGAATGGTTAATTTCCTATTCAAATTCTGCAATTTTTTTTGTAGTATAATAATTCTCAAAATGGAAAATTAAAATAACAGTATAGATTCAATAGAGCTTTTATTTCTGTATAAAAAGCCTCAACATTTTCTCCACTTGTGTCAAAATAATCCTGAATCGTGAATCTAGCAATTTTTCCTCAATTTTTTGAATAAATTTCTTATTCCTCTTCTACCTTCTTAACGTCATCACGAGACAAGAAACCCATTACAAAAAAAAAGAAATGGAAAAATATAATAAAAAAAATGCATGAAACTCGTCTCCATCGCAACAATGAAAACATCACCAATTAATTTGCGAAAAGAAAATCCCCATGTACAGCATTTAGTCATTGGCGATATTGAAATCGATTATTGGCAACGTTGAGCTCGTAGTATTCTAGTCTTTTTAAAGTACAAATGCGAATAGTTTAAGTAAAAGTACAATTATTATAGGAGGATTCTTCGTATCACCATCTTGGGCCCTCAACTCGTAACTCAATTCGCTACCATAGCTTTCATTTAGTTTTCTATATAATTATGTCTTCGAATGTGATGATTTAAAGTACCTTTTATTTGTGAAGTGCAATTTTCATTTTTTTTTAATTCTTGCATTTTTTAAATTATTGTTTTTTTTTAGATTTTTTTCATTTCATTTTATGTTGTCTGGAGAAGTACTATAAAATTATACAGAAACATTTTATAGAATTTGAGGAATCTCTAAGCGTATTTGTTTTGTACATAAATTGGGATAAATTTCGAAAAAAGTTTACATAAGCTGTTGTTTTGATCTTTTTGCAATACCATTGTTAATTTTACTACGTGGATTTTTAAAAATTTTTTTTTTACACGTGTATGTTTCGTTAAAATATTACGCTACATTTTTGATCTCCGTTTTAAAGCAGAGCATTGTATAAATTTTGGTTTACCAAAAAAAACACGTGGTATAGAAGTTACCTTTAAAGCGTTCTTCAAAAATGAAAAATTCTCCATGGTATCTACATGGTGTGCGAACATTTCTTTTTTAGTGTGTGGGTGTTCTGATATTTTTTACATTGTATTTATTATAGTGTGGTAACGAGTGCAAAATGAGCTCGTTTTAAAAAAAATGAATACGTAATATATGGCCGTGATAATTATGAATGATTTTACGAATTATATTTATTTTATCTCAGTATACGATAATATATTAAGTACACAGCGAGCATAAAATTACAATTTATTTGGGAATATGCGGTTTTCTTTTTGGTTTGCTTCTTTGGTTTAATTTCCGAGGGAGGGGGGGGGGGGTGCTTCTTATTTGATTTTTTTTGAACGCTTTGTACACGGACACAACACACTGACAAGTGGAAATATTTTTTTTGGTAATGCGTTTTAATGCATAAAATTATTATGTACATAATAAAATAACGAAACATTGACAGTTCCTTTTATAAATATTAAAGTTTTTTTTTTAATGTTCTATCAAATAAGTGTAATGTTACGTAGCTAGTTGTACGCTAGAAAAAGTAATAATTAGCTTTTATTAATTTCGGATGTCATTTTTTTTTTTTCAATTTGCTACTACACTTTTTTGTGGGTACATTTTAAGATCGTAGATTTTAATATTGTACTATGTAAAATTGTTTTCATGTTCAATTTTTAAAAATATATTTCTTGTAATGTCAAAATTATTGTAAATATTCTTCGAATTAAATGTTTTAAATTAATGTGTTTTGTTTGGTAAAAATGTACATATTTGACCAATGAATCCACAGGTTGATGTAAATTGTAAAAAATGTAGGATTTGTACTGAGTGGGCTCAGGTAGGTTCGTAATATTTCAGAATATCGTAACAAATGTTGGGTTTGTACCGAGTGGGTTCGGGTAGGTTCGTAATATTTCAGAATATCGTAACTAATGTAGGATTTGTAAGGAGTGGGTTCAGGTAGGTTCGTGGCATTTCAGAATATCTTAACGAATGTTGGATTTGTGCTGAGTGGGTTCAGGTAGGTTTGTAATATTGCAGAATATCGTAACGAATGTTGGATTTATTGTAAGTGGGTTCAACCGGTTTCGTAACATTTCAGAATATCGTAACAAATGTTGGATTTGTATTGAGTGGGTTCTGGTAGGTTGGCAATATTTCAGAATGTCATAGCGAATGTTGGATTTATACCAAGTGGGTTCAACTGATTTCTTAATATTTTGGAGTTTATGGTAATAAATGTTGGATTTTAATCGAGTGTGGGTCTGTGGTGGAGATTTTTGGAGTTTCAGAATATCGTAACAAATGTTATTGGATTTTTATTAGGGGAGTACGTTTGGGTAGATTCGCGAAATTTTGGTATCTTTTCACAACTGCTTCGACAAATATACCTATCTAAATTGGTATTTACTTCCTAGTTCTGTAAAAATTCAGGTGACGTTGAATTTTGGGATATTACTACATATTAAAACTCAAATTTTTTCAAGAGTACCTGCAGACAATTTTTTGAACGCTTGACTTGAGCATTACTTCACAGATTTAGGCACAAAGAAAAATTATTTTTTGGTAGGTGCAAGGATTTTCAATTATTTTTCAACTGGCTTATTTACCATCATTTTTGGAGGATATCCATGCTATAAGATTGGTAGCGAGTCCTTCCTTAAGGAAATCACAGTCTTATGAGAGAATTCAAATTTAAAAGGTAAGCCTTGCTCTCTCCCCAATAAACCTAAAATGTGACATAATTGTAATATTTGTTTTGATTTTTTGTTTTAGGAATCACCTATAAAAAATTTCACTGAAGATACTTATTACCACAACACACAACACAACTTCTCGCTGCACTTCTCAACTTGTTGATACAACCTTAGAGGACAAATTACACAGATTGGAGATTTTTTTTATGTTTGTTTAATGGCCAATCGTTACGTTAATTGGAGTCTCGGCGGAAAAAAATGATCTCCATTTATATTCGGTATTTGTGCATTGCGTGGCGCGAAATATGAAAACTGTTGCGAGATTTGTCGCGTTTGTGAACATGTTCGGGTATATTTCGAGTCGCGAGGTGCCGATATTGAGTGCGTCAGCGTTGTAAGTGGCCGTTTACACAAATTTGCGCGACGGTCGGTTGTGCATTGTGCAGTGTGACGTAAGGTTCGGGTAATTGTGTCAAAATATCGAGCCAATTGATGAGATGAATTGGGAAGATCACCAAGATTGATGATTTCCAACAATTATGGAGATATTTGCATTAGGATTTGATATGATTGTGGAAATCACAGGACTTAGGAGAGTTTTGCACCAGCAGTTTAAAAGGTGAGTACCTACTTTTTCAAGTGAGTATTTTTTTATTTTATTTTCTTTTTGTATGAACTTGATTTCTTTTTTATTTTCTGATGCTTTTTTAATAATTGATTGATATGAAATTCTCTCAGAGAATTTTCTCTAATGTCTTACTTAATTGAATTTTAATGAATTTTTCTTCCCTCTTCTCCCCTCCGCTGCAGGATTATGGAGATGATCTCTTTTTTCACAGCATGCATATTGCATACCCTTTGCTTTTCAGAGACCATTATTGGGGGATGACCAATTTTCACTTGAAGATCAGAATGTTCTTAAAAAATTTATGAACTTTTTTTGGACTTTGAGTTTTTCGAGAAATAAACTCTGGCCTTTTTTATGTTAAAATTTTTCAATTGTTCAACTTTATAAATTTTTGATCTTTTCAAGTAAGTATAATTTTAAGCATTGAAAAGGATCGAAATTGTTCAATGTAAGAAAATAAAATAAAATGCTTACCATTTTTACACTTTCTCAAGTTTGAGTGTATTTTCCATCAACAAAAAGAGTAGGTAATTGTTTCAGAAATGAAATTATTCAAAATTTTCAATTTTCAACTTTTAAAAAAAAAAACAATTTTTCAATAATTCAATTTAGGTATTAAAAATTTTCATCGTTCATTTTTTTTTAGTTTCGTAGAATTTTTTCAAAATTTTGTTCTATGAAAAACCGTATTTGAATGCCTAGTTTAATTTCAAAAAATAAGACTACCTAATACTACTAAAAATGTTCCACATTTTCTCAAGTATGAATTTTTCAATAAATGAACTTCCAAAAACTTTGAAAATTTTCCACTTTTAATTTTTTCAAATATTTTCAAATTTCTAGAAAATCACCTGAAATTATGAATTTTTGTAAAATGATTGAAGTTTGTAAACTTTTTTCAAACTAATTTTTTTAGTTAATAATTTTATTTTCAAGATTTTTACCTTCAAAAATAATTATTAAAATTGACAAAATTTTTGAACTTTTAAAAGTTGAAATTTTATGGCAATTCAATTTTTGCCAAAATATACCAAATTGGTTGAAATTTTGGGCCTTTACTAGAAGTTGAAATTTTTCATTTTTGGGAAATTTTCTACTTTGGATAAATATTAAGTAAAATCGCTCAAATTTAAAAGTCCACACCTACATAGGTCGAGCTTGAAATTAGATACCACTTTACAGCTCTTCTACCAGGGGGTTGAAAATTTACAGATTTTTGAAAAATTGAGATTTTCAAATTCCAAAAAACGAAATACCATCTGATGTTTACTACCAATACCAGGCTTAGATGGCTATATATTTTCGATAGAAAGAATAAATTGAAAATTATCCAATGCAAGGGTTACCAACTTTCGATTTTCCTAAAAAGTACCTACCTAGATTTTTAGCAAAAAAAAAAAAAAAATGTTGATTGTTAATCAAAATCGAAAATTTGTAACCCTGAAATGAGCTGAATTCAATTTTAAAACATTTTGAACAATTTCACGACATCAAAACACTTTGATGAATTCCTTCACCTGCCAAAATTATTCCAAAACTCGACCAGACTCTAGTCCATATGTATCCCACGTTACATAGAAGTCATAGTATCCATATAATTTCCAACGTAGCAGTTTGATTTGCCATCACATCTAACAGTTTACCTATTTCATACGTGTACCTACGTATTGTGTTATTGCTTATAACTTGTACTTAGTACCTACGTACGTAATACCTACGTAGACAATTTCGAACAATATTTATTCCACAACTGCACCATAAACCTATTCACTATGTCAATATCATCACCTATGCCTCACACAATGTACACACATTAACTCGAAACAGACCCAACACCTGCGTCGAAAAACACCAACTCGTGAAGGTTAATTCGAAAAACTAGAACAGTTTTCATATCATCGTTGTATTGTTCGTCGCATCGTGATCTACCTTTTTTATTTTCGAGAGCAAAACACTTCTAGGTGAAAAATCATCAACCATGAGAAAGACCAGCGTGGCAACGTGCTTGATCGTATTGTACTTTATGGTTTATTATTTGACGATGCTGTTCACCATAATGTCTTGGGATTATAAACGGTTGAAGGTAAGCTCAATTAGAACGATTTAAACCAGTTTTAATACCTACTCGCGAGTACTCGAAAAGGAAGGGTGATTGCGAAGGGTTGTCCGGACAAAGAGAGAGAGGCCGATGGTCGAGTATGGATTTGGGAATTCATTAAACTCGTATTCAGAATTAGTCAAGTTGTCAGTAAAGGATTACTTTGACGTTGGTGGTTAAACGGACCGAAACAATGGCACCCTTTAAGGCGGTGTGGGGAAGGGGAGTATATTTTAATTAAATTTAGCCCGTGTTATGGAGAACTAGAACTAGGTATGGTGTCTGAGTAAGGGGTGAGGGATGTGATGGCATTGGTGGGTTAGTTTTTCTGTTAAGTATACTATATGGCGGCCATGGTGGTGTCTGCTACAAGCGTCTATGGATCCAACCAATGTGTCACATTTATCCCCTTGAATTTAACCAAGTCCAGTATTTCGTAGATACTTGATATTCAAAATTGGAAGGGAAGGAGGGGTCCAATCGAAATTTTTGTTGAAAGCAAAATTATTCAGAGAACTTCAAGCTACAACTTTTGTTTGAAAAATTTTTCAATTGGACCCTTCGTCTTTCCCCAATTATTAATAATATAATGTATCTTATCTTAAATAAGTTGTATTATTCAAGATTAGGTGAAGGTAGGGGTTCAATTGAAAAAATTCTCAAACAAACTTTTAACTTGAAGTTTCAGGAATAATTTTGGTTATAAGAAAAATTTCGATCCCTCCCCTCCAATTTTGGATAATACAACTCACTAAGTTTCAACTTGAAGTTTCAGGAATAATTTTGGTTATTAACCCTTTCGGACCCAATGCCAAATTGTCTGAATGCCTACGTGGTTTTTTTTTTTGGAAAAACGAATAAATTGTGTCAAAAATCCTTTTTAAATTTTTGACAAGTTTTTGAAAAAAAAATTTCGGCCCCAATTGAAAAATGTTTCAAACAAAAGTTGTGTATTTTTATCTCAGAAACAATTTTTGTTATTACAAAAATTTTGACTGGATCACTCCTTCCCCTCCAATTTCGCATTTTACTTATGAGAATGAAGAGGGAGCTGGTAATCCCCTTTCCCTATATCTGTATCTGAAGCTCCAATCGAAAAAAATTTCAAACAAAAGTTGTAGCTTGAAGTCCTAAGAATAATTTTGATCATGACAAAATTTTGATTAGACCCCTCCCTCCCCTCCAATTTTGAATATCAAGAATCTTGGACTTGGTGAAATTCAAGAGAGTACATGTGACACATTGGTTGGATCCATAGACGCTTGTGAATCTTCATAAGAATCAATTATAAATCGAAACGTGGCAACTGCGAGATTTATGTACGAGATGGAAGAAGGATACGTATGTGATGGTAAATGTCACATTTGGAACCATCTCGTCGGTTCGAAAGGCCCCGAGGCAGGAGACAAGAGATGGTCTCCTTTCGGTATATGAATATTGAAGCAATGAATCTTTGGCTTTTGCGGTGAAACGTTAAACCTTTTAGTTAAACGTATTTTAAGTTTCACGCGTCTACTACGCCTGTGTTGGCCAAAAGGGAAAATGGTGTCGGAAAAACGGTACCGGCAGCCAAGTATTTCCACCGTCGACGTCGAGAGACCCCCGCCAGCGGCAGCCAGGAGCAGCGGCGAATACGCCGAAAAGCGAAAACAGAGTGCTGCGTTCGTCGCCCGTTCATCGTAGCCCGTTGGAAACATTGATTTATACGAAATTGAGGAGGTGTAGAGGAAAAATGACTTTTCCATATCTACGAGTTTTCCCTCCGAATGGCAGCACTGCGTTGGAAAAGTTTCCTTCTATTATAACTTTATCCTCGTCTAGCTGGATAAGTTTTTCGAAAACTTTATCCTCGTCGCACTTAGCCAGCCAGCGAGTTCATCAAAACGAGTTAGCTCTCAGCTCTCTTGATGTGGAAGTGATAAAGGGCCGCTTCATAAATTTCGCTTTTCACTTTTGCCGTTTCGTTGAGCTTATCCTGCCGTATTCTGTCGTTGCTATATTTTTTTTTCCTATATTCGGGGGTTCTTTCTCTATGCAACCCACCCCCTCATCTGCCTGATCACCGCGTTCGTCTGAGCATCGCGCACCTTTTTTTCTCCTCCTTTGTATACTGTATATATACTCGCACAGTATCCAGCTCTATCGGTTAATCTTTTACATACTTTTTCATTTTTATTCTCGTTATACCTTCTCTATATATACCAGCAGAGCTACCTATACACGGATGATTTCCTGTTCTGTTTGTTTTGCTCGCTTTGGCTGGCTCGAGTTTTAACGCCGAGTTAGCGAAAATAGCGACTGTACGATACTGCGACCAGTTAAATTAAAAAATTAATCGACTTCGTTGGTCGCAGAGCACGCAACCCCGAACCCGAGGCCGAGATAACACCGAGTTGGCTACGAGCACGCTTATTTAGCGAGTTGCATTTTTTCTAATCTCGCATTGTAGGTGCTTTTGCGACAAACGCGAGGTTCACAAATATCGAAGAAATGTTTCTTTTTTCTCTTTTTTTTTGTATAGGTACGAATTCTTGTGTACAATTCAGAAGCTTCCACAGAGAGTCTTCTCATTTCAAAATAATATGCTAAAATAAAAATTAATGGACAAAGGTGTCCAATTCCATTCAAAGCAATTTTTTGATTGAAAAAACTACTTTTTTGTAGAATAAAATAGCTATTTTATTTTTTGGGAGAAAAATATCTTGCATTTTAATTTTTTTCCCCGTTTTTTTAGAAATAAAAATTACTTTACTTTTCAAGAGTAATAGGTACCTAATATTTCTTTTTTTTGGAATAACAAAAATGTTTTTAATTTTTTTAATTCCTAACTTTTTTGAATACTTACCTAAAAAAAATCATTTTTCGGGCAAAGGGAAAGATATTTTTTAATTTTTCTGGAATATACCTTCTTACCTACCCAGGTACCTATTTTTATTTTTATTTTTATTTTTTTTTGAAAAGAAAATGTTTTGATAGGTATAGGGAAATTTTTTTTTTCATCTAAAAAAATCTCGATTTCTTTTTGTGATAAGAAATCATTTCTTTTTTTGGATTACAGAATGTTTTTTATTTTTTTCCTATTTTTTCGTGTGTTCTTTTTAATGAAAAATTTTTCTTTTTTTTTGGAAAAAAACTTGATTTTTTAGAAAAAAATTTTCATATTTTTTGAACAAAATTTTTTTTTTTATTTTAGAGATTCAGATTACCTACTTGAAAAAAGTTATAGATTTTGTATAAAATAAAACAACTTTCTATTTTTTTCTATTTTTTGGTAGGTAGTAAAAATATTTTTGATTTTTTAATATTTTTTTTTGGATTTAAAAAATTAAATTTTTTGATGATTTTTTTTTTAATTTTTCGGGTGTAATAATATTTTTTATGAAAATACAACTTTGATTGAAAACATCTTTCAAGCAAAAATAAAATTTCCAAGAGTTTTCTTTTTTTGATTTTTAAAAGAATTTTTCGCAAGAAAATTTCTCATAAAAATGTTTCCATAATTGATTTTTTTCTTAAAATCAACTTCATCCTGTGAAGAGATTTTTTTCAAGAGAATTTTTAATGAGAAAGTAATTTTTTAGCAATTTTTTTGCAAACATTTTTTATGAAAGGATTTACTTCAAAAGAAACTTTTCAAGATTTGCTCCTCATCAGAAAATCCTGCGGGCGGCTCATTCCAAAAAAAATATTTTTAGAAATTTTTTTCTTGGCTCCAACGTCCTCAATTTTTCCCCCATTTATACGTCTTGTACTAGTACATATTTTTTTGCTCCTGCTGAGCTTGTGTTCAAGATGCGTGAAATTTTTCATACACGATGATGGCAGAATCTATACGAGAGTATATATCATTGGTACAAGCGTCGAGGGAAATTGCATCTTTTACGAACGGAAATTAAAAATTTTTTCGCATCGTTTATCTCGCATGATGCTGAAACACGATGTCGATGTGTGTGTGTTTTGCGATGACGATGAGTTGCTTCGTGTGTATATTTTCCACCCTCGATGTAATACACGGTCCAGACTCCCACTCTGTCATGGTGATCCTTGTAAGATGAGTAAAGTTGTGGTGTAATCATGATGACGTAATCGAGTCCCAATCGAATATTCGTGTAGTTTTCATCCACTTGCAGTAATCTAACCAATCGATACTCTTGGAACCTGATTAAAGTTTGGCCTTTTATGGCCTTTACTTTATCAGTAGTGTACCTATTATTTTTTTTTCGAGTAAGATAATCAAAATTAGCCATATGACTAATGCCAGGGAATAAGAAAGATAATTATAGATACTCCACATCAATGATAACATATGCTTAATTAGAGACTCGAGGGACTTGACCATAGGCATTAAAAAAGTTACACGGTCTTATAAAAAAATAAAAATAAAAAAAAATAAAATAAAAAAAAAATACAAAAAAACAAACATGTTAGGTAAACTATCTACGACGATCAAATATAACAAAATACTACGTTGTATCTGGTATCCTGCCCTTTTCCCTCGTCTAGATGCTGATTCATAGTATAAAATGAAGTTATCAGGGAATATGTTACTTCGCAGTTTTAATTACTTAGGTATTTTAGAAAATAATTACTTACACCAAGTTTGGGTCAAGATAATTGTTACATCAAAAAATATCAGCTAATTCGGTGTAAGTACATTTTTTAATTATTTTTTTTCAGTATGGCGATTCAAAAAAAAAAAGGCAATCTACAAATTTAATTGGGCAAGTTTCCTGGCGATTGCGTGACTAATTCGAACACGGTTAAAGTTCAAACAAAAATTGATTTTTAATTTTTCAATGTTTCTTTAGTTTTTGTTTTGTAATTTTATCTGGCATTTGGAAAAAATTGTAGGTATGTAAAAAAATGGAGAAACTGATTTCCACAATTTTTTAGAAATTATTGTTTCCACAACATTTTACACAATTTTAATGAGTTTTTCGTGGAGAAAAAATTTAATGTTTTTTATTTTTTTTAACACTTGGAAGAAATCGAATTTCAGAAGAAATTTGTACTTGAAATTTTTTGAATGGTCCAGTTAGATATTGAAAAAAAATCAATAATAATTTTCCCACATTCTCTTTCAAAACATCTTCTTAAATGATTTATTGCAAATAAAATTTTATGTTTCTGAAAAGTTCTAAAAAACAGAAAAATGTGTGTTTTCTTCTTTTAAATGAAAAAATACAATTTTTACAAAAATTTTCTCTGAAAAAGTTGAAAAAATTAAACCTACACCAAGAAAATTGTGAACATTATCTAAAAAAAAAAAAAAAATCAATAATACTTTTCTCTCTCCTTCTGTCTCAAGCAATTTTTACAATAATTACCTCCCTATTATTTATAAAAGTCTAGTATTTTTAACAAAAAAAAAAGTGTTTCTGTACCTAATATTTTTACAATTTTTGTACAGAAAATTTTCAGAAAATTCTTGCAAAACTTCAGTAAGCACATTTTTTTAAAAAAGCTTGAAAAAGGTTTTTGGAAAGTTCTTGAAAATTTTGAAAAAATTGATGTCTTAAAAAATGAAGAATTATGTCTTGCAATAAAAAAAATTTAACAATTTTGTTTCGTGAACAAACTTTGAAAAAATATGATATTTTCCCTCTTCTTCTCTTAACTTTATAACCTTTAAAAAATTATTTTTAAACAAGTTTATTCAGAACTTGTCACTACGAAATAAAAGGGGGAAAAAATAATTTCTGCAAAAATGAAATGGGCATGTCTTTTCTAGAAAACTCGGGAAAATAAAAAAGGAACAGAAACATATTTTCAAAAAAAAAAAAAAAATTAAAATAATATATTTTTTTAAAGTTCATATTATTTGAAAGTTTTAAAAAAATCTTACAAAAATCAAAAAATTTGTTCTCAAAATTTTTTGAAAATTGACTATAGTAAAAAAATTGATATTTTTATCATCCTATTTCCTTCCCCTTCCCCTTTCCCTCACCTACTACTCGTCTACCCCGAAAATGTTCTCATAGCTAAAAGTTTATTAGGTATCAAAAACATTCAACTAAATTATTCCCAAAAATTAATTGCCAAAAATTTTCATTACCTGTCCCATCAAAAATAGTTTTGAAATAACAGAAGAGGGACACTGTTTCTGAGAAACTTTAAAAAAAAATTAAAAATGGAGAAAATGTTTTTCAAATCATTAGGTACAGAAAATTTTTCCTTGAATATTTTGGGAAAATTGATGTTTAAAGAAATTCTTAAAAATTTGTTTCTACAACAACTGAATTCGTTTTTGCTGGAAAACTTGCAAAAATATTTTTGAAAAAAATCACGCAAACAATCCAACTTTTTTGATTTTTTTTTTGAAAATTTTGAAAAAATAGTAAGTAGCCTATGCCTATACTTAATTTTAAAAATGAAGAATTTCAGTTACCTAGGTACTTATCAAAAAAAAAAATAAATAAAAAAATAAAATAAAAAAATTGTTTCAAAACAAAATTTGAAAAAAAATCTTCCTCACTTTCCTCTAGAAATTTTTTCATGGTTATCGCACAAAATAAAAGTTGATCATCATTCAATAAAATTTTGATACCTATAAAAAATTCTTGTAAAATATTTTCTTAATTTATCCCTATAAAATCTAAAAATAGTGTTTTTGAAAAAAAATATATATTTTTTGAAAATGTGTTCTCGCAAAAATTTTAAAACATAAAAATAAATGTTGATTACCTACTTAAGTACTTACTTATCAACAAAAATTTAATTTTTGGAAAAAATATTTCACAATAAATCATCAAAAAATTCAAATTATTTAATTTTTTTGTTCTTTGAAAAATTTGTTCTAGAAGATTTTGAGAAAATTGATAAATATCTTTAAGAAAAATTGTAGAAATCTGTTTTCAAAAAATTCTTTAAAATTTTCTCAGAAAGAAAATTTAGAAAACAAAATGATCATCAAAAATCATAATAATTGGTAGGTACTTAGAGGTATAAAAAAAATTTTAAAATATTTTTTCAAAATACATTTGGATAATTTTTATAAAAATGTCACCTATAAAATGTAGTTTCTGGAAAAATAAAAAATAAAATATACTTGTGCAAAAAATTGAAAAAATTGAACATAACTATGCCAGTCAGTTCAAAATGCATGCCATTTCATCCCTATAGTCTCCATTATTGATTCTGAAAATAAATTTTTCTAGATTCTAATCACTCTGAAATCTACGAGTAGGTATTTTTAGATTTTCGACTCAGGCGTGTTTTTAACACATAATTATTATGTATAAAAAAAGAAAGAAAGAAAACACCCAGAACAAAAATACGCTGTCACAAAACAAACCCTCAAATCACATACGAGTATAAAAAAAATCCAAACAGTCAGTATAGGTACATATTTTAAAATCGTATTTTTTTTCAATTTTAAATCCTTAATCCCTCAAACAGTTACCTAACTCCATTCGATACAAAACAATAAAACCCCAGAGATAAAAACAAAATCAATGCACTAGGAATCTTTGGACATTCTCCACAGGTGCAGTTGTCACCATGTAACGGTTTCACCGAACATAATTTCTATTCGTACTCGTTAATCTCACCCCATAACTAATTCGCACCCCGAATAGTACGTATCACACTCGTATATATAGAAAGCACGTTCAGTCGTTCACTGACACGAAATTCCATACAGGCCATACAAATGAAAATACCTACCCTCATCTCCAGCATTCAAACAGTTACACGAATAGCATAAGAATCAATCTGAAATTCTCTCCTATCGTCTATATATATTCTATATACATAATACAAAGTATCTATCCTCGTACAGTCTCGTACTCGTAGTTCAGGGAAAAGGTGAAAAGCGCATATTGTCGTTGGCAAAATAGCTTGATATGGAGCACGTATAAAATTTACAGGTCAACGGAAATGGAAAAAAGTACACAAATTTTTCCTAGTACGGTGGATTACACGCGATAGAGAGAGGTGTACGGTTCTAGTGCGAACAAGAATGTCGCAAAGTATTGATTTATGGCGCAGCCAAGTTTTCCCCATTCCCCATTCGCCCATGCCCTATTCTCATTCGCCGCCTTTACTCTCTATGGTCGTTTCTCAAAAACAGCAGCATTTATGGTAATGGAAAAGCAACTGTTATGACTAATTTATAAAACATGTTGAAATGATGAAAAAAAGCAAATGTTTTCTCATTACCGAGAATTATTATACTGCGCAGACGATGAAAGATAAAAATCACTCCGCGTCGCGTCGTGCGCGTGGTTTAGCGAAAATTGAAAATATACAATAAAAAATCAACCGTATTTTATATCATAAATTACCGCCACACTAAAGTGTTATGTAATTTTAAATACGTTACGGATGGTACGGTATTTTTTTCCACCATTCTTCACTTTCTCTCTCTCAATAACGCTGTGTTTCTGTGTACACGTTGCGAGTACAGTTTTAGTGCCTTTTAATGGCCTAGTGTCGTCGAGATTACAAGAAGGGTCTTTTTCGTATAGTTGGTATTCAAAACGTGGTTAGCATTTTTTTCCTTCACCCTCTCGCCCTCGTCCTCCGAATGCAGGGGTTTCCCTATGTCGTCCTCGACGTTTGTTGCAGACAGCACCGTCTACCCCGCCTTTGTATTTTGCAATTGAATTTATGGTTGAATATTTTTCAATTTTTTTGTATTATGGGTTTAGTTAGCTTTCTATGAATAGAATGTCATTTTGGAGTATTGTTTTTTGTTTTTTAGGGCACCGAACTGCAGGGAGGGGGTTGCGATGGTATGAGCAAGTGGAATAAATATTCATCGGGGTTGAGATTTTGATTATATTCGAGAGTAAATTTCTCGATTAATATTTTAAATATAGGAAATGGAGTAGAAGGGGGTATTTTTCAGATTTTCGTAATTTTTCCAGTCTCGCCGAAAGTTACTCGAGTTCATTGTTAAGAAATTCCATCATTTTTTTCATTTTTCAACATTTTTAAAACTTTCAACAATGAATTGTAATTTTAGAAAATACATTGGAAATTAAATTTTTGAGAAATTCTAAAATTTTAAGGCATTTTCTTGCAGAAATATCAACAATTTATGCAATTAAAATTTTCGAAAAATGTTGGTTATCAATATTTTTGAGGAATTTTAGCAATTGACATTTTTTGAGAAATTTCAGCAAAAAAGGTTTTTGAAAAATATAAATAATTTTTTTTTAAATATTGGAATTTTGAAATTAAAATATTTTGAAAAATTTTAAAACTAAAAAAAAACTAGGTACTAAATAGAGAAAAATGATAAAATGAAAAAATTAAAACTTTGAATTTTTTTCAGGAATTCATCAAACAAAATTTTGAGATATCGATTTTTGGAGAAAACTTGACAAATGAAATCCTCAAAAAATTATTGTAATAAAATTTGAAAAAAATATACTTAGGTAGGTACTCAGTTGGAAATTGAAATTATGAAAAATCTTGGCTATTAGGTACCTAACTATAATTATTTTGAGTAGATTTTGGAATTAGTTTCTCGTTGATGCATTCTGAGAATTCAATTTTTGAGAAATTCTAAAATTTGAAGTTTTTGAGAAATTTCATCAAAAAATGAACTTTTATGAATTTTTAACAATTATAGGTAACTATTTTCATGCGGAAATGTTAACAATTTATGCAATTAAAATTTTCGAAAAATTTTGGTTATCAACATTTTTGAGTTTAAGGATTTCAATTTCCAAGAAATTTCAACGACCGAAAATTTTAAATTTTTTTAACAATTTGAGGATTTATTTAGAATTGTTTACCTACAATTGAAATTTTTGAGAAATTTTAGCAAAAGAGATTTTTGAAAAATTTGGCAACAATTATTAGGTAGGTATATTTTTTTGAAAACTTTTATAATTGAATTTTTTAAACATTTTTAATAACAATTGAAATTTTTGAAAAAAATTTTGTACTTTAAGAATTTTTAGCAGTTACGATTTTCAACATAATTTTTATGAAATTTCAATAATAATTATTGAAAATTTCGAAAATCAATTTCATACCTAGACTTAGCTAGGTATACAATTTGAAACTCTTAAAACATTTTGGTAATTTAAATTTTTTAAAATTCAATAATTTAAAATGAAAACTTTTCATCTTTTTAAATTTTCAAGACTTTTTTTTAGTTAAAATCTGTGGAGAAATTTTGGAAAAAAGGATTTTAAAAAATTTTAAGGAATGGAATTTTTTGAGAAAGTTTGGGAATTTTGAATTGAAAAAAAAAGTTATAGTCAACTACTTACCTGTTTACTTTATATCTACCTACTTTTGAGAAATTATATTAAAGGTGATTTTTTATTAATTTTAGAAATTCAGAATTTTTGATAAATTTTGTCCATTTTGAATATTTCATAAATTCATCAATTAAATTTTTCAAATTATTTTACTAGGTAACTACTTTAAATGTTTGAGAATTCAAAAAAAAAATGCTGTAAGCTTAATAAAAATTTTAAAAAATCATAACAAAAAGGATTTTTGAAAAAAAAACAATTGGAACTTCAAGAAAAATTAGCAATTTTGAATTTTAAAAATTTTTGAAATTTTTGAGAATTATTTTGAGAATGTTTTGCAATTAAGATTTTTGAGAAACTATAAAAATTGAGCTTTTAGAGAAATGTTATCATAATTTGGATTTTCTGAAATTTTTATTATTTCAAATTTTTGAAAATAATTACCTAAAGAAAAAATTGCAATTAAGATTTTTGAGAAATTTTATCAAAATGTGGATTTTGAAAAAAAGCAACTGGATTTTTTCAAGAAATTTTTAAAATTTTAATTTTCAAAAAATTCAACAATTAAGTGAAATTTAAATTTTTTTAAAGAAAATGTATGTAACCTTGGTTTATTTTTTTAAATTCAAAAATAAAAATTTAAAAATTTTTATTGGGTAGATACTACTTAATTGTGAATTTTGTAGAAATTTCAGCTGTCGATTTTTTTTTAAAGTTTTGGCAAGATAATTTCAAAAAAAAAATCAACTAGGTACTTAAACTTTTGAAATTTTTCAAGTATTTTTTTTTAAATTTCCAAGAAATATTTAGATTTTTTGAAATTGAATTAACTATGAAAGTTTTAAAATGGGATTTTTGAAAAAATTTTGCAATTTAATTTTTTTCAAAAATATCGAACATTTGAAATCTTTGGGTAAACGTTTTATCACTTTAAATTTTTGAGATTTATTTTGTGTAGAATTTTTTGCAATTATCTACCTGCTTTAAATTTTTGAGAAATTGAAAAAATGAAAAATTTTAGAAATCGGAATTTTAAAAAAATTGCTAACTACCTACAATTTAGAATTTTTCAGAAAATTTTTTTTATTTTTATTTTAAATTTTGCAATCAAATTTCATTTTTATTTGTGAATAATTTGACATTTTTAAACAATTTTTGTGTTTTTGTGATTAAAATTTTGGAGAAGTTTTGGTATTTCAAATTTAAAAAAAAAAAGTGATTTTAATAAATTGAAATTGGATAAAATTTTCAACAATTTGGTTCTTTTATAAAATTTAGCAATTATATTATGAAGGATTTTCAAAATTATATATACTTATTATTGTTATATAAATTTTTTAGAACGCTACAATTTTCGACAAATTTTTTATGAAATTTTAAAATGTACTCCCTACTTTTAATTTTTTCCCCTACATTTTGAATAAATCACACGAATTCACCCCTCACCAATCACCAATCAACCCATTGGTAGATAAACTGACTTTGAAATATTTAAAATGACATGCAACTCCTCCTACCCTCCTCCCAATAGGAGGAAATTTTCAGTCTATCGATTTTAGTTTCACTTGCAACACGCAATATGGCTTTAAAAAGATAAAGGACTCATCACTATCCAACTTTATAAAAAATTTCACCCTTTGGGTCTTGGTACCTCGTACACAATTCACGACTTCATCACCTTATCGAAGTAGGTATAACCTATCGATTGGTTTCCCTATTTATGGAAGTGAAGCAAGAACCAAGAGGAGAAATTTTCACCGTCTGCGATCTTTCGCAGTCTACGATGGTTTTAGTGAAAATTGCAACAGCGATTCCATTTCACGAAAGTGAGCAGATATTCGGCTCGAGTATAATTTTGAATTTGGCGCCACTGCTCGATATGGTAGGGCTACGTAGAGGCCATGCTGGTTTTGGGTGTACACGGAACACGTCACTCCCATTTTCACTTAATAACTGTCAGAATAAAATCACTTGGTAAAGGTTTAGAACCCGCCCAAAAAACCATCTCATTGGTTGGACTAAATTACAGTCATTTGTTGTTATCATTTTATAAATTACCGATAATTTATCACGTGTCGCTACTATACCTTCAATTTTTTCTCTCCGTTTGTATTTGTTTTTTTCCCTATTCTTTTCCTCCTCTTCGTCTTTTTTTACGCGGCGCGTTTTCAATTCCAGTTGCGTATTAAAATTCTCTCTCTAAGGCAATGCTGCCATCTGGTGTTGGTCGATGGTATTTCGGTTCGTTATGGTAATCAGAGATGCGAGGAAACAGCGGCAGGTAAGATTAAGTAATTAGTTTATCTGATGAGTCAATCGGGTACGTGGAAGGCTTTGTTTACCTTTTTATGGGTTAAGTTTGTCTACGAGTCCATTTTTAGCTCATTTTTACTAAAAATTTGTCCTAAGATGAGGTGGAGTTTGATTTGAACGAGAGTGGGGGAAGGGGAGCACTTTTTTGTGACATTTTCACACGAAGTATTTTTTTTGAGAAAAATACATCGATTTTTATCTTATTTTCACTTTCTTTCTTCTCCTTATTGGTACGAAATTCTTCCTGGGAATTTGGTTCTATTTCTACCATTTATTTTATTTTAATTATTTACAAATATCTTGTACAATTAATCACACTATGTATTTTGACCAAAAATAGAATTTAAATAGAAAGCGAATTGAAAACTGCATAATAAATATTGATCTATCGGTTCGCTTTTATTTGTTAGCCAATTTAATCCAAAAATGTGTTATTATTTATCACCTATTCTCGAATACTGGAGTAATTATTTAGTAGCCTAAAACGATTCGACGATTGATTGATTTTTAAATAGGTATTCATTTTTCAAATCATCATTAGGTTAGGTTTTTTCTATAATGATGCGAGATTAATGCATATCGAAGAGACGATAATAAGATGTAATCCTACCTACGTATGGAAATATTTAAAATCGGCTGCCAAAAAAAGAACCTAGTTCAACTCTGCAGAGATATTTTCGTTAAATACTCTGAAAGATAGGGCAAATATGAATGAAATTCGCAGCCCTTTGCTTGAATATTTTCCCAAAAGCCCTAAAAAGTGAACACTTGAGCAGCAGAAAAAAAATCAATGCATTCAAAAATACCTACCGGACCGAAAATAATTTTATTTATTTTTTATTTCAAAGTTTTTTTCTTTTCATTTTATTCCACGAGAGAAATAAGTTTTTTGTAAGTTTTTTCCATCATAGAAAAACTTATACCAAGAGTTTTTCCTTTTTCCTTCGGATGTTTTTAATTTTCTTCTGTCGAGTCTGACTTTTGAAAAGGAAGGAATTTCAACCCAAATACCTGAAATTGGATTCCGGTTGAATTTTTGAAGTTTATTTATTATAATTATGACTGTCAAAAATAAGCACTTATTGGATAATTATCTAATCTAATGACCTCTCTTTTCAAAATATTTTTCTCGATTTTACTTAAGGTATGTTCATTTTTTTTAAAAATTATTCGAGCTCATAGATAGGCAGGTATCTTGTTTTTTAGAAAATCTTTTTTTTTAATTTTTAAAATTTACTTGAAAAATATATACCTAATGAAATTCATTTCTCAGATTATTTTTATTATTTTCTTTTTAATTAAATTAAAGCAAAATTTTCAAAAATTATTTATGATGGAAATACATACGAGAAAAAAATCAAAAACATTCCTTTCACCCCCTCTCGCTTTCTAAAAGCAAGTGTACAATTTATTGTGATCGAAAAAAATTTAATGGAGTAAAAATTTTCTCTCAAAAAAATTTGCATGTTTTTGTTGGAAACGAATTTCTTGAAGTTTTTCATAATTTATTTCTATAGGCATACAAATTACTTTTAAATGGTTTTTCTGAAATTTTATCGCAAAAAAATCTAGAGAATTTCCTTTCTCAAGAGAATTTTTTTTGGAAAAATATAATTATCTACTTGTTCAAAAAATAAATTGTAGGTCATTTAATAAAAATAACAACAACAATAACAACAAGAAAAAACTCATTTTTCGGAAAGTCCCTTGCGGAAAAAATTTCAGAGCTATACCTACATTCACAAATCTTTTCAAAAAATTGGAAAAAAATTACAATTGCAAAATTCTTTTTGAAAAAATGTATGAATAATTATTTTTCAGACAAAAAATCCTTTTAGTGTTTTTTGATACACACAAAAAAATTTTCACAAAAAAAGTATAAAAAAATAAAGTATTTAAATCATGTTTCTGAAATTTTTTTAAAAATTCTATCAAAATCACTAAATTGAATTTTTTTTGCAAATTCAAGAATTTTTCCAAATAATATTTTGTTGATATTTGTATTTTTAGATGAAAAATGCTCCTGAAAATGAATTCGCATCAAGGAAACATCTTTAGAATTTTCGTTTAATGTCAGAAAATGCGCGGGAAACTTTTCTTTAAAAAAATAGCATAAGAAAATGCTTAGGTAAATATTTTTTCTGAAAAATAATCAAAAACTCTATCAAATTATTATTTTTTTACAAATTTAATTTTTTTTTCCATAAATAGGTATTTTGTTAAATTTTTAAACGAAAAATTCTCCTGGAAATAAATTTGCATCAAGGAAGCATCTTCAGAATTTTCATTTTAAAAATGTCAAAAAATGTGTGGAAAAAATTATTACCTATTTTTATCAAAAATTTTTCTTGAAAAATTATTTTTGAAAAATATTTGTATTTTTTGGTAGGTACAAAAATTTTCTTTAAAAATGCATAAGAAAATGCCTAGGTAAATTTTTTTTCCAAAAAAAAATAATCAAAAACCCTATCAAAACATTAAAAAAAATGTATTAGATACTTTAAGTACAAATTCCAGAACTCTTCAAAAAATGATTTTTTTAGGTACAAAAAATTCTCCTGGAAAGAAATTTGAGAAAGGAAATTTGTTTAAAATTTTCATTTAGAAAATGTTTACCAAAAATTCTGTGCCTATCTGAAAAAAAAATTTAAAAAACCTTTTTCAAAAATTTCTCCAAAAAAATATTTTTTAAGAAAAATGGAATTTTTTTTTTGGTAGGTACAAAAAATTATCAAAAAAAAAAAAAATCGTAAAACAGAAAATAATACCTAGTGAATAAAATAATTTTTCTTGAGAAAATAAATATTTTTTTATGATAAAATTCATTAAAAAATACCTACTTATAGGTACTTGTTTTTTTGGTATGAAAAATTCCAGAAAAGGTGAATTCACAGGAAAAAAATACGTATTTAAATGATTTTCCTAAAAAAAAATTCGCACAAAATCGGAAAAAAAAATCACAAATTTTTTAATTTGTTAAAAAAAATTGTACGTATACTTACCTAGGTAAAAGTACATTTTTAGTCGAAAAATTCTGTTGGAAAGTCATTCCTAGAGGAAATTTCGCACCTTCATTTCTCAATAAAAAAATTCCCAGAATGAAAATATATTTTGAAAATTTTCGTTGAAAAAATATCAAAAACTCTGTGAAGAAAAATTTACAAAAAAAAATATACAAGTATAGGTATAAAAAATTCACTTGAAAAATAATTTTTAAGAAAAAATTTTAAAATATGTATTTTTAAAACGAAAAATTCTTTAAAAATTAAATTCGCAGAAATAAAATATTCAACCAAATAATTTAAATGAAAAAAATCAAAAACCTATCAAACAATTTTTAAAAATTCACAAATTGAAAAATTCATTTAAAAAAATTTATAATTTTTTTAAATTTCCTTTAAAAAATATCTGAAATTCTTGGAAAGTTTCTTGAAAAAAATTCAAAAAATTATCGAAAAATATTTTAAGGCAAAAAAATGTTCTAAGAGAGAAATTTGCAGGAAGAAAATATTTGAACAATTTTCCTGAAGAAAGTCAAATATCTTATCAAAAAGTTGTGAAGAGATACCTACTTTAAAAAGAAATAAAATGAATAACGAAAAATGCTCTCCAAAAAATAATAGGTACCTACTTGATCAAATTTTTAAAATTTTGTAAATTAATTTACGAAAAAATAATTTTTGAAAATCTAAAAAAATGATCAGTGCATTTTGAAAATGTGTTAGATAAGATTGACGAATGAGGCAAATTGAAAAAATTAGCAGTACAGAGAAAATTATCATAAATATTGTCAATTGAGAAAATAAACAAAAATATTCCTTAACCAGAGTACTTATACTATTTTTCTTGATCGCATGAAAAAATTTCAACTGAATATTTCTTAATTTTAAATCATCCTGAAAAAAAATTGACAATAGGCCTATAATTTTTAAATCACCCCTTTAGAAAATAAACGTGCAACCTGTAGAAGTGATGTGGATAAAGAGAATCCTCAGTCCCTTTCATACACAAACTTATCACACAACTGACTCTAGACCATAAATATAATTCTCGACAGTCTCGTGCATGCACTTTAATGGGTTAATTTTTACATACACAGACACACGCACATTAGGTTCGCGTAATCTTTTGAACGATGAGCATTCTAAAATGTTTAATCAATGCGGCTCCGTATATGTATATATTTATCACGTACCTATTACGATATAATGACTTCATTTTCCCCACAACCAGTTCAAATTGAATTCTCAATAAAATAATTGCATCGCGTTGCATCGCATTGGTATTTATCGGCGATTTTTTTTCCCTCCTAACCGAGTCTTTACTCTTTTATGTTAAATTAATACCATATTATTTAGTAAATTGAAAAGTTCAACTTGAACGCAATTTATTGCTAGGAACCGGTTAAGCGATGATGATTAATTTAAAAAATTCACGCCGATTGTAGGTATGGTAAGATCTTTCCATATAGAAGCAGATGCTAACATAAGCTTGTAGAATTTTTGTGGATTAACGTTTTCTTAGGCGAGATTAATACCTTCTTTTTTACTTTTATTTTTTCTCGACCGAATTAAAATGGGAAAAAAATCACAGACCGCAGACTCGTTAGATATCTTATAAATAGACGAAGGTTTTCATCCAGAGATGTAATCGCTCTAGGCTACCATCTGTGTCTGCTGAAGTCTTAAAAATGGTAAATTTCTCTCAATCCTGTGCGATTTCTTCAATAGCCTGAGAAATTTGCATTTAAAACGAAAGCCGATCGATTGCACAAGTAGGTTTTTGTAAAAAAAAAAAAATCATCCCGCTGTTCTATGCAATTTTGGTCCGTTTTGTCCCGATGCCTGCGTAACAAAGGATGTCGGTTTTTTTCTTCGAGTCTTCACGCTTCGCTCTTTGAAACGATTTTAAATAACTACCTATCGTTTTTTTTCCTCAGCATTTCTTTCTTTTTTTTTTTTTTTTTTGGTCTAACGTGTTGCAAAACACGACAAGAGTCTAATTGGTCAGTGACGAATGATACGTGTTGTTGGAAATATCGCGAACGCGAATGTTGTGCTCATTATCGAGTCTCCAGTCCGAGATTTTCAACCGAGCTAGAAGGTGTCATGTGTATCTGCATATCAAATGATTCTCCAAGTGAAGGTAATTCGTTAGGTGATTTTTTTTTTCAAGTGTTTTGTTGCCTGTTGTTGATGAGCTTCAGTTTCGATGATGGGTGTGAAAGAAAAATAAACGGAAATAAATACCTACGTATTCTCGCCTAATTCGGAGTTGAACTGTTGTGAATTCGAGTGCTAAGGTGAATGGAATTGTTTTAAAATATCAATAAAATCAGTAGGTTCTTATTTCATTAAAAAAAAAAAAAATTATTTTTGGATACTATAATATTACCTACATCTAAATGTTATTTCATAAGTTTTGGGATTATTTCGCTGATCTCAGAAAATTTTAAAATTATTTTTCATAAAAAAGATTTAAAATTTCCATTTTGAGTCAGGAAAAATATTCACGCTCAGAATAAGTATTCATTGGTTCTCCAAAAGAAAATCTATAGACGTATGGGGAAAATTCTTTGGATTTTATTCCCCTTCAATTTATCAAGTGTTGAGTGTACAAATTTTAAATTATCACGATTTTTGGTAACGACATATTTCGAAAATTTCATTTCAAATAAAAAAGGCTAAATTGCCAAATAAGTAAATATTTTTTCAAGGCTAGAATTCGGAATATTTTGCAAATAAGATTTTAGAAATCATTTGTAAAGACAAATTCTAGAAATATTTTAGAGTTTTTTTGAAGGGGAAGTTGCGAATATTTTGCAAAAATATTGTTTTTGATCTCTTTAAATTTTTTCAAAATTTTTTCCAAAACCTCATAATTTTGAATAATATTTTGCGAAAAAAAAATTCTGATTTTTTACAATTTTTTGCAAGGACAATTTCAAGAATTATGCTGTTTTACAAATTACAAAAAATTTATTAAAAAGCCAAATTGCAAATATTTTGTAAAACATCACATTTTTTAAAGTTTTTGAAAGTCTTTTGCAAGGGTTGTATACTTTAAAAAATCTATTTTAAATTCAAAATCAAAAGAATTTATTGCCATTTTTTGAACATCTAAATTCTTTTGCCATTTTTTCAACTTGAAAACAATCGAAATAATTTTTGAAATATTTCAAACAATTTTTACAATTTTTTAATACCTATAGGTACTTAATTGAAAAAAAAAAGTGAAATCATTTCTTTTAAAAAACCGAGCATCTCCAAAATATCCGGACTCTTTTTCTCCGTCGGCCTGAGTATTCGCGTATTTACCTATATCAAAACAAATTGTATATCAGTTTTGACTTTTTAAAATTACCTATCCATCACTTCTTTTGCTGGGAACTTTTTCTGCTCAAAAATTTTCAAAATGAATAAGGTGTTGAAAATTTTAATAGATACACTGAAAAAAAAAATGGATTGTAATGATTCTGGGCAAAACACAGTATTTTTAGGACACGTCGCCAATTTTGGAATCATTCCGGTGAAAAACAGAAAAGATTCAGTTCTATTCCAGAATGATTACGGAGTCTCCGTAATCATTCTGGAATAGAACTCCATCTTTTCTGTTTTTCACCGAAATGATTCTAAAACTGGCGACGTGTCCTAAAATTACTGTGTTTTACCCAGACTCATTACGGTTTTTGAAAATTCATTTTTTTCAGTGTAGGTATTAAACGCTTTTGTTCAATAAATGAAAATTTGAAAATTTTGCTTTTGAAAAAATTCGAAAAAATGTTTTTAAGCAAAGTTGAATAAAAAAAAATAAACAAAAAATCAAAACATAATTATTTGAAGATGAACCTAAAAACAAAAAAAATCTTTAAACGCCTTTTAATAAAATTTGAAAAAAAAATGAAATAAAATTCATCGAAACTTTTAAAATATATACACGTTGTAAGTATGTATTTTTTTCAAATCGTTCATAGATAAACAAAATCAAACTGCAAAATTTGCAATATTTCAAAAACCTTCATTTTTATATCAAATTTTTGAGGTAGGTATAGGTATTTGTCCGAAAATAATATTTTTCAATTTTATGCAAAATCGTTTCCGTATTGACCTAAAATAATTTTTTAAACTATTTTTTTTCCTTCATAATTTAACAAAAAAAAAAAAAAACAAGTTGAAAAAAAATGTTTAGGTATCTAGTAAAAGGAGTAGGTACCTACTTTTTTTTTTTTTTTTTCGCAAGTTCTGGGATATTTTCTGAACAGATACCTACCTATAACGATATGTTGGTATTTTTTTTAAATTTATGAGATTGCCTGTTTGTAATAAATAAGAAAAATTGGAACTCCATTATCATACCTACCTCAAATTTAAAAAAAAAAATAATCGAAATTGAAAAAATAAAAAAAAATAAAAAGCACAAAAGCTATACCTAGTAATTTTGAATTTAATACAAAAATATGACAATTTCTGTAGGAGGAGATTGTTGATTAATTTTTTTGAGGCTCTCGACATCTACACATACAAAAATTTCAAAATTGTATTTTTGAAGAATTGAAACAAATGAAAAAGGTTTCAGACAAAATTAAATAAAAGCGTTTTATTTGACTTTCAGATTCAATATCTAACTTGCGTTAAATTAAAAAAAAAATTTTAATCAAAATTTTTGATTGATTTTCTTATTTGATTTATTTTTTAATGTTTTATTTTTCAAAAATCGATGATTTTATTTAACTATACTTAAGTACGTAATTGAAAATAGCAGAGTGGTTAGTTATAAAAAAAAAAAAAAAAAAAATATATTCCTCAATTAAAAACTCAATTTCGATCGGTTTCCAAATTCAAAAATTTTTACAGGATTTTTCAAAACTTGATATTTGATCAAATTTTTGAAATTGATGATTTCATTTAATTTTCGAAATTGATAGTTTTTATTAATTTTTTGATTTACTGATCTTATATACTAAAATTTTTACAAGTCGATAGGTAGGTAGGTATACTTCCAATTGCCTTTTTCAGTAATTTTATTCAATTTTCAAAAATCGATAACTTCAACTAATTTTTGAAACAAAATATTCTATATTTTATTTCTCTTTCGATAATTTCGAAAACACCAAAAATATCTACCTACACATAATACTTATAGGTATGTAATTTAATCTGGTAAATTTTTGCCACATGATTTTTTTTTTAATTTTGCTTTATTTTCTCCTTTCTCATTTTCGATGGTTCTCTGTTTAAAATTTTTTTATGAAAAAGGCTCTACGGGTGCATTTGTGATGTCAGATGACCCTCAGTCGAACTTGAAATTTTTTTAATATGTGATTGTATGCTTTAAAATTTCATCTCTCCGAGTTTTCTATAAATTTTCACCAAACTTGATATGTAGATATAAACACTTATTGGAAATGTTGTGAAATTTTTTCAGATTTTTTTCAAACCCTAAATGTTATTGAAAATGGTTTTGAGCAATTCAAATCGCCTGCTCGAAAGGCACAGTTTTGCTGTAGGAGACATGACGAATTTCATTACCAAATTTTAAGATCATTATACACTTTTTAGAATTTTTTGAAGTGGTAAAACATCGTCATAAATAAGTAAAGTACATACGAAAATTACGAATTTTTCTTCTTGTTTTTTTTCCCACAAAAGTGGCCAATTTTAATTGAATTTTTTTTTCTTGCAATATATCACCAAAGACACGTAAGTACATCATCAACCTGAATTTGAACAAAATTCATTCACTTTTTCATTTTTTCTCAATTTTTTTTTTTTTTTTTTTTTTTTTTTTTTAATACCCTATTACTTAATTCTATTATAGGTCCTCACAGAAACTCCTCCTAGATAGTTTGAGGGTCTGAAATTCATATCTGGACATAATTTCAAGTTGATATTATAGTCATAAGTATAGTGCGATTTTAGGACAATCAAGAAATTTTACTTTTTTTTGACCCCTTTTGACGTATTGAGTAAGCATATTTTTGACCTAAAAAAATTGACCATAAAATAGGGGAGGAAAATTTAAAATTCTTAGTTTTGGCGAAAATACAATGTATGATAAATATCGAGTTGAAATACACCCAGGAATAAATTTTAGACCCTCCAGAACAACTGGGAGGAGGCTTTGAGTTTCCAAAATAGTGTCATTAGCGAAAAATCAACTTCAGCAGCTCGAAATCTGGTTCTGAGGTTTGGGTACCATGCTCTTTCAGTGAGCCACAGCTCAATAGAAGTTGGCAACCTAAAATTAAATTATTCAGGTTTTAGGAGAAGATATTTTTGAATTTTTGAAATTTTCATTTTTCAGAATCCTTTAAAAATAAGTTCAGATTCTAAAGCAGAATCGTCACTAGGTTTGGGTACCATGCTCTTTTCAGTGAGCCACAGCTCAATAGAAGTTGGCAACCTAAAATTAAATTATTCAGGTTTTAGGAGAAGATATTTTTGAATTTTTGAAATTTTCATTTTTCAGAATCCTTTAAAAATAAGTTCAGATTCTAAAGCAATATTAATCTTACTGAAAAAAACGAGATCTTTAAATTTACAAATCTCATTTGAATTTCCGCGGAATCTCGATCGCGTTGAAACGAACGCGGCACGCCGCAGAAGGCAAACAGCACATAAATGCAGGCATTCCACCATAGGATGGTACAATCTGTATATTACGCTTATTATCATAACAATAGCGGGCTAATTCATTTCATTAGTTCCACGCTGACGTAAACATTTAGGCGGAAATGCAAACAAGGAATATTTTAATTTAGCGTATTGATAATGAAGCGTGGAATTTGACAAGATACTGTATATATAAATCGACCTTGAATATATGGGTTAAAGCTTACCGTGCACACGCAGAAGCATCCGAACAAACGGACTCATTTAAGCTAAATCGTTCGCATCGTGCTTGTGCTTATGTAAATTTAGCTAGGTAACACTTCATGCAGCTTATGTTAGTTGAAGGTACATACCTACACAGTACACTTAGCTGTTTACTGCCTCAGCTACAATATAATCTGTTAATTATACGCGCCGCCACCTTCGCCACCTCTGCCCTTACACTTGACAATGAAACCTCGCACTCTAATGCGGGATTTGCCGCAGCCAATGTGCGATCAACAGCAGCACCTATATAAACGATTGATGCGTTGGTAAATACGCCGGAATTATGTCACGTATGATATAAATTTCTTCGAATCGCAGCTCTCGCAGGTACATACGTACACATCTAAGGTGGAACAAATCTAACAATAGTTTTTTTTATCCCTTGGATCGTGAACACAGATAGAGTAAAAGCCCGACCCCGGTGCCCGACTCCAGGCCCCGTGTACATGAGACCACCGTTGAATACAAATGATGCAGTCGATGAACATAAGACGAAGACGAAAAAAAGCATCCAACTATTTTTACCATTGTATTGTAAATTTTGTTTCGACAATACGCCGCGCCGCACTCGTATACGTTTTGATAGATTGATTAATCGATTTTTTTCTCTCTTCTCTCGTGTATACCTACCTAAGTCGGATATTCGATCAAATTCACTAATTCCCGATCAATTAGGAGTATATTTTGGTGCTGGGAAGTGGTAAAAAGATACATTAGGTTCGTCCTTTTTTATTACTCCGGGCGACGATCAAATATTATTGAGATTTTTATGAATTAATGGACACGAATTGGTGACTGAGGTATTTTAATGTTGATTTGGATTTAAAAAATTTCCAAAATTGAAATCAATTGAAAATCACAGAAAGTTGTAGTTGGATATTCTCCAATATACTTACTCCGAAATTAAAAAAAAAAAAAAAAAAAAAAAAAAAACAGGAAAAACAATTAAATATACTTTCTTTGAAATTTGGGGAAAAGCTGATGTCCAAGAATTGAAAAAAAAAATTGAAATGAGCTCCTACAAATTATAAAATAAAAATTTCCAAAACAACTTGAATAATTCAAAAATAACTATTAGATTCTAATCGAATCAGAAATTTTTTAAATCAGCCAAAATGTTCTGACAAGAGAACCTTCTTAACTAATTTACTCCCATTTAGTTAAAATTTGGTTCACTGAGAAAACATTTCATCCAGATCTCAGAACCAAATTTTTAGCTGCCAAAATTAATTTTTTGATTTTTGGCGAATTTTTGAAAATTGCAAAAAATAGCCCATTCATAGGTTTGAATTTTTTACAAAAATAGCAAATTTTGAGATAAAATTCTGATAGTTAATCGCTTCGAAAATGGTTGCAATCGAGTCGAGGAATTAACTTTAGTTTGATTTTCAGAATTTTATCTCAAAATTTACCATTTTTGTAAGAAATTCAAACCTATAATTATAGGTAAATGGGCTATTTTTTTCAATTTAAAAAAAAATCGCCAAAAATCGAAAAGTCAACTTTGGCAGCTAAAAATTAGGTTCTGAGATCTGGATGAAATGATTTTTCAGTGAACCTTTAATCTCAATGGGAGTAGACTGATTGGCTAGATTTCTTGGTGAACATTTTGGAAAAATCGTATAAAAAAAATCTGTACCAACGAGAGGACTTGTTTAACGTTTAGAAAACTTTCTGAGCAGTTTTATTTTCAAAGCAAAGATTGCCACAGCAGTCCCATCGAAAGACGAGTGAGTGGAAGGGGGTACGACTTCGGTTTCACCAGGCCTGTATTTTTTTTTTAATTGTCAGGTCTTGAAGAAATTAGGTTATTTCATAATTTTTCAAAAATTATTAAATAATATAAATTTAAATTTTAAAGCTGATAAAATGGAAACTTTTTTTTAAAATTGCAAAAAAGAAAAAATCTTAAACCTTTTGATAAATAGAATTTTATTAAACTATTCTCAAAATTGTTCTTAAGAAAAATTGAGGGAATTTGAATAAAAATGTTTTGAAGTTTCCAAAATTTTAGCCTTAGGCTTGATCAATTTTTTTTCAAGTTTTGGCCTTCCAAAAAAAACTTATTGAAGTAAATAAATCACGTTTTCAACAAAATTACTAAAAAAGTTGTTTTCAAACTTGAAGTTGTGTAATTCTGAAACAAACTTCGAAATTTGTATCAGTTTCGTAGATACTTTTTTTTTCTATTCTGAATTCCTGCAAGTTTTCAAGATATCTACATAGCTAGATAACTATTACTTAATTTTTCAAAAATATTAGAATGAATATTTGAAAATAAATAAATAATAGAAAAGTTTAATTTTTAAAAATATGATTAAAAGTTTTTTTGAATTGAAAAAAAGGTTGGGAAAATTCATTTTGAAATACCTATTCGAAAAAAAGTTTTGAGACAAAATGGAATTTTAAACAAAATTTACCGAGTTTTCGAAAAAAATTGTAAAATGATATCTTGAAAAACTTTTTTTGACCGTTCAAAAAAGGTATCTCATTATATTTATGGGGGCGAGAAAATGAGAATGGGCCAACCCTCACCGGGTCCGCATTTGGGGAGGACTAATTTAAGCAAACATTTATTTCGAATAAATAATTTCTAAGAAAATTTTAAGTAAAAATGTTTAATGTTTAAATTAAACTTTTTCAAAAATGATAGGTATGAAATACCTATACTTATAAATTTTCATATTTTCTTTTTTCAATTAAAATTTCTCAAAAATTCCAAGTAGAACTGTTTAAAAATTTCAGGCAAAAAGTTACAAGAAAAATTCGAAAAACAATTTGCATAAAAATTGGCTTGAAACTTTTCACAAAAATTTTTTAGGACAACCAAAAAATTAAAATAAAGAAAAAAGATTGAAAAGAACTTCAAGTTTATTTTTCAAAACAGTAAAAGTAAAATTAAAAAAAAAATCATTATCAATTTTGAAAAAAATGAAAATTTCTGAAAAAATGTCGATTGAAAGCATTGAGGAAAATCGTATGTAAGAATTTGTTGATAAAATGTTTATCAATTTTTTCAATTTTTTTTTTTTTTTTTTTTTGATTATTTTTTCAGAAAAAATAAGAAATAACTCCCTTCCCAAAAATGTAATTAAATTTGAAAAATTTTTCATAAATAAACAAATTTTTTGATAATTCAAAATGTTGAAAAAAAAATTATTTCTGAGCAAAAAAAATGATTTAAAAATTTAAGAGATTATGTGTAGAACATGAAAAAAATCATAGGTACACTGAAAAATTTTCAAAAACCGTAATGAGTCTGAGTAAAACACAGTAATTTTAGGACACGTCGCCAATTTTGGAGTCATTCTGGAATAGAACTGAATGATTACGGAGTCTCCGTAGTCATTCTGGAATAGAACTGAATCTTTTCTGTTTTTCACCGGAGTGATTTTGGAGTTGGCGACGTGTCCTAAAATTACTGTGTTTTGCCCAGAATCATTACAATCCATTTTTTTCAGTGTTAGTAAAACACTTACTCACATTCTCTAAAAAAATTATAGATTTAGAAAAAATATTAGTTGAACGTTTAAAAAATATACGTCTCAATATTCCATGAAAAAATCTGTTTTTGAACAAAAAATTTTTAATAAAAATTGTTTGTCTCATCTTTCAATTCTACGTAATCCAAAATTTAAACACATTTTCTAATGTTGTTGTTGTTTTTTATATCAATTCAATTTTTCAAGAGGATTTTTTTGAATTACAAAAAATCGTTTAAAACGATGTCTGAAATTTTTTTGGTGAAAGTGGAAAACCTCTGCAATTTCTCGTTTAAGATGGTAATTTAAAAAAAAAATGTTTCGGAAAGCTCCTCAGAAGAATTCACCCATAGATACACCCCGACGTAGGCAGATTCTACACCTCTCCACTTGTGCGAAATCATTTTTCCATTTTTCGAATAACAAAATACTGCGTATATTTTGGTGCGAGGCCAAATTCACAAAGCGTTTATCAATTTCAGCTTCGTCGAAACTCATAGAGCGTATAAAAGAAAATAATCCGCAGACGTCGTATATTTTATAAGATGCCAAAACAGAGCTCTCTTGTAAAGGGATGGAAAAGAGATGAGAAAAAAAATACGACAATTGAAAATCGTATCTATTCTGTATACTTATGGTACGTCTCATCACCAGTCCATACGATGGCAATGTGGATGTCGATATAGGATAAAGGACAAGTTGATTATTCGGTCTATATAGTTTACATAATCGGGATCACTTTATGGAGCTACACACGAGTCAAAGGCTCATTAACTACATCCGACTTGGAGGCCGAAAAAAAGCGCGCGGGCGCGTTTCGAATTTCATTTAATTTTTATAATTATACCATCGAATAAACGAAGCGTGAGTTTCCGTTTTCTATCCGGGCGGGCATTTTTTCCTCTCTTTACAGTACCGGCCATTCTTTTTAATTAAAGACTCCTTTCTATATTATCGTACTGTTAATATTTGTATATTATATGATAGAGATAGTCTATGCTTTGCTCATAATACTGGTAAAAAATAAAAATTTTCGAACGTAGCGAACTCTCGCGAGTCGCGACTTGGAAGCCAGGGCCAGGGGAAGAGAGCAGGTCGAAAAATAGCGTCTGATTAATGCAGCCGTCTAGATTCGGGGACACTACCGTCCTCATCGTTGGTTTTTCGTAGCGTAAGAAAAAGAAGAGAAAAAAACACAATTTAAAATCATTTTTTATGATAATGATTAATTACCAGATAAGAACGGCTTGAAGTTTGTACAACTTGTGGTTCGAACAAGTTGGTACTGTCAACTTGTTTAAGGCCCCCCACGTCTTGTAGCCTTGTACATCTCTGTAGCTCTGGGTATCGGGGCCTTCGGAGGGGGGGATCCCGATCCCAAACATACAAGACGATGAATACACCAACGAAATTATACGCAACATGACAGCTGGACTTGCATCTTTTTACGCAGTGGTAGTTAAAAAAGCTCGTTATTGAATTTCCACGTTCGAGTATTTTTCCCTGGTTCAATTTCGTTCATTTCGTTCGCACCGGAGAGTGCTCGCGGAGATGATTTAATTTATTCAAATTTTTCCTGTAGATTTTTTTACCTTAAAATTATTTTGGGTTTATTTAGGAAATTATTCTATATTACCTATATAGAGAGCGAATAAGGTGTTAGACCATGATCGAATGTTCATTCACGCCAGATGGTATGCCAAAGCGAAAAGAACCGCTGTGACGGTGGTGGAAGTGGATATTTTTATGGAGTGTTTGCTAGGCGAGCAAATTAATCAAATTGTGATCTCGTTCGCGCATCGTAAAACTGCTCTGGCTCTGCTAGATAACCGCCAACGTGGTTTTTTATACGTTAAAAGGTGTTTCGAATCGGGTCCGGTGCCAAGTGACCATTCTTGGGTATTTCTCATTTTGTAAACACGCCGCATCGAGACATGGTCGGAAGGTAGAGAAGAGGCTAGGACGTGTGCGCGAAGCTATACCGTGAAATAGTCATTTTTTTCATATGTTTGTACTCCAAAGTTGATGTTATCGATGTAAAGAGTTCCGTTTAACGTCTTTGGATCGTCTATTTTGCACAGTTCGATGAAGTGAGTTTTCGATTTATGGCTTTGGAACAAGAAATAAGAATAGTCTAAAATTGCATTTTATCTGATATGTGACCCGAAGAAAGTCACTTTTTCGATGAAAATAAGTCCACTTTTAGGAAATCGAATAATTTCAAGGAAAATTTATCAAACTGCAGAAAATCACAGTTCTTTGAAAAAAATAATTAGTTACCTAATTAAATCTCTCCTTTAAAAAAATGTCTTCAAGGAAAATAAGCTTCATCTCCCCCCTTTCCCCCAGAAAATCACATTTCTTCAAAGAAAATTCAAATCAAGAAAAATAGGTATAAGCTCCTTGCGGGAAACTGAGTTTCTTCAAGGAAAATTAATTGAATGCTTAAATTCAAAAAAATTGAATTTTTCAAAAAATCTTCCCTCAAGGAATTGAATTCCTTCAAGAAAAATGTTCTCTCTTCAAGAAATTCATCTTCAAGGAAAATCAACTCTCCTCAGGAAATTTAATTTCTTCAGGGAAAATTAAACAACATCACTAAATTAAAATTCTCAAAAAACATCATTTAAGAAATTCAATTCCTTCAAGACGAATATGCTTTTCTCAGGAAAATAAATTTCTTCAAGAAAAAATGCCTTCAAGAAATTAAATTACTTTGAGGAAAATGATGCTCCATTATTAATTTGAATTTCTTCAAGAAAGGTATGCTTCCTTCTGGAAATTGAATTTCTTTAAGAAAAATTAATTGGATAAAATTTAAAAATTTGAATTTTTCAAAAACCTTTGATCAAGAAATTGAAGTTCTCCAAGAAAAATATTCTCTCTTTGAAAAATCCATCTTCAAGGAAAATTAACTCCATTCAGGAAATTGAATTTCTTCAAGTAAAATTAATCAAACACCATCACTAAATTGAAATTCTTAAAAAACCTTTAAGAAATTTAATTCCTTCAAGATGAATATGCTCCACTCGGGAAAATAGATTTCTTCAAGATATTAAATTACTTTGAGGAAAATAATTCTCCTTTAACTAACTGAATTTCTTCAAGAAAAATATCTAAGCTTCCTTCAGGAAATTGAATTTCTTCAAGGAAACTTATTCAAATACTTAGGTAAGTACCTAAATTCGAAAAATTGAATTTCTTCAAGAAAAATATAATCTCTTTAAGAAATTCATTTTCAATTGCAAAATGGAATTTCTTCAAAAAAAAAAATTAATTAAACACCTTAAATAAATTAAAATTTTTGAAAAAAATATCCGTTAAGAAATTTAATTTGTTCGAGGTAAACAGTTATGCCCTTCTCAGGAAAATGAATTTCTTCAAGAAAAATTTCTTCAAGAAATTGAATTATTTTGAGGAAATTAATCCTCTTTTAATGAATTGAATTTCTGCAAGGAAAATAAGCTTGTCAGGAAACTGAATTTCTCCAAAATATCTTTCATCAAGAAATTACCTTTTTGCGAAGAAAATGAGTTTCCTTCAGTGAATTGAGCTAACTGTTTTCTTTGCTGAAAATGATCTTCTTTTAGGAATTATAATTTCTTCAAAAAAAAAAAAATCACACTTCACTTCAGCTTTTTTTTTTATCAAAACAGACTTTTAGCTTTTGGGAAATCAATCAAGGTGACACCTTTTGATAATTGGTTCTCTTCAAAAAAAATGAAATTCTTTGAGGAAAATGGATTCTTTTGAAGAAATTGACTTTTTTCAAAGAAAATAAATTAAAGTTACTTGTAGGTAAAATTGATTTTTTGGGAAGTAAACTTCTCTTGAATGTATTTGTACCTATTTAATTTCTTCAAAGAAAATAAGTCTTCAACACAAAATTGAAGCTGTCGAAACAAACTACATTTCTTTTCTAAAAAATGAATTTTTTTGGAGGAAAATTACTTTCCTTCAAAAAATTAGAAAATAGTTTCCTTTCAGAAAATTGGATTTCTATGTGAAAAATAAGTTGGTTACCTACCATTACAAAATTGAATTTACTTGGGAAAATTATTTACCTTCAGAAAACTGAATTTCTTCAAGAAAAATGATCTCACGTCAACAAAATTGAATTTCTTCAATGAAAATTAACTTTGTTCGACAAAATTGAATTTCTTCAACGAAAATGGCCTCCCTTCAAAAAATTAATTTCTTGAAGGAAAATGACCTCTGTTTAACAAAATTGAATTTCTTCAAGGAAAATGGCCTCCCTGCTTTAATAAATTGATTTTTTTATAACAATAAACCTTTCTCCTTTAGAAAAAAACTGATTTTTTTTTTCAAGAACAATTATCTCAGTTCAACAAAATTGAATTTATTCAAGGCAAATGGATCCTTTTTCAAAAAAAAAATGAATTTGTTAAAGGAAAATGGCCTCCTTTTGAAAAGTTGATTTTCTTCAAGAATAACGACATCGCTTCAAAAAATTATTTTTCTTCAAAGATGAAAGAATATGACCACCCTTCAAAAAATTGATTTTTCTCAAGGAAAATTATATTCCTTCAAAAAATTGGATTTTCTTACGAAAAATAAGTTAATGATAGTATCAAAAAATAACATATCTTTAAAAGAATAAGTTACCTTCAAAAAATTTAATTTTTTCATGGAAAATTACCAAGTCTGTACCTAGACCTACTTACCTACCCATAAAAAATTGAGTCTTCTAGGAAAAATTTTCATCCCAAAAATCTTCAAAAATCTCCTCCTATACAACTACCTAATCTCATACCGGTGCACTGGCAAGGCAACGGCATGAGATAATTAAAACACCAAGGCACGGGCAGATTTGTTGCTCGTTTAAAAAGTAATCACCATAGGCGGCTGTTTAAATCCTCGCCCATTAATCTGACGATGATTTCGCATATCTGTGCCGCGGCAATCGAGCAACACTGGCAATTTGCACTGGGTAAATTTTTTTTTTCATACGTTTGTACAACACATCCAATACCACGCTATAGGCTAGTCGTACAATTGGGCTATATAATACTCTAGTAATGGGACGCGGACATGTAAAATTAATAACAACCTCCGTTATCGGTTGATTAACATCTTTGGCTATTAAATGGTTTCAAAGAGTTGTTGGTAATAATGAGCGACGATACTTCACTCGGTGAACTTGTTGCAGTTTGCAATAAAATCGTGCCCGGTGCGATAAAAAATTGCCAACAAATTAACCGCGTAATTATCATCATCGTTTTTAATAAATTAAACGTGCGCGCGGGTTACATGCCAGCGCCCTCTCTTCGCTCCACTTCCGGCCACCGAACTTTACATTGTAATCCGAATGAACGATTTAAAATTCACGCTACGTAATTAGAATCCGCGCGGCAATTAGCGCAAAGACTACTGCTGCGAGGATGATCAGGATGAAATAATGTGATTCTTTCGGGTTTGGTAATCACTTAAACACGGCTGTACTGGTTCTCAATTCCAATGCTATGGCGGGTATATTCTATGAATTATTTATTGAATGTTAATGCGTAGTCATTAGAAACATATATTATGTATTAACGGTGGCCTCTTCGCCCCTCAGTAGATGAGATATGTATGTACCATTTGACAATATACTCGATTCGCTGGATGCTTATTTGAGACATGTGACACCTACGCAGTGTTGGGAATTTTTTTCCCTTCTGGCGATATGACTAATTATGAGGAAGATGTATAGTATATGAAAGACCTCGGATGAGCAGATGAAAGGGAAGGTGGGAAAAACACTGAATCCTACAAAATGAGGGTAGGTTAGGTCTATTATCTGCCACTGTGCCAATTTTGCTACCTCAAATACCTACTCTCTGAGTTGCATCTCCTCAAAAGCTCAATTTCCAAATTTTTGGGATATTCGGTAAAAATTGAGGGTGAATCGGCCTTTGGTTGGGATTCTGAAATCAGTTGGTAGAAATTGACCCTTTTAGTGTCTAAAAGTTGATAATAAATTTTTTGGCCCCCTTACCCCACTCCCACCCACTCTAGAGAGGCCAAATGCATTTTTAAAATTCTCAACCAAAAGTTTTCTAACTTGCAGGGATGATGATGAACCCTGAAAATTTTTACCCTCGTTTCATTTGGGGAGTAATCCACTTCTCAGTTTTTGTATAAATCCATTTTTTGTTCTTTGGATGAAAAATCATTCTTTTTTTTTTTTTTTTTTTTTGAATAGATTGATAATATTTAAATTTTTTTGAAGGGAAAATTTTTCAATGTTTGGGGACAAAAAAAAAGTTTGTAGGTATTTTTTTACAAAAAATAATTCTCAAAATTTATTTTTAAAATCTTTTTTTAGAAAGATGATTCAACTTTTTTTTTATTTTTCAGAAAAATATTACCTATTTTGATATTTTTTTTTAGTAAAAAAATCTTTCAATTTTCTGGATATTTTTTGAAATTTTTTGCAGGGTAGAATTTCTCATTTCTTAGAGTGAAGATATTTTTCATTGAAAAATAATCATTTTGGGGGCATCAGGAGTGATTTTTCAATATTTTTCTGGAGTGAACGAGGTAGGTATAATTATCGTGTATTGTACCTATTTTACATTTTTTTGAGAAAAAATTTTCTCGATTTTTTGGAATAAAACGATTCTTTATTTCCTTTATTTTTCTCTCTTTCTTTTGAACGAAAAAATTTCCTAATTTTTTTAATAAAAATGTCTTTCAATTAATGGAGAGATTTTTTTTGTTGAGAAAATGATTATTTACTTATCAATGTTTTGGGGAGTAATAAAATAACTACTTAACGACTAGAAATAGTACTTTTATTAATTTTTTTTTTTTTTTTTTTTTTTTGAAATTGAAATTGAAATTCTTTCAACTTTTTACATTGAAAGATAATTTTGATATTTTAGAATTTTTTTTCGAAAATTAAATTATTCTTTTCTGAAGTGTTCATACCTATTTCTCATTTTTTTTAGAAAAAAATTTCTTTAAATTTCTTTTTAAAATATTTTTTTAGAAAAATGTTTCAATTTTTTTTATTAAAAAATCCTAAAAATTTCCCAATTTTCTAGTTATTTTTTTCAAATTTTTTTAGGGTAGAATTGCTCATTTTTTGGGAGTGGAAATATTTTTCATTAAAAAAGAATCATTTTGGGGGGCAAGGGAGATTTATCAATTTTTCCGGAGTGAAATCTTTCAACTGTTGAAGAGAAAATGTTTATTTTTATTTTATTTTTTGAGAGTAAAAACTAGAAATAGTCCCAGTATTTTTAATTTGAGAAAATTTCTTTTTTTTTGAAATTAAAATTCTTTCAACTTTTTAAATTGAAGAATATTTTTGATTTTTTTGGAAAAAAAATTCTAAAATTCAATTCTTTTCTATCTGAGGTGAAATTAGGTAGATACATAGTTACATACCTATTTCTTATTTTGTTAGGAAAAAAAAATTTGCGATTTTTTTGGAATAGCAAATCTTTCGATGTACCTACGCACTTCATTTTTTTTTTTAGAATACTGTGGTCAGAGTGGTCACTAAAAAAATGCAAAACCCCGATTTTTTTACTATTGTTTGCCTTCAGAACTTTCATTTTTGACCAATTTTTGTTTCTTGCAATGTATCATCAAATACTTACACCCAACACACTATTGACTTCAATTTGAACCAAATTTGTTCATTTTTGAAAATTGTTAAAAAATTAAATTTTTTAATACTTATCCGAATGACGCCATTTTGGGAACCTAAGACCTCCTCCCGGATGGCCTGCGGCTAAAATTCATGTTTGGATGTACCACAAGTCGATATGTGTCATTTATTGTGATTTCAAGAAAATTGATAGATTTACATTTTTTTCCCAATTTATCTTGTATATGACAAAAAAATTAAAGTTCATCGATTTTGCTGAAATTTTGAAACGTACCTAACGTAATTACCTAGGTATATACCTAGAGCTAAAGCACGTACATGAAAATGAATTGTATACCCCTAGATCATCTGCATATATTGTGAGAGGAGGTTGTTGGTTCCTAAAATGGCATCGTTCGAATATTTTTAAAAGAAAATCAGAAAAATGAACGAATCTGATCCAAATTCAATTTCATGGTGTTTTCATGATTTGATTGTAGGTATATTACAAGGAAAAATGTATTTCGATTTTTAAAAAATGACTGTTATAAAAGTGAAAAATAGTGGAGGAAATGCCCATTTAACCTCAAAATTTTATTCAAAAAATTTCACGAATTACTCTTACCACTGTCTACTATCTCTGCAAGTTAAAAAAAATTCGGGTAAAAAGTACCAAAAATAGATATTTTCAACAAAAATCTACATTTAGATAACCCCCCCCCCCTCCTCCGAGAAGGGCTCCAGAGTGAGATATTGAGCAAAAAAATGTTGTTACGGAGGTTTTAGACCATAAGGACTAATTTTCACTGGATAATGAAAAATTTGGTGCTCAGAGCGAAATCTCCCCTTAATAAACTCACCTACCCCTTCTTTCTTTTTTTTTTTCTTCAAAAAAATTGATCATGAGTACACTGAAAGAAATTTTTTTTTTTATTGTAGGATCATTACTCTATGTAGCAGTAAAATTTATTTTTACCCAATCTAGAGTAATGATTTATAAAAATTGAATATTAATTCATCAAGTTTTGAGCAATAATTACACAACGCTTGGTTTTAGTTAAGAGTCAATAACCAATATACAAAAATTTACAATACGTTGTGGAATCATTCCTCACCCCTTAAATGAATTATTATTAAACTTTGAAATGGAATCATTATAACACGCTGTTTGGTAATCATTCCTAAACCTTTATGTAAACGTTATCAATGTTCACACAAAACAATGATTTTTCCATAATTTTCTTTCTTCAGTAAATATGAAAAAATTTAATTCCTTTTACAAATGTTTCAAAAATTTGATTCAAATTTGAAAGTAAAATTCATATTTGAAATATCAAAACAGATTCTTTTAAATTTTAGTGAAAAAAAAATGTTTTTATTAGTAATTTGCATTTAAAAAAATTGAATTTGAATCATAATTATGTTGAAAAAAATTTTCTGTGGGAATGGGAGATACATATTATTACAAAAAGAAAATTTTCAATCTATTGAAGAAAAAAATTTTTGGGAAGAAATGAGAAGTAATTGATTTTTTTTTCATGCTTTTTTTTTTGACATACGTATAATTAACGTTTAAACTGAGTATTTTAATAAAAATGCATTCATTTCACAACCTTATATTATTTTAAACATGCTAAATATGGTAGAGCCCCGGTGGTCTAGTGGTTAAGTTAGGGTAGTTAGGGTAGTTAGGAACGTAGGGTCATAGGTTCGAATCCCAGTTAGGTATAGGAATTTTCGTAGGTCAATTTGAAAAAGAGTCATATAATCAAATTCCTCATGAAAATGCGAGGCCAGTGATGGTAGAATATCAAAAGTCACCCAGTTTCTCAATTTTTAAAAAATATTTTTAAAAATTCTGTTTTGCATGTCACTGAAAGAAAAAATGCAGTAACTGTTCTATTATACAATTTAGCAGGAATCGTTCCTCAATATATTGAGTAACGTCGGGATATTGGGAAAATTGAGGAACGACTTCTAAAAAAAATGGAATTATTCCATACGTTGAGTAATTAATACCCCTAAATTTTTGTAATCGTTCTTCAAATATTTAGGAGTGATTTCTCAACGTTAGTGAACTGTTCTAAAATGTTGTATATTCATTACACAACTTGAAAGTGGAACAATTGAATTTTTTTGAGAAGCCATTACTCAAGTCCCCCAATGTCTTCACGTCACTCAACATTGAGGAATGATTCCTACTAAATTTTAAAACAGTTACTGCATTTTTTCTTTCAGTGTAGATGGAACTAAAAAATATTTCGACCTCTCGAGAATCATCTTTAGACTGTTTACTTCAATCCTAGCCAATAAAATGGCGCAAGCCTCACCGCCTCACCCACGAGTGGAGTAAAGCTCAATATTAGATCTGATTTTGCGAATTTCCAAAATAGTCTTTCACAGTAGTAGGTTTTTACGCAGTAACAAAAATCGAGCTCCGGTATCGTTAATTTCGTAAAATCGAAACTAAGTATATATATATATGAAGTTGGAAATATTGGAAGAGGCGCCAACAGGAAACGAGTGAAAATAAGCCGGAGCGAGAAAAGGAATCTAGATGAAGCGAGCAGTACCACACGGAGCTAGAGCCATAGCGTATATAGGCCTCCCTTTGGGGCTCGCTGACGTATGATGAATTGTGCCAGCCAAACGTCACCAAATGGAAGTACACGATACGAATAAGGATGGTGGATTTGTTACAAGGCCGAGAGCTGCGGCGGAGGGAGGCTGGCAAAGACAAATAAGGAGGTACGCGGCACCGGCGTATCGCAAGGCGCGGGCGGGGTACGCCGGGATACACCGAGAGACTACAGAGAAGAGGTTTTTCGGAGAGCGAGAACGAGAGCTGGCTAAAAGGGAACACCGAACAGAACAGCGAACGTATAGCAGCGTACAACTGTACAAGAGGGTTGTTTTCTCCAACACGACAGAATTTCAGACATTGATAAATTCCTCAGTTGGGACGAAGCGTCGCATCGCCTTTCCACCTCTGCCGCAGTCTACGCTGCGTACTGTTGTTTGGAATTTGATGCTGAAATGACAAAATCAACCCTTATATTATTTATCAAAACTGCCGTACGATTGTTTCTTTTCATAAGCTTATATATTGTGATTTGTATTCGGTAGCATGAGAACGAAAGGGAATTTGCGGAATGCGTTTCGTTATAGAAATTAACATAAGATGAAGTATTTGCGGCCATTTATCATATACACCGAGCTCCCGTATATTTCTCCTATATATATATACACCAGACTGTACTCGCTGCATGGTTGTGTAAGTACGTGTAAACTCGCGCCAGCGCGCGAGCTCATCGCATCCTCATCGTCATCACTCTCTCTCACTCTCGCACACTCGATCTGGCTGCTTGTGCTTTTATTTCTCACCGCGAATATACTCTCGTTAATCGCCCATAAACGAGTACAATTTAATCTTCACGCTTATTTTTCCAAGTGTTGGCGAAATTTTTCACCTAAATGGCGCCCTATACGATTCGCCGCGTCCAGAGTAATCGTACCTACTCCCAAACATTCCATCCCGCCGCTTCAGGCTGCCTCACCTATGCGTGAGAATTTTTCGACTCTGGTACGTATGGATAATCTCTTCCCTGCCCGGGGACCTACCGTACCCACGAGCAACGAAAATAAGCGTAGATCCTTTTTGGGGGGAAAATGAGACCTTTGTTGTTTCAGTTGAAAAACCTCGTTTTGTTTTATATATTATACCTAAGTACGATATGTGTGTACTTGAATGAATGAAATTTTGTCGAGGGAAATTACCTATGTGTGGAAACTGAGTCTTATTTGGGGAATTTTTTTGCCGGGCATTGAACTGAAATTGAAGGGTAAAAATTTGAAAGAAATTGGATTCACAAAAAAATCTAATAAATAACCAACCGAGATTTTTGGAACACCTGGAAAATAATTCTGTTTGAAACTTTTTTCATTTTTATTTAAATTTTGTTCAAAAAGAATTTCTACTTTTTTTTTTTAATTTTGTGAAAAGCAATTTTTTAAATTTACTTAGGAACAAATAATATTTTTACCCTTTAAATTCAGTTCAAGGCAAACCTTTTGAAATTGGCCTCAAAAACAATATTTTTTTCAATTTTGTAACACTGAAATAAAATCAAGTTATTTGAGCTTTTGTGTAATTTGTTTTTAAAAAATTTTCAATGAGTTTTGTAAACGTTGAAAGAGATACCCTACATTTTGGAAATTTCTTTTATTTTCAAGTTTTTCAGCGTTGTCCAACATCACTTCATTTTTTTTTTTAAATGTTTGAAAAAAAATATTTTGAATACCTATAGTTACCCAAGCAGCACACTCGATCGATAATATCGGAAGATGTAACGTATCGATAAAAAAACGTTTGAAAATCTATAGATGTTCTCACGATATTATAAAGATTTATCGGTACAACTTCATAGGCAAAAAATCTAAAAACTATCGAATTCGATATTATTAAGATTTTATGACGATATTCGTCAACGATACTATCGACAAAGAATATTAAATTTATCGATTCCGATTTTCCACCCATTTTGTGCAGATATTTGAAACTACATTATCGACAAAGAATATTAAATTTATCGAATTCGATTTTTTAACGATTTTGTAAAGATATTTAAAACTACATTATCGACAGATTATATGAAATTTCTCGACTTCGATATTTTACCGATTTTTTGACGACATTTGAAACTATATTATCGACAGATTATATTAAATTTATCGAATCCGATTTTTTACCGATTTTGTAAAGATATTTGAAACTATATTATCGACACATAAGGAATTTCTCGAATTCGATTTTCTAACGATTGCGTGAAGATATTTGAAATTATATTATCGACACGTAATATGAAATTTCTCGATTTCGATTTTTTAACGATTTTGTAACGATATTTGAAACTATATTATCGACAAATAATCTGAAATTTCTCGAATTCGATTTTTCAACGATTTTATGACGATATTTGAAACTACATTATCGACAAATAATCTGAAATTTGTCGAACGATTTTTCAACGATTTTGTGACGATATTTGAAATTATTTCCAAATTGGTGAAAATTTTTCTAAGTCCAACACGTCTGGAAGTACTAAACTGCCTATTATAAGCGTTTTATTGCTAATTCCTCAACGATAAGGTATGACATAGTGGTTAAGGAAGAGGATTACCATGCAGGAGGTAGATGGTTCAAGCCCCACGGGTGGCAGATTTTTTATATTTTTTTTTTTGACTTTTTCTGAAATGATCCTCTTACTGTAACATGAATAATGTGTTTAGGCATAGTTTAATGTATTAATTATGCTAATTAATGATTTTTAATTATAGAAAAAAGCTAGTAAAAGACGAAAAATCGGAATAAAAAAAAATCGATAAAAAATCGACAGAATATCGAATTCGATAGTGTCGCAAAAGTTCCGCCTAAATCGTGAAATTATCTTTCGACATTATAGATATATTATCGATAAAATATCTTACTATAATCTCGAAATTTTTGCTAACTATTATTCGTCGATAATCTATCTATATATCGAAAGATAATTTCACGATTTATGCGGAACTAACGCGACACTTTATCGAATTCGATATTCTGTCGATTTTTTATTTCGATAATTTGTCGATTGTGCTGCTCGGGTAATGGGAAAAAAATTTCAAATTTTGTAACAACATTTTTTTTAGATTTTTTTTTTTTTATTTTGACATAAACAATTTTTTAAAACATAAAACGAGACAAATTTTGCAAAAATTTATGTATTTAAAAAGAATTTCTAAAATTTTTTAAAAATTTTGTGGTGAGCAATTTTTAATATTTAATTAGGAGCAAATAATATTTTTTCCACTTTAAATCAAGTTCACGACAAAGGTAATTTTTTTGAAATGCTACTTAGAAGAAATTTTCATTTTTTTCAACTAACAAAATTTTGTTAAAAAGAATTTTTAGTGGGAAAATTTCCAAAACTTCATTGGAAAAGCAATTTAAAAAATTTTCCAGTACAAATTATTTGAAATTTGATTCAAAATCCAATTTTTTGAAAATTTATTTTTCATGAAATACCTATATGCGAGTGCATACTTTTTAGAACTTTTTAGAAACTTGATCTCAAGCAATTTTTTAAAATTAATTTTGTGAGGAAAATTTTTTCAAAATTTTGCTCAAACTGCTTGAAAATTTTTCAAAACCGAAAATTTAACGAATTTTGTGATGTTTTGTTGAAAACAATTTTTCAAATTTCATTCTGAACAAATTAGGTTATAAGGTACCTATCAATTTTTAATATTTTCCAAACATTATTTTTTTTTAATTTAAGAAAATCCTGTCAAAAACTTTTTTTTTTTAATTTATCCTTGGAAACTTGCATTTTTGAGAAAAATTTTTCAATTATTTTTTACGATTTGGAAATTTGGCCCAAAATGACTTTTTTAGAATTTGTGAAATTTTTGTCAAAAATTCTTTTCTTAAAAATTATTCTTCTTCAATAAATTTTCAAAATTTTACTCAGAATAACTTGAATTTTGAGCAAACTTTAAAATTTCGCTAATGCTTAATTTCAGCATAGGTATTTTTTATATTTTTTTGAAAAAAAAAAATCTTAGATAATGCAAGATTTTGTCAAGTCTTTTCATTTCATTTTGAAAAATTTAGTTTTGAGTACTTTTTTCAGGATGAGTTTCATTTGACTCAAAACTTTTCAATTTTTTGTTTAATAACTATTTAAAATTTGCAATTTTTTAAAATTTCGTATCAACAGGATAATTTTTAACTTTTTACTGACAAAAAATATTTTTGAACAAATTTTATAAAAATTATGAGTTTTTAATATTTTGCAAAATAGCGTCTTCAGAAAAAATTTTCAGAATTTTATTTTGAGCAAATTTTTCAAAAACAGTTGCTGATGGGCCAAATTTTTAAAATTTAGCTCGCAAACATTTTCAATAGTTTTTTGTCTAAAACCCACTTTCAAGTGCAATTTTCATAATTTTTTTCAAAGAAAAATTTATTAGGTCTATAAGAACAAATTGTTGTTTTTTTCAAATCAAAGTAGATAGGGTAGATGCGCCGTTTGTGGCCACCTTAAGCCAATTTCAAACTTTGAAAAATTACTGTTATCTAAATTAATGACTGATCGAAGTTGACTTTTTTTTTTTGGTAGTTTATGGTTCAATAAATTTGGTAAAGTACCATATCACCTTCAAAAATCATTTTGTATTACTTTTAAAATTATTTATAGTGAAAATGAGAAAAATTGTCATCTTTGGCCACTTTATCTTACCATTTCTGGCCACATAATTTATATGTACAAAATAACAAGAGAAAGATTCAAAAATTTTATTCAAGGTTAACATTTACTACAAACGAAGTCACTGACATCCTTGGGTGTTAGTCCTATAGGCAATCTTCATGTAATACCTTTACTCCAATTTTTATGTCATTAATAGACTTCTTAATTTTTGATGGGCTGTACTGGAACAATTTCTTCTTGCTTTTAACTATTAATGATCTCGAAGAACGCGTTTTTTTTTGTTTTTTTTTTCTTACGCGACGTCGACGGAGTCATTATTCTGCAATAAAAACCACCGGAAAATGTTGAAATGTGATAAATATTAGAATGGCCACAAATGGAAAATCGAATTTCTCTTCACTTCCTATTGTGGCCACTCACTAAATAAGTTATATTTTAATGAAACGTGAACAATTTTGGTATTATTATGCCAAACACGCATCTTCGATGTTTAATTAATGAAATAAAACACTTACTTTCATAAAAAATCTTCAAATTAATAAATGAGAGCTTAAATTGAAAACGTCAAAAAATCACCATTGCTAATAAGAAATGATAAAAATCACGAAAATTTGACTCTCGTGATTTGTTAATGCCTCGTGTGTAAATATCGATGATCACAGATACAAACGGATTAGAACTAATGAATCAGTTCGAGTGCCAGAACATTTAAAAAAAAAAAAAATTGAAAACAAGCGATATTTTTTTTAAATAATAAGATAACACTGAAAAAGTGGCCAAAGATGGTCGAGTGGCCACAAACGGCGCATCTACCCTACATTAATTTTTTAATGATGAATATTTTATGGATCGAATTTCATTGAAAGCCAATTTTTCAAAATTTGTATCGAAATTTATTTATCAAAAATCATTTTAGTTTAAGTTTGGTTTTAAAAAATTTCCAACTTTTTTTTCTGATAAAATTTATTTTGAATCATTTCTGGAAAAAAATTATGTAACTATTGAGAAAAAATTTCATTTGGAGCGATTTTTCAAAAAAAAATTCAAGGTCAATTTTTAAAAAATCCAATTGAAAACCAACTTGGAAAAAGTTTTTAAAAAGTATAATTTTTTACAAATTTTCTCAAAACTTATTTTTTTTAAAATTTTGACTAGAGTTTCTTCAAAATCCATCATTTTAAAATATTATTTTCAAATTAACTTGAATTTTTCTCAAAACTGCATAAAATTTTGTTAAAAATATTTTAAAATTTGGTTAAAATGTTGTACCATAAGTACTGTGGTTTTTTAGGCTGGATTTGAGAAGTTATGCTGCACCAAAAAATCTTTATTGTCGGATCTTCCATAGTTGAAAAGATATATCCTTCAATTCAATTTTTCAAACTTATCCAAATAATTGGTAAAAATTCTCCAAAAATAAAACCATAAATCAACGTACATTTTCTCTGGTAATTTGGACTCGTTCTATCCACTTTTCTGATATAAGGCTTAAAAATACCTAACACGATAAAATGACACTCACACCTAATGCTTAAATATCACGAAGATTTAATCGAATGAAAAAATGACTAAAATCCGAACCACATAGAGCAACAGGAGGAGATTATTGCATTCAATCGAGCATAAAACTTCTATACACCAAAAGCGAAGAATTCTTCACCGAAAACTCGAATCGATAAAATCAATTCGGCTTACAAATACGAGTCACGTTTGTTTTTCAACATCAGACGCGGTTTCTTTCGATTTTTAAATTTTAATTTTTTTTCAACGTTTTCGAACCAGATGGAAGACTGGTTTGGAAAAACGAAGATGTAGGTATGTGTATAAGTATAGAAAGCAAGTTGGAAAAAAAAAAATAATTTCGGGTACTTTTACTGTCTTTAAACGGATACGAAGGAAGCTGTGAAACGAAACAATTAGATGAGACTTTTAGCCATATTACGTCGTATAAAGAAACCGAAGGCGAAGACTGAAAACAAAAACGCGGTCGGATTTAACGCACCCCCGCAGGCATGCAAATTAGAAATGGTATTTTTGATGCAATCTTTAAAAGGCATATTGTTTAGAAAAGAAGCTATATTGTATTTGAATCCAGTTAGAAGCAATTCACCGCTCACTTTATTCAGATCGGGGTAGGTATCGTTCACTGCACGACACACGAAAGAAAGCGTCAGAGGACTTTCCAAGTCGAGAGAAAAAGAGAAAAAAATTGAATGAAAAAAAAAAGAAGCACACCGGAGAGAGTCCCAACAGTTACCCTATGTATTTTAAAACGTGTACACGGCGACGGCTTTTTAATAAGAAAAAGCTATCCGGAGTTCGCGTCGCGTGTCTTTTTTTGGTCGGATTTTCAAATCGCAGTAGGTGTTGGCGACAAAAATAAGGGTGGTTCGGTGTAGTGGTTTGTTTTGTTTCCGTTTTTCCAGAGAATAGGACCACAGAAAACGTCTTGGCTTGTTTTGGAATGATATTACATACACTGCTATGAAAGCATTATATTTGCCGGCGACGCGCGCCGTAGAAAACGTAAAACTGTAAATCATCGCGGCAAACGTCGAGAATTCATAATAGAAAAGCAGAAGTAATTTATCAACGTAAACAAAGGCTCTTTCTTTGCCAGAAACCAACTGATCACCGCAAATTTAATTACGAAGTTCCAAAAGCTTCTCACGAAAAACCTTGCGAGCTTTTATGAAATGAATTTTTTTCAGCCTTTTTTCCATGATCCTCCTCGTCTTTGATGTTTTTTTTTTGTTTCGGTGGCGAGGCCTTTGTTGAGTGAAAATTGACCTTTTTCGGTTGATTTTGTGGTTTGGAAGAATTGCATATTAAGGTTGGCCCGATAGTGGAAGTTGAAGATAGAAGTTACTATTTTTTGACGTTTTGTATATAAAAATGAGATTTTAAAACCCTGATGTATAAAATCTTTTTTTATACAGGGTGTCCGGTGAGTGGTTTGCCAAACTTGAAATTTGGATAAAACCGAGTACAAATAACAAAAAAGTTTATGTACACGTATTGCCCAAGTTTGAAAATGAAGGAGTTACAAAGGTTTGAAAATCGGTATTTTACCTATGGCAAAATCGATAGGCAACACTGCGTCAAAAGAAATTTCGACACCGGCAGTGGATCGATCTTCGACAAATCAATAAAAATTGTAATCATATTGGATTGCCTATCTTTGAAATTGAAGAAGTTACAGCAACGCAAAATCCCCGTCAAAAATATTGCCTACTTCAATTTATTACGGGGCAGAGGTGATATACGAAAATTGCGAAATTCGGTCAAAAAATACAAGAAACAGGTGTAACTTTTTGAGAGGAACAAAAAACTACATTTTTGAAAATTTTGCCTATGAAAATTAAGGCGCTACATAGCCTTGAATTTCGAAAATACCCATTTTCAAATCTTTGTAGCGCCTTAATTTTCAAAGATAGGCAAATTTTTGACATAACTATTTCTGTTCCTTTTAAAAAGTTACATCTGGTTCGTGCATTGTTTTCACAAAATTTTGAAATTTTGGTGCACCACTGCCCCTGCAAAATCGAGATAGGCACCATGTGTACATGAAGATTTCAGTTAGTTGTCCTCGGTTATATCTACATAAATTTCAAAATTGGCAGACCACTTGCCGGACACCCTGTAGCACTTGAAAATATCTACGAGAAAAGTTATGTGCTAATTCCATCTTAACGTATCGGTTTTCCAAATAAGTAAGTATCTGCAAAAGAAAATTTTATATAGACCTAGGCACTGAACTTCAAGATTTCAAATATAGAAGATATCATACTTATTCAAAGTTTGTGCATAAGTTTTTTTATAGCACAGAGCACAGAAAACGACTTAACTACAAGAAAAGTTATGTGCTGATTTCATTTTGACAAACTGGTTCTCAAGATATCAGCAATGAAAATATTGTTTACATTACATTAGCACTTAAAATACAGAAAATACAAAAAATTTGTGTAGATATCACATTTTTTTATAATAGCACTTGAAACAACCTACAAGTGAAGTGATTTGCAAATCTTGTTTTCACAAACCAGTTTTCAAGATATTTGTGACTAAAATCAAATACCTAACTGTTTTATTGCACTAGATGTATTGAATAGAGCAGATACTCGTAGGTACACTTGTAATCAACTTTTTTCATAGCATTTGAAAAGACTTAGGTATATAAGAAAAGTTCATGTGATTTCATCTCAATGAACCAGTATTTGAATAGATTGACAAAAAAAGTTATTTGTGCTAATTTCATCTCGATAAACTGTTATAGAAGATATCTGCAATTTAAATCCTCAGAGCTACATATTCAACATAGATGTTGAGTACAGAAGATTATGTAAAATTTGTGCATAACTCTTTTTTTATTGCACTTGAAAATTCTTACGAGGGAAGTTATTTACCAATGTCATCTTTACGAAACAGTTCTTGGGATATCTGCAATAGAAATCTTTATTACACTTCCAACACTTTAAATTCAGCTGCGATATGAATGAACCAGTTCCCAAGAAATCTACAAATGAAACGAACCATCTAACACACTTCACACCTTAGAGGTATAAATTACTTGTTTGAACTTCAAAACATCTATGGGAGAAGTTATTCGACATTTTCATCTCAGTAAATTGGTTCACAAGATATCTGTGATTGAAATCCTCAAAGATATCAAACATAACAGATATGTTAAGTTTGTGCATAACTTTTTTATATCACTTGAAAAGATCTACAAGAAAAATATTTGTTAACTTAACCTCGACAAAATACTTCTCAAGATATCTGCAATAGAAATCATCACAACCCTTCAACACTTCAAATACAGTTCCTTTATACAGGGTGTACCGGATTGAAGGTAAAGCCTTTAAACCAGTAACTATGCAACTCATGTTCAGTCGATGTAGGTATATTTGCATAACCTCCGGACTGCAGGGGCTGAGTTATGCTCATCGAAATTTTTTTTTTTTCGTTTTGGCAGGATGTTTTTAACCTTGCGCTTCTCGAAAACTATAATAGTTAGAAAGTTGTACTTTGCGGCATCGGATGGCAAATTTTGTCTAGAATTCTTTCACGAGGCTAGTAATTTTTGTAAGTGGACAAGGAAGTCTATACCGAGCAAAATATTCGAAAAAACATGCATAAAAAGTGGCAATTTTTCTCATTCCCATATCACATAGAAAGACCAATAAAAAAATTAAGTGCTGATTTCATTTTGCCTAACGAATCATCAAGATATTTGCACTTGAATTTTTCAGAACAATTTAACCAATCAAATACAGCAGATATTCAAGATGTGTACATAACCTTTTTTATTGCACTTGAAAAAATCTACAAGAAAGGTTATTAGCCAATTTCACCTCAGTAAATTAGTTCTTAAGATATCCGAGGGTTTTTAGGAAAATCCAATTTTTCACTGCAATACCGAGATATAATTATTTCCAAAAATCAGAGAGTTCATAAGAAAAACTGGCCAACCAAAGGTTTGGCTGGAGGTTTTTCTTTTCTTTTTTTTTTCTTCTTTTTTTGCAATGCAGATAAACCAGGAATTTTGCAAGTTCAACTTTCGCTTTTAAATTCAACTTTATGGTTCAATTCACGAATGTTTTTTTAATTGCGTAATTTTGCAACGTTCATTTCACGCTTATTAAACTGCTACGTTGGTTTTGTTAGTCTTCTCTCCTTCTCCGCGGGCAGCCCTTGCCAATGAAACCGTAACACCATCGCATCGGTCGTTTGCGTATAAAACCATAAGATTGGGAAGAGGAGTCAGGAGGTATTTCGAGTAAAAATGAACTGTTTTTCTTTAGCCGCTCTATCTTGTTGCCGAACATTAACAAATTTAGACGTTGAGTCATTAGAAAGCGGAATTTTTTTTTGCTTTTTCCTTAATTTCGCGCGTTTAAGTAATTAAAAAAGAGAAAAAAAGAATCTGCGAAGAAGGCAGCGCACGAGGCGAAGTCGAAGGCGAAGGAGGGCAAAAAAAAGAAAGGAAAATCCATCTAATATTGCAGTAACTTTTCTTTGGTAAATTACAAGGCGAGGCAGCAGCCGAAAAACGAAAACTTTTGTTTTTCGCATTAGTGGAAGACTACACTAGGTTGGAGTAAGATGGAGAGAAGGAAAAAAAGGTCCGGGGGTGGGAAAATTGCGCTCGGTTCAGGGGGCATGTTCGTTTCGGTAACGGTGGATGGCGGCGCCGGGAGGTGTAGCGGAATAGATTGATTGCCAGAGCTCTTGATTGAGGAACGCATTAACTTCTGCTCCCTCAACACTGGCAAGTTTTTCTTTGTGCCGTTTCCTTTTTAACATTTACTCCTGGTTTTCTAGTTGTTCGGCTAGAAACCATCTATCATCTGGAAAACAAACAACATTTCGTTTTCCTTTCTGCCCCTCTTTAATCATTATGATAGTTCACCCCTTTTACAAACCATTATCAACGTTTTAACCATTATCTTCGCTTGTAAACAGCGTTACTTAAAACAATAACAACCGAGTAAGGAAAATTTTCCAACAGATCCCCCCCACCTCCGGTGTCTTTAATCAAATTACCAATTCGCCAGTCGACGATTTACCCCTCGGTCCCCCTGGGCCCCCTTGTACCCGTGTTTCATATAAAACTCTCGGTTGACATCGCGACGCGATACTCTGATTTCATCTCCACCTCTTTGCACAGCTCGCAGCGCGAATCGTAGCGCCGAGTTTTTGATGAATCGCGTTTTTCCCTAATTATTTTCTTTTATTAAGTTTTAATTTCTAGTTGCAACGGTTGCGAGCGCAGCGCAAAGGGCGCCAGGGGTAGCCGCCGACGAGTATACAAACGACGAGCTTAATTAGTTTAGTTTTATATCGCGATTAGAGTTGAAATTGAAATATCCGTTCTAGTTTTAAATTAATAGTTTTCGGATTTTCGTCGAGCCAGGCTTCAGCTGAAGCTTTTCTCACATCGTGTTGCGCTTTTAGAGCAAAATATACTTATATACTCGGAGAAGATTTCCAAATTGTACGACACCACGTTTTAGTTAAAATTCGCTTCGGTATTCGTTATATGGATTTTGTTTTTAAAAGCGTTTCGGTTTAGTTTTATAAACGATAAAATAAGACGTGATGCAGTTCCCTCCTCTTAATTCCTATATAAGATTTGGGCGAGCTCTCCATTATTTGGTCTGGTATAGTCGAATTTGAGAGAGAAATTTTTAATTTATGAATTTTCCTCAACTTTTCGTCGCCTCGATGCCTGCAACATTTTTAATGGATTTTATTTTGGTAGGATCGATTGCAGTTGAAACTTGAAGTACATATTGATTTGACCCAAAAATGAAAGTTGGCATGATCGGCAACTTGGATCGGATGCTCGAACCAGTGACGGAGAGAGAAGAACGGGGCAACGATGCAATAATTTTTCCTTTTTTTTTTTTTACTCATTTTGAAGTTGCCTCTGATAGGCTTCATTCATTTTTTTTGTGCTACCTCTGAATAATATTTTTACACATTTTTCAATTAATTTTTGGAGAAATATTCTCTCGCTCTGAATTTCCTTAAAATAAAAAATATCAAAATTTTTTTAAATAAAAAAATTGCACACCTTTGTTTTTAAAAAATTGAAGAAATCTCTTGATTTTTTCGAAAAAATTCCATATACTTACAATTTTTTAATAAATTTTTTTTTAGAAAAAAATTTCTTATTTTTTGATGAAAAATATCAACTTTTTTATCTCAATTTGAAGAAGAAAAAAAATACTGAAAATTTCAATTTTTTGGAAAAAAAATCCCAAAATTTTTTCGGAATGAAAAATTTTTTCAACTTTTTGAAGTCTTATTTTTTTGAAAAAAGATAAATCAATTTTGTGTTTTATTTTTATTTTTATTTTAAATATCAAGTAGATATACTTAACTATTTTTTTTAAAATGAAATCTTCATCAATTTTTTATTGAAAAAAATAAATTTTTTGGAATAAAAAAAAATAGTTTTTTGAGAGAACAATAATTGTTTTAGTGAAAAACAATCTTCTCAATTTTTTAGATAAAAAATTTGAAAATTTGTCTCGCTGTGGTTTTTTTAGAGAAAAAAAATATGGGAAAAAGTCTCAATTTTTGGGTCTTAATTTTTTTGAAAATAAATATCCTTCAGTTTTTTGAAGTAAAAAATTTCTACTTTTTTTGAGAAAGAAAATTTTGCTTTTAAACGAAAATAATCTCAATTTTGTTCAAAAAAACTCTCAATTTTTTTTGAAGAAAAATAATACCTAGGTATTAGGTAACTTTTTGGTATAAAATTATTTTGATGTTTCCTTCTCTCTTATTTTTTTGAAAACGATTTTTTTTTAAACTTAGGCATACTAATTAATTTTTGACATCCATTATCCTGAAAAAAAGAGGACTAAATTTTTTTTTTTTTTTTTTGAGAAAAATAAACTTTTATATTCTTTAGAAAAAAAAAACTGATTTTTTTAAAATAAAAAATAATAACTATTCTGTTTTTTGGAGTTGATGTTGAAATTTTTTCAGTTTTTTCAAAATAAAAAAATTGGTAAAAATATTTCTTACTTTTTTTCGAAAAAAATTCTTCTATTTTTTAGGAGATGAAAACCTAAAAATTGGTTGATATTTTCTTTTTGTTGAAATTTTTATAAAAACAAATTTTTCAATTCTATTCAAGTACCTACCTTATTATGTAATCGATTTCTCACTTTTTTGGAGGGAGGGGGGATTATCATTTTGTGGTGTAAACTCTTTTAAAAATTTTTGAAGAATAACTCTCTATTCTTTTAGAGTCAGGTTAAACAAATAGGGAATTTTCTTTTTTTCGTTTATTTTTTGTAGAACAAAATCTTATCTTATTTTTCAAATCCTATATTTTATTTTATTTTAATTTTTTTTTTTAAAGAAAGAATCTGTTTATTTTTTGGAGGAAAAATTCATAACATTTTTCGGAATAAAAAATTTCTTATTCAATTTTTTGTAGCAAAAAAAAAAAAAAAAAAAAAACTTAATTTTTTTGAAGAGGAAAAAATTTTTTTTTTTTTTTCAAGAGCAAAAATATTTCTTAAATTTTGGGTGAAATTTTTTCAAGTACCTAGATATATTTTCGGAATAAAAAAATCTTTGAATTTTTTGAAATAAAAAATTTCTAATTTTTTTTGAAATTGAGTTTTTAAAAATATCTTTATTGCGTATGAAGTAGCATAAAACAAAATCCCTGAACTCTTTTAAAATAAAAAATTTCTTGTCTTTTTCTACTCATTTTTTTGTAAGAAAAAAAAATTGATTTGTTTGGCGTAAAAAAAATCTGTATTTTTGATGTTGGCGTAACTAAATAAGAGTAAAAAAAATTCTCAATTTTTTGGAAAATAAAATCTGTTTATTTTTTAGAGTAAGTGAATATTTCTCAAGTTTCTGGCAAAAACATCTCTTAAGTAAATTTGTATGGGATAAAAATCTCAAAAAAAAATTAATATTTTTTAAACAAAAAATGTAGTACATATCTACCTACTTCATTAAATATTAAAAAATAAATTAAATAAAAAATTTACTGATTTTCAAACAATTATTTTTTGGCACCTCTATATAGAATTTTTTATTCTTTTTTGCATTTTTTAATTTTTGATGAAAAAATCTCTGAAATTTTTGCAATGGAAAATTTTCAAATGTTTTTCTAGTTGAAGATGTCCTAATTTTAAACCACTTCTCAAGATATTTGTACTTAATGAAAATTTTTAATTTTTGTGATTCCCTTAGTAATTCAGAAAAAATAGGCTTTCCTCTCGAACCGGCCGCAGAATTTTTTTATTTAGGTATTCAACTTTCATTATGTAAACCACTCGGCTCAAATATTTATTTCAATTATAAATAAAAAATGAGTGGGAGAACTGCTGAAAAGATGTTTGAAAAGAAAAAGTTTATCCATGTATTTGATCACACCAGATGGAGGCGAAATACGAAAATTAATTGAAACGATATCCGAGTAGATAGGATAGATTGAAACATAATACCTTGTACCTATATAGTTACCAAAGATCTTAATCTACGATTTACACGTATAATGATGAAATTTCAATAATCAACTTCTTTTTTTTTTATTTCATTCAATTCATACGAGAAGTATAAACTCTTTCAAGTATAGGTACCCAACGTTTGCATGGTATTGGGGATAAAAATTCCTTCACATTGACGAGAAGGTTTTGATGAATTATTGTAAAAAGAGGGATCTACTTTTAAATAATTTTAATTTGTTTGCACTGAAAAAAATCACAAGTCACTCTCTGCGACACAAAAGATCCATATTTAGCGAAATTCTCACTCGATTCCCAGTCAAACTTAAATTTGCAAAATTGCCAAACTATCTTAACTTTCATCTAAGACGAAAAACTAAGATTTCGCATATTTAATTTATACGTAAGTATAAATCGGGCGGAATCATAATGCAAGTTGCAAGTTTATGAAGAGACGCACGAACGATGTAATAATCCCAGCGATACGATCAAATCCATTAAAACGTGCATACAAATTAAACAGTACGAGATAACGTTTGTCTTTGCTATGTTTGTGAAAAACAAGAAAGCATCTTTCATCGCGAAGCAGTATAGTCTCGTCTGGTTGTTGAAGTAATTATAGACAAGGAAGGTAAGGTAGGTACTGTTTTCCAAGTACATTAATAATATCACCAACTATGATATCGTTTTAGTTGGATCTTTTGGGTTACGAAAATAGAGACAAGATGACGGCTTCGTTTATCACACAAGGGGGTGTTTGAAAAATAAGTTGGAAATTTTTCATCGACTTTGTCGCGTAGTTTTTTGATAGGTAGGTACCTTCGTACATCTACTATACATAATTATAGAGTGATGTAAACATCTTGCAATCGATATACCTATCGTACGGTTACGGTTTCAGTTTCGGTATAGGTATTTTTTTTTATTCGGCTTGTTTATTGGTATCGAAGAAGAAAAATCGCCAGACTACACGAGCTTTAGGTAATCCCCGACTCGTAAACGTTTAATAATAAAGCGTATACACGAGAATGATTTTGAAAAAAAGGAAACTAAAAACAACTTATCCACGACGGAGCTCGCAGAGGACGAGAAGGACGCCAGGGCAGGGAAAGGTGGCAACATTGGCAACGGCGTATTAAAGAAACGCAACGGAGCAGCGAATAAACCAGGGTACATAGAGAGAATAGCGTAGCAATAGGCGGGGGCGGGGATAAAGGTTGTAAGTGCTAAGTAAAGAAGGGTAGAGTAAGAAGCCATTAATAAAAGTGTCCAGAGTGTCAGGGTATTAATGTGAGTAATCAATTCAAGCGAGCTTTCTGTGTCCCTTCGCAACTTTTTCTTTATTTTTGCTCTCGCTCACACTCGCGAGAATAGCTCACGTTCGCCGTCTCTCTCCTACGTATGATCGCCGGAGCTTTTTGAAGCTTACAAATACATTTTTTTACTCGAAAGATATAAAAATCTATCCGTGATAAATATAGTTCACTTTTCTTCCTATTCTCTTTTTTTCCCCGTAGTTTGAAACTACTTTAATGTAAATTAAGGCCTATATTTCACGTTGTATGATTGATAAATTCAATTATTTTTAGTCGGATGGTTGTGCTGTGCTGCTGCCGTTTTTTTTTTTTTTTAATTTTTTCTCTCGCGATGGTGGCGCAGTTTGGGTTTGCGAAATGTATACACTTCTTGGATAAAAAAATACACTAAACTATGTAGGTAGGTATATGTTTGAGTGATAGAGAATCGATGAATTTATTTTTTGAAAATTTTAGAAAAAACGAATTTTTTTTATTATTTATTTATTTTTATTCAATTTAAAATTACAACAGCCGTGATGGGGCTACAATTAATCGGGGTAATATATACAAAAAATAAAATTGCAGTGCCATCCCATTGGATGACATTGCCTCTATTAAAATACTACATGGAGGTTGAAAAAACTAAAATATACATTTTGTTTAAAAATTGAAAACAATAATTAGCACTTGATACAAAGCAAATAAAAATTAACTATAATTCATTTCCCCAACTTTTAGGTCTGCTAAATAAGAATTCTCCCGGTTGTAGCTCACTTTTTTAGTTTTTCCTCAATGGTTGGTGACTTGAAATTTTTTCAGTGTTGAAAGTTCGAATGATTTTTTTTTAATTGAAATTGAGACCTTCTTTACATATCAACGAAATTTTGAAAATTTTTGCAAAAAAAAACTTGGAAATTTGTTAGTTTAAACAAATTGAAAAAGTTAAAAATATAAAAAAATATTCCTAAAAAACTGATTAAAAAAGAATCAGAAATTTTTTTGTACCTATTACTTACCTAACTATTCAAAAAAATTAAAAATTATTTCATGTTGAAAAAAATTACTGATTTTTCTCTCTAAAAATTTAAGAAAGTGGTATTTTTACACCAGAAAATTATTAGATTTTTTTCTCAAAATAGAAAAAAAAATTCTTCATTACTGAAACAACAAAAATTAGCATTTCAACACAGTTTTTTCATCATTTTTTTTATTTCAAAAAAACTAAAAAAAGTAGGTAACTAAGTAGTTGACTTCAAAAATTTTTTTATTCCAAGCAATTGAGAAATCGAATTCTTAAAAAAAAGATTCATTCTCTTAAAAAAGTTACCTAAGTCTTATTATCTATCCCCCCCCCCCCCCAAATAAGATTTTTTGATTCAAAAAACTAAAAAATTTTCCATTCCAAAAAACTTACGGATTTTCTTTTTTTCATTCTAAAGAAATTGAAAAATTTACCCATTTCTTCAAAAAAAAAAAAAAAAAAAAAAAAACAGACAAAATTTAAAAATTTTCATCTCACGAAAATTCAGATTTTATCGACAAAAATTATTAGGTAAGTAAATAAATTTTTTCCATTCACAAAAAAATCAGACATTTTGTTTAAAGATGTTTCTCTTCAAAAATTTGGAATTTTTCACTCCAGAAAATGATTAAATTTGCTTTCTCAAAAAAAAAAAAAGAAGAAGAAGATTCTTACTGAATTTCTTTAAAGAAAAATTGAGGGATTTTTAATTATTGAAAAAATAAATACCTTGGTAAGCATTTTAACAGAGATTTTTTTCCATCAAATTTTTTAGTTTAAAAAAATCTGAAAAAATTTGAATTCAAAAAAAAATTAAAAATTTACTACATGAAAGTTGAGATATTTCTTATTCTGAACAATTGAGAAATCTAATTCAAATAATAAAGAATAAAAAAAAAAAGATAACTATAAACTATTTCTCTTCAAAAAGTCAAGTCTTTCTTCAAAATTCTGAAAAAATTTTCTTTAAAACAATTTACGGATTTTCTTTCTCATAAAAACAGAGTAGGTACCTAATGATATTTTTAAACTGAAACAAAAACTTGGCTTTTTATTTTGTTTTTTAAAAACAAGTACTAAAAAAATGCGAAAAAATTTTACTCTAATTCCTCCCTCGAAAAATCATACTTCAATAAAAAAAAATTATTTACATTATTTTTCATTCTTCCCACTACAAAAAAATTTGAAATTTATACCTACTTCTTTCTTTAAAAAATGATTTTTTTTTCCAAAAAAATAAAAAAGTTTCTATCCCTTGAAAATTCAGAAACTTTTTTACTGGCGAAAATTGTAGGTAAATAAATTTTTTCCACTCACAAAAAAATCAGACATTTTTGTTTTAAAAAAATTTAGAGATTTTCTTATCCAAAAATTTTAGAAGAGTAAGAAAATGAGAAAATTTTTCCAATCACAAAATAACAATCAAAAGCAAAACATTTTCTCAAAAAATTTTATTTTATTTTTTTATTGAAACAAAAAATTTTAATTTTCTTCTAAAAAATTATAGGTATGTTATTTTCTCCAAAATTGTCATCAAATTTTTCAATTTGAACATTAAAAATTATTGATAAAATTACAAAAAATTCAGAAAATCAGGTACCTAATAAATAATTTTTCTTCCAAACATCTTACAAAATTTCCAGTTTTGCATTCAATAGCACAAAGCTTATCATTCAAACCCTAAAAATCATGCCAAGACGAATTTTGATATGAAACATGCTCCCACCATATTGATCCCATCAGCTGATTTTTTTCAAAATGAAAAATCAGCTAAATACCTTATTTATCGTAATTAATTCATGTACACGAGCTTGGGTGTTTGATGAAAAATGACATATCTTGTTACAAGTACAACCTTGATGAAAATATTTATCGCGAGTGGGTTAATCCCACACTCATTTATATAAAAAAAAATCCTCTAGAAATCGCTTCTTAAACCTCTTTCAAAACATTCGCGATGCACTTTATCTAACTGACCAAACGACCAAAAGAATAATGGGTAAATTTTTGTGACACCTCGTACACATACAATACACTTGGCCACGTAATTATCTTGTAAATAACGTTAAGTTCTCGTCGAATGATTTATATGGTACGAAATAATATTATATTTATGCTACAACGTAATCACTCATACCTTGCTATTATTTCTATACAATGTTACACAGGCTGACGATAGTACACATAGAGAGGGAGTGAGGTAGGGTATGCATATTTGTGTATGCGCACATATAAGCAGAATAAATGAAATAATACGACGAGTACGAGTACGCACAGCACATGTATACTTACACGTAAAAGAAATAACTCTTACATAGATGAAAAAAGAGGGAAAAAAGTACACAACAAACGCTTGTAAAATAGTTAACCATCGTGTAACATCTTCATTACATGCTAAACTCACCAGCTAACTGGTAATTAAAGGCTTTAATTAAACTCATATTATAAATCATATATATTTAACCGACCAGCGAAGCGTTTACCGCTGTAACGTGCTAGTCAGAGAAATGGCGATCTTGATAATGGCCTTCGACACCGTGAGAGGGGGGAATGCTGATGCAGAATATACTCACAATCTAGATGTAAGTATTTTTTGGTCTTTTATACAATTAGAGATGGAGAAATGTACGAGTTGAAAAGATTTATTGCTTTTTCCTTTTATACATAGATACATATGAGATGAATGAGCATGAGGATTTGCTCGAGTGCAATGTTGGATGATGATTTTGATTGCTGGGATTGTGATTTAATGCTGTTTTGTGGGATCGATTCGGTGTATCGAACTAGGCAGGTCTAGGTACACGTGCTTATGTATACTTATTCAACATACCTATACTTACCTCTAAATGAAGAAAATAGAATAGCAAGAAATGGTTGGCGCATGCATAATGCCTTAATCAAGTGAGAAATTCTTCCGTTTCATTATACCTTGAAATTTAAAGGGAAAAAAATCAATTAATGTATTTGGAAAATCAAAAAATAATTTTAAAAAAATAAAAATTAGATTATTTTGCTTGATAGAATACAATTCTTTGAAGGTGGTGCATTTCCTTAAAAAGGTTTCTTTTAGGAATAATCTAAAACTGATAAAAAAAAAGAACTTGATAAAAAAATTCTCAATTTTTTTTTAGACCTTACTTTTTTTAAAATTTGGAACCACTTTCATTTTCATTTTTTTGAAGTGAAAGAAATCTTTTTTTTTTCGTGATTTGGGACTTTAAAAAAAATGGAATAAGTAGGTACTATATTTTATTTCGATTTTTTTTAAGGAAAAAAATTTCCTATTTTTTTAAAAACTGTTTTCTGGAACTGAAAATTTTTAATTTTTAAAAAAATAATATTTTCTCTGATTTTTTGAACATTTTTTTGAAGATTGAAAAAGAAATCAATTTTTGGGATAAAAAATTCCTAATTTCATAAAATGAAATTTTTGATTTTTTTTTTCATGATTTGGCACCCTTTTTTATAAAAAAAAAGTTGGAATCTATTTCATTTCGATTTACTTACCTATTTGAAATAAAAGACATCCTATTTTTTCGAATAACAAAGTTTCTAATTTCTTTGTAAAAACTGTTTTCTGGAACTGAAAAATTGTGAATTTTTTAAAAATAAATAACTTCTCATTTTTTTATTATTTTTTTTATTTTTTGGGGCGAAAAAGTAATTAATTTTTTGGAATAAAAAACTTCTTATTTTTTTTGTTGATTTTTTTCGTGATTTGGGACCATTTCTATAAAAAAAAAAAAAAAAAAATGGAATAGGTAGGTAGGTATACCTAATATTAATTTTATTTCGATTTTTTTGAAGTGAAAAAATTTCCTATTTTTTAAAAACTGTTTTTTGGAACTGCTGAAAATTTTTGAATTTTTCTGAAATAAATAGGTAGCTAGGTATAATTTATAAATGTACGTATAATTATAAATAATATGTTTTACCTTAGGTACCTATACCTAATTTTTTCTCTGATTTTTTCAACATTTTTTTAAAGTGAAAAAGAAATTAATTTTTTGGAATAAAAAATTCCTAATTTTATAAAATTAATTTTTTGATTTTTTTTTTCATGATTTGGTCCCGTTTTAAAAAATTTTCGGAATAATAATTATTTAATTTCGATTTAGGTATACCTATTGAAGTAAAAAAGTCCTATTTTTTTGAATAACAAAATTTTTAATTTTTTGGAAATAAAATTTCAAAACTGTTTTTTGGGACTGAAAAATTGTGATTTTTTTTAACAAATAACTTTGCATTTTTTTACCGATTTTTTCACATTTTTTGAAGCGAAAAAGAAATTAATTTTTTGGAATAAAAAACTTCTAATAATTGTTTTTGATGTTTTTTTGTGATTTTGGGATCATTTTTCAAAACAAAAAAATTGGAATATTTTTTTGATATAAAAAATTTTCTTGAATAAAAAACAATAAAAAAAAATTTTAAATAAATAAAAGTCGAGAAAAACTAAAAATATAAAAAAAATGAAAATCTCTTCAAAAAAATGTTTTAAAATGCTCAAAAATCAAAGAACGTGAAGAAATATCTAAGGATCTTTTAGGTGTAATTATCCTAGAAAAGTCTAAATTAATTTTTTTACTTTTTTCCCCAATCAGTAAATTTAAAATGAATTTTTGAAAGGGTTTTAAAAATGCCTGAAGAATGTTTGAAAAAAGTATAGGTATGATTTTTCAAAATCTGTCGAAGTTGTTTTTTTTTCAACAATGTCTCGTAAAACTCACAAAAATTGGAATCTTGACAGGAGTTTAATAAGTAGGTACGAATATATATACCTAAGTTTTAATTTATATTTTTTTCTAAATGAACATGAAAATTTAAGTTATGGCATGGATTTAAAAATTACAGAATTTTAAAAAATCGATGAGAAAATTTTGACAAGGTACATTAAGTAATGTTTTTAAAAGTTTTAAAAAAAAATTTAAAAATGCAAAAACAAATTTTAACTACGTAATAGTTTTCCAACAATTTTTGTCATTATTTGCTTTCCATTTTTTTTTTCTAACCGTTTTCCAAACAGTTTAAAAATAATTGAAAACCTTAATAATTTTATACCTATTATTTTTCAATTTGAATTTTATAACTTGATAATTTTTTTAAAATTTATTTATTTTATTTTCAAACAAAAGATCACTGATGAAAAAGTAAGTAAGGTACTATTTTTTGTTTACAAACTTATTTATTCATCTTTTTTCATTCAGGTATGATACCTTTTAGCTGTGACTCTGTATTATAATAGATTTATTTATATACCCATCTCCATTTATAATATAGATTTCATAATTTTCTACCCTACTCACAATGCAACATAATCTATTCAACAACGTAAACATACTTTTGCAATATCAACTCGAAACTCACTCCGTTCTCCGTTGGTAGGCAAATAAAATGCCTTGCAAATTTACATAACTTCTTAGGAGGTCGTTGAAACTAAAGGGAAACCTCATCCTATGAACACATACGAGTAAAAATATACTAATCCTGAGCCTACACGAAGAAAAGAGGTTTGCATATGGATATATAGAAATAGCGGTTCTTTCTACAACGTTTGTTTATTTTCAACAAAATCATAAATTATCCGAATCCATACATACGTATAATGTATAGGGAACAAGATGGGCAACTTGACCTGTGAAAAGATTGAAAGAGTGAAATGATAATTTTGACGGGATTCGCGTTCGAGGTTAAAACAGCAGAAAATCAAATTCGAACGATAAATCTTATCGGATACGAGCAGCAGACGACAGGACACACGTAGAGTGATAAAAATTTTAATTAAATTACCGCCTTTTCATAGCGTATAAAGTAGCACTGGATGGTGGGGGCAGGGGGCAGAGGTTGGGAAAAGTATAGAGGAAAACCGCAGTCGTAGTCGCGCGACGAGCCAGAGTGTTTTACAAAATAATACATACACAAACACGAAAATAAAATATATAGTAAAAGATGTCGAGAGTATTCTTCGAATGCAATAAATTTAATGTAGCACGCGAACATGGGCGATAAAACAATTGCACCATAGTGCGAGATAGATTTTTTAACGTCTCAATGATTTCCAAAATAAGCAGGTCTGCCTGCACCTGTATTAAAGGTGTCTAGTACGGGTCACAGGGGGCTAACGATAGTCTGAGCCCCTGTATACTCTTTATTCGAGTAATAAAATATATGAGCCACTTGCTGCCCTTCTTGTTTAAGAGAGAATACCTACTTCGTAGCTCAATTCCTCTTAAGTAATTTATGGTCGGCTTACAACACCTCTTTAACGGCTTTCGGTGTAGACTTTTGTTTGTAAACAACGAAAACATTCGAACGTTGCGCCGCCGTGCGCGCTTTTGCTGCTTTTTTTTTCTCTCTCTCTCTCTCGGTTCTTCGTCTCTGTGTGTACTATGGAGAGTATTTCTCGCTGTTCGCTCCCTCATCGTCACCGATATATTTACGAGGTGTTTATTATTTATCGTTTTGTAATTGCTCGCGGCTTTTGTATTGTTATTATGTATAGATATATATACCTATTACGTGTTAAGAGGTTAGATATATGGTTTATTTGAGCGAGGACGATGAGTTTTTTGCGAGTGCAACTGGTTTTCTCTTTTTTGGGCTGATGCCTAAAGATGACAGTGTGGCACGTTCCACACTTTTACGAAGGGAAGAGGGCAGGAGGGGACATATTGACAATAAAATAAGCTGGTGATTTCGTTTTTCCAAATCATCTGCATTTTTTTTCAATTTTCTATCGTAACTGTTTTCCTTACTTTTTGATTAATTACCTTTTAAAAAATCTTCGAAGAAAAATACACCACTCTATCTTTGAGAAAAAAATTCTCTTGGAAGAATTAGAATTGTATCTAGGTACTGTTTCTCAAAAAAAAAAAAAAAAAAAAAAAAAATGGATTCCCTCGAGAAAACGAACAACCCTTGAAAAATTGAATTTCGTGAAAGAAAATATGTTACTTTCTTGATGGATTCACATCGAGATATAAAACATCTTTCAACAAAAAAATTGGTTATGTATAGGTAAGTAGAGATGCCCATATCTGCGATTTTGAAACATTGTTCCGACACATGCTTGAAACATGTTTCAAAAGTCCCACAAGAGTCGAGACTTTTGAAATCAAAACACTTGTTGTGGAACTGAAACAGATGGTAAATTAAATTCCTACCTATACGAGTACCTAATAAGTTTCAAATAATCTCAATACCTACGTAAATCTGATTTTTCTTTAGTTTTCAATCCCTCCCCCCGTTTCACCCCATTTTTATTTTATTTCTTATTTTTAGAATTTCAAAAATATTTATTTTTTCATCTAAAAAATCAATATGTAAATACAATTAGATAACAGTATTTAAATCTGATTTATTATCAGTTCTTCAATTTTTGGTGATTTTACAAATATTTTTGATTAGATTTTCCTTTTGTTTCACCTCAAAGTTTTTCATTTGTGATTTTATTCCACTTTCTTTAATTTTCATTTTTTTTTTTTTGATTTTCAGCTTTTTTTGAATTTTTTAAACTTTGCTCCGCCATAAAGGATTTATCCTTCAGCAACAATTTTGTAACTATAGTGGAAATTGATCCTTATGGTATAAAACCTCTTATGATGCAATTTTTAGGTCGATCTCAGCCCCACTCCTCCTGGGGTGATAAATGTAAAATTTTGGCTAGAAATTTTTGTTTTTGGAATGTTTGCAAGATTTTCTGAAAAAATAAATAAATAAGAGGAATTATTCAGAGAGAAAGTTCCAGAGATGATTATTTTTTTTTTTTTAATTTAAAAAAATAATTATAAATATTTTTTCTGGATGTGATTTATTTTGATTTTTATTTTCCAATATTTTTTCTGAAAGGAGACTTCCTTTACTCTCCAATTTTTTGAGAGGATCAAATTTTTTCGTAGGATTATAGATTAGGTATATTCATGAATTTTTTCTCCTGAACAATATTTTTTAGAACTTTTTTCTCCAATTTTTTGAAAAAACAATACTTGGAGAATTTACCTATATCCGAGAATTTTCAATTTTTTGGAAATTTTGTTTTGAAATTTTGTTTTGAAGAAACACTTTCCAAAGTTAACTTTTTATTTCTTTGAGGGGATTAAATTATTCCTATACTTAATACTCCTTTTTTTTTTTTTTTTTGGAGAAATAATTTTTAAGATTTTCTTTTTTTTGAAGAATTTTTGTCATCGAGATTTTTTTTTTTGAAATGATTGAATTTAATAATTTAAAATTTAATTACAAAATGAAAAAAAACCAACTCAATTATAAAATTTCAGTTATAAATAAAAGGTATTAACTAATTAATTTTATTTTCTCTTCATTTCTTTTTTCTTTTTTTTAGCCAAATTTTTAAATTATTTTAGTTTTTGTAAGTTATTGTTGTTGTTGTTGTTTTTTTGTTAAGAATGTTTGAAAGATTTTTTTGAAGTGAACCGTTTTTAAGATGATTATTGTAATTTTTTTCGTATTTTTTTTTCAAAAATTAATTTTCTTAAAAATGTTTTTTTATTATTATTATTTTTTTTTTTAAATTAGGCACCTACTATTTTCTTGAAATTTTTTCTTAGGAAGCATTTTTGTGGATGACTTTTTTCAATTGATTCTTTTCATGCTGTTTTTGATTTTTTTTTTTTTTTTTTTTTGATGAGGAATAAATTTTTAAAAACTATTTTGAAATTATAAATTTCCTTTTTAAAGCTGTTTAAAAAAAATGAATTCATTTCGTGAAGGATTTTTTTTCAATTTTTGATAATAAAATACTCACTCAAAAAAATAATAATAATAAAAACTTCTTCAACTTTTTTAGATTATTTGTTTTAGTTTATGGAAAATTGATCTTTTTCGGATAAATTAACTATTTCAGAAAATTCTCTTGATTTTTTTAAATTAATTTTTCCTTGTTTTTTTTTTTTTTTTTAATTTTAAAAGATTTTTTTAGTGTCAGTTATTTTGAGATGATTAACTATTGTGAATTTTTTGAAAGTATTTTTTTTTGTACGTATCTACATAGATATAATTTTTTCAAAAAATTATTTTCCTAAAGAATGCTTCCGTTGATTATTTTATTTTATTTTATTTTTTTGAAATGACTGTTTCCTTGAATTTTTTTCTGAGGGAACATTTTCTGGGATTTTTTTTCAAATTTATGAGAAGATTGATTCTTTTCATGCCGTTTTTTTTTTTTTTTTTTTTTTTTTTTTGGTGAGGAATCAATTTAAAAAAATTATTTCAAAATTATCATTTTTATAAAAAGAATTTTCAAAGAATTTTATTTTTTTAAAATTGAAATGTTTTTTTCCTTAAGTAAAACATTTGGGGACGGAAAAATTATTTATTTATTTTTTTAATGAGACTTTTCTTTCTACATAAAAAGGACTTCTCAAGAATTTTTTTTTCAAATATTAAAAAAATTCTTCTTTCAAAATTTAATAATAATTTCACTGAATAAAATCAAAAAATTCTTAAATTTTGATTAAATGAAACATCATAGGTAAGCATACTTGGATTTTTCACGAATCGGAACGAAAATTTTTTATTTTTATACGAACCGAATTCCGTTCCAGCTCGTTCCGGCTCACTTCAAGCACTGCTATTGTTTCTCTTTTTTAAGTATTGCTGAGGGTAGGGAGGTGAAGGGAGGAGGAAAAAAAATTAAATTACTATTTAATTTTAATTTTATCATCGTGCGAATGCAATAGGACCCCTCATAATATATTTCACTATCATTTTGTTAAAATTAAAAATACCCAAATCGAGACCACAAAGGGCACATTCGACGTTCAAAATTCGGTAAAATAGAAACGACTGGCCAGCATCGAGCGAGTATAATAAATTCATAATTTTAACACATAGTTGCAATTATAATATCGTTATTTTTAAATTATTTCGCGGTTACCAACGGAAACAATGATGGAACTTTTCAAAACAACCATACGAATTATAACATATTGATTACTAATTTTGGCTCGTTTTCCCCATTTATATGTAGTTCGCGAGTCTATGTACAATGTACATATACATAGTGAAAACCTTTGATATAACAAATGGATTAAAATACATACCACGTATAAAGCGCGCCAAAGGCAAAGGGTCTTCGTCTCGCAGTATAATTGGTTTTCATAATACAAGCTCACGCGATATTAATTTTGTAACGTTGGTTACCATATAGTATTAATTTATGAGTTTACAAATGTAAAACCGCCTATACAGGGTGTCAATAAATTTCGTTACAAAGTGATTAATATTTTTACCGTTTGTCTCGATAATTGAATACGCGCTTAAACGGTAATAATGCGGTATGCGCGAAAATTATGGCACCAGTTGTCAGGTGCGATGGTTTTATAACTTGTTACTGCCACTTGTTTTACATTCCGCGAGACGCTGCATCCTGCGATGAGTTTTTATTTAAATTTAAGTTTCCGCAGTAAAAAAACAGCGGAGGTCGAGTTTCGTATGGAGAGAGAAATGACTGCGCGAGAGATTTTTTGCAAATTGAAATCAATTGCCAACGGTGCTCGGTATACCTAACGATTAAAAGTCAATTCACAGGGGTTCGGAAAAAAAATTCAGTAATAATTGAGCAACCCAATCGACAATTCATAAAGCATTATGTTAGTATTTTGATAGCATTGCATCGGCATGCTAGCATATTACTAGCATCAGTAGCATTATGCTAGCACGTGTTACGAAAATCCTAGCATTCATGTTGACTTTTTTTGGACCACCTAATAATGCTAGATGCTAGCATTATCAGGTGCTAGCATAGTGCTAGCATCATGCTAGCACAATACCAAGTGCTAACAAAATGCTAGCACAATACCAAATGCTAACAAAATGCTACTAAAATGCTACTAGGATGCTAGCACTAGCAATTAGCATTCAAAGTGGTTCAAAAACAGGCAACTGATGCTAACATTCTCAAATTTTTTTTCGTCAATAGGGAATGAATAGAAATCTCCCGGGTTTCAAGAAAATAAATCTTCGGAGGGGGGGGGGATTCGAAAAAAAAATTAATTTTAAAAGAAGTATCCATCTAGAGAAAAATAATGAAAAATACGCGTACATTCTTTTAGAAAAAGATTTCTTTCAAGAAATCTTATTCGACTACTTTCATTTATTTCAAAACATTTCAAAAATGAAAAAAATCATCAAGGAAAAAATATTTTCTTCAAAAAATTTCCATACAAAAATCAATTATCTCGAAAAAAATCAAAAATGAATCTGTTCAAAAATGAAAATAAAATCATCTCAGGTTAGGTTCTATTTCTCAAAAAAAGACAAGGAAAAATTAATTTTAAAAAAAAATCAAGAGACTTTTACAAAATAATTTATCTAAAAAAAAAAACTTATTTTTTTAAATAAAATTTTACATAAATATTCTCAAATGTTTTGAAGAAAATACCTTTCAATTTTTGAGAAAAAAATTTCTCAATTTTTTTGAAATTGTAATACCTATCTACCTACTTATTTTTCAAATTTTTGTAAAAAAATCTTTCAATTTTTTGTAGAAAAAAATAATTTAAAAATCACTTTAAAATTTTTTTAAAAAAATCCTACATCTTTTTGCAGGAAAAATCTCTTTGTTTTTGTTTAGTAGTTAGGTATAAAAAAAAAATGCTTAATTTTTTGAAAAAACATTATCATCATCTTCTCTTGATTATTGTCAAATGTTTTAGAGCAAAAAAACTTGGTATTTTGTTTGGAATGAAATTTCTCATTTTTGGAGGATTTTTTTTTCAAACAACCCGAGCAGCACAATCGACAAATTATCGAAATAAAAAATCGACAGAATATCGAATTCGATAAAGTGTCGCGTTAGTTCCGCATAAATCGTGAAATTATCTTTCGATATATAGATAGATTATCGACGAATTATAGTTAGCAAAAATTTCGAGATTATAGTAAGATATTTTATCGATAATATATCTATAATATCGAAAGATAATTTCACGATTTAGGCGGAACTTTTGCAACACTTTATCAAATTCGATATTCTGTCGATTTTTTATCGATTTTTTATTCCGATTTTTCGTCTTTTACTAGCTTTTTTTTATAATTAAAAATCCTTAATTAGCATAATTAACACATTAAACTATGCCTAAACACATTATTCATGTTACAGTAAGAGGATCATTTCAGAAAAAGTCAAAAAAAAATATAAAAAATCTGCCACCCGTGGGGCTTGAACCATCTACCTCCTGCATGGTAATCCTCTTCCTTAACCACTATGCCATACCTTATCGTTGAGGAATTGGCAATAAAACGCTTATAATAGGCAGTTTAGTACTTCCAGACGTGTTGGACTTAGAAAAATTTTCATCAATTTGGAAATAATTTGAAATATCGTCACAAAATCGTTGAAAAATCGTTCGATAAATTTCAGATTATTTGTCGATAATGTAGTTTCAAATATCGCCACAAAATCGTTGAAAAATCGAAATCGAGGAATTTCATATTACGTGTCGATAATATAGTTTCAAATATCGTCATAAAATCGTTGAAAAATCGAATTCGAGAAATTTCAGATTACGTGTCGATAATAAAGTTTTAAATATCTTCACAAAATCGTTAAAAAATCGAAATCGAGAAATTTCATATTACGTGTCGATAATATAGTTTCAAATATCTTCACGCAATCGTTAGAAAATCGGATTCGATAAATTTAATATAATCTGTCGATAATATAGTTTCAAATGTCGTCAAAAAATCGGTAAAATATCGAAGTCGAGAAATTTCATATAATCTGTGGATAATATAGTTTTAAATATCTTTACAAAACCGTTAAAAAATCGAATTCGATAAATTTAATATTATTTGTCGATAATGTAGTTTCAAATATCTGCACAAAATCGGTGGAAAATCGGAATCGATAAATTTAATATTCTTTGTCGATAGTATCGTTGACGAATATCGTCATAAAATCTTAATAATATCGAATTCGATAGTTTTTAGATTTTTTGCCTATGAAGTTGTACCGATAAATCTTTATAATATCGTGAGAACATCTATAGATTTTCAAACGATTTTTTATCGATACGCCCGAGCGGCACACTCGATCGATAATATCGGAAGATGTAACGTATCGATAAAAAATCGTTTGAAAATCTATAGATGTTCTCACGATATTATAAAGATTTATCGGTACAACTTTATAGGCAAAAAATCTAAAAACTATCGAATTCGATATTATTAAGATTTTATGACGATATTCGTCAACGATACTATCGACAAAGAATATTAAATTTATCGATTCCGATTTTCCACCCATTTTGTGCAGATATTTGAAACTACATTATCGACAAAGAATATTAAATTTATCGAATTCGATTTTTTAACGATTTTGTAAAGATATTTAAAACTATATTATCGACAGATTATATGAAATTTCTCGACTTCGATATTTTACCGATTTTTTGACGACATTTGAAACTATATTATCGACAGATTATATTAAATTTATCGAATCCGATTTTTTACCGATTTTGTAAAGATATTTGAAACTATATTATCGACACGTAATATGAAATTTCTCGAATTCGATTTTTCAACGATTTTATGACGATATTTGAAACTATATTATCGACACGTAATATGAAATTCCTGGAATTCGATTTTTCAACGATTTTGTGGCGATATTTGAAACTACATTATCGACAAATAATCTGAAATTTGTCGAACGATTTTTCAACGATTTTGTGGCGATATTTGAAACTACATTATCGACAAATAATCTGAAATTTGTCGAACGATTTTTCAACGATTTTGTGACGATATTTGAAATTATTTCCAAATTGGTGAAAATTTTTCCAAGTCCAACACGTCTGGAAGTACTAAACTGCCTATTATAAGCGTTTTATTGCTAATTCCTCAACGATAAGGTATGGCATAGTGGTTAAGGAAGAGGATTACCATGCAGGAGGTAGATGGTTCAAGCCCCACGGGTGGCAGATTTTTTATAATTTTTTTTTGACTTTTTCTGAAATGATCCTCTTACCGTAACATGAATAATGTGTTTAGGCATAGTTTAATGTATTAATTATGCTAATTAATGATTTTTAATTATAGAAAAAAGCTAGTAAAAGACAAAAAATCGGAATAAAAAATCGATAAAAAATCGACAGAATATCGAATTCGATAAAGTGTCGCGAAAGTTCCGCCTAAATCGTGAAATTATCTTTCGATATTATAGATAGATTATCGATAAAATATCTTACTATAATCTCGAAATTTTTATTAACTATAATTCGTCGATAATCTATCTATATATCGAAAGATAATTTCACGATTTATGCGGAACTAACGCGACACTTTATCGAATTCGATATTCTGTCGATTTTTTATTTCGATAATTTGTTGAGTGTGCTGCTCGGGTGTTACATCTTCCGATATTATCGATCGAGTGTGCCGCTCGGGAATCTCAATTTCTCAACAAAAAAAAAATCTAAATATTTCTGAATTAAAAGTACCTATATTTTTTATATTTTTGGAGAAAAATAGCGAAAAAAATCTTCAATTTTTTGAAAGAAAAGTTTAGGATGAATATTCCATTTTTAGAGAAAAAATAATCAGTTTTTTTTTTTTTTAGAAAAAACATTTCTAAAATTACCAAAAAGAGGGCGGAATTAACAAAATACTAATAAATTGGAACAATTCTCAAATCTCAATTAAGGGTTTTGACATGATTCGGGCAAAATTTTGAATCAAAATTCGTTCCACTTCGTACCTAATTTCACTCAATTCGAGCACCAAAAAATAGTGAACTGGGCGAAAAGAAAAAATCTGCCAAAAAAAGCGAAAACGCCATCGCGTTTAAAAAGAACGAGCCCCGAACTGTCATGGGACGAAAATACTTGGTAAGCTGTTATACCGGATGAAGATCCAACGGTTTACCATCAAGCAGGTTTATACGAAGGCAGGCGAACGCGATAAGAGGGAATAAGAGGGTGATATCATCCATCTTGGTTGCAATGAATCATGGGAGCGCGAGTTGAATGATGGAACAGCGAGTTCGGAGTTCCGGGGATACCCCTCTCGTACACCATGAACTCTTATATTCCGAAGGGATTACCGGAGCTGCGGCGCGCGTACAAAAGCGCACCGAAAAAAAAAGAGTAACCTAAAACAGAACACGAAGAAAAAAGAAACACGAAAATAAAAACGATACGTGGAAGAGGGAGCTACCCTTCGCTTGGTACCACCTTGCTATTATATTGCTAACCCTTATTCTTAACTATAGATTTCTTTTGATTGCATCATTAGTCTTTATTTAAACTGGATCAGACACAAGGCGGCGTAATACCGAAATATTCTTACAATAAGAAATCGTGCTTCGTTCGAATTAGTAAGGCGATACGCGTATACTTTTTTCGTTTCGTTCATCGGTGATTTTTTTTATTCTCCTCTTCTTATTCCAATCGTCTTCGTGTTCGGGGTAAAACCTTTTTCGATTTTTTATTTTTTTTCAAATCATGAGAAAATAACCGAATTATATCCTCCGCATCGAGTAATTAGATCGATAACCAGGCAGGACGTTTATTTTTCGTTTCTTATATATAAATATACATTGAAGGGGGAGGGGACATGAGAAATAATTTCGCATTCTTATTAGGATACGGTTATTTTGAAAATTGGCCTATTGATTTATCCTAAATCATAATTCTTTATCATCTCACACTATACTCAGAATTTTATAAGATTGTACCTGTACTAAAGCTCGAGAGCCTCAATAATGGGATAATACTTACTAACACCAAATTAGGTATCAAAATTGCTAAAAATCAATTTTTTGAAAAAAAAAACTTTGCAAGAGTCGAGTTTTTTTGAATAGGTATTTTTTGGAGGAGATTTTTCAGTTTTTCAGAAGTATAAGTATTTCTCATTTTTTTTTTTTTTTTTTTTAAATAAAAATTCATTTGATTGTAGGTAGGAGGTAGGTACTACGTAGTTATTGGAGAGAATATTTATAATTATTTTAGAGATGAAAATAAAAATTTCTCAAGCTTTATGAAAAAATTTCTCATTTATTTTTTGAAATTTTCGATTTAAAAAAAAAATAAGAAATCTCAACTTTTTCAGAATTAAAGAATGTTTTCATTGTTTTAAATTTCTGGTGGGTTTTTTTGGAGTAAGAAATGTTTTAATTTTTTGGACAATTGAAAAAAATCCTGGACTTTTTTTGTCAATTTTTTGCAGCTTAAAATTTACTGTTTTTTGAAAGAAAAAATATTTTTCATTTTTAAATTTTTTTTTTTTTTTTTTTTTTTTTTTTTATAAAAAAGTTTAATTCTTCTGGAGAAAAAATTCTTATTTATTTTTTTAAAATTTTCTCGATTAAAAAAAATATTTTTTGGAATTACAGAATGCTTTAATTTTTTTGTATTTCTCGTAGGGTTTTTTGGAGCCAGAAATCTTTTAATTTTGGACCACTTGAAAAAAATTCATTTTTTTTTTGTCAATTTGTTGCAGCTTGAAATTTCCTGTTTTTTGAAAGAAAAAATATTAGCATAGTATATGCTTATTTTATTTTTTTAAATTTGTCGCTGTCGTTGCTTTTTGATAAAAAAGTTTGATTTTTTTGGTAAAAAAATTTCTTACCTATTTATTTTTTTAAAATGAGAAATCTTAATTTTTTTGAATTAAAGAATGTTTTCATTTTTGTTTATTTCTTGTATTTTTTTTTAGAGCAAAAAATCTTTTAATTTTTTGGACCACTTGAAAAAAATTCTGGATTTTTTTGTCAATTTTTTGCAGCTTGAAATTTTCTGTCTTTTGGTAGAAATTTTTTTTATTTTTTTTTAACTTGTTGTTGTTATTGATTTTTGATTAAAAAGTTTGATTTTTTTGGTAAAAAAATTTCTTATTCATTTTCAGCATAGTATAAATGCTTTTACGGAGACCAAAATGGAAAAAAACGACCGAGACCAAAATCCGATTCCAAAATCCGACCCCATTGGGTTAGGTTAGGTTACATTAGATTAGGTTTGGATGACATAAAAAAAACTTAGAAAATTTTTGTAAATTCCATTTTTTTAGACATTATGTCAGACATTTTGAAACGTATTTTTTTTTTTTTTTTTGAAATTTTATGACTTTTAGACATTTTCTAGACATTTTGTCTTTGTCAGACATTCTGAAACTTAGTTTTTTTTTAGAAAGATGTCTTTCTGACATTTTGTCAGACATTCTAAAAATTGAAAAAAAATTTAAAAATTTTATGTCTCTTAGACATTTTATAGACATTTGGTCAGACATTCTGAAACTTTTATTTAATTTAATTAAGTATTTCAGAAATTTTTAAAATAAATTTTATGACTTTTCGACATTTTGTCAGACATTCTAAAACTTATTATTTTTATATTATTACTTTTTTAATTTTTAAATTTCCATGGAAAGAAAATATTTCATCATTTCTATCATGATTTATAAATTTCGATGAAATTTAATATTCATGACTTTTAGACATTTTGTCACAGAGTAAAAGCATATACTATGTTTCATATTTAGATTTTCGATTTAAAAAAAAAAAGAAATCTTAATTTTTTTGAATTAGTTAAAGAATGTTTTCATTTTTTTTTAAATTTCTCGTGGGTTTTTATGGAGTAAGAAATCTTTTAATTTTTTGGACAACTTGAAAAAAATTCTTGATTTTTTTTTGTCAATTTGTTGCAGAAAAAATGATGAGAATTGTTTGCTCAAAATAAACATTCACGAAAGAAAAAATATTAAAGAAAAAAAATTAATTCAAGAAAAAATTCTTGAACATAAATAAAATTTCCGAAAAATACTTAATCCTATCAAACAATTGAAAAATCACTCTTCAAGAAGGCAGTGTTCCATCAGAAAGAAATATCTAACGAAAGAAGAAAGTTAACTTCCACTTCAAAAGAAATATTTTTCCTTGCAAAAATTTTCTAAAAGTGAATTCCCTCAAAAATAGTTTTAAAAAATTTAATTCTCTCAAAAGTTTGAAAAATCGTGTTTAGGGTTTCCTCAGAAAAACAATAAAAAATCAGTCTTCAAGAGACAACAAAAATTAAAAATTATTGAAAATTAATTCCAAGACATTTTTTTTGTTTTCAAAAAAGTTTACAAAAGAAAATTTAGAAAATCATCTCGAGAAGTGTTCCCTCGGAAAAACACTGAAAAAAATCATTAAGAAAAAAAAAATAGGTAGGTACTTCAGGTTTTTTTTTCAAAAATTTTATGAAGCATTCCCTTTTCAAAAATCTTTAAAAAAATTCTCATGTTTTTTGGAATAATTTTTACAAGACATGAAAATAAGAAAATCTTTTCAAGAATTGAATTAAATTTTCACCAAATTAATTATTTTCTCGGCACTCGTCAAAAAAATCTCCCACAATACAATTCTGAACAAACTACTGTAAGAAAATCAAAAAACATTATTTTTTAATCCGTTATCCAAAAAATAATTGAACATGTCCGCTCATTTCACGTAGCTTTCTTCATGCTCATTTCTCATTATTCGCCATTCATTACAATGATTTCGGAGTTACACGTCCGAAATGATATTTGTCTAATTACAACTCGAAAAGCAGACTGGAATTAAATCATTTGAAATTCTGTTTAATGCGCATGCGTTAATCACCAGAATTTAATAATAGTACTCGTCTGCCATACCATCGGTATCTGTTTACTTCACAAGTATGTAATTATACATGACGGTCAAATCTTCCATCAATCTCATTGGTGGTTGGGATAGTTAACGTGCGAGTATTAGAGCGAGCAAGTACTGCATCCTCATTCCTCATTCCTCTTCATGCTCGTTACAAAGTAGATATGAAAGTTAAATGAATGGTTTAACGTTCGGGCATTTTATATTTATACTTTACGCTAGTTGAAGATGTATTTTCAATGCTAAATACCAACCAAGGATTTTTACGTATATCGTTTGAACGACTCGTCCTTGGAATCTATTTTCTGGTTCAGATATTTTTTTCATTATTAATAGTATCGAATTTCCAAATAAAAAAAAAAGGCTAAATTTAGGTATAAATTCCATCACACGCGAACTTTCGATACGCTCATAGAGAAAATAGGTTTGAATTTTTAATTGCCAAATATGCTGCAAGGCGAAGTGGATACACGCAGGGGCACACAAAATTCCCATCGGATATAAAACGTCGGTGCGCATTTACGTGTCATTTCGTATTAGTGTTCAATTCGGGGCAAGTGCGCAGCAACGAGGTAAATTTAAAATGAATTAAGTTTAATCGCCGTTGCCATTAAGCACAGTTTTGATGAATTTTTAAACGAAATCGATACGTACGATGCGTGTATTTTATTCGGTACTTACATTCGCTTCGCGTTCGAATCGAATTCGAAAAATGGTTTGTATAATAGGAACGAGAGAGCACGTATATTGCATAAATTAGACTCTAATAAATAATATCATTCTGTACAAATACTATGTATATATGGTATATGGATATGAAGACGAGTTGGAATCCTAAATTAGTGCTACGATCGTCGAATGCCGATTTTTGATAAAATAATTTCAATATGCTTTCCGTTGGACGTTCGAATTGCAGAAATTACTGTTAATGGCGACCTTCCGAATGAGAAACCATTAATCACCAATTGTTTAGGGATGATGAGCCACATTGCGTATTTGTAATTTTCGTTCGCAGCCGTTGAATTATGATATGGAAATGCTTATGCCTATAGATGATATATAATTTGGATTTTTTTTTCTATTTTTAATATTTTATGTAAGGGTTTGAAAACTGTAACAAATATTGTGTGAGATAATGATTTTCAGAGCACCGTAAATTCGCGAGTGTTTATTTCATTTTAGGAAAAAATGGTTTCAAACGATAGTTTTGAAAATTTGATTGGGGACAATTTTTCATGGAATCAGCAATAAAAAAAATTAATTAAAAAAATTGAGATAATTTGTTTTAAAAAATTGACATTGAACAATTTATAAAAAGTTGTCAGCAAATTTTTCATCAAATTTCAGAAGCTTTTTCTAGAAAAAAAAATATATATATATATAAATAAAAATAACGCGTATAAATTTCTCATAAAATTTTACAGATTTTTGTACACAAATTCAGAGAATTTTCAACGAAATCTAATGAAAGCACTTTGAAAAAATTCAAAGGTATTTTCTTTACAAACTTAACTATTTTAGAGAATTTTAAAAAATAACCAAGAAATTTTTCAAAAAATCTGAAAAAATTTTCTCTTTAATTTTATAGGTAGGTTGTTTCCAAAAAAAAGAAGAAAAAAAAACAATAAAAAATTCACAACTTGATGAAAATTTTACAAAATCGACAATTTTTAAAGAATTTTGGAGAATCTTTCAAAAAAAAAAAAGGCAGAAAATCCATTTTTTTTTTACTCAATAATAATTACTGTTCGAGGAAAAAAAGTCAGAGAATTTTCAACAAAATCTGATTCTGATGGAATTTTAAAAACCAACAACAACAACAACAACAACTTTGTAAAGAATTTTTAGAGGTTTGGAATTTTCAATAAAACCTCACTGGTTATCAAAAAAAAAAAAAAAAAAAAAAAAAAAAAATTGGATAATTTCTAACAGAATTTTGTAGAATTTTTCGAAAAAAAAATTAAAACCTAGTTTTAAAGGTTTTTCCTTTCACATAATTTTTGGTAACTTTTCAAAAAGAATTGGAAATTTTTTAAAAGAATTTTTATAGAATTCCTCAAAAAAAAATGCAGAGATATTTTTAAGAATTCTGAGAAAAATTTTTTAACAACTATTAAGAAGTTTTTCCGAAAGAAGGGAAAGAGAATTTTTATCTGTTCAAAGGATTTTAGAAAATTTTTCAGAAAAAAAAAATCAAAGAATTCTCAAGGAAATACCTACAGAAAATTTTCAGAAAAAATTAGCAATAAAAGTTTCAAAAAACTCGGAGGACAAATCAAAAAATTTTAGAAAATTTTTTTTACCGAATTTTAGTCGTTTTTCAAAAGTATAAAAATTTTCCAAAAAATCTGATAAAATTTTTAAAACATAAAAAAATAATTTTTTCACATGCTAATTTTAGAAATTTTTAGAAATCAGTTTTTTTTATTAAATTAATTTATCAAAAAGCCTCAAATAATTTTCAAGAAAATTTTTAAAAATAATTCAGAGGATTTTCAACAAAACGGAATGAAATTTTTTAAAAATCAGAGGAATAAAATAATAATATTTCATAAATTTTTCAAAAAAAAATCTGATAAAAATTTTCACTGAATTTTGGAAGTTTTCCCCCTCAAAAAAATTGGATTGTCCTCTGAGTTTTTTGAAACCTTCATTAGTTACTAGTACCTACCTGATTTTTTCTGGAAATTTTCAGCATTTTCTTGAAAATTCTTTGATTTTTTTTCTGGAAAATTCACCTCCACAGTCCATCCCCTCCCGAAAAGATTGCGCCCATTTTCAAAGCGTTTTCAGAATTTTGAAAAAAAAAATATTTAATGGTGTGTCAAGTATTTTCTCTAAGGTATTTTTAAAAACTCTCCAAAAATCGAAAAATCAACTTCGGCAACTGAAAATTTGTTTTGAGGTTTGGATGACAGGCTCGATTTCAGCTCAATCGAAGGTGACGAGTTGAATTTTCAACTAAATCTGATGAAATTTCAAAAAAAAAAATAGTCAATTTTTCAAAGAATTTCAGAGGTTTTTTAAATGGAATTCAGAAAATTTTCAACATAACCAGATAAAATTTCAAAAACAATTGAGAGCATTTTTTTTTTTTTACAGAATTTAAGATAATTTAAAAAAAAATTTTCGCAAAAGAAATCGCTCTTCTAGTAAGAAAAAAAATTGTCAAAAAATCATTTTGCATAGAAAATCTTATGGAAAAAGACATTCAAGTGCAAAATTTAATAATTAATGAAAGAGGATCATCTTTGCGAAAAAAAACAACTAACGAAGAAATCCTTTCAAAAACGTATTCTCTCTCTCTCTCTCGAGAAAAATCCTCGAACAGCCGAGGGAGAAAATTTCACTGCTCCGGCATCATAATTCTCTCATCTAAAGCCCTAAAACATATCAACTTTAAAAACACGATAAAAACCTCAGACCTCAGACTTGACCTTTAAAACCCTTCCTTTTTTGCCTGCAGCGAAAACTTTGAAAATTTTTAAAATTTATTTTAAAAAAAAGAACCTACGTGGCGGAGCAATCCACACGACACGTATAAAATCGCATCACGCCGAATTATTAACCTTAACAAGGGCGAAAGTTAGATTAATTTCATTTATAACGTGATAAGATTAACAACGTAGTTATTTTAATTTCGCGCGTCTCTTGCGCGCCACCGGGCCCGTGTAAAAACGTACTCGAATGCGTGGGCGAGGCGTCGGAGCGCACGGGCGACGGGCGACGTTCGAAATGGAAAAACGAGCAACGAGCTCCCGAAGTGACGAGGCGATTCAGAGAGGCGTACTTGACGTAAAATCTGCAAAGGGTTAAAAGTTAACAAGTTTTAGTCCGGGAGTAGCTTTCGTTTTGTTTGCTGTTTATTCATTTGAATGAGATGAACGTAGACGTGATGAGATACTCATCAGGGTAACAGGAGATGAGGAGCTAGACATTCGGAAATTAAATTTTGCTCGTTATCCGTTAAAACAATATGAAATTCAAAAGGGTTCTCGAGTTTTATCATACCCTTTCCTCTTGAATACTTATTATCAAAATATACGAAATGAAAATTCGTATTCTGGCCAACTTTTCAGTTTCACGTTGTCTTCGCCCCTGTTTCCTCTCCTCGGCTCGATATTTTCGCACTGTTTAAAAATTATCAATTCCGGAGAATTTTTGATTACGTATTCCGCGCAAATAGACACCCTGCTCCTAAAACCGAGAAAAAATTTTAATTAATTTTTTTCCCACTTCGTTGCGTGAAGTTCTTGGTAAACCGCCAAAGTATGTATCTACTCCGAAGGCGTAGGCATTTTTCACTCCACCCAGTGGTGCCCGGAGGTTTGAAAAATACTGTTGCAGAACTTATAAACAAACCTCAAATCTTCTTCAAAAGGGCCCAAAAATTTTTTCCTCTCTTGAGAAAAAACCTATAAATTGCCAGGAGTGCACAAAAAATTCATGAATCCATTTTTTTAAAATCCTTTTTATCTAAAATTTACCCATTTAACCAAATGGATAGCTACCCTGCACTTGTTGTTTCAATAATCATTAATACCAATGAATTAATACGTACCTACTGAATTTCACAGGATTTTCCAAAAATCCTTTTCAGAAATTTTTTAAAAATCTGGAAAAATTTTCTTACTAAATTTCATAAGGATTTTCAAAAACATTCAGAAAATTTTCAAAAAATCTGAGAAAATTCCTTAATGAATTTTAACGTGGTTTTCAATGTTTCCAAAAGGATTTAAATCTTTTTTTTAACAACTGTTCAAAGAAATCATAATATACCTACCTAATTACAAATAAATAAAATTTTCAAAAAAAATCTGGGAAAATTTCTTACTGAATTCCATACCTAATCATAACATCATAAGATTTTCCAAAAATATTCATAATTTTTTTTAATCTTGTTAAATTTCTTATTAAATTCCATAGGACTTTTCAAAAATAATCATAAAATTTTCAAAAAAATCTGGCAAACGATTTTCCAAAAATATTCATAAAATTTTCAAAAAAATCTGGATATATTCCCTAATGAATTTTAATGATTTTTTCAAAGTTTCCAAAAAGAATTTTAGAGAATTCTTTTCAGAGGTGTAGGTAATAGAATTTTTCAAAAAAAAAAAAAAAATTTCTTACTGAATTTTATATAGATGTTTTCTTTTAAAAATATTCAGAAAAAATCTGGAATAATTTCATCATGAAATTTAATTTTTTTTTTTTTGAAGTTTTCAAAAGGATTTTATAAGTATAATTTTTTACATGATTTGATAGGATTTTTCAAAAAAAAAAAAAAATTGATCAAGGGATTTTAAGTAATAGGTATGGTAGGTATACCTATTCAAATTATTTTCGAAAAAAAATGGTAAAATTTTGAAAAAAAAAATTATTAAGTACTTACAGCGTTTTCCGAGAATTCTGTACAAATCGAACAGAAAATTTCTTATAAAATATTGGGTACCTAGGTAGTAGAATGCATTTCTTTTTTTTTAAACAGAACTTTTAATTAAATCTGATGAAATTTCACAAAAAAACAGATTTCTTTTTTGAATTTTTCTCACACACTGAAAAAAATGGATTGTAATGATTCTGGGCAAAACACAGTAATTTTAGGACACGTCGCCAATTTTAGAATCATTCCGGTGAAAAACAGAAAAGATTCAGTTCTATTCCAGAATGATTACGGAGTCTTGAATCTTTTCTGTTTTTCACCGGAATGATTCTAAAATTGGTGACGTGTCCTAAAATTACTGTGTTTTACCCAGACTCATTACGGTTTTTGAAAATTCATTTTTTTCAGTGCAGGATTTCAAAGGATTTTACAAATTAATGAAAAAGTTTTTTCTGTGTTTTATAGAGCTTTTAAAAGAAATGTGAGAAAATTTTCAACAACTGCTAAAGAATTTGCACAAAAGTTCTGAGAAACTTGCTGAATTCTGAATTTTTGATGTTTTTTCAACAAAAAAATGTCACAAAAATCAAAATAATTTTCAACACAGAAATTCAAAGACTAAATTTTTCGGAATTTCATTGAAGTTTTAAAAAATTTTTTAAAAAAATAAAGAAAGAGAGAGAGAAAGGAAGGAAGAAAGAAAGAAAAAATCCCAAATATAATTTTTAACAAAATTTGAGACAATTCTCAGAATTTTTTTCCTGAATTTTTTACCAAACCTGAGAGAATTTCGGGGCAAATTCGAAAAAATATATAATTTTGAGGTTTCACAATCCATTCGCAGTTAGCATTACGATGAGCTCTCTCAGGTTCACATTTTCCCCCCTCGCTCACAACCTTTTCCCATCAAAAATATTAAAAAATCGCTTTTGTTTCAATTCATTCATAATTATTAGGCCAAAAGTCCGTTCAAGTGCAAGAAAAATATACACAGTGCATACTGCAGCACATCAGAAGAATCTCCTCCCCGCCCCAGTAGGTCCTTGATAAAGACGTGACTTTGGACGCAAAGAGGCTGTAGTTGCCGACCGACCATATAATAACTTTATTAAACTTTTCAAATATCGTTAATCACCGAAGGTTGAAGGTGCACGGTTTTTTCTGCTTTATCCGTTTCCATCAGTCATAATGTTCTGGTCGAGTTCAATTTAAGAGACTGACATTTAAAAATTGCCTGTTGTCATTAAATGCCGCCATAGTTACACAAAACTAATAGGCATAAACTAATTACTCGCTTACCGTACATTAAGTTGAACACCTATTTGCACTTTAGAAAGTCAGAAGAGCTGGGAAATTACGGGCGAAGCCGGTGCAAAAATACGCGGCCGGCATTAATTGCGCTCCGCAAGTACACAATATTAAACTTTCCTTTTAATTTTTCAAAATGACTCGGCAGATATTCGGACGAAATTTTTTTCACCGCGTGTGAATTTGATTTATGACCGATGCTGGCCAAGTGTTAATAACTTAATACATGTACCGTTACAGGCTGGGCGGTACCAGTTTGGTACCCTGCATGGAAATTAGAAATTTAGCTTCATGTGGCAAATTACGCGAGTAGGTACAGTGCAGAGGTGCCCAGAGACACGTTGCAGTATTGCGGCTGCAATAGGAGCCCTTACGATATAAGAACCCTAAATCCAAATAAGTTGATTGTTTTTTTAATTTTAGGTACAGGAAAAATTTTTTTTTGAAAAAAATCTCTCAGATTAAAATTAGTTGAGATACAAAAAAATTACATTTTTTGCATGAAAGTCTTTAAAAATTTAAAAAAAAAAAACACATTTGAAAATCCTCTTTATGAAAAATAAGTAGGTAGGTATAGATACATTCATAAATATTAAGACACTTGAAAAAAATCGAAAAATTTTATTCTAGAAGAATAGAAAAAAATTCAAAAAATTGTAAGATTAAAAAAATGAGAATAAATACTTACGCTTTAGAAAAAAATTAAATTGAATTTTTTTCTGAAAGACTTTTTATTCAAAAAAAAAAAAATACCTAGCTATTATATTTTATTTAAAAAAAAAATCATTCAAAAAAAAAATGAAAAAATCTCTTAAAATAAAAATGAAAAAATGAAAAATGTAAAAATTCAGTAATCCTTTTCGCCCACAAAATGATTATTTTTTAATGAAAACTATTTCTGCTCCAAAAAAATGAGAAATTCCATCGTACAATAAATCTGAAAAAATATCCGGAAAATTGTAAAAAAATTTATACTGGAAAAAATCGAAATATTTTTCTAAAAAAAAAAGATATCAAAATTTTTTTTATTCCAGAAACATCGAGATTCTTTTCCTCAAAAAAAAAATAAATAAATAAAAATAGTAGATACCTAAGAAAATTATCCCAGATTTTTTGAAATTTTCTGAATATTTTGGAAACTCCTGTAAAATATACCTAGTAAGAAAACTTTCCCAGATTTTTTTTTGAAAAATCCTGTGACAACACGTAAAAAATTCTCTAAAATCCTCTTATAGAAACATTGAAAAACTCTTTAAATTTCATTAAGAAATTTTCCCAGATTTTCTTGAAAATTTTCTGGATATTTTTGAAAAGTACATAAGTATACAAAAAAATTTAGTTCCCAAGTGATTTTTTCAAATTTTTTGAAATTATCTGAATCTTTTTGAAAAATCTTCTAAAATTTTGGAAAAATGCAGTAATTTTTTTTTTTTTTTAATTTCATTACATTTTGTTGGTGGAAATTTTAGTTATATTTTAATTTCATTGAATTATTTTGAAACAGCTTCTAAAATTACGTACGTAAGTACAAATATTTAAAAAAAAATCACCAACTTTTTTTCTTTTTTTTTTTGAAATTTCATCAGGTTTTATTTAAAATCCTTTAAAGTCAAAAATCCTTTAATTTTTTTCTTGAAAAATTCAAATAATTTCCTAAATAATTTCTTATACTTTTCTGAAATGAGACGATAAAAAGACTTTCTGCAGAAATAACTTCTTTCCGAAAAAAAAAATTATTATCACTTTAATTTTTTTTTCTTGCTAATAAAATAGGAAATTTATTTTTTCCTTACAAGAGAACCTCGCCAACTCGTCACCTTCGATTGAGCTGAAATTTGGCTCACTGAAAGAGCATGCCACCCAGACCTCATAACCAAATTTTTAGCTGCCGAAGTTGATTTTTCGATTTTTGGCGAATTTTTGAAAATGGGTAAAACCGCCTCCAAAAAACCATTTTTTGAAAAATTTTTTGTAAATTTCAAGATAGATTCCTGAAAATTGGTTTATACACTAAAGTTGACCTCCCGATTCGATTGGCGCCATTTTTGAAGCGATCTGGAGCCTCCAGGAAAAGTTGACTTTCCTCCAGCGCACTGGAATAGCTCCAGACGGCGCTGTAATTAACTTCTGCAGCTGAAAATTCAATCCTATAGCGTTAGTATGATGCCATCTGATGACTGACGTAGTTGAATCCAAAATCCGAGGTGACGAGTTCGCACGTGTTTTTTTTTTGACAACTTGAAAATTTTGCATTTTTTAAAAATTTCCAAAAAATCAATTTCTTTAGCATATCATCCAAAACTTTGTCTACCCCCTAAAATCGACCCCCCGAGTCGATTGGCACCATTTTCGAATAGATCTGGATCCTCCAGAAAATGTTGACTTTTGCCATCTGAAGAGATTCCATGTGTGCTGGAGAAAATTAAACTTTTTCTGAAGGCTCCAGATCGCTTCGAAAATGGTGCCAGTCGACTCGGTGGGTCGACTTTAGTGTACAAACCAATTTTCAGGATTTTATCTTGAAATTTACAACAAAAAAAATTTCTTCAAAAAATGTTTTTTTGGAGTCGATTTAGCCATTTTCAAAAAGTCGCCAAAAACCGAAAAATTAACTTCAGCAGCTAAAAATTTGGTTGTGAGGTCTGGGTGGCATGCTCTTTCAGTAAGCCAAATTTCAGCTCAATCGGAGGTAACGAGTTGGCGAGGTTCCCTTGTTAGAAGACTATTTTTCAAGAATAAAAGGATTGAAAAATTTTTTCTCGAATAAATAATCAATTTCCTTAGCAATAATTTTTTCCAAAATTATTTTTCTGTATTTATACCTAATTCCTCATAGAATTTGTTTACCTGTTCTGGGAAATTTTTCAATGGTTCTCAAATTTTCAAAAAATTCGTGTAAAATCGAAGAAAACCCCGGTATGTGCGTAATCCGGTATACGGTACATTGGCACGAGACATAGACACATCAAAACGTCATCCACATACCATACATTCAAATCACAATGTAATAAAAAAAATACACCGACTTAAACGAGCAATACTCGCCGACGTTATTAATTTAACGATACGCAATAAAACGAAGAAACCACCAAAAAAAAAAAAAAAAAAAAAAAAAAGGAAAAGCCCTTTACTAAATAAACCTCATTAAAATGAATTATGCATCAACGAACACTTTCAAAGTCGTGTTTAAAGTCACATAATTCATATTAATTAAAATTAAATCGAAATTTTAAACTAATTACGATTATAATAAGGCCGGATATAGGATCGACGAGAGTACCAAACGTTTATTGAAAAATGACGAAAAAAGTACTCCAACTCGACGTAAAAAAAAAACCACGGGCGAACCGGTTGGCTCGATATATACGAGGCATGGCAAATACCGGTTGATGGCTTTTGTCTCATATTCAATTCATGCCAGTAAAATAATTATAAGAAGGAAATTAATCTTTTCGTATGGCAATATTATAATATAGTCTTTATATACGTATTTTCGCAGGAACTCAGGCACTCCGGTGATCTATTCGGCAAAGGTCCGGTCACTTACGCGGTTTCGAGGAATTTCTTCACCTAATCTAATTCGCATCACAATACGAGCACAAGACACACACACACGCCGCAGTAGGTAAGTTTTTGTAATGAAAAAAAAGAAACAGAATAGGAGAAAAAAACGCCACATGTCATTGACTCTTCACGCAGGTAACTTACTTCCTGAAACATAAAAGAAAAGCAAGAATATGTTCAAAGGTGGGCTATATTGTTCAATAGCTATTCAGGTGATCGTGGGAGCAAACTGAGCCCGAATTCATTAGCATAATTGATTCGACAAATGACTTTTTTCTATATTCGATCTCGGTCCAGGTAGGATGAAGTTCTTTTACTCCAGTTTACTTCCTGGTCGTACTCCAGAGACAATTCGGTAAAATAGTTCGCGAAATTCTACGAAACGTGTAGTTCTATTTCGAGGTGTTCTCGATTGAAAGCGAATTCAAATGAGTACCTGGGTAAGTTTGGAATATTAATACGAGCTGAGAGGACGAGCATATGTGTGGACGATGGTGCCAAGCGAAGTCGAAGGAGGTGGTGAAAAATAATTTCATAATTGAAAACACAGACTGGCTTTTATGGAATAATGTATTGTCTAGCTGGTAATAATTTTTCATTAAGGGTTGAAAAGCTCGCGCGAAGATTTACGCATGCATATTGCGGTGTAAAAAGCATGCCGGGTACTATGTCGTTCTAACTCAACTTATCTGTCGTTATCAATCCTCCTATATACTCTATTTAGTTTCTCGTTCGTTTCGACCCGTCTCCCTGTGTGCTGTGTGTGTATTTAAAAACATCGTGTCTCTCATCTACACACATATGCAACCACCCGTAATGATAAATATACGTATATATGTTACCCACACAACAGGGATGTCATAGGCTTAAGTACTGTTACAATACCGGCGAATATCGTACCGTAAACAAATGATAGCAGTAATAATAACATAAACGCAACGTCTAAACAAATTCCTCTAGATACCGTTTGATAAAACGTTTTTGAAATTTATCGAACGTTTTCTCTTCCTTGGAAAAAAAAAAAGAAAACTCGAGTCTTTTCTGATTCCGAGATTAATTTTGAATACGGACCCGTCGAGAGAAAATTTAGACACGATGGGAAAAAATATTGGCCTTGTTCCCTGAATTTTTTTTATTCTCCTAAAATTTATCGTATAATTTTGTAAAGTGTCGAATTTTCACAATTTTTTATACGAGGACAGTTTTAAAAGGATTTTGAGAGAAACACGTTTTGAAACATTTTTTTAGATGGACGAATTGCATAGAAAAGGATTGTAAAAATTTTGAGAAGAAAATTTTTTTTTCGAAATCTTTTACAATATTCTCGATTATTTGAGCAAAAAATTTAAACCAATTTCCTTCGATATCCGACATCCAAAAATTGGTTAATTTTTTATTATCCGATTTCCCTTTATTTTTGCACAACGACCTTATCTAAGTATAGATGCTCCGAAAAAATTATAATTAGAGGGAAGGAAGGGGTCCTATCGAAATTTTTGTGATAACCAAAATCATTTCCACGATTTCAAGCTACAACTTACAAGTATGTTTGGATTTTTTTTTGATTGGACCCCTCTCTCCCCACCGGTTTTGCACAACAGTCCGAATATACAAATTAAAAATTGAAGTTAATAGCGAGAGACCAATTAAGTTCTACTTCAAATAAAAGTTGTAGATTAGGATCATAAAATTAATTTTGGTCATTGTAAAAATTTCCATCGCATCCCTCCTCCTTCTCTGATTTCACAGTTGCGCTTTTTCAAAATTGAGGGAGGGATCTAATTGAAAAAATTTTCAAACAAAAGTTGTAGAGTAAGGTCTTGGAAATAATTTTTGATGATTATAAAATTTTCTATTAGAACCTCTCTCCTCTCCAATTTTGCATAATATGACTTAGATACTTATTTATTATCAAAAATTGATGAAGGTAAGCGTCCAATAAAAAAAAATTTCAAACAAAAGTTGTAGCTTGAAGTCTTGGAAATAATTTTGGTTATCACAAAAATTTCAGTAGAACCCCTCCTTCCCCTCCAATTTTAAATCCTTATTCTTTAATTAAAGATATAATTATAATAATTACTATAATAATTCAAGTATGTATGTAGTATTGGACTTGGTAACAATTCAACAAAAACGATCTGCCATTTTTTTTAAAACTCAGTTCTAGAAAAAAACGTAAGAAATTTTATTCCGAAAAATTAAGAATTTTTTCATTTTTAAAAAAATGATCTTCTTACCTCAAAAAATCAAAATGAAATATATCCCATTTTTTTTATAAAAGGTCCAAAATCACGAAAAAAATCAAAAATTTTGTATAAAATAATTAAGAATATAATTTTTTTATTCTAATTTTTTTCAATTCTACGAAAATTAGAAAAAATTTTGTTCCGAAAAATTAATTTCTTTTCCTATTCAAAAACCCATTCCCAAAAATTTCATTTCGAAAAGTTAATCGATGAAAATTGCTAACATTTTGAGAAAAAAAAAGAAAAGAAGAAAGAAAGACTAAGGCTAAAGGCTGTAACTCCGAATTTTTCACTACAAACCAAACCTTCTGACTGTCACTATTCTTTTGCGAGGACTGTCTCAAGAATATTAATTTACGAAAAATAAAACAATAAAAAAAATTCCAAATGTTAAGGGAATAGATGTTTTGTTTTTTTTCCTGTTTTTTCGCAAAGATTCATTATTTTCATAAATTTGACGAAATAACGAAACAAAGAAAAAATATTGAAAAAACAAAATGACCAAAAAACTAAGCTAAACTGAAAACGAATAAATTAAAAAAAAAAAAAACAACTTACGAAAATAAAAAATGGTTTTCTCAGAAATGCGAATGGGAGTTATTCATCAGGTGGCGTAGGCCTAATACTGTTCTTCGTTCGTATGGGATAAATAAGGGTTTATTATTAAAAATAATATAAAAATAATTTTTTCATAAAAAAATAATGATATACCTATTGATAAAAAAGTTATTTCTAATGAATACGAAATTAACATCGTAAATGTGTACTCGAATATTATTGAATATTAAGAATATATCAGTTTTTAATTTAAAAATTAAATAGGTACATATATTTTGTACTTACTAGATAATATTGATTAATTTTTAATTACCTATTTATTAATAAAATAATATACTTGAAAATAAAAATTCAATTAATCAATAAAACGGCAATAACGTAACGAAATGTGAAAAAAACACGAAATAATTAAACTGACAAGATAACGAAAAACGAAACGAAAAAATTGTCATGAAAGTTTTTAAAAAGTGCCAATTTTTCTTCTGATATTTTTGTTGAAAAATTACCTTTGAAATGTTGATAATTTTATTTGAAAAATTCTTCCGAAAAATCTCATTCCAGAGTAAATACAATAAATTTGGAAAATGATTCTCAACAAAAAACTTTTATACTTGTGAAGAATATCTGTGCTCGTATATTTTAAACAAAAAAAAAATATTAGGTTCTCAAACCCTCTGCCTTCTAATGTGATGAATCAAAATTTAAAACACATTATAGAAGCCCGTAGCATTGATGTGTTGGTTCACTGAAAAAAATGAATTTTCAAAAACCGTAATGAGTCTGGGTAAAACAGTAAAATTAGGATACGTCTCCAATTTTAGAATCATTCCGGTAAAAAACAGGAATAGAACTGAATCTTTCCTGTTTTTCACCGGAATGATTCTAAAATTGGAGATGTATCCTAATTTTACTGTGTTTTACCCAGAATCATTACATCCCATTTTTTTTTCAGTGTTCTCAAAATTTGTAAAGATGGTCAAACTCTTCAAAGCAGCAGAATTCAAAATTTTACTTACTTTTTTGAAAACACTTCATTATGCGCAATTTTCCAAAGTCAAAAATATATAGGTATGAACTTGGTTCGAGGAAAGGACCAAAAAATAAGGTACCTAGACCTACCTAGGGGCCTAGGATTGGTTTTTGCATCAAGATTATCTACATCCCTGCTCGGAGTGATAGTTCCATAGCAAATATTGTGGGTTACTGTGATGCCATGATATTATATACTTAATTACAACCTGTGAACGGTTTGGGAATTTCCCCATCCAATTTACCAAAACTCTTTCATCAGCCTAGAGTAACACATGTACTCTCTTCAAAAAATAAAAATAATAATAGGTACCTAATAATAATAAAATTTAAAATTAAAAAAAAAATTAGTCATCTTATTCACGAAAAATTTTCTACTTCAACAAAATGATATGCACTTAAGTTCAATAAAAAAATTGCTAAAACAACTTTTTGTATAAATTTATAATTTCGGATTTTCTCTGGAAAATATTGTGATAAAAAAGTTCCTTCAATTTTTTCCAATTTAAAAAAAAAATTGATCAAAAAAATTACTTATTATAAAAAAAAAATCCATAAAAATTCTCTAAAAAAAATTACCTACCTATAAGTACATGACACCAATTACTAAGTACATAAAATCTTTCAAAAATTTCAGAAAAATCTTTGAAAAGAAATCTCTATCATTAAAAAAATTATTTCTCTTTACATTTTTTCCTGTTGAAAAATTTTCTTCAAAATCTTTGGAGAAATTATTCTCAAAAACAAGCAAGCAAACAAACAAATTACACAATATTTCAATAATTTTTTTAAAATGTTGTGAAATAATTTCATTAAAAATTCGAGCCTCCCAAAAACATACTGGCTCAATTCATCCCTCTTTTGCCATTTCAAGAATAAAATCTCTCTTTTTCCAATTCTATTAATTCCTACATCAAATCAACTCAAAAAAAATCATTCTTTCAAAATTCCTTTCGACAAAAGGACAAGTTACTTCTTCAAAAAAAAAAAAAAAAAAAAAAAAATTCAAATACATATATTCACGTAAGTAACTAAGGTATAATGGAATAAAAATCACCTCGTTTTTAATAAAATCCCTCCTCCGCATTTGACAACGTCACCCTACAACTCGCAACGACAGTCACCATTAGAGCTACATTAACCAGCCCTTAATTCTTTCCAGTCACTTTTTCTTCCTTCTTCTGGAACATTAAACGTGAATTTTCCACCTTTGAAAAGCAAATATTATTATTGATTTATTAGATATTGAAAACATGGACGATCAGCACATTTGGCTTGGGTAACAAATGAACGTTTCTCGGAAGCAGGTATATAAGCATGAGTGTAAGTGAGTGTGTATTGGTGATTCTCACAAGTCAACAGTCGACTGACATTCGAATGAATAACGTGTGAATGTAAAAATGACGAATGTCGAGCCGAAGGAAAAATACTCTCGTGCATTCGAGTTAAGATATCTACCGAAGCGACTTTTTTGGGATAACGGAGTTGATCTTGTTGATGTGTGAAAAGTCGAGAGATGATTGATAATGTACGTGAAGAAATCTCTATCTGAAGGTGATGCTGACTGAAGGGGGAGGAATGAAGAAAGGAGAGAGTTCGCGTAGAATGTTAAAATTATTTTAAAACTGTGTCAGTGATTTAAAATTTGGAAAAAATTGAAAATGTACCTATCTAATTTTAAAATAAACCATAACAGTCGAACAACTTGTTAATATCGGACTGATCTTCACTGCAGTGCATAGTGATTTTATGTTCTACCCCTATGTCAAGTTCGCGAGATAAAGCGCGTGAAGTTGCAGTTGCACGTGATTCCTATGCTGTTTCGCAGAAAAAAATCACGTGCAATTGCAAATTCACGCGCTTTTATCTCGCGAACTTGACCGTTTTACGAGTATAACATGATGACAAAAAATGTTCTAAATTTTATGCACAACATTTTTTGTCATTATATTTTTATCAGTAAAGCCCTTTGTTTCCAAGTTCTACTCAAAAATACCAAATTTGAGCTGACCTGGCAGTCAGAATGGCCACCATTTTGTTAGTAGGGCCAAATTTTATTATAGGGACGTGGCTTAAAATGTTTGTTAGGATGTCCTCTTCAAGAAAAATCATATTCCTGTGGATCCGCGGGAGGGGGGTGCATCTCCTCCATCTATACCCTATGCCGCAATGTACATTAGGTTGCAGCGAAAATCAAAAATTTTCGATTTTCAAAATTTAATATCGCGGAAAAGTTGCGTCTTGGGGATACATGAAAAACAATAAATAAAATTCAAATCGAATATCTTCCGATCGCGCAAGAGCCCTCGAATTTTTGAAAATTTGCAAAAATCAAAATTTGAAAAAAATTCCAAAATGTTATAAGATGGATTTTATGCCTTTGGTTGGCAAGTATTATCATCGTTATTAATATTTTTTGAAAAAAAATCCATAATTCATCAGATCATCGCATTTATGAGACATTAAGAAACTGCCATATTTTACGTTTTTTTTAAAAAATTGAAAAAAATACATTAAAAATTGAGAATTTTTTTTTTTGGAATTAAAATGGGTTTAACATACACAGTTTTGCCCAAAAAGACAATTTACAGCGATTTTTCATATTTTTCGTACCCTTGAGAATTTTTCAAAAACTACGTAAAATTGAAAAAAATGAGGAAAATGATGGTTCCTAAAAATGAAGGTAAAAAAGGAAAATCGTCGTAAATTGTATTTTTGCGCGAAACTGCGATGGTCGAGAACCATTTAACGTTAACTCCATGTTTTTCAAAAAACGACTTTTTAATGTCATTCTATAGGAAATTTCGCGCTAAATCGAATGGTATCATCGGTTTTCAAAAAATCTCAAAGCAAACTGGCGTAAAATTGAAAAAACAAAAAATTTTGAATGGGACTTTTTTTGTATTTTCAATGATAACACTGGTTTCCTTTGAGATTTCATAAAAACAAATGTTACCATTCGATTCAGCACGAAATTTCTCATAATTATAGTGAAATTGAAAAGTAATCCATAATTATGATGAACTCAACAATAAATGCTTATCAGTGATTGAGGGGTGAAAACTTTATATTGCTCTCCTGTAAAATTTAAAAAAATGTAGTTAACGTTAAATGGTTCCCGACCATCGACTGTGTAAGTTAAACTCACTTTAATTACAATTTTTTTCCAATTTTTTATCATTCTATTTTTTATTTTTATTTTTTTTCAATTTTTTTAACAAAACGTAAAATATGACATTTTTTTAATATCTCAATAGAAATTCTAATTTTCTTTGGAGTAGAAATATTTTTTATTAAAAAGATCATTTTGAGGGGGGGGGGGGATTTCGAGATGCATATTATGTAATTTTAATTTTTTTGAGAATTTCCAGCATTTTTTTAAGGAATAAAACGATTTTTTATTTTCATTTTTTTTTTGAGAAAAAAATTACCAGAAAAAAATTGAATTTTTTTATTTAAAAAACTAAAAATATGTAGAGAAATTTTTTATCAATGAAAAATACTATTTCTGGTTTCTACAACTGAAAAATAAAAAAATTCAATTTTTTTCTGAAGTAAAAGTATTTTTTCAGGAAAAAAATTCTCAATTTTTTTTGGAATAAGAAATCTTTCAATTTTTTCGATTTAAAAAAAAATGAAATTTCGCGTTTTTTGGGAGTGTATCTAGGTAAATTTTTTGTCGATTTCTTGAGTTATACTTTTATACAAAAATTTCTCAATTACGTATTTCTCATGAAGCGGATTTTCAAATGTGCTTTTTAAGATTTTTAAAAGAATTTTATGCAAAAAAAAAAAGGTGATTTTTTATCCCGCAAATAATTTTATTCTGAGAGATTTTTTCTATGGTGATTTTTGATGAGAGAAAATTTTTATAGCTTTTTTTTAGTGGGTAGTTATTTTCTGTAAAATTTTGAAAAAAAATTTATGAAATTATTTCTTCCAAAAAAATTGCCCCATCACCAATTTATTATTTTTTAGTAAGAAACTTTTCAAATTTTTTGAAGGAATAAAAAAAATCTCTAATTTCTTTTTATGAAAAAATGTTTAGACTTTTTTTCAAATAAAAAATCTTTCTTCTGGAATGAATTTTTTTTTCAATTTTTTGGAAAAAAATTTCTGCTTGAAATAAAAATTTTTCAACTTTTTCGAGAAAAAACCTCCAGCCTTTTTGAAATGAAGAAATTTCTGAACTTTTTCACAAAACAAATTTATGTTTTTTTGGGTAAGAAAGTTCTCAATTTCTTTAGAGAAACAAATCTTTGAATTTTTTGAAATGAGAAATGAATGTTCAATTTTTTGAATTGAAAAAAAAAATTGTTTAAAAAATGATTATTACACCGTATATGTAGGTAGTATTTCGTGTAACAAAATTACACCTGCAAAAATGTACGTGTAAAAATACACGTCGGCTCATCCATCACAAAGTCTGGGGCGTAGCGGCGTACACAGGCTGTACCTAAAATTAATATTTGATCCGGCGTATACGTCGGCTATTAGAATGATTTTCATATATAAACTCGCGTATATAATATATATATATATATATATGCGTAGAAAAAGCAAAAGCTTCGGGAGTACGGTGAGGTGATGCGTAGAGAACTTTCAGAGAAAAGGGTGGGGGGCTTCGCAGGCACTCGGTTACTCCGGCACATTTTCTATTTCGACGTGAAATTCCATTAGACGCCACCGCACTGTTTTTTGACAAAGAGGGTGCCACGTACACACGTTATTTCACTGGCGCGGCCTACGAACCGTGACATGTCAAAATGGACAAATAATAACTACTCATTTATTTTGGTAAATCTTTCACTCTGTTTAATATTTCTGCTGTATATGTTTTCCTCCGGCTCTCTTTGCAACTTTCTCCTTTATTACGTCACTTTGTCGTTTTGTGTGCCTGGTCTATGGGGTCTCCTTTTTCCATAGTTTCCCAGTCGACAGTCGTGTGCCCCCCTCTTGTGTTCTCCAGTACGTACCTTATAGTGTCGTGTATTTCCCTACATGCATATCCAGAGTTCCAGACCCTCTCTCTAAGCTCTACGTGTACAATTTAGTATAAAAAATTAGCTCGATTGAATAATGCCAGGCGGTAAATTAAAATCGTACTTTCAACGGGTTAGGTTTAGTTGATGGCAGCGTCGCGTCGCTGTTTACGATGTTAACGCCATATACAATGTTGAAGCATATACGAGGCGAAGACACGCAACGACAGGTGAAGAGAAAAATCTACAGCACGTTCGAGTATACGAGCTCGCCATCTCGGCCCAAATTCCATCATAACCTATATTCATTTATCATAAATGAGAAGAAAAAAATCGGCAATATTTGAAAAATGAATACTCGATTGAAACAATCGAACATGCATCGTCGAACTCTCTGGGCCCAGCTTGATGCTTGAATTCCATATACGTCGATACGACGAATAAAAATGATCGTTTCTCTTTATTTAAATTATTTCTCGATATAGAGATCTTCTCTCGAGGATTTCGATAAATTATAAGCGAATGCAAGTTTTTCGTCTGATTTGCCTGTGTGGAGGAGCTGTTGCCAGTTGTACATTGTGCTGCAGTTGTAATTAACGCATGTAACTGGATAAGAAATACAAATGGATTAAGCTGTCTCTATGGTACGTACAAGGTTGTTAATAAACGTGTCAATTGAAGAGGAAGTCGTTAAATGAGCGTATATGAGTTAGTTTTTGTTTAAAACCTCGTTAACCGACAATTATTACTGTTACAGTGTTCGTTTTAACTAACCGAAAGCTCGAGCCTATAACGAATCTGTGATTACGAGCACAATTAAAGAGGATTTTTAAATATTTTTTAAGAGAGGATTTTTTTTTTACCAAATTTTGGGTTAAAAAAGATAATTTAGTAATGATCAATATTTCCTATTTTTAAAATATTTAAATGCATGCTGGATGCTGAATTTTATTTTATTTTTATTTATCTTGATTTTTTGCCAAATTTTTCTTTTGAAAAAATTCGTAAAAAATTCAAATTTAATTTGATTTTTTGACAGAATTTTACATTTTTACAGAATTCATGATTTAGGAATTTGTCTAAAATCCCATTAGAGTAGGAGTTTTCCTTGAAAATACAGTAGCTTTTTTCATTAATCAAATGCGATAAGACAAAAATTTTCATTATTCTAAAATTATCAAAATTAAAATTTTTTACAAAATTTACAATTTGAAAAATCTTTGAAAATTCCATCAAAGTAGGATTCTGCTTTGAAAGTACTGTAGCTTTTTTCATCATTTAAATGTTAATACTATAAAATTTTCATTTTTTGAAAATTATCAAAATTTAAAATTCTAACAAAATTCACGATATGAAAAATCTTCAAAAATTCCATCAGTGATGTAGGATTTTGCCTAAAAAGTACATACTTAGTATAGCTTTTTTTCATTGATCAAATGCAATGAGACTAAAATTTTCATTTTTCAAAAATCATCAAAATTTTAGATTTTTACAAAATTCATGTTTTGAAAAATCTTCAAAAATTCCATCAGCAGAGTAGAATTTTGTCTTGAAATGGTAGCTGCTTTCATTGATTAAATGAAATTCAGCAAAAACGACCATTTTTCAAAAGTTAGTTACTAAAATTTAAAATTTTAACGAAATTGATGATTTCAATATTTTTTATAAATTCCACCAGAGGAGGATTTTGCATTGAAATTACAGCAGCTTTTTTCATTTATTAGATGTAATTTGGCAGAAACTCATTTTTCAAAAATTTTCACAAAATTGATGATTTTAAAAATCTTTATACATTCCATCAGAGTAGGATTTTGCTCTGAAAGTATACAGCAGCTTTTTTCAACATTTAAATGCAGTTATGTAAGTTATTCTAAAAATTGTATTTTTCTAAAATTATCAAAATTTAAAATTTTTACAAGATTTACGACTTGGAAAATATTTAAAAATTTCATCAGAGTAGGATTTTGCTTAGAAAGTATACAGTAGCTTTTTCTTTCATTATTCAAATTCAATTATTTAAGTGCTCTAAAATTTTTATTTTTCTAAAATTATCAAAATTTAAGAATTTTACAAAATTTACGATTTGGAAAATATTTAAAAATTCTATCAGAGTGGGATTTTTGGTTTGAAAGTACAGTAGCTTTTTTCATCATTCAAATTTAATTATATAGGTACTTTATAATTTTTATTTTTCTAAAATTATCGAAATTTAAATTTTTTTACAAAATTCATGATTTGAGAATTTGACCAATTTCCCATAGGATTTCGCCTTGAAGTACAGTAGCTTTTTGCATCATTCAAATGCAATTAGGTACTCTAAAATTTTCATTTTTCCAAAATTATTAAAATTTAAAATTTTTACAAAATTCACGATTTGAAAAATCTTCGAAAATTCCATTAGAGTAAGATTTTGCCTTGAAAATACAGCAGCTTTTTTCATTAATCAAATGCAAATTGCACTAAAATCTTAATTTCTCAAAAACCATTAGAATTTTAAATTTTTACAAAATTCATGAATTCCAACAGTGTAGGAATTTACCTCGAAAGTACAGAAGCTTTTTTCATTATTCAAATGCAATTACCTACTGTAAAATTTTCATTTTCCAAAAAGTGGATTTTCCCAGTTTGATCGGTACACCCCTCCCCCCAAACTTGGACTTGGGGCCCCAAAACCCCATCATATGTTGAATTGTTGCCTCTGATATGCCCTTTTTTAGAAACGATAGGCTATTTTGATTTAATTTTTCTTAACCGTGTATATTTCAACACATGATTTTGCGCCACCCGTTCACTTTTTGGAAAAAATTGATAAACACCTTTTTTGTAGAAAATTTAATGTACTTTAATTTTAGTTATGATGTATTTTCTGTTTAAACGTATATTTGACGAGTTACGAGTAAAACCCAACTTGAGGTTTCTTTGGGTTCACATTGGGGCACCTTTTCCGAAAAGTGAGGTTCGGGGACCTTTTCAGTGGTTAATCGGGACATTAAAGGGGACATTTGAAAACCAAGAAATTCTACATGACCCAAAATGCAATTTAATTTGCTTAGTTGACTGCACTGTAAAGTGGGGGCATTTGGCTGCGAAATGAAAAATCATCTCGAAGAAACGTATACAATATATATATATACGAAAGGAGAGGGAAAAAATGGTTGACAAAACAGCTAGCGTGTTCTTTATGTAAACAATTTATATTATAAAGTAAACAAACTTGGAACTACACGAGTCCTCTAAAGAGAAGGAGGTGGAGGAGGTGGTGGTATTGGTAAATTTGAATGATATCCGGGGTGTATATCGGATAACACGAAATACACTATGAAAAATGACAGCTGATAAAAATGGCTTCTACATCAGAAGAGAGAGACTAAAATCGGTCATGCTTTGGCTGCCAGGCATAAAGATCATTTGTCAGGCCAGCGACACGAAGGGTTTAGCGAGTACGCGCCTCGCCGCCGGGCTGCCGAACAGTGGAGGGGGAGTAGATAAAAAGGGATACCCGAGTATATGTCATTAAGGGTGGGTCATGTCAATGTGACGTGCTTTTCTGTCACTGACAAGTTTGTTTCACAGACTTCGGCCATGCTGAAACCGAAATCACGCATCTCCTCCGATCTTGCGTATTTTTTTCGTTAGACGATCCGCGCTCGCCGCACGGCCCCCCGCGCCCCCGGTGCCCGGGCTCGTCGCTACTTTGTATGCAGTATTGTGAAAAACCGAGGGCTGTAACTTTGCGACGGTATTTCCGTCACTAACAAATCGCTTTTTCGTCTTTATCTTATACCCTAGTTTTTCAATGCAGCGCTTTTTTTCCCACTTCGAACCCCCCGCCCCTTGACGGGCTCCACCGCGAGTTGGAAACTTACCGACGAGGTCCTAGCCCCCTCGGCTCTTTCTCTCGCGCAGCTTGAGAAATTGAGTTTAAAATAAAAACGACCTTTCTGGAAGCCATTGCGTATGACGATGAAAAATTACACCAGCTTTTACCATCGCACATTCTCAATGTACCGTAAGTTTACGCGTAATTACAAACGCACGCAGGTTTTTCGCAAGGTGAACGCACCTCTCAACCCCCTCCCCCGCACTGTAACAGCCTTTTGAAAGCTCCTGGTACCGCGCGTCCTCGATGCAAAAACCGTTTTTCGTTTATTAATTGAACTCGCGTGGGTGGCGTTTGCATTTTTCTCGCTCTCCTCACAGGGGGCTGACTGAGACTACGATTGCGAGTTTTTAAATAAGGGTTGTTTTCTTCGCACTCGGCAAGCCACCGATTTAATATACGTGATTTTACCATTATCGTGTATATAAGAGTCGAGGGGAGGCCTCCTGCGCCTTCTCGTCTTGCCGCATCGCAATGTGCACCACACATTTATATACGAGCTTCTCTCAAAGCTCGCTTATTTTTTCTCACGTCGGGGTAACTTCCATTCGCAATAAATCATCACCCAATTCCTATACTTCTTCGTTTATTCGCTCTATTTCGTATGTCCCACGATCCACTCTTATCTACATTACGATACATTACGATATTGAAATCCATCTCATCCCAGTCGTCCTAAAACCGCAGCAATATTTTCACCAAAAAAAAATCCATCGTCCACTAACGCACCACATCGCTCGCCTGGGCAAGTGAAATTTTTTTACGATCGGTTATTTTTACGAAAACCAGCCTGCTGCATCATTTGCTCGCCTTGAATTTTACCAAGTCCAAGTCCAGTACTACATAAATACTTGATGTTCAAAATTGGAGGAGAGGGAGGGCTCAATCAAAATTTTTCTCATAACCAAAATTATTCCTAGAACTTCAACCCACAACTTTTGTTTGAAAATTTTTTCAATTGGACCCCCTACCTCCCTCCTGTTTTTAATTACAATAATAATGTATCTTGAATAAATTGTATTATCCAAAATTGATGGTGAGGGAGGGGTCCAATTGAAATTTTTGTTATGACCGAAATTATTCCTACAACATCAACCTACAACTTTTGTTTGAAAATTTTTTCAATTGGACCACTTTCTCTCCACCGATTTTGCATAGCACACTAAAGATACACTACTTAATTAAAAATTAAAAGAGTGAGGAGGAAGGGGCCAATTGAAAAATTTTCTCGAAAAAAGTTGCAGAATAAGGTCCTAGAAATAATTTTGGTTACTATAAAAATTTCGATTGGACCCCTCCTTCTCTTCCAATTACACATAATATTAAATAGGTACTTATTCAAAAATTGAGAGAAGGGTCCAATTGAAAAAATTTTCAAACAAAACTTGAAGCTTGAAGTTTCAGAAATAATTTTGGTCATAACAAAAATTTCGATTGGATCCCTCCTTCTCTTCCAATTACACATAATATTAAATAGGTACTTATTCAAAAATTGAGAGAAGGGTCCAATTGAAAAAAATTTCAAACAAAAGTTGAAGCTTGAAGTTTCAGAAATAATTTTGGTCATAACAAAAATTTCGATTGGATCCCTCCCTTCCCACCAATTTTGGATAATATATAAAACTGTTCAAGATGATTTGAAGCATTATTAAAAATATAGAAGAGAAGTAGGGGTCCAATTAAAAAGATTTTCAAACAAAAGTTGTAGCTTGAAGTTCTAGGAATAATTATGGTTATATGAAAAATGTCGGTTAGACCCCTCCCTCCCCTTCAATTTTGAATATCAAATGATGAGCAAATGATGCATCAGGCGGGTTTTCGTAAAAATAGCCATTCGTAATTTTTTTTGCACCTCAAATAATTCAATTTACCCCAAAAATCCGCTCCTCGAATATAATATTTTCAGCACAGATCCCCAACACTTCTCGTGCCCGAGTAAATTAAAAAATTACCTAAACTTACGTCACTCGTGGAAACTTTTCCATTAAAAATCCCCCCCCCCCCCCCCCGCGGTCAAAGCTCGAGCTATACCGTCGTCTTCTATCTACGACAGCGACTTGGTGCGCAGTTTTTGAAAAAGCGTCAAAATCGTTTACACTTTTTAAGAGGTTTGTAATAAACACGCTTCGCGAGTCCAATAAACGCTCCGCTAACTTTTTCCAAATGGAAAAACTTTACTTGCGATTGTTCAAAATGTCATTTGTTCTTAAAATCAATCAATGTCCGTAAAATCTCCGGAGAACTTCGAGAAGAGAAAAAAACCGCTTTAAAATGAAAAAACTTTTAGTGGCGCGTTGGTGTAAAAAAATCTCGGGCTTAGTTGGTTTTTTTTTTACTCGTCTCTTGTATTTTATAGAAAAACAGTGGAGGTTAAATCAAACAAAAGAATTTTACGATAGGAATTCAAAAAAAAAAAAAAAGTTTTCAGAAAAAAAAGAAAAATTGAGCCAAAAATTGAACTTATAAGAGATGTTTTTCAATAAATTACATTTTCATCGAAATCAAAAACAAAAAAAAACTTCAACGCAGCAAATGCGTAAGAAAATCTGATTTTACTGAAAAAATTTATTAGGTAGAATAAAACTGAGCAGTTTTTTCAAATTATTTTTAAACTAAGAAATGTCGAAAATTTATTGAAGCTGAATCAATTTTTAAAATTCAACCAAGTAAATTTTTTGAAGGTATTTAAAATATTAATTTCCATCAAATTTTTACAATTTATAAAAGTGGCTAAATTTTCAAATTTTTGAAAATTTTTATGTGAACCAAAATGTAATTTCCTATATTTTTTAGGGTTTTATTTCACTGGGTTACTTCCTGAATAGTTTCTTAAAAACATCGTTTTTCTCTCGCTATAAAAATGGTACAGGCCTCCGACGTACCAACTGGACAATTAAACACCTTCGCGGATCCCTCCCAGCGCATAAATTAATAATAAAAAATATCAACCCGAGTAAAAAATTTTATTAATACATTGTCGTCCGTTAAACTCCGCTTTTTTCAAACTTACCAACACCTTGGCGACCCCCCCCCCCCGGCCCCGCCATCTAGTACCAAGGTAAAAAAATATTTTCAAATAAAAGTCCACACAAGGCAGGCGTACGTACGTAGGTACGTATAAGAAAAACCTCAAATAAGTTAATCTTTAACGTTGAAAAATTACACTTTCATTATTTCTTCTCCCTTTTTTCGTAACTTAGATGTTCATAGGTCAGAAGAAGAAAAAACGCACCCTTGCTCGAAATAAATAATCGCCGTTTTTTTATTATTATTTTTGCAGCTCGACGTAACAATCTAATTGCTAACAGTTATGAAGAAAAATTACAAGAGTCTTTTTCAAAAAAAAAGTATGAAAATCTCGGTACATGAATAGTTTGTGAGCCCCTTGGCCGACACTAGCGCCGTCTTATGTTAACGTTGACTTATTGTATAACAGTCCAATTTAATGTCAGTCATTTGTCAAAGTGTTATTTTTTAAAGGGTAAATTTTCAATTTTATTTAATCGACGAATTAAAAATCAACATCAAGTGGAGGAAATTCCCAAGATGGTAGGATTTGATTTTTTTTGGTGGAACAGTAATTACTAATTAGTTTTGTGCTGCAGAGTTGTGGGCACATTTTAATAGCAGCTGAGAACGTTTAAGATATTAAAATAATAAAAAATTGAAACTTCCAAAAAAATTGTATTTTTTTTTTTAATTGAAAAAATTGAGATAAAATGATAGGTAATTTTTAAGGATTTAATAATATTCGCCAACAAAGTGAATTTGATAAAATTGGTTCATCAACAAATTTTTTTTAAAAATCTACCAAAGTTGTACAAAAATTAAAATACCTACAATAGGCTTAGGTACTTTATGTTTTTTAAAAAATGAAATGAAGCTTAAAATTCTCTCCTAAGCAAAATATTGAAAAATTTAATTAAGAAAAATTTTAAAAATTGGGTACTGCGATAAAAGTTTTGAAAAAAATATTTAGAGGTAGGTAGGTCTACCTAAACAATTATTTTAAAACAAAACTTTAAAAACGTTTTTGTGCAGATTTAAAAAAAAATTTTAATGAATTGGAAAAGTTGAGTTCGAAAATAAAATTTTAATGGGGCTCAATTTTTACAAAATTTAAATGGATTCAATTTTTACAAAATTGAAAAAAATACCCTCAATATTGAAAAATAAAAATCGAAAAAATTACTCATGATTCTTGAACTGAATAATGTTTTGGAAACTATTCTGGACAAAATTTGGAAAATTGCCCTCAACAAAATTAAAAAAAAAATATGTTTCACTTGGAACAAAATTAAAAAATCGTTCTATAACAATATTTGAACAAATTCAAATTAACTAGACACCCAGAGCAATGATCGTGTATTTTTTTTTTAATTTCTAGCAAAATTTTAGAAATTTTTTTAGCAACATTTTTGAAAATTTTAATAAAATACAATTATTTTGAAAAAATCCAAGAAATGAACTTTTATAAGACTTTACACAATTTTAAAAATAATATTGTATAAAAAATTGAAAAAAAAACGTTTTCAAAATCAAAATTTTCTCTGAATAAATTATTAAAAAATTCGTCCAATTTTTTTTAATGCTCTGAATAAAATATTGAATGTTGCTTAAAAACCGTTTTCAGACAAATTAAAAAAAAATCATTTAAAAAAAAAATGGAAAAAATGAAAAAGTCCAATTCGTAAATAAAATTCCAAACAATATTTTTTGCAACATTTCATGAAATTTTAGTAAAGCTTAATTTTTACAAAATTCAACTGACTCAATTCTTATTAATTTTTTACGAAATCAAAAAAAAAACAAAAAAAAAACATGATATGATTGTACCTACTGGAAAAAATTGAAATTTTCGTACCGAATTTTATTAAGTAAGTTTTCAAAACCAAGCTTGGAAAAAATTTTGAAGAGATTATGAAAATTTTCCTCAATGAAATTGAAAATAAAAAAATAGGAATTTTACTCGTAGGATACTTGGAACCACTCAAAAAAATTGTTTTTAAACAAAATTTGAAAACATTTGAAATAAGAAGGTGAACTTGTGCTCTAAATAAAATTTTAAAAACTTTCTTCTAAAATAATTTAAAACAACTCATTTTCAAAAAAAAATGAATTAGTTACAAAATTTTACAGAATAAAAAACATAAGAACTTCATGTAACTAGACGCTCATTTAAAAAATTAAAAAAAAAATGAAGAAGAAATTAATTTTTAAAAATTAATTAAATATCTGGAAAAAAATCGAATAAAATTGAAATGAATAGGTAAAATTGAAAAATTGTACGATATTTCCTTTCGTGAAGAAAAAAGAAATAATCAAGTACCTATACCTAAATAACATTTATTCTTTGGCAAAAATTTTAAGAAGTGTTACCACCAAACCTTCGCAATATTTCAAGCACAAGAATACAATTTTGAAAAAAAATACAAAAAGTTTGAGCTTAACTTTGGCAAAAATGAAAAAAAAAATTGAAAAAGTTGAAATCGGTCCAATTGTCAACTTCATAGTACATAGGTAATTCTTCTCAAAATTTAGAACCTAGATCTTTGAAATTAGTCAAAAATTGAAGATTTGATAGAAATTCAAAATTTTGGAATTTTCATATTTTGAAGAAGATTTTGAAGTTGGATCATTTTGTAAATATTTAAATTAAATTTTGCAAAATTTTCAAACGTATTTTTTTTTGAAAAAAGTAATTTGACAAATTTTTATAATTAGGTACCTACCTATTTAAAAATTTTGAAGTTATGAAAATTCTTTGAAAAGTTTTAGGAATTTGATGAAACTCCAAAATTTGGTCTTTTTTGAATTTTGATTAGGTAATTTTTAAAATTAAGACATTTGAAAAATTTATAATAATAATAAAAAAGGGGAGGGGGAATTCAAGAAGGTATCAATTTGTAAATAAAATTGCAAGAACTGTTCCTAAAAAAATTTTAAAAAATAAAAAAAATAATAAAAAATGAAAAGTCTGAAATACCTAGTTATAAAAACTTGGCAAATAACCCTCCCTTTAGGAAGGAAAATTTCGTGGAGTATTTTTGTTTCAGAAATAAATTATCCTTTCATCAAGAAAATCCTGAAATTATCTTAGAAAATCAGTGCTTTTTTTCATTTTTTTTTCAATTTTTTGAAATACTTGCCTTTTTTCTGAAAAAAATGGCCCCTAGACTTGCGTACATTCCCCCCCCCAAGAAAAATTCCGCTAGTATTACAATTTCATGAAAAATGACCGTACAAACTTAACTACGCAAGAGAAAAGAAAAAAAGAAAAAGAAAAAAAAAGTATGCAGCAAAACAAAAGTGGAAACCCGCTACTCTTCGAGGCTGAAATCCAGCAACGCAACAAAAGAGAAGAAAGAAAATGAAAAATGAGTGAAAATGTATAGAAGAAAGGAGGATTTATATCAACGTTTCCATTCAAGGAACTTACTGAAAAGATCAGGTATCGGTTTATGCGGTGAAATGAAGCGGCAAAAGAACCAGCCCCCCTCCCCTGCTTCTTTAACAACGACCGCAAAAAGCGAAGAAGAGGGACGAGCGTTGGAAAAAAGAGAAAAAAGGCAAAATAAGACCACTCGTATACTCTCATATAGTACGATGGAACAGACAGAGAAAAAAAAAAAGGCAAAAAGAGACTAGAGCCAGAAGAAGAAGACGAAGACGAAGAAAAAAAAAAGATGAGGAATAAATATAATGTGTTATGAAAACATCAGAAAAGGATTCGTGATGGGAGTGTAAAAACGTGGTAGATATCTCGTATATGACAAAGAGTCGAAGCATCTTTTTTCACCGGGGTTTTATCCTAATGCGTCTTCTAGTATAAAAGTGGAGAAACTGGAAAGTGTAGGTTAGATTTACTTTTTCTCTTTATTCATTCGTCTTGCTCTTTCTCGCCAAACAAAACAATAACTTGAAAGTTGTTTTGTGCGCGAAACCGAGAAGAAGAAAAACCAGCCTGAAACTTTTTTCCGAGCGAAAAAATTATTTACAATTTGAAACAATAACTTTGCTCGCGAGTATTCTTATATCTTCTGCAAAAAAAGGTACCAGATCAATTTCTTTACCAGACGAGCTATCGCAATACTCAACTTAAGTGAATTTTGCAAACCTCTTATATAAAATCACACCCGCAACGCGGCTGCAAAATGATTTATTCGGATGCAACTTTTTTCGCAGTACGTTTTACATTATTGGCTTTTCACCCCCTGCCCCCTTCATCGCCACTAACGTAATTTTATTCCGGAAAATATGCAAGTGTCGGATTCCTTCGGGCGTTGATTTCATCGTGGAATGTTCGTGGCTTGGAATTTTCTCCAAATTCGAGGGTTCGATTGCCCAAAATACCGATATCTTAGCTTTTGAGCCATTACAATGGCGGCAGCTTTGACCAAAGAGGGATTCTCGCGGTAGAAATCGCGCGTGTACTGACCCACGTGTAATTTTGTCTATTTCCTCGTTACACGGTTCGACTGGAGGTACAATCAGTTATATATTCTCGCAACTGATTTGTACAAATACACGTTTCACTTGAAATATTCTCGTTTTCAGAACCGCATCGGTTCCAGTTGCCTTTTTTTTTCAATTTTAATGAGATCATTAATTATATTTTTTGGAAGTAGTCGCCGTAAAATACGTATTAATAGAGATAAATGACTCGTAATTAAATGAAATTACTTCAAAGAGAATCTACAAATACCTACGTCTTCATTTATGCACGAAAATTATGTCCCTAATTTGGTGAACATTATTTTTTAAATCGTATCAGCTTTGATTATTTTTTTTTATCAATAGATTAGATTTTGGTTGTTCTTTCTATCTACCCCTCCCGTCCCCTCGCCTCATTTATATTCGATATAAAAAATTGAAGAAAAAAATAGTCTACATAATCGTTCAATATAAAGGTAGTTTACAAGCATTCTGAAACATTATGTAGTCAAATTGAATATAAAATAAAAAAAGAATTCTATTCAAGAAGTTGAGAAAAGCTTACTGAGATGTATTTTAGATTACATCTCTTAGTACATCGCTCTAAGTGACTTTCTTCCAGTCCACAAATCATCGAGTAAATCCCCGACAATTTTACACTCCTACTCGAGTGTACGTATGTACACTGCACAATATATACTACGAGTATCTACAACTTGAAAACCATACAAAAGAAAGGGAAAAATTTTACTACACAATCGAGAATTCGGCACGATGTGGGAGGCTCGTAGTTTATACGTAGCATAACGAATTGTTCGAAGTGAATGAGGGAGCGAAATGATGAATTGTGTCAGAAATGGATCCAATCAAATACGACATCACTTTGCACAGTGATTTCCTTCGTTTTACTGACTCTCGTTTGAAGAATATTGCGGCTGGATTAATTGGACGACGAGTTTTCGGTGTAGATTTTTCAAATTCAAATGTAGACAATTGTTTTTTTTTTGATTGGGAAATTTTTGAAAGAGCATAGCTAGGTGAGAGAGGTGAATTGGCTCGCAGCAAGAAATTTGAAACCAAGTAGTGAACTAAGTTGGTTCTTTTATAAATATGGTATAAAATCCCATACCTAAAAATTCAAAACCAACAATAAAAAAATAATATGTCAACCTACTAATTTGACGAAAAAAATTCAAGAAATAAAAATTTTATCTAATTTTTTCAATGAAAATTTCGCCAATTCATCATTAAAAAAATTATCGCTGAAAAATTCAATTTTTTCACTAAAAAATAATTATCAATGTTTTCACTTAAAAAAATAACGATTTTTTTCATGAAAAAAAAAAAAATTATAATACTTATATCTATCATTTTTTTACTAAAAATAATTATAAAATTCACTACAAAAATATCAATTTTTTCACTTGAAAAAATATCGATTTTTTTCACTAAAAAAGTACCTAATAATCAATTTTTTCATTTAAAAAACATCACTTTTTTCAATTTAAAATATCAATTTTTCACTATGAAGATATCAATTTTTTCACTATGAAAATATTAAATTTTTCACTATGAAAATATTAAATTTTTCACTATGAAAATATCAATCTTTCACTATGAAAATATTAAATTTTTTACTATGAAAATATCAATCTTTTCACTATGAAAATATCAATCTTTTCACTATGAAAATATCAATCTTTTCACTATGAAAATATCAATCTTTTCACTATGAAAATATCAATATTTTCACTATGAAAATATCAATCTTTTCACTATGAAAATATCAATCTTTTCACTATGAAAATATTAAATTTTTCACTATGAAAATATCAATCTTTTCACTATGAAAATATTAAATTTTTCACTATGAAAATATCAATCTTTTCACTAAAAAAATAATCTCAATCTTTTCACTTTTTATTACCTATTAATTTTTTTATTTAAAAAATATCAAATTTTCCACTTGAAAAATATCGATTTTTACTTAGAAAAATATCAATTTTTTTCACTAAAAAAAATATTAATAAAAAATTTAATTTTTTACCAAAAATAACAATTTTTTTTTACTAAAAATATCAATTTTTTCACTAAAAAATATTAAATTTCTTCACAAAAAATTCCATTTTTTTCATTCAAGAAATGTCATTTTTTTCACTAAAAAAAAATCATTAAAAACATTGATTACTTCACTTGAAAATATAGTTTTTTCATTAAAATCATATCATTTTTTCACTTAAAAAAATGCCAATTTTTTCAAAGATAAATTCTTGGATGGTTAAATTATGTAGTTACCTAAAATGTTCAAATTTTTACAATTTTTTATTCCAACTTTTCATTAATATTTTTCTAGTATACATAATCATATAATCTGAGTTTTTCTACCAGATTTTTTCAAGTAGATGGGAAAATTCTGTTATTTGGGATTTTTCTGCCAACAAATTTTTAGTGAAACTTTGTTCCAGATTTTTTTACATAGGTTTTCTTAAAGCATTTATATGTATTGATAAATTTTCAATCAAAATGTTTCCAAATTGTTTAATTATTTATTTTACCAAGTGAGTAGGTAAGTACGTATTTCATTCGGATACAATTTCCATTTAAAACATGAAATAAAAAGTAAGAACAATTTACTACATATTTAAAAGAACGATAAAATTAGCTCAACGTTAAAATTAAATCTCTAATAGCCAAAAATTATGAAAGAAAATTGAATAATTTAAAAATAATTACCAATCTATTAAGTATAGGTAAGTTAAAATTAGTAAATATCTGAAAAAAAAAAAATCAAAAATCAAGTAAAATGAATAAAATTGAGATTTAAAAAAAAATTATGAATGCAAAACAAAGTTATCAAAATTAAAATATATAAAAATAAAATTAGTAAGTTATTTTTACATGTATAATATTATGTTTTTGGTTTTCAGGCCTCCACCCTGCAGATGTTATGAGTTAATCTCACTCTATGTACTCTGTAGGTGTAGGTACTAATAATCAAAATCACATGTTCCATCTTTATATGGTCATCAATAGTTAGCCTCAGTAAAATAGTATCTATATACTTAATCGGTTTCCGATTACCCTTCCTTATGAATGCAAATGTTTCTACATCAGCAGTCGTACTTCTGTGAAAGAGACAATGGCGGATGGTCCCCAAGTGTTAATTTTATGCTTTAGATTACGGAAGAAATTTTTCAAAAATTACCCCCTCCACGTTGAAAGTTTTTGAAAAATAAATATGTTATAAAAACTTTTTTGAGGCCCTAATTGAAAAAAGTTTCGAACAAAAGTTATGTACTTTGATTTCAGGAACAATTTTGGTTATTACAAAAATTTTGATTGGACCACTCCTTCCCTTCCATTTTTGCATTAATCACAAGACAGATGCAAAATTTGAGAAGATTTAGTGGTCCAATCAAAATTTTTATGATGACCAAAATTGTATTGAAGACTTAGATATAAGTATAACTTTTGTTTAAAAATTTTTTCAATTGAAGCTTTAGGTACAGATATAGAAAGATTTTTTGGTAAAGAGAACTCGACCTTCCTTTTCAAAAATTTCTCCAATTGAAAAATTTTCAAACAAAAGTTGTGTATCAAAATCTCTAAAACAATTTTGTTCATTACAAAAATTTTGATAGGACCATTCATTCTCTAATAATTTTGCATTATGTACGCGACTTTTATACGTACACTGAAAAAAATGGATTGTAATGATTCTGGGTAAAACACAGTAAAATTAGGATACGTCGCCAATTTTACTGTGTTTTACCCAGACTCATTACGGTTTTTGAAAATTCATTTTTTTCAGTGTAAAATGCAAAATCGGAAGGGAAGGAGGGGTTCAATAAAAATTTTTGTGATGACCAAAATTTATCTTGAAATCAAAATACACAACTTTTGTTTGAAACATTTTTCAATTGGGGTCTTAATTTTTTTTTCAAAAACTTGTAAAAAATTTAAAATGGATTTTCGATCCAAACCATTTTTTCGTTTTTCCAAAAAGATTCACGTGAACTTTCAGACAATTCCATTTTTCGTTCGAAACTTGAAAGACATTTCCAGCCATTCAATAATTCGGTTTTTGAATCGATTCACTATAAATTTGTTATTTTTTTTCATTTTCTGTGTTTTTAATAGGATATATTTTCTGATCCTTATTTTTTAGGAATCAAAGTTTCTTTCAGTTAAGTATCATTATTTAAAAAATAAATATCACACTTTTATCAAATTTTTAATTTTAAAAACGAAAGGGTTAAAAAATTGAGATAGGTACTTGGTATTCCCTGAGAAACGAGTTTTAAGTTTTAAAAAAAGAATTAAGAATCCTGGAATTGTGGGTTGTAGAATTTAAAAAAAAAAAGAAAAAAAAGAATACCTACTAAAATAAAAATTAAAAAATTAAAAAATTTGGGCATTAGTGAAATTTAAGATAGAGCTTTTTGAAATATTGGAGACATTTCTCCTCCCCTCAACCTCACTCATAAAATACTTATAAACTTTCGAGCACCATTGAATGGAAATCTAGTAGTCCACTGTCCAATTCGTCTTTGCTAAAAGTTTATACAAATTCAAATTCCAAGTACAAAAAAAATGAAACATATAAGTCCAAGGCCACAGACTATTCAAGGTACGAGTACTTGGTAATTGGATATTATTAAATAAGTAGACTCATAATGGCAAACATACGCTTACTTTAGTCATTTATAATAGCTCATAAATGGCCAAAATAAACACGCCGAGTGCTTACAATTCGCATATTTACGTGTTCGTTTGCAAAATAAAAGAACTACACGCGTATACACTGAGAGAACTGAGAGTACTCTGGGTATATTCTCTTATTATTTTGTTTCTGTATGTGTCGCACTGTCGCAGCATCATTAACTGGTTGCACACAAAACTGACAAAATTTGCTCGAGCTGAGGAAAATTTTGCAAGTCATTAGTATCCTAGAGTATGCAGAAGAGTACATAATATTTCCTGCTCAAGTATAGCGAATATACACAAATTTCAGGGTAGTTAGTACCCTTCACATAGTCTCTCTAATAAATTAATCGTTGTAGTACGCGGTGAGTATTTCGGTGGTGTTTGTATACAAGCGACGATATTATGCGCATACCGCGCGTTTTCGCTTTAGTATTTAATGAATTTACAAGTTATCGAGAGAATTGTGCGGTAAAGGAGCCTGGACATGGTCGCCGGCCGTATCCGCAAACGTCAAATATTATTAATTGATTAAATAATAAGGGAAATTGATTAATTTAGGCGGATTTTAGAGTAACGTTTGTGCGGTCGGGTACGTGGTATCGGATAAAAAGCTGCAGCGACGTTTAATTATGTTAAACAGATGGGTATATAGCAGAGGTGAGGGGAGACCTGGTCAATGGATGTTGAGAATTATTTTTTAGTTATTCGAATGAAAATTTCTAAAATTCACAATTATTTTCAAATTAAATATTCGATTTTTGGAAAATTTTCAAAAGAATTGTCTCAAAATCATCCATCCTAGTTACGAGTACTGGAAAAATTTAGGGTAAAGTATCAAAATGTGACATCTAAAGGTAGTTTAATTTTTCAAGTAACTTTGGTGACTTTTGGATGTCAAAAAATACCCCCCCCCCCCTACAAAAATTGACTAAAAATCCCAAAAAAAAACATTATTTTCTATTTTTAACTAACTCTGTGATATTATAAATTTTGATTAAATCAATTGCATGTTTGATATTTCCCTTTGAGAAAAATTTTTCACAAAATTTTTGCAATATTCAAAATAGTTATCAAAATTAATTTTTAAGAAACTGAAAAAGTTGAAAAAAGACAATTTTGAAAAATTGTGAATCTTAAAAGGATTGAAAAAAAGTTACTAGGTATAGGTACCCAAGATTTAAACCCAGGCCCGTAGTCAGAGTCAGATTATAGAGGGGGCTGGCCAAATATTTGAGGGGGCTGGAACTTTTTTTTTTGGAAAATTTAGCATTTTCGGTAAAAATTGAAAAATGGGTGAAAAACTCGTACAAGGCACAAAATATACTTTTTCAACTGTTTAATACAGAGACGAACCGAAGCGATTTTTCTTGGGGGAAGGGGTGGCAAAATCATTGAAAATGCCAACTTGAATTACTGAAATTTTCCAACTCATACTATTAACATCATAAAAAGTGGTAAAGAAGATATTGCCCGAGCGAAGCGAGGGCGAAAAATTTGAAAAATATTCTATTCTTGAAGAGAATGAAGGAAAAGGATACTGCCCGAGCGAAGCGAGGGAAAAAATTTTGAAAAACATAAGATTTTTGACGAAAAAGAAGTATTTTTGGAATAATGCAAAAAGTATGTGTAGGTTTAGCCTGAAATTTTCTTATTGACGAAATTTTGTTAGAGGGGGCTCAATCTGACGCTAGAGAGGGCTAAGCCCCCTCTAGCCCCCACCTTACTACGGGCCTGTTTAAACCATCGAAAAAATTGATTTTAATTTTTTTTTATGACAAATTAGAATGATTCACCAGAATAAATTTTTTGAGATGTTGTGAAAATTCTTCAAAAAAATCGATTTTTTTTTTTTTTTTTTTTTTTTCTTTCCTGGATGTGTATAAAATTCTATGAAAATTAAAAAAAAAAAGATCATTGAAAATTTATTCATTTTCTTTTTTACTTTTGTGCGAAATTTTATGAAAAGTTGAAAATTTGTAGGTAATAAATTTTGGGAAATAGGTAGGTACCTTCCTATTTTTTAGAATTTTTTTTTTCAATTTTCGATACCTCAATAGCAAATTTTATGAAATGTTTTCCTGCTCTTCCTTTTTTTTTTGTTTTTTTGATTTTCCGGACCCCGTAAAAAATTTCCAAAGTTCCGAAATTTTGTCTCTGAGATTTCGTGGGAATTTTTTAAAAGATTTGTTGAAATTGTTTTTTTTTGTTCATTTGTTTTATTCAATTTATCGAAGACTGTAAAAAGTTTCTTATTTATGAAATTTTATTTCTGAGATTTTCGTGATTTTTTTTGAAAATGTTATTGAAATTTTTTATTTTGTTTAGTTTTTGATTTATCGGAGACAGAAAAAAATTTCTAATTTTTACAATTTCATTTCTGAGATTTGGTGGAATTTTTCTGAAAATTTTGTTGAAATTGTTGTTGTTGTTTTTTGTTTTAATTTATCAAAGACTGTAAAAATTTTCTTATTTTTCGAAATTTTGTATCTGAAATTTCGTAAAAATTTTTTGAAAATATGAAATTGTTTTTTTAAAGGTTTCTAATTTTCTAAAATTTTGTTTCTGAGATTTCGGGAAATTTTTTAAAATTGCCTGACTTTTTGTATACGGTCTATATATGTCATTTTGAGCAAAATTATACAAAAATTTTTTTAAATTAGTTTTTCAAATTTGTACTAATAAAATTTCCTTTTTTTTTCACCCGTGTAGCAACGTCGATGCTAATTTCCATATAAATGTCGACACATCGAAATCGGTCACTTTTCGATCGTACATGTCGACACGATTGTAGATGGTTTGTCGACCGTCCAAATATGGCTCGACATGTCGAGCCATATTTGGACGGTCGACAAACATGTCGATAATAAGCTCGACAAACCATCTACAATCGTGTCGACATGTACGATCGAAAAGTGACCGATTTCGATGTGTCGACATTTATATCGACATCCACATCGACATTTGCAATGATGCGATTTTGAAAAATATGCTAAGTTCAAATATTCAATATAAGTATATATTAAAATTACACCAAAAATAGTGTTCAAGCCAACATTTCGACATTTTTTGTCAAATATGCGGCATTGAGGCCACCTTTGTAGCTGGACACATGCGAGTGTCCAACAAACATAGAGATGATTCTTAGACCTTATGTACTAATTCACAACACACTTTATCTGCGAGTATCACAAGCACCCTCAAAACGTCGACAGTCAAGTCGATGCATTATTCGACCCTCGAGAATTAGATCGACATTAACTCGACTTAAAATTCCTCTGGTCAACACTGTCGACAGTTAAGTCGATGCATTATTCGACCCTCGACAATCACATCGACACTATCTCGACTTAAAATTCCTCTGGTCGACACTGTCGACAGTGAAGTCGATGCATTATTCGACCATCGACAATTATGTCGACAATAACTCGACAAGTCGTTGTATTATTCAAAACTTTGAAAAATAAGAAAATTTTGTGATTCTTTCAAAAATTATTTATTCCTGAGGTTAAAATGTTCTTATTAATTGTTTTTAGTTCTTTTTAGATATAAAATTTGTAAATTTAATTGGCAGAAATTGTCGACATAAATGTCGATGCGTTTATCGAGTATCGATTTTTACATCGACTTGTCTATGTAGAAAAACAACGTTTTCTAAATTATAGGAAAATACTGAGAAAAATTCAAAAATTTTGATTGAACAGTTATGTTTAACATAGAACATTACTTTGAATCTCAAATATCATTTTTAATTCATCGTTAACCGAGAAAAAAATGTGTCTGAATTTTGTCGACATAAATGTCGATGTCGACAATTGCTACACGGGCAGTTTTCCAAACCTTGAAATGATTTTTCGAAAATTTTATTGAAATTCTCTGACTATATAATGGGTATGTTTCATTAATCGTGTAGAAAATTCTATAATAAAGCACGATTTTTTGAAAATTTCTAAAACTATGTTTTTTTTAATGGGTTGTCGCTGTACCTATTGACTAAAAATTCATGATGTAAATATTTATAGTTTTCTTTTCAATTTTGAAAAGCTTGGTAAAAATTTGTTGTAAAACTTTGTGAAAAATTCTCGGATATTTTAGAAGTCGTCCCTTGGTTTTCCTATTTTTTAATTTTAAATTTTTTGAAGTTCTATTAAATGTTCTCTAATTATTTAAAAATTTGAAATTATTTCGCAAAATTTCTCGAAGTAACTATGAAAAATTCTTTGAAAATATATCGTTGAGTTCTCTGCTTTCCTGTGAAAAAGTTTCCATTTCAAATACCTAATAATTCTGTAAAATTATTTTTTTTTTATGATAGCTTTTTGAGCTAAATTCGGCCAAAAAATACCTACTTGCAATTTTTTATGATAAATTGACTCAATTTTCATCACGATAGGAAATGAGTTCAAAATTTGCAGACGACTTTGCTATTTCAAAAACCTACATTATTCAGTTTTGAATTTTTGGAAAATTTTGAAAATTTTCCATCATTTAAAAATCATTTGCCATTTTCTATTTTTCGATAACATCTCGATTTGAGCAAACAACGACCCGTGTAGCAATTGTCGACATCGACATTTATGTCGACAAAATTCAGACACATTTTTTTCTCGGTTAACGATGAATTAAAAATGATATTTGAGATTTAAAGTAATGTTCTATGTTAAACATAACTGTTCAATCAAAATTTTTGAATTTTTCTCAGTATTTTCCTATAATTTAGAAAACGTTGTTTTTCTACATAGACAAGTCGATGTAAAAATCGATACTCGATAAACGCATCGACATTTACGTCGACAATTTTTGCCAATTAAATTTACAAATTTTATATATAAAAAGAACTAAAAACAATTAATAAGAACATTTTAGGCTCAGGAATAAATAATTTTTGAAAGAATCACAAAATTTTCTTATTTTTCAAAGTTTTGAATAATACAACGACTTGTCGAGTTATTGTCGACATAATTGTCGATGGTCGAATAATGCATCGACTTCACTGTCGACAGTGTCGACCAGAGGAATTTTAAGTCGAGATAGTGTCGATGTGATTGTCGAGGGTCGAATAATGCATCGACTTAACTGTCGACAGTGTTGACCAGAGGAATTTTAAGTCGAGTTAATGTCGATCTAATTCTCGATGGTCGAATAATGCATCGACTTGACTGTCGACGTCTTGAGGGTGATTGTGATACTCGCAGATAAAGTGTGTTGTGAATTAGTACATAAGGTCTAAGAATCATCTCTATGTTAGTTGGACACTCGCATGTGTCCAGCTACAAAGGTGGCCTCAATTCCGCATATTTGACAAGAAATGTCGAAATGTTGGCTTGAACACTATTTTTGGTGTAATTTTAATATATACTTATATTGAATATTTGAACTTAGCATATTTTTCAAAATCTCACCATTGCAAATGTCGATGTGGATGTCGATATAAATGTCGACACATCGAAATCGGTCACTTTTCGATCGTACATGTCGACACGATTGTGGATGGTTTGTCGAGCTTATTATCGACATGTTTGTCGACCGTCCAAATATGGCTCCACATGTCGAGCCATATTTGGACGGTCGACAAACATGTCGATAATAAGCTCGACAAACCATCCACAATCGTGTCGACATGTACGATCGAAAAGTGACCGATTTCGATGTGTCGACATTTATATCGAAATTAGCATCGACGTTGCTACACGGGGACATTCTTACAGTTAGAACCACTGACTTGGAAAAAAAAACCTGACAATAAGTAATGTCAATTACAATCATTCTTTTAAAAATTAAAATTATATCTAAATTCGTAAGTATTTATATCAAAGGTAAGTTTATTGGGTAGATTTTTCAAAAAAAAATTCAATTCTAAAATTGTTGTAAGCTTCTACAAAAGTCACGAAAAATTTTCAAACCCTCCTATTATACCTATATATAATTCAAAGTCAATAAAAAATTTCAAACTAAAAATTTACCTTTCGTTTCATTTCGAAAAAAGATATTAGTTACGTACCCTTGAATTAATTCTAAATCTTGAGTAACGTTTTGTATTGACGTAGTCGTGGCTGCAAAATGCAATAGCCGAGTGCTGAGCAGCATGCCAACCCCATACGAATACCAAACATCATTAATAATCAGGAACAATACATCGTCTTATGCGAGGGAATTCGCATGGCAAAGTAAAAATTTCTGTTGCTTGTTTACGTTCGCGAACACGACAAAAGATAGCGATCTGTCAAAACATTCTTGCGTAATATCCGGAACTAAATGAAGATTAAATGAGTTTGGAAATTTTATATGGCTAAGGCGATTCTTTATATAGAATAAAAACACCACCTAGCGATGTATTTTTTTTTCTTCCACTGCAGTCCACACAAAAGTACATTTTTGCGTGGACCACCTCCGCGATTCGGTTCGCAATCCACATTACGCAAAGTGACCGCAGAACGAACGTGCTCGGTGCTCTTCCAGAAATAACGGAAACGTTGAATTTTTCAAATACGAACTTAAAAAACTATACTATACGTGCTGCAATGCACTGTATGAGTACGCACTCAAAGAATCCAAGTCCAACCCCCTCTCCTCGCCTCATAGCTCTGGTGCGTACAGAGAGCAAGATAAAAGAAAAAAGTGTTATCCAAAAAGAGTTGTCAAAGTGATAAATATCAGTCATTTAGTACGAGCCTGCTGATCGTGATTATTTTCTTCTGTGTACCGAAGCTCAATTGGAACTGGGAGAGTCACATCGTTTTTTAAAAAAGTTTTTCTCTCTCTCGACAGTCTCGAGTCGAGTCTCGCCTGTGCGATGAAAGCACAAAGTGGAGGTTCTGCTAGAACACTTGGCTCACGTATACTTTCCGCCTGTTCTTATATATCATATACACTTATACGCGGACATTGATCGATTGTACCGCGGATACAGAGAGACTCATACGGTATGCCAATTCTGTTTACATTTACATACATCAAATAATCGAGCCAGAATAACATTTTTCTCTCTATAATACAATTTCGTTGTATATTAAACATATTTATATATTCGTATTCGCGTGTTTAAAACTATCTCGTAACTTCTTCGTCTTCACTTCACCGTTATACCTGACAGCCTGACGACGTTAATAAAGATGTTGAAAATTTCTTTTAAAAAAATTGATAAATGCCTTCGTTCTCGCACATTTGCGAATTTTTCGCCGAATAGGTTTTTCGAGTAAAAAACATGTTGAGATGATTTTTCACGAATTTCTCAACTGGCTAAAAAATTACTCTTCGCACCATGTAGCTACTAGTAGCTACCTACGATATGGAGGAATTTTAGCCAAAATAATTTTTAACGAGTAAAAGCATCGGGCTGTTTGCGCAGATAAACTTGTCTTGATTAATTTCCATGCAGTTTTTTGCTAAAATACGAGCATGACTTGGAAGGCGATTCTTGTGAATCGATGATTAGAGGTTTCAATCATTCAATCCGTTCGTGTATTTTTTTCTCGCTGAATGGATGAGAAAAAATTGTTAATGTGGTTTGAAAATTTGATGACAACGTTTAATATATTTTGAAAAAAAAATTTTACCTAATTGAAAATTTTCCTGCAAAAATCACTTGTAATATAATATAAAATATATTATTTTTCATTGCACCAACAATTTGTATACATATTTTTTTTAATCCAACCTCGACAAAACCACTTCCTACCCGTGTAGCAACGTCGATGCTAATTTCGATATAAATGTCGACACATCGAAAAGTGACCAATTTCGATGTGTCGACATTTATATCGACATCCACATCGACATTTGCAATGGTGAGATTTTGAAAAATATGCTAAGTTCAAATATTCAATATAAGTATATATTAAAATTACACCAAAAATAGTGTTCAAGCCAACATTTCGACATTTTTTGTCAAATATGCGGCATTGAGGCCACCTTTGTAGCTGGACACATGCGAGTGTCCAACTAACATAGAGATGATTCTTAGACCTTATGTACTAATTCACAACACACTTTATCTGCGAGTATCACAATCACCCTCAAGACGTCGACAGTCAAGTCGATGCATTATTCGACCCTCGACAATTAGATCGACATTAACTCGACTTAAAATTCCTCTGGTCAACACTGTCGACAGTTAAGTCGATGCATTATTCGACCCTCGACAATCACATCGACACTATCTCGACTTAAAATTCCTCTGGTCGACACTGTCGACAGTGAAGTCGATGCATTATTCGACCATCGACAATTATGTCGACAATAACTCGACAAGTCGTTGTATTATTCAAAACTTTGAAAAATAAGAAAATTTTGTGATTCTTTCAAAAATTATTTATTCCTGAGCTTAAAATGATCTTATTAATTGTTTTTAGTTCTTTTTAGATATAAAATTTGTAAATTTAATTGGCAGAAATTGCCGACATAAATGTCGATGCGTTTATCGAGTATCGATTTTTACATCGACTTGTCTATGTAGAAAAACAACGTTTTCTAAATTATAGGAAAATACTGAGAAAAATTCAAAAATTTTGATTGAACAGTTATGTTTAACATAGAGCATTACTTTAAATCTCAAATATCATTTTTAATTCATCGTTAACCGAGAAAAAAATGTGTCTGAATTTTGTCGACATAAATGTCGATGTCGACAATTGCTATACGGGTATAGGTATATATTTCTTGCACTTTATTAAGGTTATTATTGATATTCACATCATATACTTAAATCAACGCAATGTTGCCATCTTAACATCCCTGATACTCAGTGACGGATTGAAGGCATCCTGTTTGGGGGGGGGGGGGGTGAAACTCTCTGTTTTGCCGACGAAAAATCATGATTTTGCCGACGATCAGGAACGAACTAAAGCGATTTTTCATTGAAAATGTCAACTTGAATCACTGAAATTTTCCAACTCATACTATCGATACCTAAAAAATGTCAAAGAAAATTTATGTAGTATCCGAGCGAAGTGAGGGCGATAATTTTGAAATATTCGGTTTTTCAAGGAAATATATTTTTTCTTTTTATTTTCTCTATCAGTTTTCAAAAAACGATAAAAGGAAACACAGCCCGAGCGAAGAGAGGGCGAAAACTTTGAAAAATATTCGACTCTTGAAGGAAAAATATGCATTTTAGCACACAATATGTATCAAAAAATAATATAGAAAATATACTGCCCGAGCGAAGCAAGGTCAAAAATTTTGAAAACTATCTTTACAATTTTTGACAAAAAAAAATGCACTTTTAGCATAAATTTGAGTTGGTACAATTACTGAATTTTACTTTTTTGCAATCTAATGTTTGCCGAAAATGACGATTTCGCCAACAAATGTTTTTTTTTTTGCTGACAAAATCCGAATTTTCAAGAATATTGGGGGTGTCTCACCCCCCATACCCTCCATCAATCCGCCTCTGCGTGATGCTATAGATTTGAAATTATTGGATTTTGCAAAATGCTAAAAATTTTCAGTTTAGAGCTAGCATCTTCCGTTGGCATAATGGATTTTTGATCTATCATAATCAAATGATTTCAATATCCTTGATTTTTTAAAGTATTTTATTTCAATTTCTACTCCTACTCGTATTTTCAACGTAATGTTCTCTGCTCTAGCTTTGACATAATTTGCGTTGATGATCTCTACGCAGTTTTGTAAAACATATTTCGAAAATAATATCCGTCACGAACCTTTTAGTAATATGAAATAAAAAAAATTTCAAATACTTTGCTTTTTGCTTGAAATTTCTTACATTTACTTTAGCTTCATTAATCACTGCTTTATTGCTCCTTTGAATTCCCCAACCCATGAGTTTTATTTTAAATTTTTTTCAAAAACGAAATAAGGACCATAGTGCTGAAAAAGAAATCCTTCTGAAATTCCCCCCCCCCCCCCCCCGGAAGAGCAATATTTTCCGATAACAATCCCAAATTGATTGGTACGAATTTAAGAACAATAACAATACCCATCCTAATAAATTACCTAAAAATCATTTCGAAAATATAAAAGACAACTCGTTTAAACCACCAAAAATTAAAGCTATCCTATATCAAAACATTTATGATAATAAGGAAATCCCAAAAATTGAATTTAAATTTGATGAATAACTTAAGAATTCTACTTTCCAAGTACTTCTACAGATCAAACTGAAAATACCAATAAATCATCAGAACATTCTAAAAATGAAGAAAGTGATTCTAGTCCAGAATATTGACTCTTCATCATCAAAGAAATTGTTTAGAAGGTCGGTTCTCCAAAAAGTCCTCAAAAATCCCCAAATAAAATCCCCGAATTAGATCCAAATTCAACTGGTTGGACATCTAACTTGCTTATCTGCAAAATCTTTAAGTATTCAAACAGAAAAACCTGTTACCTACTATTGAAAAACTAAGCCTAAACTCAAAAATAAAATCAGCTAAAAATAAGTCCATACAAACCAAAATGGCAACAAAAATTAAATTTTTTAAAATTGAAAAATTTTCTGGCATTAACAGCGATTTACATAAATTCATTGAAAATTTCGAATTATGCCCCACTGCCAATGAATGGATAGATGAAGAGCAAGCAAAAACATTCCCCATGTATTTATCGGATTTAGCCTTAGAAGTTTATAGAAACCTGCCAAATAAAAGCAAAAAATTTACGGAATTAAAACCCCAATTTTTGGCAGCATTCAATGAGACTGCACAAAAAGATTAAGACGAAATAAAATTACTAAAGCGAATTCAAAAGGATGACAAACACATCCTACAATGTGTAATCGACGTCTTCAATTTTTGTTAAAATGTAAAGCAGACAATGAGTGAAACAGAAAAATGTAAAAATATTTTAAAAGACCTAAAAACTGAAATACACTCAGCTATCTCCCTTCTCGATAATGATACAGTAGAAAAACTTCGCAAAAACCTTCTAAAGTATGAACCCTCACAAACACTTATGAGTTATCGCAAACACCAAGACAAAGGCCAAAGACTAAAAAAAGTAGAAAACGAGTTGTTTTTATTAAAAAATAAAAACCCAATCGATAAAGTAACTGAATTGTTGAATCAATTATAACTGCAACCAACCCAAAATAAAACTTACGTACCAGCAAATAATTTCATACCCAGGCAAATTGCACCTCCCCCATTCAATAACCAACCTATTTACCCACCATAAATTCGAAGAAAAATTCTCCTAGACCTATATTTTTAAACCCAAGATACAGATTTGGAAACAATTAAATTCAAAATTTTCAACAAATCAGACCAAATTTCAATCGCTATAACACTTCAAATCGATCAAATTATTTCAATCCAAATTTAAACCGAAATACTACAAATTCGTTCCAACATCAACAAAACGCAAACTAGAATAGATCAAAATTATTTTGCAACTTTCGCAAAAAACCCAGTCACAAACGCGACCAGTGCAGAAATGAAAAAAAAAAAAAAATATGTAAATACACTGTACTTTTATTTTAACGAATTTAAAAAAATAAAATTTGTTCATGCGGGTTACATAAAATCACTGAATTTTATGAATACGATGAAACTACTTTGGTGTCAGAAAAACAACCAAAAGAAACAAAAATAATTACCTAATCAAATAAATGAAGGTCCTTCAGAAATCAAAAATCACACTCCTATAGTAATTAATAACCTAAAAATTGACAATATTTTGGAACAATAGTAAATTGATAGCAATAATTGATACAGGGAGTAACATTTCCCTAATTTCAAACAAAATTTTTCAAAATTATGACGAATTAAAAGAATTAAACATAAATGTATTCACGGCAAATGATTCAAAAATCAAAATTTTAGGCAAAACAAATTTATCTATTTCTATTGAAAATTTCACGTTCTCAAACACAATGTATGTCGCTGAAAATCTCAGCTCAGACATCATACTAGAAATAAAATTTTTCATTGAAAATTCTGCAATTTTAAATTTTGACACAAAAATTCTTTCACTTGGAAAACAAATCCAAGTAATATAATTATCAAAATGGATCAAAACTGGCTATCACTAATAACAAAATGAACACTTTTTTCTATAGTAGGTAACCAACTCATAGCAACTGAAAACAAAATAATACCTGCTGAACAAACAAACACATTTCTCATAGAGACACCTTTAAAAATAAACTACAACAATTTTTTACACATTCGGAAAATTTCATATCCACTATGGGAATTAAATTGAAAAACTTTGAGAATGAAAACAATTTAAAATTGACATTTAAAAATTTTACATCTGTTCCAAAAATTATTTACAAAAATCAAAACATTGGATCTTTTTCAATGACACCAAAATTCAACTACGTAAAAATTCACAATACAACCCAACAAAACAAATATGACTTAGTTATATGACAATGAAAAAAAAATTGATTGGTGAATTTCCCTCAGAACGAATAATGCATTTCCGCATTTAAACCGAAATATATAGGTATATAAAAAAAAAATTCGTTCACAAACACAAAAATGAGGGATAAAAAAAACTTACCATCAAATAATAGATGTAATTGTGCAATTTCGATATCCTCTTCAGGTGTTGGTGTTGACATCTAAAAAAACTCGAAATAGGTACCTAACCTATATAACACGAAAAAGTATAAGTTCCCGAGCGGCACACTCGATCGATAATATCGGAAGATGTAACGTATCGATAAAAAATCATTTGAAAATCTATAGATGTTCTCACGATATTATAAAGATTTATCGGTACAACTTCATAGGCAAAAAATCTAAAAACTATCGAATTCGATATTATTAAGATTTTATGACGATATTCGTCAACGATACTATCGACAAAGAATATTAAATTTATCGATTCCGATTTTCCACCGATTTTGTGCAGATATTTGAAACTACATTATCGACAAAGAATATTAAATTTATCGAATTCGATTTTTTAACGATTTTGTAAAGATATTTAAAACTATATTATCGACAAATTATATGAAATTTCTCGACTTCGATATTTTACCGATTTCTTGACGACATTTGAAACTATATTATCGACAGATTATATTAAATTTATCGAATCCGATTTTTTACCGATTTTGTAAAGATATTTGAAACTATATTATCGACACGTAATATGAAATTTCTCGATTTCGATTTTTTAACGATTTTGTGACGATATTTGAAACTATATTATCGACACATAATATGCAATTTCTCGCATTCGATTTTCTAATGATTGCGTGAAGATATTTGAAACTATATTATTGACACATAATATGAAATTTCTCGCTTTCGATTTTTTAACGATTTTGTGACGATATTTGAAACTATATTATCGACAAATAATCTGTAATTTCTCGAATTCGATTTTTTAACGATTTTGTGAAGATATTTAAAACTTTAATATCGACACGTAATCTGAAATTTCTCGAATTCGATTTTTCAACGATTTTATGACGATATTTGAAACTATATTATCGACACGTAATATGAAATTCCTCGAATTCGATTTTTCAACGATTTTGTGGCGATATTTGAAACTACATTATCGACAAATAATCTGAAATTTGTCGAACGATTTTTCAACGATTTTGTGACGATATTAGAAATTATTTCCAAATTGGTGAAAATTTTTCTAAGTCCAACACGTCTGGAAGTACTAAACTGCCTATTATAAGCGTTTTATTGCTAATTCCTCAACGATAAGGTATGGCATAGTGGTTAAGGAAGAGGATTACCATGCAGGAGGTAGATGGTTCAAGCCCCACGGGTGGCAGATTTTTTATAATTTTTTTTGACTTTTTCTGAAATGATCCTCTTACCATAACATGAATAATGTGTTTAGGCATAGTTTAATGTATTAATTATGCTAATTAATGATTTTTAATTATAGAAAAAAGCTAGTAAAAGACGAAAAATCGGAATAAAAAATCGATAAAAAATCGACAGAATATCGAATTCGATAAAGTGTCGCAAAAGTTCCGCCTAAATCGTGAAATTATCTTTCGATATTATAGATATATTATCGATAAAATATCTTACTATAATCTCGAAATTTTTGCTAACTATAATTCGTCGATAATCTATCTATATATCGAAAGATAATTTCAGATTTAGGCGGAACTAACGCGACACTTTATCAAATTCGATATTCTGTCGATTTTTTATTTCGATAATTTGTCGATTGTGCTGCTCGGGTTATAACAAAACTTTTTAACAGAAACTCAACAACAAACTGACTCTTCAATTATTAAAGTTCAAAAAGTTTTGTATTTTTGGTGGTGTCCCCAACACTTTCCACAGTCCAATCAATATTTGACTAGATAAGTATTTCAATATTTAAAGAGGCTATGTTAGTATGTAGAAGTACGTATACCTATACTATCACTTAATTAATAAATCATATTTGCGGGGTGTGTGTAATTTGGTTTTCATCGCAGTAATACTCTTGAGAACTTTATGAGAATTATCTTATTTCGTATTTACTTACATAGAGAATTAAAATTGTTGTAAAAATTAATTCAGGAAATGCTCGAGTACTAGATAGTACTTGATTTAAATGAAAATTGGATCACCTGGATATGGACCAGATTAACCTTACGTATGAAAAATATAATTATACTTAGGTAGGGTCCTTTTTAGAATTCAAAAATTAACGTTTGAATTTTTTTCAATTTGAGAATTTTGTGACTTAAAAAAATTGTATTTTCTGAATTCTGATGTGAAAGTTCTTGTTATTCAATTTTGACAGTGGTTCATCATTAGTTCGATGTAGTATAATGGTCAATTGGTCATGAATAATTTTAATAGTAGAAAATATGATCATTTGTGAAAAATGCAGGGTATCTAATACCTCGTACTCCTCCACAGTAGGGTTTACACATGGTCCAGCAATGTTCTATCATCCTCATTTTATTTCGTATCGATACTCACATTGTCACATTCCAAACTACCTATGTTCCCGGTAAACACACCGCCTGCTATTCGTATGCTAAAATCACAGAGACGAAAATCGCGGTCTATTCGCATACGAATAGAATGCGATATCAAAGCAAAAATCGAAGAAAATTGTCTCAGATAAATTCGTATACTATTCGTGAGCGAATATCATGCTAAAATCGTATTTAAAAACCTGTAGATGTTTTGTGGGATATTAGCGCGATATTCGCTTGCGTATCGCATGCCTGAAATCACATTGAAAACAGGCAAAAAGTTCGTACGATATTAGCGCGATATTCGCATAAGAATCGTATGCTAAAATCGCAGTGGAAAACGTGCAAATATTTCTTACGATACTAGCACAATATTCGCATACGAATCGTATGCTAAAATCGCAGTGGAAAACGTGCAGATATTTCTTACAATATTAGCGCAATATTCGCTAACGAATAGCATGCGATTTTCACTACAACTTCTTTCAATACGTTTTACAAAATAAATGAGAGAAGTCAGTTTCAAACATGAACGTGTACTTGAATGCATTGCAGTGACATTTAAACAATAAAATAAAGGTTTTTCTGGGTTTTTTGATTTTGTTGGGGAATTTTGTGTTTTGTTTGATGTTTTTTCTTCTTTTTAAGTAAAAACGCCAATGATTTGATTTCAAAGTGATAAGAATGGAGACGAAGGCAGAATTTCTTGGACGATTTCCACTCACAGTAAGTTAATTATTTTGAATTTATATCTTATTTGTGATCGCGTGAATCTGTGTGAAATTAAATTTTATCAAATCGTAAAAATTTTAGACGTCTTATCAGTGCTATAAAATTTTTCAATTGTTCCTCTTCCTTCTCCAATTTGAACGCAGTATTATGCGAAATTATAAGGAAAGGAAGAGTCAAATCGAAATTTTTGTAATAATCGAAATTATTTCTAAGATTTCAATCTACAACTTTTGTTTGAAAAAATTTTCATTTGGGACTGCGGGACAGCCCTTCTTCCCTCTCACAATTCAGAGTGATAAATATACGTTTTTATACCTATCTAATCTATCTATCTATCTACGTAGTATTGGGCATAATTGGGGGGGGGGGGCTCAAATTAAGAAATTTTTCAAACAAAAGTTGTAGATTGAAATCTTGGTAGTAATTTTGATTTTCCTAAAAATTACTTTATCAAATGCCACTGATAGGTACTCCAAAAACTTTACGATTCGGCATAATTTCATTTTCCACAGATCTGCGATCACAAATATGATATATTTTCGAATAATTAATTTACTGCTGAGTGGAAATCGTCAAAAATCATTTGCCTACTTTTTAGAGGCGAATTCCGAACGCTAATCGCAAGCGAATTAACAGCGAATAGAACGCAACATTCGCTGCTAATTTCGCGTACTATTAGCATTTGAAATTAGCCGCTAAAAAAGCGGACATTTTTGATATGCTAATAGTATGCTATTTTCGCATGCTATTCGTATACGATAAATGCGAATTTAGCGCTCTTTTAGTACGCGATTCGCATACAGTGTGTTTACCGGGTTCTTATACTCGAACCCGCATTTATACATATATAGGCGACGATCGCATAAAATATGCCCCAATCTTTAACTCGGACAGAAGACAAAGTCCGAACAAAAGGCTTAATTCACCATTAATAAATTCCTCGGCCGGTTGAATTTCTGCATCGAGCAAAAGGCAAATTGAAAACTGGAGATAGCCTACGATACGATGCTATGGACCAGGGACGAGGAGGCGATTACAATGTTACAAGCGTGGTACATAGAATTAACCTCATCGCTGGGGTATTTAAAGTTGAAAATAATTCCAGGCATCGGGGCCGGATCGAGGTCTCGAGCGTTGTGTTTGCATAGTAATATATTCAGTAAGGCAGATAAGTAGGCGGTATAAGGAGATCAAGTTGTTTTCGGAACGTCTTCTCATGAAAATCCTTTTTTTCACCCTTTTTATGCAAATCAACGTTTATATATATATAGAGCCGAAAAATATAAGAAGAGAAAAAAAAGGGACGCATTGTAAATATAAAAGAAGCTACAAGATTAAATGATAGAAAAGGACAGATGTTTAAGAAGACGCACAAACAGATGGAATGAGGAATACAGGGTTCAGTGGTCTGAAGACGCCATGACAGTTGATGGATTACGGTGGCTTATACAGTTGGGAAATTTGAAAGAAGCTTGTACCGGTCCCTTTTTGGGCCATGGATGCGAAACGAACTCCGGCAAATCTTTTGAGAGTATGGCGAAAAAATGAATGCATTTAACGGCGTCAAAATGAACGCCGCATATTTAGGAAAAACGAGAAGAAAAAAAAGAAAGTTTCTCTGCAAAGGTGTCGGTGTCGCGCCTTTGCGTCTATTTTTCCCTTCTTTTTTTATTTCATTTTTCTCATCCCATACTACGAGTAAGTGCACGAATGTGGATATAATGTAGAAAAATACCACGATGGGTTCGATTCCGCAGAGAACGTGCCTGAATGTAACGTATACTGCGTGAGATGTAGGTATAGGTACATACCATACACGTCGAGTACACAATTTGATTACATGAAATCTTCGAAACCAGTTTTCGCTATTCGTACTGCCGGGTAATTTATCGTTTTATAAATCGTATTAAGTTATTAATATTTTCCCCCCGCAGGACGGCTTCATAATAGAATATAAATTAACATCGCTTCGACATTAAATTTAATGCTTTTTTTTGCAACGTTCTTACGTACGTACTTAGACGTACACCCGACGACTCGAGTAATTTTTGTTATTCTTGTACGTAAATATGTCGTTCGTGTCGAGTCGAGCGGTACACGACTGTCAAAGACAAGTCGACGTGCTAGCGCCTCTTTTTTCATCGGTTATGCAACCAGTTTTACTCAGGTGATTTGGAAGGTGATATATGAATGCGGGGAGATTATTAGCTATAGGTAATATGATTTATGATACTGGATTGGTTGAATCGATGCAGGCTGGAATATTGAATTTTTTTAAATTTTCAACATTGCAGGACTGGAATACTGTAGAATTATTTTTTTGGAATGTCGAGACATTAAAATAATTCGAATGTTGAACAATATTAATTTAGAGAAATTTATAATTTATGCCTATTTTTTTTCTGAGAAAAAAACTCAAAAAAAATTTTTTTACTCCAAAAATTGAGACCAAATTTGATTTTTTTTTTCTCTAAAAATAAGAGATTTTCTAATATAAAAAAAAGATTTTTTACCTTTCCCGAAAAATAAATAGTTAGGTATCTAAATTTTTTTTTTAAATACAATGTTTCCCGCAAAATTGAAAGATTTAAAAAAAATATATTTTAAATGGATTAGATAAGACGAAAGATAATTGTATTTCTTCAAAAAAGTGTGAAGTATTCTCAATACAAAAAATTGAAATAATTTAGGTATACCTAAGTACTTTTTCTTCAAAATTCCTACCTAATTAGTTAATTTTTTTAATCCAAAAAAACGAACAAAAATCATAATTTTTTCCCTCCAAAATTGAAAACATATTTTTTCTGAAAAAGAAAAAAACTGAGCTTTTTTTAACTGAGAATTTTTTTCTGAAAAAAAATCAAGAGACTTTTGCTTAAAAAAATTTGTAAATAGGTATTTTCGCACAAATTGAACGATTTTTTTCTTCAAAGAAATAAGAAAGAAGTTTTTTCACTTCAAAAAACTGAAACAATTTTTACTGTTAAAAAAATTTAGGAGTACTTTTTTCCCAAATCAGTAAAAGTGGGAGATTTTTTCCGATATTTGCGAGATTTTTATCTCCCTCAACCCACCCCCCAAAAAAAAACACGCAATTGAAAGGTCTTCAAAAAAAATTCACAAAACAAAATAAAATTCTGTATAAATTCCCAAAAAATAAAAACACTCTTTTTTCAGAGAAAATTAGGAATAAAATTGTGATATTTTTTCCCTCCCCAAAAGTACCTAAATTTGTTTTCAATAAAGAAAAGCTATAAAAAAAGTCAATGCATTTTCACTTTTTAAAAAAATATTTTACTCTAAAAATTTATAATTATACAGATCTCTCTCCCCCCCCCCCCCCCCCCAAAAAAAAAAAAAAAAGAAAGTTGAATGGTCTAATTTCAAAAATAAAATAAAAATAAGCTACCAGAATTTAAGGAGTATTTTTATTACAACACAAGAGAAAAAATTTTCAACTCAAGAAAATTTTAATTTCAATTTATGAGGTTCGTTTTTCTCTACAAAATTTTCAAATTCGAAATACCTAATAATTTTTTTGTAATCGGGCGATTTTTTTGCAAAAAAAAAGTTTTTTTTTCAAAAAATTGATAATCTCCTCCCCCAAATTGATACTTTCCCTCAAAAAAATTGAAAATTTTCCCTTCTCCAAAAACGGTCATTTCTCGCCAAAAAAAAATGGTTATTTTTTACCTAAAAAAATTGATAATTTTATTTTTCTTCTGAAAAAAGTTATAAATTTTCTTCTGAACAAATTGATAATTTTGTTCCAAGAAAATGGAAAGTTTTTTCAATTTCTTTTTTTAATACCTGTTAACACAAAATTTGAGATTTTTTCTCAAAAAATTAAAATTTGTCCCCCCCCCCCCCCAAAAAAATAACTACCTACCTATAGATTTCTTTCATGTGGAAAAAACGAATAATAAAAAAGTGATTTTTTTTTTTTTTTTGTTGAAAAATTAAGGCAAGAAATTTAGAGATGGTTTTCTCTACAGATAAACTACTTTTTCTTCAAAGCATTGAAATTTCCTCTCTCAAAAAAAAAGATATTTTTCTCAAAAAAGGCAAGAGGTTTTTTCGTCAAAAAATTGTGATAAGTATTTTTTATTTCAAGGGCATTAAAAATCTTCAAAAATCGATTGAAAATTTTAAGATGTGTAAATATTTCAGACGTGACACAAAAAAATTAATTAAAAGCGTCTACTTAGAAAAATTCCAAACAAGTTTTTTAAAAGCTCGAAAATTATTGCACTGGGGACCCACTTGGCTCTCGCCATCACTGCATTGGAGAACCAGAGTGTATTAAGAAAAAGTTAAACACTACCAAAAAATTAAAAATTGAACCAATCTACTTCTAATTTTATAAATTATCCGCACTGATCGGTTTCCCATTAAAATTGAAAGAATTACCTATGTAATTAATAAAACATACCTTCACTTGTACTCACCACCACCCTTCTTCTCCATCAGCTTAACCTTTATTTAACTGATCATTTGAACTGCTCAGGCCTACCCTCACTTACAATTTCACCCTCGTTCTTTAATCTCTCGTAAATCGTCCAACGCATTAAGAAAAAGGGTTAAACGCGAAGAAGATAAAAACACAGCACTGGATTAAATTCAGTGTAATCTTCTGGTAAAAAATTTACACGTCTGCGTCTCTTAGAGAGATGCTTTAATTATACCTACAGAATTATTTACATTTTTCGCGATGCCCATGTCCATGAGAGATTTACAACGCTTTACAGGTGCGTTACGTCTTCGTCTCTCCCTCTCGTTGCGGGGTCAGACGAAAAAAATGACTCACCTGTTAGCGTCTATCGCCTTTTAAATCAGCAGACATTTTTATTACGACATATTTCACCATGTTGTACGAAAATCGTATTTTAATGGGCGTTACCGGGTTTGTGTGCTGTTTGGGTCCGCATATCTGCGTACAAACACTTCCTCGAACCACAGCGAACATTTTAATTCTCTTAAAAATGGAAATAGTGACTCTAATTTTTTAAAGGGTATCAATCTAACCAAAAAAAAAATGGTAAGAACATAAAATTAAAAAAAAATAAAAAATTCTACGTAAACAATTCTTTCCATAGGACTCGTACCATGTAGAAAAAAAATAAAGATGAGGAAAAAAACGCCGAAATTCTCTCTTCAGAGATGGCGACGACCGAACCTCGGATTATGCCGGGGGGATCCGGGGGGAATGGAAGTATAACGACATGGAACCGAGTGACGTCAAATGATTGAACGAAACGTAGCTTTAGAAAAATGAGTTTGTCTGGAGGCGGGTAAGAGTTATCCGCTTGGTAACACTTGATGGATTACTAGATACTCTCAAGCGGCTTCTGCTACTTTTTTTTTCTGTGGTGGTTTGTGTACCGCGCCGTCTCCCTCCCGTCTCACCTCCGAGCGGCAGTTGGGAAAAAAAGAAAGGGTGAAAAATGGTCGAAGTTAAAGAAAGAAGGAAAGAAAACGCGTTGCTAGATTAAAATGTCGCCTCTGTCAGACAATGAATGCTTCTTAAATGAAATGCGAGACTTCAAAACACCATCGTGTTCGTGTTTTTTTGCTCGATATTTTTTTGCCCTCTCTCGCTCGTCGCTCATTCCACCGACATTTAAATAGCGTCGAAGAAAAAAATTACACTGGGTGAAAAAAATTGTATCGAAACGCTTGATTAATTTTTTTCTTACGCTTTTGATATACCGCGTAATTTGCTCGACGAGGCGGATTCTAACATCGCAGAATATCGCACGAAGGCTGCGCGAGAGATGTTTCGAAATTCGCATCCGCCAGCAATGCAAGAGGGTATAACTATTTTCGAATTGTAAATTCTTAGAATAAAAGTTGACTAATTAAAGACGTATTTCCTCAGTAATAAGTATATTTTACCCGGTAACGCTTCAACGAGCTCGCTTTTTAACCCCCCTTCTACTCCTACCACGCCATCTTCGTATTCGTCGAACAAGTGGTATACTCTTGTGGCGTCTCAATATGTACAAATCTACCACTAGTACAAGGAAATTAGCCAGAAATATGACGTTGGTTGGAACTAATAAGGGGAAAAGATTTTTTTTCACAAAGTTACTCAAAAATGTGTCCTTTTTTCAAATTACCAACTTCATATTTTTTAGTCAGATTAAGATAAACAATTTTCGTTCTTTCCACAGATTCTGAGAGATCAGAAGAACCCCAAAAAATTTCAAAAGTTTTGGGCAATTTTTGGTCGAGTGTTGGCGTTTTAATACTTACGTTAGTGAAAGAAAATTAACCAGAAATGTGATGATTATACTTATAGAACTGGTTAATTTCCTTGGACTATTAAAACGCCATGACAAAGCCAAAAATTGCCCAAAAATTTTGAAAACTTTTTGGGGTTCTTCTGATCCTTCACAGGGTGTCTACATCAATTTTTTTTTGAAAATTCATATTTTCACACAAAAAATACTCCTAAAATTTTTTGACAACTTTTTCAACAGAAACCCGTTTTTTCTTTTTTTTGTCCCAAAGTTTAAATTTTTTTTATTTATTTACTTGACTATCAAAAAAAAAAAAAATGATCCCCAAAAAATTGAGATTTTTTTTTATTTCAGATGAATTTTTAAAATATCATTGTTCAAAAAATTTTTAATTTTTAATTCTTTTTTTATAAATGAAACGAATTTTTTTCTTCACAAAGAAAACATTAAGAAACTTTTCCACAGAAATTTAAAAAAATATCTTCACGTAAGAAAATTTTATAACATTTTTTTAACCAAAAAAATTAGGAAAAAAAGATTTTTAGATATTTTTTATTCCAAAAAATCCTGAAATTTCTTCCTTCGAAAAAATTTCTACTCCAGAATATTTGAGGTTTCCATTTTTTTTTCAATTTCAAAACAATTTTTAAAAATTTTTAAACCAAAAAATACGTTTTTATTTTTTTTATTCCAAAAAATGAGAATTTTTTCTCCAAAAAACAGATACCCTCCTCTCAAAAAATTAAAATGTTTTATTTTTCAGAAAATTGAAAAAAAATTGAGATTTTATACTCTAGAGTTCGGAAAATATTTCAATTCCAAAACGATGCCTAAAATTCAGATTTTTGATTTTTTTAAATGAGAATTTTTTTTTGTGAAAGTTTGAAAAATATTTCTACTTCAATAAAATTGAGAATTTTCTGAATTCCTTGTACAGCAACTACCTAAGGTTAGTGGCGTGAAAATGTTTTTTATTCCAAAACAATTTTTAAAATTTTTTTTTTTTTTTTTCATTCTACAAAAGTTTTTTTTTTTCATTCCAAGAAAATAAATCAGGATTTTTCCCAAAAAATAGAAATAAAATTCTACAAGAGAATTAATTTTCTTCTTCAGAGAAATCAGAATAAATTTTGTAATTTTGCCCGGGCAATATTTTCAAAAATTCATGACTTTTCATGACCTTATAATTTTTTTGAAAAATTCATGACTTTTTCACGATTTTCATGACTTGTAGACACTCTGGCCTCAGAATCCGTGTATGGAACGAAAATTGTTTATCTTAATTTGACCAAAAAATATAAAGTTTGTTGGTAATTTGAAAAAAAATAGCCCCCCCCCCCCAGTACTTGTTCGATGGTCTGAAATTTTTGTCAAATTTTTTTCTCATCGCGGTTGACCTTTTGGCATATATGTGATCGAAATCGGTTTCCTATGGCAAACTAAGTAACCCCTCTCTATACCCCTAATTTCCCTTCACTTGCAAACTTTGAAAATTTTTTGTGGGGTTTCTACTGCTCGTATCAAAAAATTGCTAATGACCTTTTTTGTTCGAAATCCAATTCTACACATTTTCTAATTCAACTTTTTTCCTGTAGCTCAAATAGAAACCAAGATAAACGTGAAACCCCATTTTTGAGGGCAGGAATGTGAATTTTTGGGGGTGAAGCACCGGCCAAATTTCGGTGGATTTTATATTTATGTTAAAAAGGACACATTTTTGAGTAACTTTTTGAACAAATATTTTCCTCCAATTAGTTCCAGGTAAAATGTATAATTTCCCTGTACTATACACCTCACGGAATGGAAAAGAGAAAAAAATACCATACGGTTAAACATGCCACGAATAAATGAACGAGACGACAAAACTATCTCTATATTATGTACATGACCACGTTCATGATAAGAATCGAAATCGGACTCGAACATAGTTTTTCAATCTGTAAAAGTGAAATATTCAAAACGACATAACTGCCGCAACAAATTTGAAATATATCACAAACACCTCGACGTTGTAACCACATCACATCTAAATTCAAGGCACCATACGGTGCGGATTTTTATTTCCCTTTCTAGAGTGGAGAGAACTATCCTAAGTGGCATTTTTCATCAAAGGTTCAGGGTTCAGGCACGATGTGCCTGGCGATACCCCCGTGGGCCACATGTACCTTTAACACCTCTCTCTAGTCTCTGCCCAACTGTATCGTGTTAAAACTTGGCCAAGGAGCGAACGTGGCAGCGCCATAAGAATAATAATTAATATATGGATCGTTTGTAAATAATAATGTAAAAATAAAATGCAATGTAATAATTAATCTTTTCGCTCGACTCGGAGTGTTAAGGATTTTAACGAAAGATCGAAAATGTACAACTATAAATTTATGCGAGTTTAACGTCTTATTTAATAAGTTCCACCAGCGTCGCCTTGTAATATGGCGTATATTAAATTCGCTTGTCATTTGATCTTCGTAAGATAACCGCAGAAAAGTCAACAAACGGATAGGGTTTCTCAAATTGCGTCTGCAGCGTGCTTCGTATGATTAAATTGGTAGACTGGGTGGAAACCCGCCCGGATACCCTGCGGGAGCCTTCTTTCCATTGCGGAATGTATCGTGGAAATTTTCTTCTATATGAAATTCAATTTCAACATTTTCCTGTCAAAATTTATATACTTTATACCTGCGTAGGTAGCGTCATCAGATCTGTCATTTTTGATTATGGTTTTCGAGACACGAGAGAAGTAAAATTTTCCTGTATGGAGAGTGAAATTTATACTTTTTTCTACGCTCGTTTTCGTCATTGTGTGAATACTTCTTGCCTTAAAATTTTAATCTTCTGGAATGAATTTCCGATTTTTTTTTTTGAATCAAGAAAAACAAATGAGAGGATTGAGAAATTAGAGAAAAATTTTCTAAGTAACTAAGTATTCCAAAAAATTGAGAAATTTTTTTAGTCTCAATAAAATTCGAAAATTTTCTCTTTTTCCAAAAAATTGACATTCTTCTAAAGAAATAGTGATTTTTTTCAAAAGACTAGGATTCCCCCCCCCCCCCCCCCCAAAAAAAAACCTTGAAGAGATTCATAAATCTTTTTTCTTTCAAAAAAACAAAGATAGGTAGATTTTCTTCTCCAAGGAAATTCAATCATATTTTTTTTAAAATTGAGGGATTTTATGCAAAAAAAATCCAATCCAAAAAAGTAATATAACTATACCACTATACATATTTTTTAAACGCCAAAAAAAAAATTTCGCCTAAAAAAATTTTTTTTCCAAAAAAAAAAAAAACGCAAAATTTGCTTTTTTAAAAAAAATTTGGTAGGTATTTTTTTCTAAAGAATGAGATTTGTTTTCCAAAAAAAAGAGATTTTGTATGCCAAAGAAATGAAAAAATTTTCAATTCAAAAAATGAAAAAAAATAAATAAATAATGCAGTGAAATTGAGAATTTTTCTCCAGAAAAATTTAGAGATGTACCTAGTTAGGTAGGTAAGTATTTTTTCTCCGAGAAAAGTGGTAAATTGGCCGAATTTTAAAATTCTGTTTATTTATGATTTGTGGTGGTAAAATATGATTTTAGAGCGTATCAGCGATCCTTGACCTCACCCCAAGGGCGGGTACCCCAAAATATTTGATTTTAACATTACAAAACTCTGACGCAGCCTCTGCGTCAGAAAAGCTGATTTTTTTTCTGGTTTTTCTTATTCTTATGAATGCTCCATCAATTATTGTTGTCTTATCCTTCTACTCATATCATTGTAACTCTAATCAAATTTTTAAAATTTACCTAAATTATGATGGAACTCATTTTCTTTCCAATAACTATACCTACTCTAACAAATTGATAATGTTACTGGATTCAATTTTCTTAATAAACTGTTTATTGGAAAATTGTGAAGAATGAATAAAACCAAACACAACAAAAAAGCTAAAAATAATTGAAAAAACTTTTTAAAATATTCGTTCGTGAACTACTGATTCATTTGTACTAATCGTCCACAAACAACTGATTGCTTATTCATTTGAAATTTGATCGATCAGTTCAATTGAAGTCGTTCGCGAACGACTGATTCATTTGAACGAAACGTTTGTGAACGACTGATCCATTTGAACGAATCATTCGCAAATGACTGAATCATTTGAACGAATCATTCGCGAACGACTGATTCATTTGAACGAATCGTTCATGAACGACTGATTCATTTGAACTAATCGTTCGCGAACGACTGATTCATTTGAACAAAACGTTCGCGAATGACTGATTCATTTGAACAAAACGTTCGCGAACGACTGATTCATTTGAACGATTGCATTTTTGAATAAATTTTGATCTCTACTACAGAAAAGGTTATGAACAAATTTCACCCATCTGCCATATTTAAGAAGCTAATGAGCTTTGAAAATTTTGATCGCGGATATCTCGCGAACCCGCGAACCGAATATATAGTTATATATAAAGAAATACCAAATTGCGAAATTGGTGTCAATCGTCATATTTTGTCATAAAATGTCGAGAAATATCACTCCCACCCCCACTGCTACCAACGGGTCAAATTTAATAGCTGATTTTTTCGAAGAAAAAAATCAGCTAAAATGCCAGTTTCGCGAGTTTTTAAAAAAATCAATTTTCACCAAACTTGGCATGTAACAAGAACCCCAGGGCAATGTTTGAGAAATTTTTTCAGATTTTTCCGATCCCTGAAATTACCTTGAAGATGACTTTGAAAATTTCAAATCGTCCTGGGAGGCACACTATAGGCACATCTTGAGAGCTCATAAGTAAAAAAATAATTGTTTTCCGGGCCAAGTATACATATATTTTACACTACTCGGTATTTTTTCACATTTTTATCGGTGCCGGGGGGGGGGGGGGGGCTAAAAATTCAAGAAACCAATAAAACATGATTTTTTCAAAAAATTTTAACGGTTTTTATGTAGGTAAATTATATTATTACAGTGGGCAAAATTTGTCTCCAGAGCGATCAAATTTTTGATTTGAAATTTTTCCTTCTAATTATATACCTACTTATTTACGATAATTATTTTATTAAAAAATGTTAATTGAATTAAATTTAATTTGGCAATGAGTTTAATCATCTTATATACTTTTTTACTTTTTACACTTTTTTTTTTCAAGCGGAATTTCATTAGGTAAATTTCGTTCAAATACTTTTTTTTTAAATTTTATTCAAACTTACATTCTTTTTAACTTCTTTATTTTTTCAATTTACCTATCTAAATTGTTGGTTTAAAGAAAGTAATAAAATGCTATTTTACATAAAAATGTAAAAAATCTCCAAGAGTCAATTTTCCAAAAATTCTCTCAAAGAATTGTCAGTTTTCCCCTAAAAAGAATCAAAAATTAATTAGAAATTGAAAAAAAAAATTAAAAATTAATAAAATAGAATTATGCATATACGTGTCCAAAAAAAATAAAAAATAAAAAAAAATTTTTTAAAAAAATGACCCAAAATTCGTTAGAAGATATGCTGAAATAAAGTCTTTAGTTCCTGTACATGATGTTTAAAAATAAAATAAAAAAATGAATAATGCTGAAATTTTTTTCTCAAAAAGTGAAAAAAAAAACGTTTATAAGATAATAAGACAAGACAAGTTTTATTGTTTTGGTACAGCGCGCATGCATAGGTAGATACCTACTTACTAAATAATACCTAAATAAACGAGAGTACGAAAAATATTAAAACCTACACTGAAAATCCATTTTTTTTCAGTGTACAAATACCTATAGATACCTACGCTACTTATAAATCAAATTTTTAAAACAAAATCAGTGTTAATCGTTAATCATTACGGTTTTTGAAAATCCATTTTTTTTCAGTGTACAAATACCTATAGATACCTACGCTACATATAAATCAAATTTTTAAAACAAAATCAGTGTTAATCGTTAATCATGAGGATTTTCCCTGTTGAGTCTCAAGAATTCACCTCTTTCCGGTAGATGATGGTCGATGTTCGGCTTGAAGTGAAAAGTTTTCATAAACGTCTAAAAAATGAATTTAAAAAAAATACTTACCAACATATATATATACTTATCTACCTCTTTTCAGGTATTAACTATAATTCAGTAATCTAGCTAAATAGGTATCGATTGGACTCCTGGAAGCGAATATAGCATTCAGGTACTTACCACGAAAAATACTCCATCAGAAGTGATTTTATAAGTACGTTGGTAATTAGGTATGAGAATTTGTAAAACAATGAATTAATCAATCAAGTACTTCCTTAAAAATAATAGAATTTTAAATGACCTGAAAATTTCAACAAAAAAAACAAGATTTTTTTAAACAAATTTTTTGACTTACCTACCTATGTATTTCTTAAAACAAGATTTTTTTGGTTTTTCTAGAATTCGACAAATAACCAGATTTTTGAATATCGAATATATTATACTCTGTTCAAAATAAGAGTAAAAAACATCAACACACTTTTGTGCAAAGAAATTCAAAATTAATCAGAATAATAAAATAGCCAACTATTGCTTGGAATTGTTTTGCTTGTCGAATTCTTATTTTTTCCTTTCCCCTATCGCCCATCTGCTGATGTGTTGTTTTTTTACTCTTCTTTTGAACAGAGTAGGTACCTATATAGGTATTAATTTTTGAAAACGAATAACCGGATATTATTCGGATTTCTTGAAAAGCGCTCCTCAATGATTTTGTTTTATGGTAGGCACAATCACCTTAGTGGCCAAGTGAAATTTTGAAATTTTTTAGTTACATTTATTTTCACCTAGAGATTATGATATTTTGCTATTTTAAATTTTTTCGTTATGTTCCGTTACAACGTTACTTCAGTTTGCCTCGATCTCGTTAATTCTTCAAATCGAAACTTTTTTCGTTAAGTATTTCGTTATTACATGTGTATGCGGGTACTCAAAATTCGAGTCACCCAGAATACAAATTTTTAGCTTGTTTGAAATTGAAAATTATTAACAATAATTCAACTTCGAAAGTTACTTTCCATATCTCTTCAATTAAATGAAGAATAATTTAAAACTTCTCCAAAAATCATCAAAAAATTAGCCTCGTAGAAAAAAAATTGAAAGATCGTAAAAATCGAGTCCCATCCAAAGTACAAATAGGTCCATTAAAAAAAATACTCTTGTAGGTACCTAATATGAAAAATTATAACAACTTAAAAAACAATAATAAACATAAACCCGCAAAAGACGATCCGAGGCAGAGGTGCACAGTGGAGGGGAAGTCGAGATATACAAATCGGCTAATTTAAAGACGCGACCACAACACCGCTTCGTCAAAAGATCCAACACAGCTACCGATTAAATTCATCTTCATTACAAAACACGCGATACAAATGGAAATAACCTCGTGCTCATTCAACACCAATCCAATTAATAAGCTTAGAAATGAGAAGCAGAAGAGACGACGAAACGAAACAGCATATTTAATACGAGCGGCTAAGCTGAAAAAAATTTTCAATCCCTCTTGGCCATCGATGCAGTGGTTGTTTTTCTGTATTTCTCGCTTATACTTTACAAGTTGACATAACATCTGAAGCATGGCATCTCTTATTATTTCTTTTTTTTCCTCCTTCTATATAATACGTGGAACATTGGAATATCTTCTTAGCATGGAGACAACATAAAGATAAAACGAATTCGTTGCCTCGCAAAGACAGAGAATAATCGTTACAAAATATTTTCCATCATCGAGCCGAGTGTATCTTATTTCTAACGAGAACTCGACTCGACCCCCATTCTTATACTAAGTGGTACGAACCAAGACCGGGTGAGGCGACCGGTGTATCGTGTATGTAATTCCAAAAGCCAAGAAATTTGTCACTTTTTTCCCGCACGTTGAAATAAGATCTTTCGTTAACGAGTGAATTTCCAATATGGAATCAAAGATTGAGTCGTGAACGCGAAACCCAAGCAGATATACCTGGCTTTATAGAAATGGAGATGTTTTATAGTCGCGTACCTAGTTGTACGTCATTACTCACGTCGTCGGCGATTAATTACCAGCCTAGATCGTTTGATCGGATCGCTTCTTCGAGCTGATCTAACCAAAATAACCCTTCTACAGGGTGTCCGGTGAGTGGTCTGCCAAACTTGAAATTTGGATATAAGTAAAAGAGTACGACTAACAAAAAAGTTTATGTACAAAAATTGCCTAAGTTTGAAAATGAAAAAGCTACAACAAAAAATTCACTTCTTTTCATTCCACAAAATTCTTTCTTTTTTTCATTTCAAGAAATGCGGATTTTTCCAAAAAAAAAAAGATTTTTGAACATTTTCTATTCCAAAAATCCTGAAATTTCTTCCTCCGAAAAAATTTATACTCCAGAAGATTCGATATTTCTCTATTTCAAAAAAATTGAGTAATTTGTTACATAGAATTTTCAAGGGTGTAATTCGATTTCTTCCCTAAAGGTGGATGCTTGAAATTGCTTTCGAGAATGATTTTTTTCCTGAAAATGAAACAAAAAATTTCCGTTCAAAAAATTCTCCTAAAAAATTTTCAACAACTTTTTCAACAGAAAAACTTTTTTTTTCCGTTCCAAAGTTTGAAAATAATCTATTTTTCATCCATTTTACCTACTATCAAAGAAAAAAAATTGATCCCCAAATAATTGAGATTTTTTTATTTCAAAAGAATTTATAAAATTATTGTTCAAAAAAAATTCCATTTTTTTTTTTTTTTTTTTTGAAATGAAACGAATTTTTTTATTTACAAAGAAAAAATTAAGGAACTTTTCCACTGAAAGTTATAAACGTATCTTCACATAACTAATAAGAAAATTTCATAACATTTTTTCTCAAAAAAAAATCTCAATTATTTCATTCCACAAAATTCTTTCTTTTTTTTCATTCCAAAAATTTCTTCTTTTTTTCATTCTAAGAAATGGGAATTTTTCCAAAAAGAAAAAGATTTTTGAATATTTTTTCATTTCAAAAAATTCTGAAATTTCTTCTTCTGAAAAAAATTTTACTCCGGAAGATTTGAGATCCCCTCTCCAAAAAAAAAACAAGTTTTTATTTTTTAGAAAATTGAAAAAAATTCAAAAATTGAGATTTTGTACTTGTATAGAGTTTGAAAAGTATTTTTACTTCAAAACGATTCAATTCCAAAACGACAAAAATTCAGATTTTCACTTTTTTTTAAAAATGAGAATTTTTTAACACCTTGTACAGCAACTACCTAGCTAGTGGCGTGAAAATGTGTTTTATTCCAGAATAATTTTTAAAATTGTTTATACCTAGGTAGCAAAAAATCATTTTTTTCTTATTCCACAAAATTCTTTCTTTTTTTATCATTCCAAAAATTTCTTCTTTTTTTCATTCTAAGAAATGGAGATTTTTCCAAAAAAAAAAAAAATTAAAATATTTTTTATTCCAAAAAATCCTGAAATTTCTTCCTGCGAAAAAATTTTTACTTCAGAAGATTTGAGATTTCTCTTTTGAGTATAAGTAGGTAATTTTTTGTTTCAAAACAATTTTAAAAATTTTTGAAAAAAAAAATTCGCTTTTAATTTTTTTTTTATTCCAAAAAATGAGAATTTTTCTTCAAGAAACTAAGACCCTCCTCCTCTACCAAAAAAGTTTTAATTTTTCAGAAAATTGAAAAAAAAAATTGAAAAAATTGAGATTTTGTACTCTTAGAGTTCGAAAAGTATTTTTATTTCAAAACGATTCAATTCCAAAACAATAAAATTCAGATTTTTACTTTTTTTTTAAAAATGAGAATTTTAAAACGTTTTTTACAGCAACTACCTAGCTATATGGCGTGAAAATGTTTTTTATTCCAAAAAAAATTTTCAAATTTTTTGTACCAAAAATTTCATTTTTTTCATTTCGAAAAAATAATGGGGATTTTCCAAAAAAAAAGAGAAATTTCCTTCCTCCTCGAAAAAAATTCTTCAAGAAAATTAGTTTTCTTTTTCAGAGAAATCACAATATTTTACTTACCTATGCACTTTTTTCGAGAAGATGCAACCGTTTAAATTTTAAAAATTTCACTTTTAAGCGAATTTGTAATTTTACCCGGGTAATATTAAGTACACTATCAAAAATTCATGGCTTCAAAGAGTAGACCTAATTCATGACTTTTCTTGACCTGTGATTTTTTTGAAAAATTCATGATTTTTCCATGACTTTCATGCTCTATTTTCAAATTTTATGACTTTTTCATGACTTTCATGATTTTCATGACCTTTGGACAGTGGACAGTGGACACCCTGGCCCAGTCAAAAATATTGCCTACCTCGATTTATTACGGTGCAGTGGTGATACATGAAAATTGGGAAATTTGGTAAAAAAAAAAACCGCATGAAACAGGTTCAACTTTTTGAGAGGAACAAAAAAGATCATGTGAAAATTTTACCTATCTTTGAAAATTATGGCCCTAAGAGGCCTTGAATTTCAAAAATACCAATTTTCAAAGATTTTTAGCTCCTTAATGTTTAAAGATAGGCAAATGTTTGACATAACTATTTTTGTACCTTTTGAAAAGTTACACTTGGTTCGTGCATTGTTTTCACAAAATATGAAAAATTTTGTACACCACTGCCCCTTCAAAATCGAGATAGGCAACATGTGTACATGAAGATTTTTGTTAGTGGTACGCGATTATGTCCAAATTTCAAGTTTGGCAGACCACTCGCCGGACACCCTGTAGAATGATCTCATAGTTAGTGAAAAAAATACGTCGTATATGGGTATTAGATATATTTCGCGAGTGAAAAAATTCCCCAACACGTTGAAATTTTTGATTAATAACGAAACTAACGACTCGACGCCAGTGCACCACTGACATATACCTGTTTGGTTATTTTTTTCTTCTCTTATGCCTCAACTGACGTATTAAAGTAAGTACTTAGCGAAATTTCTTTTCACAGAGGAAGTCATTATTTAAATGTTAGTCGCGCTGAAACTTCGTCTTAAAGAATTTATAATATAGCAAGGCGAACGCGAACACTGCAACGCGGTCTGTTTTATCATAATTTGTCAAAATTTAGACGTCTGAGCGTATATATGCGCGATGCGATATCTGATAGGTAAAAGATTTTTCGAATTATGAGCTGCGGAATGATATGGCTTATCTACGTTTTAAAATATTCACGCTCATTAATAAATTGTAACGCACTGACAAATTTTAACAGTAAAATCTGTCTTGTTTTTTCAATGATGGCGTGGTACCATAGCATGCTGCACTGTTTATATGAATCGGTTACACGATGGCGGGCCTTGTTTTTTTATTTTATTTTTTATTTTTTTCATCGGCTGGTTTTGCCCATCCATATCGTCGCCAATGAAGTGATTGGCGACCATAGTACGGATCTTGTAAGCAGTTTATTATCGAGCTTGGGATGTCAAATAGGGTGTTGATGGCGGATGAATGCGATACCATAACGTTCGTGTCGATAGCGAAATTTAAATAGTTGTTTCGAAATCGTGTAGTGTAGATAGGTGCCTAGGTAGTGTGAAAAAATTCCCATTTCTTACCTTTTGGTTGTATTTTTTGAAGAAAAAATAATCAGCTATCTGTGATATCCCCTTGTGTTTGCAGAAAGATTCTTCACGGATGAGCTTGAGCAGCAACTAAAAATAAAAAATAAAAATTTAAAACCACGCTTTTATTCAAAGTTGGTAGTTTTGTAAAATGTTATCTATGGGAAGTATTGCGATATTTTGTATTTAAATTCCAAGATCCAAAATCGTTTTCATGCCTGGACTTGAAACCAAAAATCTAAAATCCTTACCATAATTGATGTATTTTAAAATCCAAAAATTTTTTTTTCTTTTATTAATCCTTTACCATATCTTAATTTTTTTCAGAACTCTCAATTTTTTGTCCTTTCTTTTCAAAATTGAAAATAAAAATCTTTCAATTTCTTTTCGAAAAAACCCGAATTCTTTTGCAGAAGGAATTCCAGTTTTTCCTGAGATAGGTAAAACATTTCTTATCAATTATGTATTTAATTATTTTTAGTTTATTTTGAGTCAGAGTAATCTTTAGGTAGGTAAGTATTTATATATTTTATTCATGTAAGTATTTATTTATTTTGAAAAAAAAAGTTTCTCAATTTTTTTGGATTACAAAATATTTTTCAAATTTTAGCGCAGGAAAATTTTTTGAAAAAAAAACACTTGAATTTCCAACAAAAAAATAATTCTTTGAAAAAAAAAACTAGAATTTTAAATTTGGTTCAAGTTAAAAAAAAAAAAAAAAAAAAATGAATTTTTTGCTAAAAAAATTTCTAACTCGAAATGAAAATGATATTAATTTTCTTGAGCCAAGCTAAAAAACTACTCAATTTTTTGAAAAAATCTTTATCAAGTAAGTACCTACTACCTAGAGTACCTACCTACCTACCTATTACTAAAAAAATTAATTTCTCCATATTTTTTTTTTTTTTTTTTTTGCTACTGAACTATAAGAATTTTTCTCGCTCAATTTTTGGAGAAAAAAATGATTTTTTTGCAATAAAAAACATCGTTATAATTATATATTTTTTTTAAGTAAATACCTGCCTATACCTACCCGTGTAGCAATTGTCGACATCGACATTTATGTCGACAAAATTCAGACACATTTTTTTCTCGGTTAACGATGAATTGAAAATGATATTTGAGATTTAAAGTAATGTTCTATGTTAAACATAACTGTTCAAACAAAATTTTTGAATTTTTCTCAGTATTTTCCTATAATTTAGAAAACGTTGTTTTTCTACATAGACAAGTCGATGTAAAAATCGATACTCGATAAACGCATCGACATTTATGTCGACAATTTCTGCCAATTAAATTTACAAATTTTATATCTAAAAAGAACTAAAAACAATTAATAAGAACATTTTAAGCTCAGGAATAAATAATTTTTGAAAGAATCACAAAATTTTCTTATTTTTCAAAGTTTTGAATAATACAACGACTTGTCGAGTTATTGTCGACATAATGGTCGATGGTCGAATAATGCATCGACTTCACTGTCGACAGTGTTGACCAGAGGAATTTTAAGTCGAGTTAATGTCGATCTAATTGTCGAGGGTCGAATAATGCATCGACTTGACTGTCGACGTCTTGAGGGTGATTGTGATACTCGCAGATAAAGTGTGTTGTGAATTAGTACATAAGGTCTAAGAATCATCTCTATGTTAGTTGGACACTCGCATGTGTCCAGCTACAAAGGTGGCCTCAATGCCGCATATTTGACAAAAAATGTCGAAATGTTGGCTTGAACACTATTTTTGGTGTAATTTTAATATATACTTATATTGGATATTTGAACTTAGCATATTTTTCAAAATCTCACCATCGCAAATGTCGATGTGGATGTCGACATAAATGTCGACACATCGAAATCGGTCACTTTTCGATCGTACATGTCGATACGATTGTGGATGGTTTGTCGAGCTTATTATCGACATGTTTGTCGACCGTCCAAATATGGCTCGACATACATGTCGATAATAAGCTCGACAAACCATCCACAATCGTGTCGACATGTACGATCGAAAAGTGACCGATTTCGATGTGTCGACATTTATATCGAAATTAGCATCGACGTTGCTACACGGGTACGTATACCTAGTAAAATATTCAATTTTTTCTAAGTAAAAAAAATGAGCGATTCTCTTTTGAATTTTCTCAGAACAAAACGAAATAAAATTTTTTGAGCCTAATTTTTAAAAATCTCATAAAGCAAGTCGCACTCACAACAACAAGTGCAACAACTAAACCAAGCAAAAATTTTTTAAAAAGATTTTGGATTTCAAATTCCTTTTAATAACATTGAAAAAATCCAATCTTTTCTATTCCATGATTTAAAATCCAAAATCCAAATCCGGATGTTGAGCGTTTTATGGATTTTAAAATCCAAAGTGTTTGAGCCTTTGAGATTGAAGGTACCTAAATTTAAGTTCAAAAATCAAATTCAGCGACCTGCAAAAACCCTGAATTTTGATACCTACCAATAAATTTTGAATTTCCAAATTTTCACAAATGCCCCCTTAGAGGCCCAATTTGGGGTTGAGGTAAATTCCAGTTTTGAAATCGAATTCAGCCACTTCAAAAACCTGCATTTTGATACCAATGTTGTAAATTTTGAAATTTTCTAAAATTGCCCTCTTATAAGGGCCCAATTAATCAAATTCGAAAATCTAATTCAGCGATCTCGAAAATCCCTAATTTCTTTCTATCATCTCATAATTTTTCCGACACGTCTGTATGAAATTGGCACCCAGGGGAGCGATTTAAACTTTTCAATATTACTTTCAAGGTCACTTTAATCATCGGAAAAATCTGAAAAAAATTCACAGTACTTTCTCTGGGTACTTTCACTTTCATAATAATATGATGGTTGAAAAAAATCGGTTGAAAACACGAGGACGAGATATAATTTTTAACGCGAAGAAAAAGCAAAAAGTACATATACATTTTTCGACGATTCACTCCCCCCCCCCTCCCTCCCTGAGGTGAGATAAAAGCCCGCTAATACGCTCAAAAATCAGAATTTACTACTACCTATCACGATTCTTTTTATTCAAGAATTTTTCTTGATTTCATTTTTGGAACATTAAATACTTAATTAGTTAATTTCAACAAATAAAAAGATCCTTCAATTTTTGAGATAGGCACCATGTGTAAATAACATTTTTTGTTTCTTATGTATTGTCTCTTCACCCTATGTATTTTCCTACATCACTCGAAAAACACTCTGTATAAGACGTATCTACGACTTGAAAATCGATTAACTAAAATGAGTTCAATGACCTTCCAAAATTTAATAAAACCATCCTATTCAATTTTTTTTTTTTTTTTCGTAAATAAATTATGAACAAAAAAAATTGACACCAACCCGGATCATCCCACCTATAATAGAATTTTTCTAAGAGTGTATAGCTTATTCAACGTCAAACGTGCTTTTCCAAACCCCTTTTCAACTTTTCTAATAACAAGCAGAAAAATTCTATTACCTACTTTATTAAATTTTCCTTCGAAAAAATTCTTTTGAAATGCTGTTCCGGTAAAAAATTTGCATCTATAGTAAACATGTAAATTTTATCTTCACAATCCTAGTTTTAACTTTTATAAGAGTGGAAAAGTGACAAAACGAGAGAAGAAGCATAAGATGTTGAATTTTTTCGTGTAGTCTTGGAAATATTGTTATGAAAAAAAAAAACTCTTAAGTAAGACGTACATATAAAAGTTAATTCCCGAGAATTTAGTTAATCGAATAAATATTTTTCCAGATAGGTAAGTTAAGTAGGTACCAGAATAAACTGGATAGCATTTACTTACATCTCTAATAGGAGAGTAATTTTTATTGAATTTCTTCGAGCAAAATTACAAAGTGATAATTATTATTATTCAGAAAATTGAATTTCTTGTGAATGTAGAAATAAACTAAGTATATTCATAAAATTAAATTTCCATGAAGAAAATAACCCTCCTTTAAAAAAATGGAATTTCTTCAAAGAAAATTGATTATTTCAAATAATTATGTTTCTTAAAGAAAAATAAAACCACCTTTGAAAAATTGAATTTCAAGGAGGAGAGGTTGAATTTATTGGAGGAAAATTAATTAGCTTTAGTTTCACTGGATGTCTTATAAAGAGAAATATAGCACCTTCAGAAAACTGAATTTCATAGATAAATATACTTAGTCCTTAAACTAAATATAGAATAGTACATACTTTCATGAAATTCTATTTCTTGGAAGAAATGAAAATCATCTTATTGAAAATGAATTTCCTTAAGAAAAATAGTTAAGTACATTACCCATCTTCGAAACATCAAATTTCTTCTACTTAGTTTCAGAAAATTGAATTTCTTTGAGTTTGAGGAAAACAAGTTACCTTTTGATAGAACTAAAGAAGCATATTAGCATGATGATTTGTTCAGAAAAAATATAAGTTGATAATTTTGATAGAGGAAAATTAATTATCTACTTTCAGGAAATGTAATTTTTTCCAAGAAAATCAATCAGTCCCCTCTCGCTGGATTAAGTTTCTTCAAGGACAATATTAAGGTCTCCGGAAAAAGAAATACTTACTTACCATATAATATTGCACAATGAAATTGGATTTCTTCAAGGAAAATAATCCTCCTCTAGAAAATAGAGTTTCTCAGAGAAAAATTAATTATCTACCTTCAGAAAATGTAATTTCTTTTCAAGAAAATAAATCAGTCTTCTCTCGCTGGATTAGGTTTCTTCAAGGAAAGTATAACTCTCCCTTTAAGAAATTGATCCAAGTTCAAGACCAAATTTGGTTCAGGATATATAGGTAAATAATTAAGATGTACATAATCGTTAGTGTTAATGGAAGAGATTTTTTTCCCCTGGTAATCTTTAAAAAATAAATTAAAATTTAGTAGGAAAGGATTAATTAATTTTTTTAAATATTTTAATAATTAAATTTAGAATTTAATTTAATTTATTACTATACCTTGTATAGTGTATGCGGATCGTGCATGAAAAAACAAATAAAATTTTGAAGGAAAATAAATTCTTTTCAAAAAATTAAATTTCTTCAATGAAAACTATCTCCTCTTTCAGAACTGATTTTCTTCAAGATAGCTAGTTAGTAATTACGTATACCTTCAGAAAATTTTGAAAAAAACAATTCTGCATAAAAAATTATTAAGTACCATTATGAAAAAAATCTCTCAGAATAAAATTATTTGGGATAAAAAATCACCTTTTTTGCTTTAAATACTTTAAGAAATACATATACTCGTAAAGAAGTACATTATTTATGAGAAACACATGCTACTCGTAACCAGGGAACCTCCCCAACTCGTCACCTCCGATTGAGCTGAAATTTGGCTCACTGAAAGAGCATGCCATCCACACCTCACAACCAAATTTTTAGCTGCCGAAGTTGATTTTTCGACTTTTGGCGAATTTTTAAAAATGGGTAAAACCGCCTCCAAAAAAACATTTTTTGAAAAAAAAAATTGTAAATTTCAAGATAGAATCCTGAAAATTGCTTTGTACACTCAAGTCGACCTCCCGAGTCGATTGGCACCATTTTCGAAGCGATCTGGAGCCTCCAGAAAAAGTTGACTTTTCTCCAGCACACTGGAATCTCTCCAGACTGCACAAGTCAAAATTTTCAAGAGGCTCCAGATCGCTTCGAAAATGGTGCCAATCGACTAGGGGAGTCGAATTTAGGGGGCAGACGAAGTCTCGGGTAATACGCTGGAGAAACTGATATTTTGGAATTTTTTAAAAAACACAGAATTTTCAAGTTGTCAAAAAAAACACGTGCGAACTCGTCACCTCGGATTTTGGATTCAACTACGTCAATCGATAGATGGGATCATACTAACGCTAGAATTAAATTTTCAGCTGCCCAATTTAATTACACCGCCGTCTGGAGCGATTCCAGTGCGCTGGAGAAAAGTCAACTTTTCCTAGAGGCTCCAGATCGCTTCGAAAATGGTGCCAATCGACTCGGGAGCTCGAGTTTAGTGTACAAACTGATTTTCAGGAATCTATCTTGAAATTTACAATTTTTTTCAAAAAATGGTTTTTTGGAGGCGGTTTTGGCCATTTTTAAAATTCGCCAAAAATCGAAAAATCAACTTTGGCCGCTAAAAATTTGGTTGTGAGGTCTGAGTTGCATGCTCTTTCAGTGAACCAAATTTCAGCTCAATCGGAGGTGACAAGTTGGCGAGGTTCCCTTCCCGTGTAGCAATTGTCGACATCGACATTTATGTCGACAAAATTCAGACACATTTTTTTCTCGGTTAACGATGAATTAAAAATGATATTTGAGATTTAAAGTAATGTTCTATGTTAAACATAACTGTTCAATCAAAATTTTTGAATTTTTCTCAGTATTTTCCTATAATTTAGAAAACGTTGTTTTTCTACATAGACAAGTCGATGTAAAAATCGATACTCGATAAACGCATCGACATTTATGTCGGCAATTTCTGCCAATTAAATTTACAAATTTTATATCTAAAAAGAACTAAAAACAATTCATAAGAACATTTTAAGCTCAGGAATAAATAATTTTTGAAAGAATCACAAAATTTTCTTATTTTTCAAAGTTTTGAATAATACAACGACTTGTCGAGTTATTGTCGACATAATTGTCGATGGTCGAATAATGTATCGACTTCACTGTCGACAGTGTCGACCAGAGGAATTTTAAGTCGAGATAGTGTCGATGTGATTGTCGAGGGTCGAATAATGCATCGACTTAACTGTCGACAGTGTTGACCAGAGGAATTTTAAGTCGAGTTAATGTCGATCTAATTGTCGAGGGTCGAATAATGCATCGACTTGACTGTCGACGTCTTGAGGGTGATTGTGATACTCGCAGATAAAGTGTGTTGTGAATTAGTACATAAGGTCTAAGAATCATCTCTATGTTAGTTGGACACTCGCATGTGTCCAGCTACAAAGGTGGCCTCAATGCCGCATATTTGACAAAAAATGTCGAAATGTTGGCTTGAACACTATTTTTGGTGTAATTTTAATATATACTTATATTGAATATTTGAACTTAGCCTATTTTTCAAAATCTCACCATTGCAAATGTCGATGTGGATGTCGATATAAATGTCGACACATCGAAATCGGTCACTTTTCGATCGTACATGTCGACACGATTGTGGATGGTTTGTCGAGCTTATTATCGACATGTTTGTCGACCGTCCAAATATGGCTCGACATGTCGAGCCATATTTGGACGGTCGACAAACATGTCGATAATAAGCTCGACAAACCATCCACAATCGTGTCGACATGTACGATCGAAAAGTGACCGATTTCGATGTGTCGACATTTATATCGAAATTAGCATCGACGTTGCTACACGGGTTGTTACGAAAATTAGATCATCTCCAAAATTTTCTCAAAAGAATTCATTAGCCGGACAATTTGACCAATTTTTTCTGCTGCAATAAAAATTGAAAAATTCTCAGCAAGAAAATAAAGTCCATTCTCAAAACCATCAATAACATGATTCCCTGACGATTGATATTTTAAAAAAATCCGACTTAATTCTCAGCTTGATTTTAATTCACCAGGAAAAAAATTACTACATTACCACGCTATTATAAGTGAACTAATCATTATTTTCCTATCCTATAATTCACATGTACATACCTACTACGTACGTTGATATGTTGTAATAAGAAAATAGAAACAAACAAACGAGCCAACAAAATTACAAGTACAATAATATGTACGTATAATGCCGAGTACTTCTCGGTAGGTAGGTAGAGGGTACTTGCAGAGTCCGGCAAAATAGACGATTATTAATAGTCTATATGAGTTAATAATTCGTTCTGGTTTGCATCTCGTAATAATTACTATATTAAGATACACGTAAAAAGAATTCTAATACGATTTTAATGATACGAATGGAATAGAAGCAACATTGTGAGCGAGCCGAGTCACATGCGATTTTGTATCTAGTATATTTGGCCAGGTAGCTCGGACATTAGGTTTCATAAACCGTGAAATAAACAATTACTATAATTACTTTCTCATTTACCATAATGGATGTTTAACACTGCGTTTATTGTCCATTTAAAAAATACTTAAATTTTTTTTGTAAACATAACCAAGTTAGAAAATTTTTCTTCCTCTGGTAGCCCGTGTAGTCATTTTTTTTTCAATCATTCAAATCGAGCGTAAGAATTACAATTTTTCAATACCTCGGTTTATTGTGTGTGTGCTGTGTCAGTTCTTCGACGAGGGAGAAAAAAGTACCTGACTGGTATAAAAAATTAGTAAAAAAATAAGAATGAAGTAACGCCTACTACCACTTCCATATCTATCGAGAAAGAGTAGAAATATAACGAACGTGGACCCGAAGGATTAATTAACTCGGTCCACGCCGAGTGTAATTGTTCTGGCATATTTGGAATTAGAACGAAACCAGTGGTAAAAGGCATATAAGACTCCTCCTCGGCCAGTCATTTGCGCACCGATGATATCTATCATTTTGTGAGGGGAACATCGTTGATGGGTTTTTAATAAATGTTTAAAACGCCATTAAGAAATAACCGGGTAACTTCTTTACTGCGTGTAGCATGCTTCGACCGTAATCCATCATTCGTGTGTACCAAAGAAAGTATATTTTAGTTTTACCGCGTATACACAAGTATTTAACACGCGATTTTAACGTTACCTATGGTACCTGTAACGTGCCCCTGGTGGGATTTCGACGGCTGTATAAGTTCAAAGTTCCTAACATGGAAGTTTTTGTGTATGAGGGTATTTTTTTTTCTGTTGTTTTTAGGTGAATTTGAAAAAAAAAATATGTCTATTGCATTCTACCCTGATTTTAGAATTATAGGGTAGCATAAGGATTTTTCGCCGACTAGCACTGCATGTAGTGAGGTTATGAACTTCAAATATTTAAAAAAAATTATTCTTTAAACTTTTTTTTTTTGAGTTTTTTGAGTAATTTTATATTTTATTTGAATAAAACGTGGAAAAAATCTTAGAAACCTCCAAAAGCAAAGAAAAAGGGGGAAAGGATAAAGGATATCCGCATATTTACAGAAAGAGAGGATATAAGGAGTGAAAAAGGGAAAAGGAAAGAAAAAAAGGAAAAGGATGGGAAAATAAAAGAAACAAAGGGGAAGATGAGGGAGATATCTTCACTGAAAAAAATGGATTGTAATGATTCTGGGTAAAACACAGTAAAATTAGGATACGTCGCCAATTTTAGAATCATTCCGGTGAAAAACAGAAAAGATTCACTTCTATTCCAGAATGATTACGGAGACTCCGTAATCATTCTGGAATAGAACTGAATCTTTTCGGTTTTTCACGGGAATGATTCTAAAATTGGCGACGTATCCTAATTTTACTGTGTTTTACCCAGACTCATTACGGTTTTTGAGAATTCATTTTTTTCAGTGTTTACATGGGAAAAAAGGGGGAAGTGGGAAATTTAGGTATATTTATGAGAAAAAAGGAGGAAATTGGGTAAACAGGGGGAGAAGTGGGAGGAACATAATATAGGGAAAAAGGAAAAAGGAATTCCTAAAAAAAGAGAAAGTTTTAAAAATGCAAAACCTCTAATCACAGCAGTCATTTCAGTGACTGGTCTACATTTCGAGTTAAAATTGAGCTAGAGAGCTGGAAAAAAATCTTAAACTTCCTAAAATAAATCTACAAGTAAGTAGTAAGAATTCCAGTTGAAAAAAAAAATTATCACCAAAATCCATAATTATTCATGAATGAAAGGGATAATAACGGCATATTTATGCTACTTTTGACTTTGAGTTAGCTCCACGTTGAACTAATGAGTCAAATGAGATCGAAGTTGCTATATGTATAGGATCCCCTAGAAGAAGAAAATGCACCTCAAACTTTTTTGGGCTTTATCAATAAATTTGAGATGAGGCATATTTTTGTGAGGACTCTGACAGAAGCTCAACATGAAAATTAAAAAAAAAATCAACATCACCAATGAGGACTCACATTTCCTCCAACATATCCCAACTGCGTTCTCCCAGGTTGTACTTACCTGCCTTAAGGCTCCAAAAAATGAATTTTGAGGCTATTCTTAATGTTTAATTTTAAAATGATGATTAGTCTGATAGAAAAAAATATAATTATAATGAAAAATAATTAGTAAAAAAGTTATAATAAAAAATATAATGAAAAAGTTGAAAAAATCTTTAAAAGTCTGAAAATACTTTTAGGTTTAGGCATCTACTTTACTTCATTATTTTGTTTTAAATTCTTATGGTAATTTGGATTCAAAAATAAAAAAATTGAAATTAAAAAATAATAAAACCACCAGTTAACCCAAATTTGGTGTCGAATTTTCATCTCGGGTTTTCGTTTGTTTTTTTTCATTTTGGTCATTGTAAAAACATGTACCTACCTTCTAGGTATATGTTGAAAAAAAACTTATATATTTACCTACTCATCGTATTCGCTCAAATTGATTCGAGGTGAAAGACCAATTCAAACTAGCGAAATAGGTGGTACTAGAATTTGCGGAGGACCAGTAATTAAGTGAAAACTGCAACATTTCGTTAGAGACGTATCAATGGGACAACTGTCCCATCCCATCCGATGTGGACTTTCGTGAGGCCTTGGAGCCAGTGGAATAAAGCGAGATCTTTGTGTATTTCAACTTTTGGACCCCACATCAAAAATTTTAAACCTTTCTTTTTTGGCGAATTGATCAGTCTACAGTCTAAAGCTCAAAAGAAATGACCTAGAGGTGCAAAATTCGGTATGTAGAGTTGATAGCAGAGGTTAGTAATTGGTTTTTTTTAGGGGTTTAGCCTTTGGAGCTTGAATTTAGAGCAAGCCTCTTTTTTGTCGAGATGGTAGTAGAGACCCAAATTAACAAAACTTCTTAAAAATATTTGTACCAGTGAATACTTGAATAGTGATAAAGATCCAAATTACTTTCATTATATTACGTATGTGAAAATTTCAGCTTCCTAGGATACCCCTGTACTTCCTTGACTATGCTACGCCCTACGCGTCATCAATCCAGTTTTGAGTATGTTTCACTTCTCTTAGATAGTCTCTGTTGAAATATAGTACTTAAGCTCGGCATATTTCCGTACAATTAGGACTAGACTGGGGCTCTATAGCAGAGGTTGTTGGTCTACTATTTTCTTGCAAATTCTTTTTTTTTTTTAATTTCTTATAACTCGAGTCCCTTTTTGTCAGGGAAGAAAACCAATTGAGACCCAATTGGTTATGGTGATGGTGGTTTTGAGAAAATTTTGAAATTACTGGTGGTTCCAATTGGTTTTTGGTTTTTAAAAATTTTCAAAAGGTTTTGGTGCTAAAGTGGATCCATTTAATTTTTTTTTTTTTTGATTGGTTCTGGTTCTGGGTTTTTGGTTTTGCTTGATTAATTGGTTGTGATGGTGGTTCTCAAATTAAAAACCATTTCAAATGGTTGTGGTGGTGGTGGTGGTGGTTCCGTTTTGATTTTTCAATTGGTTTTCATCGAATTGCTTCCATTTCGTAGTATGAAAAATATTTCCCAACATTTAAACCATTTATCTATGGCATTAACCATCAGAACCAGATGGAACCATTTTCGTGCTTCCTATTATACCACAAAAGAACTAAAAAAAGATCAGATCTTTGAAATTTGAATAAAAAATTAATTTGCCTACAAGTTACAAACGCAATATTGCAATAAATTTAAATTAAATAATATACATTCAAATAAAAAACAAAAAATAATAATGTTTCCACTTTCCAGAGCTCTGAAAAATCAGAAAAATGAAGAAAACAGGCCACAGGGGGTAGGTAAGGGGCCCAATTAAAAAAATTTCAAATCAAAGATGTTGCTTGAAGTTCTAGGAATAAATTTGGTCATAACAAAAATTTTGATTGGACCCCTCCTTCCCTTTCAAATCCACTATTTCTCTTTTTAGAACCAAAAAGAACCAATTCCATTAATTGGTGGTGGTTCTGGTTTTCATTGTAAAGGAAATTGAAAATGGTGGTGGTGGTGATGGTGGTTTTTTATTTTCAAACCACTTTCTTGTGGTTGGTTGTGGTTGTGGTTATTTCAGCAAATGATTTTTCGTTGTGGTTCCAAACGGTTCTCTTCCCTGCCTTTTCGAAAGGAATTGGTTCTTTTTGGTGGTGGTTCTTGAATGAATTTTTGAAGTTCATTGTAATGGTTCCAAATGGTTTTGAAAACCAATTGAAATATCTGGTGGTGGTGGTTTTACCCGGTTTTGGTTTCAATTGGTTTTCTTCCCTGCTTTTTGTAGAGAATGAAAAATTATGACCAATTTCTCAAAAATATTGAAAATTCGTACAGTAAAAGCTGAAATATTGAAAAAACAATGAAAACGAGAGTCTGATTTTCATTTTTTTAATAGTTTTTTCAATGTCTCAGCTTCTACTGCATGAATTTTCGATAAGTATTTTTAAGAAATTGGTCATATTTTTTCATTCTCTACAAAAAAGAACTCTTGCAAACTTTTTGTAAATGTCATAGTTTATGAGTTATAAACAATTAAAAAATACGTAATCGCTAGAAAATGTTTGACCCGTGTACTCCCTGTTAGTATAGAGCCCTAGACTAGACAATTGCTCGATTGAAACCCTCAAATAAACGATAGTAAAACTAATCAGCAGTTTTGTGTGGGTATCCACTTGAATGTGGAGTGAATTAGGTAAGATCTCTTTTCCTCTTATACACTCCCAACACCCCTATTTCTTATTATAGGCTCCAAAAATTTAATTTTGGAATATTTTTTCAAACAACTGTATAAGTTTTCAAAAGAGTATAAAAAAATTCACCTCTCAAGTAGCAGGCTGACTGCTACATCTTTTTTTTTTTTCGCTGCGAAAAATCAAAACTTTATGTTTGCTAAATTACCGGTTATACAAAGTTGCGCAAAACCTAATTAGAAATTCGTCATTAGAGGTGTAGGTAGAGGTACCCAGATATCTATAGACCGTTGTGGCAAAACAGTAGTCTGTGCCACGCCTTAACAAAATTTTACATTTATTCGACATCTCATGTACATCGAACTAGAAAGAAAAATACCTTTGAATTTTCACGAATGCGGTCACAATCACGCCATACACGATAAACTTTAAATTAAATTTAATTCGTCGGTAAAACTCTTAGCTCACACAGAAGAGAGTCGAACAAAGGAGGGGCGTACCTACGTCCTACGGTACCCAAAAAACCAGAAAAAAAATCCACGATAGCGCAGCAAATAAGAAACTTATCGTACACGATGATTTGGAAGTTTTGAAAAAGGCGCTGCGACGCATGCGGCATGCTGCAGGGGGAAGACCGGGTACAAGACGAGCTATACACTTTAGGGTGTGCAAGACAGAGACAAATACGTAGTAATCAGTCATCCAAACTCGCCATTAGTCATGCGGATAAATCGAAATCCGTGAGGGGGCTCGCTCCCCTTCTAATTTTCCACGTTTTGTAATACGCGCTGCCGAAGGCATACACAACCGCCGCCCTGCCCCGTCCCGACCCTTGTACCCCGAGTCGTATCCAAAGCCGCGTACTCATTCTCAACAACGCGTTATGAAGTCTTTAAGAAAATACAGAGACGACGATGCCGATGCCAATGCCGTCGCTCGGTATTAATTAATTTTCGTGCCTTAAGATTGATTAAGTAATTATTTACATTGAAGCGAGACGTGAATGTAGAATTTTTTTTACCTTTTTCAACGTCGGCGAGGAGAAAAATTTTATAAAAATTTGTTTCGTAGCAGTTACACGTCGTTGAATATGTTCTCGTTCTTCGAGAGTTATTTATAAATGGCAGACGATCGTAATTTATTCTGGGTTGTGGGATTGAACGTATATTTTGGAAGCGTAGTCAACTAGGCATACGATGAAGAGATGGTACAACTTTTGAGCTTGATTTTTTCTTTTGTTTGTTGTTTGTTTGTTTTAAAGTTGTGAATTTTGGTACCTAGCAGTTTCTTCTTTCTTCTCACAGACAAAAATTTCTCTACTCGAAATCATTTTTTTTTTTTTTTTTAATTGTACTTGCAACCCATTTTTTCATTTGCTTAATTTTTTTACAATTTCATTTAAACCGAAATTTTTCAAATTTTTGTTGAAAAATAATTTTTTCTAATTTAGTTTGAAATCAATTTCTTGAAATTTAGTTAATACAACATTTTTTCCTATTTTCATTGAAAACTTTTTTTGGTGAACATGAGTTTATTTTAACCTTGTTCAAAACCTAATTATTAAAAATTTTGTTGAAATTTGAAATCTATAATTTTTTAGCATCAATTTTTAATTGAGTGTTTCAAAATTTTTAGAAACCAATTTTTCCTATTTTGATCAAAATCATTTTTAAAAAATATTTTGTTCAATGTAAAAAATTTTCTTAAAATTTTCAAAGAAATTTGAATATTTTTAAAAATTTTGTTAAAACAAAAATCAAAATTTTTCAATTTTTCCAAATATTTTTTTTTGCTGGAAATCAATTTTTGAAATTCATAGTTCAAAGTTGAATTTTTCAAATTTCTGTTGAAAATAATTTTTTCCAATTTCGTTAAAAAAAAATTTTTTGAACTTTATTCTAATGCAAATTATTCAAAATTTTGTAAACAGGAAAAAAAACGAATTTTTTATTCAAGTTTTAAAAATCAAACTTGAATGTTTGAAAATTTTGTTGAAAACCAGTTTTTTTTTCCTGAGATACATTTTTTATTTTATCTTGTTTGAAACCTCCCATCTTCTCAATTTTCTTCAAATATATATATTTTTTTTGGAAAACAATTTTTTCTTTTCGCTTGAAATAATTTTTGAATAATTCAATTGAAAATCAATTTTTTCAACTATGTTCAAACTCAAAATTTACAAAATAATGTTCAAACAGTACTTTATTTGAAGTATGTATATAAAAATCAATTTTTCATTTTTTTTTTAATGGTTTCTGATTTGTTAGATTTCTCTACTTTTATGTATAAAAGCATCACAACATTTTTTCAGATTTTTCAGTGAAAAAAATTCACTTTTAAAGTTTCTCTACGTTTTTTTCCGTCATAGCATCATGTCACCCATTGCACGTGACGCACTAGGCACAGACAGTTCGTAGCCGAGATAACAAAATGTGCGTAATTTGCTATCAACATTCAGCATTCAAAAAATCTGAAACTGGTTGGAGCGACTATTGAATGGGGCTGACATCGCTGAACTCAACGTTTGATTACGTGGCTAGCGACGCGACGGGTCTCAAGTACATAGCGCAAATAGCCAGAGGAGAATACTAAGTACGTAAATTCTCAATAATTCCCTAGAATAATCGTCGTGAAACAGGCAACTTATGGAACCTGCGTGTTCACATTGTTCAGCCATTATATACTCCATTTGGCTTAAAGATTTCGAATATTGTCAATATGCCTAGACTCTAGGCATGTCACTAGACGACGACGACGAGTAAATTTTTTTTTAACATAACCACGAAAATTAAATAATATGAGAAAAAGTGGAATAAGTCTAAAAGAAAAATGTATAGAGAAACCTAAAAAAAATTCTCTCAAAAATTTAAAAGAAGTTCTGCAGAAAAATGAGAAAAAAAATTAGAGTGAAAATTTGAAGAAAAAAAAATAAGATATTCTGCTACTTAGGTACTTTATTATTAAAGCAGAAATTATGAAAAATAATTAAATTTAAATTTAAAAAAAAAAAGAATCAATTAGAACATTATTTCGAAAAAAATAAAGTTTGAAAATGAGTACATTTTGAAGAAAAAAAAATTGAAAAGATTAAATTTCGAACAAAGTTTGGAAAAATTGAATATCATTTCTATTGAATGAAAATTTCTAAAAATTAAATTCTGAACAGAATTTGAAAAAAAAATTAAAAATTATTATTAAAGAAATTTTTTAAAAAATAAGTAGGTACTTAATGTTGAAAAAATTTAGGAAAAAAATCTGAAAATTTTGAAAAAAAAATTGAAAAAAATGAATTAGAAAACAAAAGTAAAAATGATTTTAAAAACAATCTGAAAATTATGAACATTTTGAACAAAATTTGAAGAAATTGAGATGAAAGTATTAAAAAAAAGTAAAAACAAAATTAAAAAAAAAAACAATTTTTCAACAGAATCAAAAATATTAAATTTTGAACCGAATCGAAAAAAAGAGATAAAAAAAATTTAAAAACACTAAATTTTGAACCAAATTTTCAAAAAAAATGAATTTTGAACAGAATATTTCAAAAAAATTTGAATATGATTGAAAAAACTTAAACAAAATTTAAAAACATGAATTTTAAAGTGAATTAAAAAAATTACATTTTGAAAAGTTTGAAAAACTTCAACTTTGAACAAAATTTCAAAAAAGTAGGTAATAGTTATTTTGAACAAAATGAAAAAAAAATTGAACTGAAATTTCAAAAAAAAAAAAAAAAAAAATGAACAAAACATTTAAAAAACAAATTTTGACCAGAAAATTAAAAAATATGCACTTTGAACCAAATTTTAAAAATTTGTATTTTAAACAAAATTAAAAATATTGAATTTTGAACAAAATCAAAATTGAATCAAATTTTCAAAAAATGAATGAAAAAAATTGAACAAAATTTCAAAAAAATAAACGTTTGAATAAAATTACAAAAAATTAAAATTTTGAACAAATTTTCCAAAAATTAAAATTGGATTAAACTTTCAAGAAATCAAATTTTGAGCAAAATTTCAAGAAGTCAAATTTTGAGCAAAATTTCAAGAAGTCAAATTTTGAGCAAAATTTCAAGAAGTCAAATTTTGAGCAAAATTTCAAGAAGTCAAATTTTGAGCAAAATTTCAAGAAGTCAAATTTTGAGCAAAATTTCAAGAAGTCAAATTTTGAGCAGAATTTCAAGAAGTCAAATTTTGAGCAAAATTTCAAGAAATCAAATTTAAAACAAAATTTTGAGCAAAATTTGAGAAAAAATTGAACAAAATTTCGAAAAATTAAATTTTGAAATAAACTTCAAAGAATCAAATTCTGGACGTAATTTCAAAAAATCAAACTTTGAACAATACGTAAGTATTATGGAAAAAAGATTTAAACAAAACGATGAAGAAAATAATTTTGAAAAAAAAAATACTTACTTGTGCAAACTTATTTAAAAAGGTATTTTGTACTTATTTTTAAATGAAAAAAAATGAAAATCATAAACTTTTTTGTTTTAAAATGATAAAATATCATGACTTTTGTTTCAAATTCTTCAATGAAAACTCTCAAAAAAATTCCTATACTTTTTCCCTGCAATCATTTTTTAAAAAATTATTGTAGGTGGTTAGAAAAAAATTCGATTGAGTTTGAATGAAAAAATTGTGAAAGTTTTTACTCATTGTTTAAAATAATTTTGGAGAAAAAAAATGAGAAAAAATTGTAATGAAGAAGAATATTCAAAAAATCTCTGCAAAAAAATCAAAATCAATACTTCACCAAAAAAAGAAAAAAGAAAAAAAAAGAAAGGAAGTCAAAGAAGTGATGAGAAATTTTTTTTTCAATTTGATTGCAAGTCTGCCTATTCAACACAAAAATTACCTAATCAAAAAATGATTTTGGAAATGTGAAAAAAAATGCTAAGAAGTGCAGAAAAACTGTTCCGTAAAAATTGAAATGCCTATAGTTACGTTTCGACAAATGAATAGAAATGCAGGACATAAGTGCGGGTAAAATTCTCAAAAATTATGAACCAACATAAAAACGACGATGTAAATCACACCATTGCAAAAATTTGGTAAAAATCGTTCAAATTTCTTTTTCTCAGACTCTCGTACAACAAGAACTTGTTATTTGTCTTTCATAGAGTCATTGAACTAATTCTTCAGGTTCGGTCCATTCACCTATACAATCTCTTCTCACTCTCTTATAGTTGATGAACTACGATTAATTTTTCGTCAGCACTTTTACATCTGGCAGATTCGGCTGAATCAGCAAAAATTTTTGAATTCTCGTTTCTTGCACCTTCTTTCACATATAGAAGGCTCTCCAGCTGACCGGCTGAGAGCAGAGACACGGTAAAAATAAAATTTTCGGAAACTCATGCAGCCCATTCGGAAACATTATCAAATACACTGCTGGCAAAATACGGTACGATTACCTGTACACACAGATGACGTAAGTAGTCATTATCGCGCATAATAACAAATCGCTGTTCGCCTGGTAGTTAATTTATTTTCGTTTGTGTCTTTTGTTTCTTGTCTCAGTTTTCTAATTCGGTTTGCTAGAATCCGCGTCCAAAAAGAGATTGGGGCTTGCCAAGACGGACAGCCGCCTTCTTTGATTAATTTCTCACAATTAGTCATCGAATTCCGAAATGAAGAGAAGGTTATATCTGGACCGTGTGACCTCGCCGCCTTCCCACTTGATTAATATTTTCTTCATTACTTTCGTTATGTTTTCCTCATTTGTTTTTCCCTCGTGGCCATATTTTTTTCTTCTTTTTTCTTCAACTCGAGATATCGCACGGTGTGATAAAAGTCGAGAGGAAAAAAAGGAATCCTCCGATTTGTGGAGGTTGAAAAATTTCATGCTGCGGGGGTGTGGTAAAATGGTAAATGATGCATCGTGTGTGCAAAAGTTGAGCTGTTAAAGTGATAACGATAGTTTCATTAGAGTTTTTCTTTCGCCTCTTTCTCGCGCACTTTGTGTTATGTCGCCTCGTCGTGTATATATATACGCTCATACGAGGTACTCGTAGTATCAGCTTCTCGGTGCAGAGAAATAATAATTTATGTCGTTAAAGTTTGTATGATTTTTACATGAAATATACATTAGAATGGAAATAAACCGCGGCCTGTACTTTTATAACATAGTTAACAATTTATTTAGCCTCGCGCGCGTATATAGACAAGTTTTTGGCACGTTTGTAACACTCTTGTAATTTCTTATGTAAAACGTAATGCCCTGTTGACATAATCAATATTTCATAAAAATGTGAATTCAGTTATTCGATCGTTACTAATAGTCGAATCACGAACTAGATGAATGCATCTCTCAGTGCGTGCATGTATCTGAGCTGTGTACTGCAGTCTCGCGGTGCTGACGAGAGGAAAATGAGCGAGCTGTGTAGACTTCTCAGCAACGTCTCTATCTATCTCAAAAGTATAAATAAACTTAGACGTTTTCAAGTGGTGTTTCGATTAGAGCGTACAAGTTTTTGTTTATTACCACGATGAGAGTGTTTAAACGGTAACAAAATGCGGAAACGGGTCAAAGCCAAAAATTTAATTAATTTAAAGTATTGCAGCCTACGAACGACTCTGTGCTGTGTAACGCCACTGTAAATCATTCTGGCGCTGGTGTTTGTATATCTATAGGTGAAAATGTGGTTAAGAATTTGTTGCAGTTTTTATGCGAAATGGTTTTCCTGGTGGGTTCAGTAAGGAGAGCTTTGAAAAAATCGAGTTTTGAATTATTGAACGAAGGATGTACCTAAAATTGTGTATTTTACTCTGCAGCTGTTGAAATCAAGTTTTAAAATTTTGTTGAAACACTTGATAAATAATCATTACCTATAAAAATTCTGAAAAGTTTTTTCTAAATCATTTGAAAAAATTAACATTTTAACAGCTAAACCCAACTTAAGAAAATTAAACAAATACCTGAGTAAAAGTATTTCTCAGATAATTGTTGGAGAGAAAAAAACTCAAATCTTTTGGATAAACATAATTTTGAAGTTTCTAGTAAGTAATTGAAGATAACCAAAAAAGTTGAAAAATTTCTTTATTTTTTTGGAAAAAGATCTCTTCTACCTTTATGTCTCTTGTTTATAGGAAGAAATCTGATGATTTGCCTCAAACTGCTTGAAAAAATAAAATTGTTTTCATCTTTTGGATGAAATACCCGTGTAGCAATTGTCGACATCGACATTTATGTCGACAAAATTCAGACACATTTTTTTCTCGATTAACGATGAATTAAAAATGATATTTGAGATTTAAAGTAATGTTCTATGTTAAACATAACTGTTCAATCAAAATTTTTGAATTTTTCTCAGTATTTTCCTATAATTTAGAAAACGTTGTTTTTCTGCATAGACAAATCGATGTAAAAATCGATACTCGATAAACGCATCGACATTTATGTCGACAATTTCTGCCAATTAAATTTACAAATTTTATATCTAAAAAGAACTAAAAACAATTAATAAGAACATTTTAACCTCAGGAATAAATAATTTTTGAAAGAATCACAAAATTTTCTTATTTTTCAAAGTTTTGAATAATACAACGACTTGTCGAGTTATTGTCGACATAATTGTCGATGGTCGAATAATGCATCGACTTCACTGTCGACAGTGTCGACCAGAGGAATTTTAAGTCGAGATAGTGTCGATGTGATTGTCGAGGGTCGAATAATGCATCGACTTAACTGTCGACAGTGTTGACCAGAGGAATTTTAAGTCGAGTTAATGTCGATCTAATTGTCGAGGGTCGAATAATGCATCGACTTGACTATCGACGTCTTGAGGGTGATTGTGATACTCGCAGATAAAGTGTGTTGTGAATTGGTACATAAGGTCTAAGAATCATCTCTATGTTAGTTGGACACTCGCATGTGTCCAGCTACAAAGGTGGCCTCAATGCCGCATATTTGACAAAAAATGTCGAAATGTTGGCTTGAACACTATTTTTGGTGTAATTTTAATATATACTTATATTGAATATTTGAACTTAGCATATTTTTCAAAATCTCACCATTGCAAATGTCGATGTGGATGTCGATATAAATGTCGACACATCGAAATCGGTCACTTTTCGATCGTACATGTCGACACGATTGTGGATGGTTTGTCGAGCTTATTATCGACAAACATGTCGATAATAAGCTCGACAAACCATCCACAATCGTGTCGACATGTACGATCGAAAAGTGACCGATTTCGATGTGTCGACATTTATATCGAAATTAGCATCGACGTTGCTACACGGGTAGATACCCACACTGTTTTTAAAGAAAGAAACAAAAAAAATGAAGAAAACAATTTTTCAATTTATTTGAAGTATATACCTAAAATATTTTTCAAATTAAAGAAAGAAAAAATCATTTTTAATCAATTTTTTTGAAGTGTGACTTACCTAAAGTTTTTCTCGAATTCTAGAAAAAAATGCAATTTTTTTTTTTTTGGGGGGGGGGGGGGAGCTTACTTTTATATAAGAAGAAATAAATTTTTTGTTTTACATAAAAAAATCTTTCAGTTGTTTTGGAGGAGAAAATTTCTGATTTTTTTTTAGAACATCATTGAAAACTCAAAAATTCAATTTTTTCAAATTTTTCACAATAGTTAACTAGGTAAATGATTTGTTTTACAAAGGCTGGAACACAAATTAAAAAAAAATTTCTAACAATATGTTCGAAACCTATTTTTCCAAACTTGGCTCAAACAAAAACTTTTAAATTTTTGTACAAATCCAAAATTTTTGAATTTTGATTCAAAAATTAGTTCAAAATCAAAAATTTATTTTCCCAGATTATAAATACCTGAAAATTGTTTAGAACTTTTTAAAAATTAATTTTTCCTAATTTTGCTCAAGCAAAAATTTTTATCAAAAAGTCGTTCGATTTTTTCAATTTTTTTTTTTCAAAACTATACTATTTTTATGTTGGCTCGAACCTATTAAATTTTTTCTATTTTAAAAGCGTTGATCAAAGTTACCTCATTTGGTACAAAAGTTGATTTTTGGAATCGATTATGAAGTTATTTATTCCACTCAAGCACAAAATGTTAGATACAATTTTTATTCAAAAAGTTCCATTTTTTTAAAACTTTGAAAATTAAAATATCTATACCTACCTAATTAAGAAATGTTTGAACGTATTGTAAGTCTTTTTTTTCAAACTTGGTACAAACAAATAAATGTGGAATTTAAGAGAAATTCATTTTTTTTTTTTCAAAAACTCAAACGCAAAATTTTTAAATTTTTATTCATGCAGTGTGGTCATTTTAAAATCTTTTTTTTTGAATATCAATTTTTTGGGATCTTCTCAAAAACACTATACAATATTTCTCAAATTTGTTTCAAACACATTTTCTTCCATTTTCAAATAAATTGTTTCATAATGATGTAAACTTGTTGGAAACGTAAATTTTTGGAAAATCTATTGTTATAGGTAAACTTATTTTTCCAAATTTGATTCAAACACAAAATTTTATGATTTTTCATCAAAAAATTTTACATTTTTTTTAATTCAAAGTCTGTTTAAAACCATTTTTTTTTAATTTGTTCAAATTTTTTAACTCTGTTCAAAATTAAAATTTTAAAATTTCGTTCAAGATCAAATTTTTTTAAAATTTGTTTAACATTTTTTTTAAAAATTTGATTAGGTATCAAGTTGTTCATTTTTTTAAATTTTGCTAAAAACTATTTTTTCTCAAGTTTGGCTCAGACTCAAATTTTTATAATTTTTATTCGCAATAATTATGTTGAGATTTTTTTAAATAATTTTTTTAGAATTTTATTAAACATAATTTTTCAAAATGGGCTCAAACTCAATTTTTTTAATTTTCAGAAATTCAGTTCCAACCCTAAAAAAAATGTCAAAATTAAGGTTAAAAGCTCAAGCCAAAATGTTTTAAATTTTAAATTTTTACGAAACTGAATTTTCAGTTCTAAAATTAGAATTCCATAAAACAGCAAATTTTTAAAATTTTGTTTCAATTTTTATTCAAATTAGATTGAAACACCTTATTTTATAATTTTCAGGTGCTCAAAAAATTCAAGTTATTTTTATTTTAATTTTGTTCTAAAGCTATTTTTAAAATAAAAATTCCTCCATTTTTTAAAAATCTGCTTTGAAATAAAGTTTTTTGAAGGTTTATTATTTTTCAAAACTATTTGTTCAAAATTAGTTACATTATTTGGAATATTGTAGTAAATTTTTAAGAAAATAGAAAAAAAAATAGACAATTTGAAATACTTACGAATTAAAATTTCAAATTTCAAATTGTCTATTTTTTTCTATTTTCTTAAAAATTTACTTTTATTCAATTTTTTTTTTTTTTTTTTTTTTTTTTTTTGAAATCTTGTTTAAAAACTTTTTTCCAAATTTCACTCAAACACAATTTTCAAAAATTTTGTTAATTTTTTGTAGTTTCGTTTTGATTAAAATTATTTTCTTTTGAAAGTTTGAAGTTTTTCCAACTCAGTCAACTTTTTAGCTGAATTGGGAGAGATTCTGCAAAGAATCGTAACCAGAAGAAAAATGAATGAAAAACGAGTTGATGACTACTGACATTTATAATTTGTTCGTCTTCGTAGTAACCACAAATTCGAGATTTGTTCTCAGGCTTAAAAATTAATCACCCAACTGTGGCCAATGGCAATGACCATCACTACGAACTTACAGTGAAGTAGGGTCTCGAATCACATAAGTCTTAAATGAGTTCCACACTCGAGCCAATAATTAGAAAACCTCCTCGATCCACGAATCGCCCCAAACAACGCGATAACCACCCTCAAAAAGACCCTTCACCCTAGACCAATAAACGCCATTAAAGTTGCCTATACAACGGGACAATACGGCGCACTATGCACATCCTGCGAGGGATACCTCTCCCTTGTAGCCATTTTTAAACACCTCCGCGAGAGTTGATGCCAATCGATGGAAAGAATTTCACGACTCGAACATGCATCTTGACAGGCGAGCAGAGAGCTTGGTCAGGTAACTCAACGCATCAACTTTCAGTTGAAGAGAATACTTTAATAAGCTTTGGGAATTGACGAGTATGAGCTGAGATGAAAATAACGAGGCGAGAAGAGCTCGCGTAAAGTTGAGCAGTCGACGAGGGAGTGCGGGGTTTGGTGTAAAGTTCAAAAACGAATGGTTATACGAGAGAAGCCGTATCCAATTATTATGTAAATCTCTAGCGAGTTCTCAAAATCTTCGTAGTTAAGACGCTGTCAAGAGGTTTTTTTCATATCGAATGAAAATTTTCTTAACGAGAATAACCACCGCAAAAGCGAGCGAAATGTCAATACGTAATTAAACTTGTTCCGTCGCCTTTTCACGCAGCTACCTACACGTACATTGTCTCGTAATGAAGTTATGAAAGGAAGATGGAGTAAAAAAAAAGGGGGCTCTGAAGAAGCAGTCAGTGTCTTATCCACCGCTGAGAAAGTTTTCAATGAAGAATTACCGCGAACGCGTTTCTTGATGGAGATTAACACGTTTATAGATGAACAATAGGGTCATTATACACGTCGAGTTGCTCGGATGGCAGCGGCGCGCTTTTATATAATGACGTCCGTCTATATGAAAATATTCCAGGTGCTATTAAACCATAAAATATGGCTAACTAAATAAAACGGACATTATTTTCGAATTAGCCCACATAAAAGATCATCCGTATTGTTACAATGTGCCGCCAAATACGCGCATACCTACGCTATAAGGTTCGTCAAACTGACCCATAACTGCATCAGCGATTCGATGATTTTGCCAGGCCGAAATTTCCAAGACGCGATGTCATTATTCGCCTATGGCATGGCAGTGGTTCTAAATTAGTTTTTCTCATGTACCCCTATTTGAAAACAATTTTTTGCGCGTACCCGCTCCCCCCAAAAATAATTTTTTTTTTGAGGAAATTATTTTCTAATTTTTTTTTTAATTATACAGAAAAAAATTTTATATTAAAAAAATCTTGAAAAATTCTGCATAAAAAATTATTAGGTATCACTATGAAAAAATATCTCAGAATAAAAATATTTACGATAAAAAATCACCTCTTTTGCTTTAAATTCTTCAAGAAAGCCAAAAAAGAACATTTGAAAATTCTATTTATGAGAAATACATTCTACCCGGGAACCTCGTGAACTCGTCACCTCCGATTGAGCTGAAATTTGGCTCACTGAAAGAGCATGCCACCCAGACCTCACAACCAAATTTTTAGCTGCCGAAGTTGATTTTTCGATTTTTGGCGAATTTTTGAAAATGGCTAAAACCGCCTCCAAAAAACCATTTAAAAAAAATTGTAAATTTCAACCCTTGGAAGTAAGTATATAACACCATCTGCAAAATTGCGAAATTTTTTACATAAAAACAACAACAACTCAAGAAAATTAGAAATCCAAAAAAATGGAAAATTTCTTATGCAAAAAATTGAAATTTTCCCAAAAAAATGAAAAATGCTTTCTTAGAAAAAAATTGCTTTTTTACTTGACAAAATCGAGAATTTTATTTTTTCCAAAAATCAAAAATATTCTTCAATGTGAAAAATATGAAAGAATTCTTATATAAAAAAAATAATAGGTAATTAAAATAAATTTTAAAAAACGAGAAATTCTGAAGTAAACGAAAAATACTTGATATAGATAAGTATTATTTTTAGTTAATTTTGCAAGCAGTTTTCAGAACCTTTTTTGCATATTTTCATTTTTCAAAATTTTTTCTCGCATAATATTTTTACCTACATAAAATTTTTGCATCAAATTTTCAACTCCTGAATTGGAAATTTTTTTCTCAAAAAAAAGTAAAATAATACCTAATACAAAATTCTTTCATAATTGCTTAAAAGACTTTATTCATAAAATTATATTTTTTATTCAATTTCTTTATTCAAAAGATTCTTCATTACATTAGGTAAAAAAAAATCGTTTCATTCCAAAAAATGGAAATTTTTTCTTTAACACAAATAATTTTATTTCGAAAAAAACTGAGAAATCCCCCCCCCCCTCCCCCCAGATGATTCTTTTTTAATAAAAAATATTTCAAATCATTTTATACTACCGAAAATCTTAAGAATAAAAATCAGATTTTAAAATATTTTTACTCCAGAAACATTAATAAATTTTTTTCCTAAATTTTTTTGATTTATCGAGGTGTAGGTACGTCCACTTTATAAAAAATTGACTTTTTTCACTTGAAAAAAAGAGTGATTTTTTTTCCAAAAAATTATATTCTTCAATCAAAAAAGTTGAAAGAATTCACTTCAAAAAAAAAAATAATAGACGAAAAATACTACCTAGGTATTTATTTTTAATTTCTACTCCCAAAAAATTAGAATTTCCCCTTTTTTTTCTCAAAAAAAAAAAAAAAAAAAAAAAATCTCACCAATCATTGGAAGACTTTATTCAAAAAATTAGGAGATTATATTTTTATTTAAAAAATTTTTCATTCAAAAACAAAAAAAAATTGTTTTATTCCAAAAAAATCGTGATATTTCTTCTCAAATTAAATTTAAAATACCTACGTAAGTACATAATAATTAGAAAAAATTTGGAACCCCCTCCCCCCCAAAAAAATTATTTTTTAATGAAAAATAAAAAATAAGAAATTCTATCCTAAAAAAAATTGAAAAAATAAATCAATAAAAAAAAAATATGTAGTTTCAATCCCGAAAAATTGAAAATCAGATTTCCTCATAGACCGTGTCCAGTTCCGTTTCCCCTCGAAGGGCTATTGCTAGCTTACCGAACCGGACGGAACAGATCTCCTTGCGGGAAAGAAACCGCATGCGATACGAGGCATTAGATTTACATTAAGAATTGAACTTGATGAGAAATTGAATCAAAAAATAGTTTACCTGTTCCAATTTTGAAATTGAAAAGAAAAGAAAAAAATTAGAATTTATTCAGAGCTAAAATTTTCAAATACAAGTAAATTTTCATTTTGAATTGAAAAATATGCATTTTCTGAATGAAAATGTACAAATTCAAGTTTGCCAAGTCTAATACTACATGGATACTTGATATTCAAAATTGGAGGGGAGGGAGGGGTTTATGCAATCGAAATTTTTGTAATAGGTAACTAAAATTATTTCTAGGACTTCAGGCTACAACTTTTGTTTGAATTTTTTTCAATTGAACTCCTCCCTCCCCACCGATTTCGCATAACACTCCTAAGATACTAATTGAGAATTATAGGAGTGCGGGAGGAAAGAGTTAATTGAAAAAAAAAATCAAAAAAAAAAGTTGTAGCTTGAAATCTTGGAAATAATTTTGATTATTACGCCACTCCTCTCCCCTCCCCTCCAATTTTGAATTCAAGTATCTATGTAGTGTTGGACTTCCCCTCAGCACTTTAGTAGGTACATTTTCCATACACACTGCATATTCTTCCAAATAGGTACACAAGATATACCTACGTATAATAAATTTCAGCAATTAATTATTCACAATGTACATTGTACAGTGTACACTCATATACGTACAATATTGGCCCACCACCAGCACAATCAGCCCATCTGCCTCTTCCAAGTTCCAATAAGTATACGCGGTGCGATTGATGGCTAAAAGTCGTTAGCTGTTATTACGGGGCAGTTTTTATTTCTTCTTTGAATGTTACATCACATCGTTAAAGTTCCACCTCAGCTTATAAAAAAATATTTATCAGAAAAATACGCCGCGCCGTATCTGCTACGTACGTCTCGTGAATATTCGCTGCGATTTAGCATCAGTCACCTGAGGCGTTTATCACAGGTGGATAGGTATGATTTGCGCGGTGATATTTTATTTTTGATGATTCATCGTACTGATGTATGATTTAAATTGAACAGAAGACGAGTCGAACAAGTGAATCATGCAGAAGTACAAAAATATATACGTAAAATTTCGTTGTAAATATGTTATTGTGATGGAAATGAGCATCTTTTTCGTAAGAATTAAGGCAAAAGAAAATGCTCACAAAAAAACATCGAAAGTTCGAAAAAAAATTGCTATTCAAAATCAAATTTTTTTTTGCAAGCAAATTTTCAAATTTTATGGAAATGAAATTTCTTAAATTTTATGGAAATGAAATTTCTTAAATTTTATGGAAATGAAATTTCTTAAATTTTATGGAAATGAAATTTCTTAAATTTGGCCGAAAAGCATAATTTGAAAATTTTGCTGTCGAGAGGTAGATTTTCAAAGATTTTGTTAAGAATAGATTTTTCAATTCCATTCAAATTCAATTTTTTAGCGGTGGTTCATTTCCAATTTTTTTTGGAAAATAGAATTTCAAAAAACAATAAATTCTGTTGAAAAAATTTTTTTTTTTGAAATCCAATTCCTTTTTAATCTACCTATCAAAAACAATAGCTAAGTATTAGAAACTTTTAAAAGTAAACTTTTTAGTTGAATAATTTTCGGCCCCTCCCCCCATTTACTTCAAAATAATTTTTTCCCTAAATTTTTGTTCAAATTTAAATTTTTTGAATTTTCTTGAAAAACATTTTTTTCAAGATCTTGTTTAAACTCAACTTCTGAATTTTTTTTTCAAAAAATATATTTTAAAAAAAATACTTTTTTTATTTTGTCAAAAAATTATTCCTCAAAAATTCATTTTATTACAAAACTGTAGGTATTTTTTCATGCTTTTTTTTGTTGTTGAAATATTGAAAACTTTTTTTTTTCATTTCAACTATTTGAATACAGTTGAAAAGTAGTTTCTTCTCTTCCTTTTTCATCACACAAAAAATTCAAAATTTTGTTTGAATATAATTTCGAAATTTCAAGAGATTTCGTTGAATAATAAGTCTGAAATTTCTGAAAACGAGAAACTCATTTTTTTCTTTCATTTTGCAAAAAAAAAAAAGGATTTTTTGGAGCTCGAACTTATTCATACTTTTTATTTTGTTGAAATGGGTTCTTTCACCTCTTTTGGAATCTTGTTTTTCAGATTTATTGAAAACCAATCTCATCTCATTTGAAGTAAATTTTTTTGCTCATTTCCTAAGATTGTAGAATGTTTTTCAAATATCAGGATTTAAAAAAAAAATGTTGTTGAAAAATATATGTTTTTAGAACAAACTTTGTTTGATCATATGAGATTCTCAAAATGTAATTTTTGAAAAAATTCTTTTTAGGAGTACACTCGTATTCCTGGTATTTTTTTTCGTAGAAAATATAATAAAATCACTCAACTTAAGAAAAATAATAAACTGAGAAAATAATATTAACAAATACAATACAAAATATACTACCTAATTATGCAAAATAATGAATGAATTTTGCACTTTTTTCTCAATCCAATTGTTTGAAATGTTGATAGGTATAGTTGCTTTTCAATGTTTTTCAAATAACAGGATTTTAAAAGAAATTGTTGAAAAACATACCTATTATGTTTTTATAACTTTGTTAGAGCATAAATGAAATTCTCAAAATGTAATTTTTGAAAAAATTCCCCTTCTTTTTGTAACTTTTTTAAAATCAATTGACTAATTTCAATTTTCTATTTAAAAAAATACCTAATACCTAAGTAAAAAAAAAAAAAAAAAAACTTACATAAGAATTAATGACCTTGTGTTGCTCGTGAATTTGATGCCTTACCATTTCGTCACTGTCCCTGGAAACATATTTTCTATAACAATCTTACGTTATAATATCTTGAAGGAGTTTCCTTCTCAATCTCGGATTCTGAGTTGGCATAACAGTATGACTCAGAGTTCGGCATATTTTTTTCTTAGAAAATAATAGGTAAAATAAATTCAACTTAATATAAAAATAATAAACTGAGAAAATAATATTATTAACAAATTACAATAGAAAATACCTATACTAAATGCAAAATAGTAAATGAAATACGTAAAGTAGCCTGAGAAACTTTGAATAAATTTAATCGAGAGTGAAAATTAAAATCGTTAAATATATTACTTAAATAAAAAACAAAAATTTAAACAAATTTCTTAACCAATTACATATAAATACGATGAAAAAATCGAATCAGGAAGCCAAATTTGACCGCGTTACAGAATGTTTCATAGAGAAGTACCTACATAAATAAACTTCCAATAGATTCCGAGCAGCACAATCGACAAATTATCGAAATAAAAAATCGACAGAATATCGAATTCGATAAAGTGTCGCGTTAGTTCCGCATAAATCGTGAAATTATCTTTCGATATATAGATAGATTATCGACGAATTATAGTTAGCAAAAATTTCGAGATTATAGTAAGATATTTTATCGATAATATATCTATAATATCGAAAGATAATTTCACGATTTAGGCGGAACTTTTGCGACACTTTATCGAATTCGATATTCTGTCGATTTTTTATCGATTTTTTATTCCGATTTTTCGTCTTTTACTAGCTTTTTTCTATAATTAAAAATCATTAATTTGCATAATTAATACATTAAACTATGCCTAAACACATTACTCATGTTATAGTAAGAGGATTATTTCAGAAAAATTCAAAAAAAATTATAAAAAATCTGCCACCCGTGGGGCCTTGAACCATCTACTTCCTGCATGGCAATCCTCTTCCTTAACCACTATGCCATACCTTATCGTTGAGGAATTAGCAATAAAACGCTTATAATAGGCAGTTTAGTACTTCCAGACGAGTTGGACTTAGAAAAATTTTCACCAATTTGGAAATAATTTCAAATATCGTCACAAAATCGTTGAAAAATCGTTCGACAAATTTCAGATTACGTGTCGATAATAAAGTTTTAAATATCTTCATAAAATTGTTGAAAAATCGAATTCGAGAAATTTCAGATTACGTGTCGATAATAAAGTTTTAAATATCTTCACAAAATCGTTAAAAAATCGAATTCGAGAAATTTCAGATTATTTGTCGATAATATAGTTTCAAATATCGTCACAAAATCGTTAAAAAATCGAAATCGAGAAATTTCATATTACGTGTCGATAATATAGTTTCAAATATCTTCACGCAATCGTTAGAAAATCGAATTCGAGAAATTGCATATTATGTGTCGATAATATAGTTTCAAATATCTTTACAAAATCGGTAAAAAATCGGATTCGATAAATTTAATATAATCTGTCGATAATATAGTTTCAAATGTCGTCAAGAAATCGGTAAAATATCGAAGTCGAGAAATTTCATATAATCTGTCGATAATATAGTTTTAAATATCTTTACAAAATCGTTAAAAAATCGAATTCGATAAAGTTAATATTCTTTGTCGATAATGTAGTTTCAAATATCTGCACAAAATCGGTGGAAAATCGGAATCGATAAATTTAATATTCTTTGTCGATAGTATCGTTGACGAATATCGTCATAAAATCTTAATAATATCGAATTCGATAGTTCTTAGATTTTTTGCCTATGAAGTTGTACCGATAAATCTTTATAATATCGTGAGAACATCTATAGATTTTCAAACGATTTCTTATCGATACGTTACATCTTCCGATATTATCGATCGAGTGTGCCGCTCGGGGAGATTATTTCAATAAAGTTGTAAAAAGTTTTTTTTTTTTACAATTCTTTGTCATTTTTTTCTGCTCGACCGAAAAATTTCCAATTTCTACAATTTGGAATAATACACGAAACAACCCCCGTTGAAAACCCCAATTACCTCGCATAAAAATATAAACACGTGGCAGGAAAAAGAAAATGAAACGTAGGTACCAAATGATTGCGCACGAGACTGCAAAAGGTCGACATCTGTTGCACGTTTTTGACAAAATTGAATTTCCATTACGTCGAATAAATTCTGCACACGGTATAAGGATGATACTCGCGTATACCGAATCAATTGAACATTTTTGGAAATCTTATAAGTATTCTTACATTATACTCTATGGTACGTAACGTAACGTACGTATATATAGGCAAAGGCAAATATATGTAGATATGGAAGCTCGGATGCGGAGCAGGTATGAAACTTGGAATATGATATTTTTTCGCAACGTTAATCCAAACTACCCATCTAAAGTTTTTCCGCAGCGCGTATTAACGATTTCCATCTGTTAACATCCCGTGACGCTCATATATCACGATAGACTCATTTGGAAAACGAAAGAGATTGTACAGTGAAGATGGGAGGGAGGGGGAGGAAGGGTTGAGCACAGGGTTGCTTCGCTTTCGCGTTTAGGCTGGCAGAATTTTAAGTCGAGCAACAAGGCAACTGTAAAGAGTTTTCCTCGATGAGTAGTGTTTGTAATGACTGAGCGATTAAAAGTTGGCCAAAACGCAAATGTCTACTCGGGCAATTATCTTAAAACCTCCGTTGGGTAACTACAACGTTAACCTCAACTTCGGAATAATAATTGCCCTTCGGAATGTTGCAAGCACTCGTTCGAATTTCCGAATGATGTTTAATTTAATTAAATCCGTATAGTTGGTTTAAAGGTGAAAGTTAGAATTACGTTTGGCAATTTTTATCCACTTTTTCGGCAAACACGATGCTGATGCTCCGAACACGAATTAAAGGACCAGATTAACTTTGTTTCCCTCGCAAGTGGTCGGGGTTCCAACCCTGATTATCGTTTCGAAATCGCAAAAGAGATGGACCTGGAAAGATGTGATGCGATTTTTGCAATATGCCATCGAAAGTAGATCTTTTCCTGATCTCGAATGTCGAAATCAACATCACATTTTTGAGATAAATTTGCAAAACCGATTTAGAGGTTCTCAAAGTTGTCAAATTTGAGCACCAACCTGTGCTCCCATCTATTTTGGCTAATACGTTTTAACCAGGAAGGAGGGCGGAGGGGTGGAGAGATATCTGAGGCAACAAGAGTTATAAAAATATAAGTCAAAGTATAGGTACAATAAATTACAAGTCAGAAATCAGCCTGGCTCTTCTCACATTGAAACACATTGCTCTGGCTTTGCTAATGTTTTCCTTGGCTTCATTCTTTCAACTTATATTGGTTGTAGAAGGTTTCCACCAATAATAGAAGTCGAAAGAAAAATGCCAAGGAAAAAAATAACAAGGTCAGAGCAATGTGTTTCAATGTACAAAGAGTCAACCTGATTTCTAACTTATATTACAATTAAAAAACAGTTCAAGTAAAAAAGTTTCAATATTACAAATCGTTTTCAAAAATACCAAAGTTTATGTCCTATCTCTGATGGGGACCCGTGGAATGGGAGGGGATGGAACAAGAAAAACCACGACGTTGTGAGGCTTACTACAGGGTTGCTCTTATTTTGGACTTTTGGATTTTTGGATTCTTTAAATGTCTTACCCCAAAAGTTATTTAAGCTTATGAGAAAACAAATTCCCTATTTTTTATTTTTCCCCTAATTGAATTTTTTGTGGTACCAAGCCACCTCCTTTCCTTGGAAAAATTAAATAAAATCAGCGATTTTTTAAAATCTCGCCCTTTTATGATTTTAACCCATCAAGGTACTCTGGTCATTAGAATGAATTTACAAATTTTAATTTTCCCCAATTTATAATTTTAAGTAGTAATTTGAAGTGCCTCAATTTTTCAAAAAAAAAAAAAAAAAAAGACAAAAATGAGCAAAATTTTTTCACATTACATTTTAAGTTGTTGAATTTTTTTGGAAAATAATTCTTTATTTTTTATTTTACCTTTAACTCAATTTTAAGTGGGACCGCATACCCCTTTTTTTTAGAAATTATAAAAAAAGTTCATTTTTACATTTTTTTTTGGTTCTAACCAATCAAAGTTGTTCCTTCTGGTGAGGAATGATCCCAAATTTTTTTTTTCTCCTGAACTCAATTTTAAGTGGGACGCAAGCCTTCTTTCTTTTACAAATTATGAAAAAATACCAAGGTTGTAATAAATTTTTGCATTTTTTTGGTTCCAACAGTTCAAAGAAACTTGTTCCTTCTGGAGTTATGGTGAGGAAAAATTCCTGAATTTTTATTTTTGCCCTGGCTGAATTTTAAGAGGCACCTACCTACTTGCCCCCATATTTTAGGAAATTGAAAAAGAATCACGCATTCTCAAACTCTTTTCTTTTTTGGTTTTAACCCATAAAATTTTGTTCATTTTCATGAGAATGAGTTACCAATTTTTTATTTTTCCACAACTCAGCTTTAAGTGGTACGTTGAGACACCCTCAAAACGAAAAAAATTTGATAAAATTTAAAATACTTGAAATTTAGAGAGGGGGGGGGGAATTTGGAAATCACAATTTTTAGAGCTTAAGACCAGCAAAAAAGTAGAAATTCAAAAATTTAGTCATTTTTATAATTTGCAAAGAAGGGGGCTTGGTGGCCTCACTTAAAATTGAGTTAGATAAAAAATGAAAAATACTGAATTATTTGCAGCAACGTAATATTTTTGGGTGAATAAATTATTTTATGGGTTCAAACCAAAAAAAGAAAAGAGTTTGAAAATCGGTGATTTTTCCAGTTTTCTAAAAAAAGGGAGCAAGTGGGTGACCCTTAAAATTCAGTTGGAGCTAAAATAAAAATTTGATGAATATTTATTATCAAAAGGATCAACTTTGATCGATTTGAACAAAAAAAAATGCAAAAATATTCAAAAACTTGATATTTTTTCATAGATAACACAGGGGAACAACCATTTTGAGAATGGTCCAAAATAGGCTTAATCGATAGTATAGACCTAGAAACAAAAAGCAATTTCTCATTTTTTAATTTTATTTGCTTTTGCGGGTACAAGGGTGGGGGAGGGTTCAAAGTGGCGAAAATCGGGATTTTTGCACCTTTTCAACTGCTCATAATTTCCCCCATCTATACCAATGCCGGACTATAACTTTTTAAAATCGAAACATTTCTCATTATTTTGAGAAAAATTCCTGTTTTTTGAGAAAAATTCTTCAGTTTTTTGAGAAAAATTCCGCAGTTTTTTTTCATCATTTTTTTTTCTTTTTTTTAAAAATAGTTACCTAATAATTTTTTTGAGAAAAAAATTTATTTTTCTTAGAGTTGAAATATTTTTCAAATTTTTGGAGAAAAATGCCCCAATTTTTTCTCAACTTTTTACAGTTGGAACATCTCAATTATTTTGAGAGCAAAAAAATCCTTCAATTTTTTGGTGAGCAAAAATCTCTCAATTTTTCCGTTAGAATATCAACCAATTTCGTTGAAAAATAAAATTCAACAATTTTTCGAGAAGAAATTTCACAATTTTTTTAATGCATCAAATTTAAAATGCAGTGAAGAAATTTTTGCAAATCGATTTCAAAAATGTAATAATGGTTTCGACTTTCGAGATCGGGAAAAGGTCTACTTTAGATGATATATCGTAAAAATCGTATATCTTTCCAAGTTCACTCTTTTTGAAATTTTTGCCTTGGAACCTGTACTAAAGTGGAAATCTCTTCGCCAGACCAAGAGTGGAAATTATTCTCACTGTCGCTCGTATATTCATCGAATTGATCACCCTTCAGTATTCATATCTTCGCCGTCGCCGTTTATCAATGAAACCATCGAATGTCGAATTGCCATTTTTAATTTAAAAAATTACCATTTCGATATCTTCATTGTGGCATTCGAATGTCTCGTGATTAATTTTTAATTTGTCGCGAGATGATTTTTACTACTCTATACGATCTTCTCTCGACGTGATTATCTCGCGGTTAAATTATGATCTGTCTTTAGTTAGCTATGCGACCAAGTTAATTAAACACGATCGCGCCACTCGCTTAATAAACTATGCCGAAAATTAACACGCGCCAGTGACGCGTTTCATGTGCTGAAATTCAACACGTCTTGGTCTTCTACGAGCATCGAAAATTACACTGGAATGAGAGAGGTTGTCTGACTAGAGAGATGTTTACAATCGCGAAAAATTGACGTAGATTTTTTACCATTTATCGTACTAGTAATTAATCTTCTTATACCATGAGAAGGGAAACAGAAAAAAAAATCTAAAAAATACGTAGGCCTATGACGGATAATTAGGTACACCTATTTTTGGTATAGGAAGTAGGAACTACGTGATTAAAATCCATTTTCCATAATATAATGGCGACATTATAAATACATTTCGAATAAAAACACTCGTTTGAATTTCTTTGTTTTAAAAATGTTTTACAAGCAGTTGGTACAACTCAACACGCAATAAATAAATTAATAAATGAGTTTAATAAATCAAAAACTAAACAACATTATGACCCGGTTTTCTGACCAGATCCATAAGTCGATAGGGGATTTAATTTTTATGTTACGAATTTTTCTTCTCGTTTTTCTTTTTCTGATTCCAAATGTACAATGTACAATGTACATGTGCATTTACGATGTACTTCCCTACGTTTATATATTATTTAATTAAAAGTGACAATTTTTTACGTCGTGTGAGTTGTCGCATAAGGTTCATGCTGCGTTTAGGAAAATAGCGAAATTAGTATAGAAAAGTGTGGCGCCTTTCCGAAAGATCGCGTAAGTTTGTTTTCTAACGCGAATTTCTATTTTTTGCCAACGTTCGAATCGGTGGGACTGATGTATCTCATTTCATTGGAATAACGTAAGGATGTTTTTTGAATGATTGAGATTACTGCAGATTTTGTGATTTGAAGAAAAAAAAGATGAAAGTTTTTTAATGTTATTGAGTATTTTTTCACAGTTGGGATTATTTTTTAAAGGTTGTAATAAACTGGAGATTGGAGAATAATTTGTGAAATAGTAGCCCATTAAATAATAAATATTGAAAGGTCGAAAGACTAAAGTGGTTTCATTTTTTTATTCAGAATGAAAATTATTCAGAAGAAAATTTTATCCTTCGCAGTTTTTATATTTCTTGAGTTGTGACTTGTGAGTCAATCTTTTGAAAGATTTTCAAGTTCATTCTAGTCACAGAAATTGGGAGATATGTCAAAAAACTGTAATATGCTTAGGTATATATATGTCAAGTTCCGATTACTCTTTGCTTTACTACATTTCAGAGTTGATTTTTCTTTGGGAAAAAAGAAGAAGCTTCAGCTGAAAGTAAGTGAGCAGTGAAACTTTATAAAAAGTTGATTTTTTCATTAGAGTATGATCTAAATACTTTTATGTACCTACCTATACTTTATTTTTTTATTTTATTTTTTTGTAACACATATCACTGGCTACCAGTGATGTCAGTAACGAATTTTTTTTTCCGTTACGGTATTCGTTCCGTTACTGTAACTAAAAATCCTGAATTTCGTTATTTGTTACGTTACTTGGAACGAAAATGGTACCGACAGGGCCTTGTAACGTTATTTTTTTCCGTTCCGTTCCGGTTTTTTCGTTACAACGTAATTTTTTCCGAAATAGCCAGAAATCATAAAAAAATTGCTATCTTCATTTTTCAATGTAAATTAATAACTATCAAGTCCAATAGAATAAAATAAACATCAAGAACTAAGAAGAAAATAATACAAGTTTGGTGGTGTTGCTACCTATTGGACTCCTCCCACCCCTCCAATTTTGGATAATCCAACTCATTCAAATACATTATTGAAAACAGGGGGAGGGTAAGGGGTCCGATTGAAAAAATTTTCAAATAAAAGTTGTAGCTTGAAGTATTAGGAATAATTTTGGTGATAACAAAAATTTCAATCGGATCCCTCCCTCCCCACCAATTTTGGATAATCCAACTCCTTCAAATACATTTTTAAAAACAGGGGGGAGGTAAGGGGCCCGATTGAAAAAATTTTCAAACAAAAGTTGTAGCTTGAAGTTGTACAAATACTTTTAGTTATTACAAAAATTTCGATTAGACCACTTCCTCCCTTCCAATTTTGACTATAAAGTATTATGTAGCACTGGACTTGGTAAAAAATTTTCGAAGTTGCACCCCATGAATGTAAACAAAACAATCAAACTAGACGTTAGTGAACATTTTCTGCGGTTGGCAGTGCAGGCAATGCAAAAAAACTGAAAAAAATAACGAAAAAAAGTAACGGAACGTAACGAATTTTTTTCGTTATTTGTTACGTAACATACAGACCATTTTATTGTAACGTTATTATTTCGTTACACAATTTCTGTTCAAAAATAAAGTTCCGTTACTGTTCCATTACTTGTAACGAAAAAAATTCCGTTATTTTTCGTTTTTCGTTACCGTTATCGTTACGTTCCGGCATTACTGCTGGCTACCAACAATAAATGACAATAATATTTGAATATTATTTTGCAGACCACTTTCGATTCTATTTTCAATTGTTACAAATATTATTCAATTCTTTGAATTTTTGATTTTTGGTCATTTTTTTACAAGTCACCATAAATTTTCCAATTCTTTTTTTGAGAATTTTTCAAATTCACAAAATTCTTTGATTTCTTTAAAATTCCCCTATTTCTGTAAAATTATTCGATTTTGTTTTTCAATATATTTTTTTAAATTTTTATAAATTCTTATAATTATTTACATAACTTTGGAGACTTTAAAAAAAATCGCATACAACATTACAATTTTTTGGGTTATTTTTAAATTGTTTGGAAGTTTTTTCAGTGCCCACATTTAATTATTTGATTTTAAATTCCCTAGGTCAGCTATTTTAAAATTATTTTTTAATTAATTTATTTTTCATTTTTTTTTACCATAGAGGTTATGAATTTGATTTTTTGATTTCTTAAAAAAAATTTCAATTTTTTACTTTGAGAAATTGTTTTTTAATTTTTTTAATTTTTTCAGTCAGACCTTTTTGAATAATTAGGCAAGTATAAAATTTTTTATTTTTATAAAATCACGTAACATTTTGATTTTTTAAATTATTTTAGAATTGTCACAATGCATAACCATATTTCACGTATTTAGACATTTATAGGTAAAGGTATATTATTTTTTCAAATAATGTAACATGATTAGGTATTTGATTTTCGATTGTCTATTTTATTATTGCTGCTGCTGGCGCTATTTGATAGCTCAATTTCCATTTTTTTTTTTTTTTCAAAATCATTGAATTGTTTGATTTTTAATTTAAGATACCTGATTTCTGTCATAAAATATTTTAAAATTAATTTAATTAAAAAATTTTTAAACGTTCGATTTTTTATTTCGATGATTTTTAAAAGCCATGAGAACACTCAACCTTCAAGTATTTTGGAATTTTGGAATTTTAAAAAATCATTGATTTTGTAATAAATGCTGGAATTTTTTTTAAAATAAATTTTTTCATTTGAAATCATTTAATTTTCCGGTTTTAAATACCACCTAAACATTTCAAAATGATTCAGTTCCATTATTAAAAAAAAAAAAAATCATTCTAGAGTTTTTAGATTTAAAATTTTTGATATTTTGGATTCTAAATGATTTCATCAGAATTTTCTGATTTTTTTTTTATAAAGTGTTGAATACCTAATTAAATTTTTGATAATTTTTACAAGTCGCGAGAACTATAAATTTTTAATTAACAATTTTGGTATTTTAGAATATTTTCATAGAGTTATTCAATTTTTTGATTTCTTTAAAAAAATTTAATTTTGGAAAATTTAAAAACTTTTTTGTTTTTCAATTTTTTGAAAAAATTATTCTTTAAATTGCAGCATTTTCCCGAAATTACTGGTTTTAGGTATATTTTTATTTTTTTTTCAAAATTATTAAATTTTCCGTTTTCACTCTTGATAGGTAAGTAGATTATTTTAAAATAATTAATTTCCACTATTTTTCAAGAATCGTTCGATTTTTCAATATAAAATTGGATTTTTAATGAATTCAAATTTTTAAAAATTATCTTCAGCATTCAATTATTTGTTTGTTTGTTTTTTAAATTTTTTTTATAATTCTTTACAAGTATTAAAATTTCTAAATACTTTTTAAAATTGCTCTAATTTTTGATTTCTTAAAATTTTTTCTATTTTTGGAGAATCATGGGGTTTATTATATTTATAGGTATATTTCAAAAAATTTCAATTCCTTACCTATTAATATACGACTACTCATTTTTTTTAAATTATTTTTTACGTAGTTCTGAAATTACCAACATCAGAAATGTTTTTTCTAAAACATAAACATTTTCAGTTTTTAATTGTTTCAGAATTTTGTTTGTTCGTTTTTTTTTTTTTTTTTCATTTGTTTTCAATTCTTGCCTCTTTTTGATTTTTTTCGTAACTACATTGTTTTAGAAAATATATTGTGCGTATATAATTTTGTTACTTCAGTTTTAAAAAAATCATCAGATTTTTTTATTTTTGATACTTTTCAGGTCCTGAGGGCTCTCAAATACTCAATGATTGGAGAATTTCAGAATTTTTCAAAATTTAATAAATTTTTTAATTTCTTAAAAAACTTTACACTTTTAAAAAATCATAAAAGTTTATATTTTCAATTTATTTCAAAAAATTTCAATTTTTAATTTTTTTCAAAATCAATAAATTTTCCTACTGTAATTTTTGATCATTTTTAAATTAAGTGAGTTGAAAATCATCAGATTTTTTGATATTCATATCAAAATTTCCAATTTTTGGATTTAAAATGATTTCAAAATTTTCCCATTTTTTAATTATGCAATTAGGTATTCGATTTTGGACCATTTTTTTCTGGTCAGAAAATTTTTAAATTTTCTTTCAAAATCTCAGTTTTTTCCTTCAAAATGTTACAATTTTTTCATTTTTTGATTTATTTTATTCTATTATATTTTTTTCTGATTCATTTTTTGCTAATTTCTTTTTACTTTTTTAAATCGTAACTACCCCACGTTTTGATTTTTGCTTCTATTTTTCTTTCAAAATTTTCAAACTTCCCTAAAATCAAAATTCAAAATAATAATCCAACTCCAAATTAGTAGTTTTTTTTTTTTCATTTTAACCACAACTGAATTTATTTAATAACAATAACATCAACATAAAATTTTAGTTTTTTTAATTCCATACACTTTTCGAAGTTAGGATTTTCTATCCAAAAAAAAATACGAATTTAAAACTCTCAAACACAAACTCGAATTTTTATTACGTAATTATATTACATAAGATTTCACTATATAATTATTATGATACATTTTTTAGATGGAAAATTTTCTGTGGAAGTTTCGCAGGAAACCTCCTCCTCTCATCCCACATATAAGTATACTTAATTTAAAACAAAACTACCTTGTATAAGTATTAATCAATTTTAAAATTTACGTTAATTACTCTCGCATTAGATTTAACCATTAAAAATTAACCCTCGTTCCACCATAGTACGTATAAATTCGCCAAAAACTCCAATTCTCATACTCAACACACTTTCAGCTTGAAACATCACTTGAAAGCCAATTTTGAAACCGAAACAATCATTAATCCTTCATCGAGTTAGGCGCTTATAAATCAACCATAAAGCTGATCCCCAAAAAGGAACCCTAAAAAGAGAATTTTTGGTCGAAAAATTTGGCAGCTTTAGGCTTTTTCGCGGTAAAGTATAGTACGCCAAACCAGCGTTGGCAAATTATAACCAAACTTATGGCGAGAGGGCTTGCCAGGGGGGAAACAAATAATAAGTAACGTTGACAGACGATAAGTCAGCGATTGCATTCAATCAGAGGGAGCGAGGGGAGGAGTTGAAAGGTAAAACTAGACGGTTTGAATTATAGTCGGGTAGAATATTACGAAAATCTCGGTGACAGGTTAAAGATAGGCAGTAACATTGTTTCGCCGGCAAAAGCTAGCTGCCAGTTAATTGGTAAACTATGTACCTTGCCACAAACATAACACAATTCCGTCTGCGTTATCTGGAAATTGAACGCGATGCCAACGACACCGAAATCTATCGCCTATTTGGCTAATTAATCAAACGACTACTTCGATATAATCGCGATCCTCGTAAGGGATTTTTTTCCTTTCCCTCGCCGATGCAGCCTTCTGCGATGTGCCACTCGAGCACACGATGGGATATTAATTGTACATAGATATGCGTGAAATTACCCAGACATTTGTACGTATGTTGAACGAGCCAAGGAAGGAGTACGCCAAGTGAAAATAATATATTTACTGGCGCATACTTGGCCTTTTTTTTTCTAAAACAAACGAAATCACGATGTGAGAAATGGAATTTAAAACTACCAAAGAAACCGTAAAATTGTTAAATCAACTGAATATTTCTCGCTTTTTCCAATATCGATGCACCTTCTGTTTCGCATTTATTAAATTCAATTTCCATGTTAAGGTTTCTCTCTTATTTTTTTCTCCGTCCGATTGTAAAAAAAAAAAATAAGGTTCGTATAAATCGAAAAGTCCAAAGAATCGATTTATCACAAACCGCCTTCTTTCGAATTCCGTCACAAGTCAGTAGTAGCAAATTCTTCGCAAGTACAATGCATTCTAATAGTGAAGTTTAGAAAGACTCCGTAGGTTACATATTGTTCTTTGGTAATAAAAAGATTCGAAGTATCAGACTCTGGGTATACGTTCTCCTAGGATTTTTACGGTCCTCTTTTTTTTGCCTTCTTATTGATAAACGTACCTAGAAAGACAGGGAGTACCTCTGTAGTATATAGTTGACCGAATTTTTGTATTTATTCTATTATCCTGTGTTTGGTTTGATCTTTGGTGTAAGAAAGTAGCTCGTATGGGTGTATTTTGTTGCATTGATAGAGTCCGTTTGAAATTAGCAGTGACCTGGGAACCGCTGGAGATTGAATTTCAGACGTTTAAATTTGTTTTTTTTTTCGTAGAACGTCTCGATACGAGAAACGAAGTACCTACTTCGAGAGGAAAAAATATCTATTGGTCCGATGTCGTGCTGATCAACTTGTTAGGTTGTTGTTTTTATTCGGATTTATGCAAATATACGTGGTTTCCAGAGTTTTTTGTACGAGAAACCAGAAGGGAAGAGTAGGGAGAGGAAGGATTTAACCAAATGTGCCTAGGTATAAATTGAAAACAAGATACCAAGATCGACGATTCATTGAGTTAAAGGAAAGGAAGGGAAAGGCGAAGGTTTAACCAAGTGTACGTACGACTTGAAAACAAGATACCCAGTTCCTCAATCCGTTATCCATTTAGTTCGGACTCGAAAGGTGGTGCTGAAGTGGATATGGAAAAGTAATCTGCCCCTCCTAATACAACTGAAAAATTGTACTCGGAAGTGAAAAATCCAAGAATGAAAGTTATCTTTTTGAAAAATTTTAATTTTGAAAAACGTCAATTGAAAAATTTTTTTCTTTGAGTTCAATTTTAACATTATTTTTTTATCAAAATCATATTTTGGTCGTAGACTTTATAGTCGGTAAAATTTTTTTCTTATGTCAAAAATTTCTAAAAAAAAAAAAAAAAAAAAATGGAACAATTTTAAAAAGAAAATGTTGCTAAACAAAATTTTAAAAAATTCAATTTTCAATTCACAGAGAAATTTTAAGCACAATTGATCTTTTTAAGGCAATACTTTTCAATTTGAAAAAATATACATTATAAAAATTCCTTTTTGATTAATTTTTAAAATACAGAGAAAAAATTGGTAGTCTTGAAACTAAAATTTTAGACTTTGAATGAACAAGACTGTTAACATCATTTTTTAGACACAGTACACGCTCCAATTTTTCAAAAAATGTTAAAAGAAATTCTACAAAAAAAATAAATAATAACAAATAATAAAAAAAAACAATCGAGGTATAAAAATTGTGCAAAAAATTTATGAATTTTTGTTCTCTATATTTTCATGAAACATTGAAGAAAAAAACAATTTTTAAGTCATTAAAATACTTTTAAAATGTCCTTAGTATAGGTAATTGGAAAATCAACTAAACATCTAATTTCCAAATTAATGATTTTTTTAAACAGTTTGTTATTTTTATAACCAGTTATTTCATTTTTTTTCTTTTTAAATCAAAAAAGAAATTACAGCAAAAAAATTTAAAATTTGAAATTATGAAAAAATTTGCACAAAATTTTTCAAAAAAGAAAAAAAAGTTGTAAAATTTATTTTAAAAAAAATATATTGAAAAAATTTGAAAAAGAATGTCCCGCAAAAAATCGAAAATTAAAAAATGAAAAAATAAATGTAAAAAAATATACAATGCTAAAAAAATTTTAAAAATGGGGCTGGGATTTTTTTTTAAATTATTCATAAAAATAATTTTCAAGAAAAATTTTTATCGAAACTCGAGAAAAATTCAATTGAAATCATGCATCAATTTTGAAATTAATTGAGACCATGAGAAATTCTATTTTAACAGAACAATTTTAAAAAAAAATTGGGGTAGGAATATTTTTTACTCATAAAAATAACTTTCAAGAAAAATTTCCAACGAAACATCGAAAAAAATTCAATTTTGAAATCATTCAACAATTTGAAAAATTAATTGAGACCATGTAGGTAATAAAAGCATAAAAAAAATTCAAAAAATTGTGATTTTTTTTTAGATGAAAAATTTCTTAATAGGTGATGAAAAAGTTGATAAGAAGAAGAAGAAGATTCATATTCACGTTTTTTTTCATCAATGCATTAAGAAAACATTTCAAATCATGCAACAATTCTTAATTCATTGAGACCATTAAAATCATTAAAAAATCAAAAGAAGAATATTCGAAAAAAATTATGAATAAAAAAAAAATTAAAAGAAAGTGATGAAAGACTGGGAAAAATTCAATTTTCAAGTTACGTAAAAATTTTCAAAAACATTTGTTATTTTTGTCACAAACGATTTCAATTTTTTGGAAAATACTTACGTACTTCAAAAATCAAAAAAAAAAAAATCTGCAAAAAATTGAGAATTGATTTTAAAAAATGATAAAAATTGAACAAATTCAATTTTAAAATTAAGGAACCATTTTCAAATTAATTGGTGCTTTTGAGTTTTGAGCCAATTTCAAAATCATAAAAAATATAGCAGAAAATGTTGCAGAAAAATCGACGATTTTTGTAAAATTTCAGTTGGAACAATTTTTATGAAATTTTTTCAATAAAATAATATTGAGAAAAAAATCTGTTTTAAAATTATGCATAAATTTTGAACATTATTTTTGTAATTTTCATGTTGTTGGAAAATGTTTTTAAAAAGTTGAAAAAAAAACACTAAAAAAATTGAAAACTTATACCTACACAAATTTTTTAAAAAATCATAAAAGATTTACAAAAAAAAAACAATTTTCAAACTAAGCAAGAGTTTTCAAATTTTTTATTTTTTATTTTATCAATGCAAGTTTAAAATTTCGCAAAATGTTTAAAAAACGAAAAAATGATCATGCAATAAATCGATAAAAAAAATGCAAAAAATAGAAAAAAAAGCAAAAAAATAAATTTACAAAAAGATGTCGTAAAAGATGAAAGCAAAATTCCATTTTTTGAAGTAAGATTTGTTAAAAATTGGAATAAACTGTAAATCAAGTAGTGAGACCTTAAGGTATAATTTTTTTTTTTCAATACATAAAAAATTTAAGATATAAAATTTTGCAAAAAAAAAAAAAACTAATGAAATGTGAAAAATATTAAGAAAAAAAATATGAAAAATTTCTGATGGAAATAAGTTTTATTAAGGCAAATTTTTTTTATAAATAAATTTTCAAATTATGCATCAATCAATTTTTAAAAATTCGCAAAAAAAAATTGAAAACATGATATTCTAAAAATTTTATTTTAAATTAAGAAAAACAAGTGAAAAGTTTTCAATGGAGATTTTTCAAAAAAATAAAATAGGTATTACCTATTAATAGAAACTTTATTTTCAATGTTTAGAAAAAAATATTTCATTGAGAAAACTTGATTTCTAAACGAAATTTGAAACAATTTCTGCTGAAAAAATATTTTTGAAAAAATATTTTTGAAAAAAATAAAGTAACTAAATTTCAAAACAAAAAAAAACAAGCTCACATCAAAACACAATCTAAATAAATTTTGAAAATTCCGAAAAAAAATCACCACCGTTAATAGTTGATTTTTCGAATTTTTAACCTCTAGAGGGGCGAGGGGGTGGTATCCCCTTAGCCGTTTCCTAAAATCTTCCATCTCGACTACACCTATTTTAAATTTTCGATTTAGACCAAAAAGAGTTCCTGGGGTTGCTTTTCAAATATTGAGAACACTGTTCTTCCTGCTTCATCCTCCTACCGCAACCCCACCGACTCATTTCACTTTTGATTCCCTCCAACAACATTCGAACACTTGGCTTAAAATTTACATTCGACATTTGTCGTAAAATAAGTATGTAAATTTAGGGATCTATCAAATTGGAAGTATACGTGTTTAAAATGAGAACGAATTAAAGCTCTCATGAATATCCACAGCGCAGAGCAGCTCAGCTCAGCTACCTACAAGTACGTGTATACTGTATATGGCGAACCCTCAAATTTTTGGTCGGCTGGGAGGAGCGGGGCTGAGGCACGAGCACAAGCAAACGTTCACTGTTCAGTATTCAGACTCGGGGAGTTGGGACTATGAGTATAGCATATGATAGACGAGCGAGGGTCAGAGAAGAAATAGTTACTCTGGGCGTTACGTCGCTGTCTTTTTTTCCAATATATTAACCCAAAGTTATTGATGAATAAGAGAAGAGATGTTGCGGCGCGAGAGTGTGCGGTTTTCGGCGCGGTGCTTGTATAGAAAAGTCATTTATTTTTCATACGTCGCCATATACTACTTATACATATACAATCGTACATAAGGTAATGTATAGTATTATAGGTTTAATAAAAAGATGTGACGAAAACAGCTGTATCAAGTTGGTCTTGCATACGAATGAATAAATGAATGAATGATTAATTTTCACCAGATCTGGTTTTATTCTCGAATTCTTTACCAATATTTGAATTTCGAAAGGTGAGGAAGAAAAAAGTGAAATTAAAAAATAATAAAATTCTATAAAAAATGAATGAGGTAGCAATGTCGAATCATTATGTGTTGTGTGATGACCTGATGACGAGATCGGGGTATTTTTGGGTCAATGAACAAATTTATCAAAATATTCGACTAGAAAGCACCTATCCAGATGCTGGAGTCGACTCAGAATCAGCCTGATGACGTGATCACCTTGAAAATAAGACACATCCGATGCACAAAATTGGAAATCGGCCTAATAAAAGGATGGCGATCACACTTGCCACTCTATACGTGATTGAAAATGGACGCTTTGGCGAATGTCATGTCGTGGGAGAAGCAGCTGGCTCAGACCGTAAAACGCTGCTCGACCGCCGCTCCCGATGCGAACAATTGATAAAGGAAAAATGCTGCCACGTTCTATTGTGTAGACCGCGAGTGTAAAAACGTCACAGATCAAACAATGCAACCCCCACTAAACCATATACCCATTTTTGTTGACACAATGTGGGGTTCGGAACCGGTAAATAGAATCGTACGCGAATTTTGACCAAATTTCCATCGCCAGATATCATTTTTACAATCAAACCGCGCAGGTTCATAAAACAGTTATAACGTTTTTTCCGGTCATGCTATTTAACGTCGTCGTCGAGTTCGCCTGAGATAAATCTGCGATTTTTCGCGCTACTCGCGAGTGAAGTGATCATCGATCGGGTTATGAAACCGTGCCCTGGTTAGACTCAGTTGTCGACATGTTGCATAACACCAGCCCGATGGAGTACTCTGGATCTTTGGCTTACTACAATTATCACCAGCAGCATCCTCAGCCTCATCAGCACAACTACAATGTCCAATACAGTCGCAGTGGCGATCATTGCCCACTCGAGTATCATTCGATCGCCAGCACCAATCCCGGGGATAGCACTTTTCACCATCATTCTAGTCACAACACCGCAGCATTCTACCAGTCTCCGGCCAAGCAGCCTTACTCGAGTGATAAAAATTCAAAATATTTAGCACCGGCGCCCGACTTCAATGCCAATGTATCCTCAGCCAAGCAAAACACCCTGCCCGATGCTAGTCCGCCGCCTCAGCAGCCTGCTGCCGCCTCGGTCTGTAACGCCAATCATGCCAAACCGGCTTCCACTTTACCGACGTTTCCTTGGATGAATTATTCTTCCGAAGATGGTAATATACGAGTACATATATGTTCGATATACGTATATTTTTTTCTGATTTTTTTTTTTCTTTTTTTTTTTTTGCTGTACTGGTGAGATGCGATGGTTTTAATTAATCCTTCGCGTAATTCCGTATGGGTGTGCTGAATATGCTGACACTATAAAGCCGAGTACGGAGTGAGAAGGTGATGTGATGTGGTGTGAGCGTTGCGAAGTGCCGCTGGTAAATGTGTAATCGATAATTAATGATTTATTACACCGCGAGCCTATACCTACTACCTATATGTGGTTATTATGACTCGCTCATTTCGCCTTTATCAATATTGTTTGTGTACAAAAATAATGTGGTTGATTGGCGAAATTATTTCGTCGAAAAGACCAGCCAAGGGTGGAGAAAGGAGTGCATGAGGAAGTGTTTCACTGTGACGATCGTTCGTCGTTAGGTGTATGGTTTCGAGGAAGGAGGAAGTAGTAATTAAAAATTGAACCTAATAGATATTTACCTATAGTAGACCTCGATTAGGTATCCGAATCAATTGGGAATTTTCATGTTCGAATATTCAAAAAAAAAATAATAAAAAATAAAAAATGTTGACTAAATAATTTAGGTCAATTCAACATGGACAGCCAGTTCAAATGTGTCCGGATAATCGCGAAAGAAAGCTGGATAATCGCGAGTTCAATTATTTGAGGGGAGGGGGGATTTTCTGAAAAAGGTATAGTTACATAGCTTTTGAAAAAAATGAACAAATTGATCGAATTTTCGATTTCAATCAATCGATCAATCGATAATTAAGCATACGAGAGTGAAATATTTAAAAATTATCAATTTTTCAAAACTGATAAAATAATAAAAATTTTCAAATTGATAAAAACCATTCATTTCAAAAAACTGACATAAATTGTCAATTCCCGAGCGGCACACTTGATCGATAATATCGGAAGATGTAACGTATCGATAAAAAATCGTTTGAAAATCTATAGATGTTCTCACGATATTATAAAGATTTATCGGTACAACTTCATAGGCAAAAAATCTAAAAACTATCGAATTCGATATTATTAAGATTTTATGACGATATTCGTCAACGATACTATCGACAAAGAATATTAAATTTATCGATTCCGATTTTCCACCGATTTTGTGCAGATATTTGAAACTACATTATCGACAAAGAATATTAAATTTATCGAATTCGATTTTTTAACCATTTTGTAAAGATATTTAAAACTATATTATCGACAGATTATATGAAATTTCTCGACTTCGATATTTTACCGATTTTTTGACGACATTTGAAACTATATTATCGACAAATAATCTGAAATTTCTCGAATTCGATTTTTTAACGATTTTGTGAAGATATTTAAAACTTTTTTATCGACACGTAATCTGAAATTTCTCGAATTCGATTTTTCAACGATTTTATGACGATATTTGAAACTATATTATCGACACGTAATATGAAATTCCTCGAATTCGATTTTTCAACGATTTTATGACGATATTTGAAATTATTTCCAAATTGGTGAAAATTTTTCTAAGTCCAACACGTCTGGAAGTACTAAACTGCCTATTATAAGCGTTTTATTGCTAATTCCTCAACGATAAGGTATGGCATAGTGGTTAAGGTAGAGGATTACCATGCAGGAGGTAGATGGTTCAAGCCCCACTGGTGGCAGATTTTTTATAATTTTTTTTGAATTTTTCTGAAATAATCCTCTTACTATAACATGAGTAATGTGTTTAGGCATAGTTTAATGTATTAATTATGCAAATTAATGATTTTTAATTATAGAAAAAAGCTAGTAAAAGACGAAAAATCGGAATAAAAAATCGATAAAAAATCGACAGAATATCGAATTCGATAAAGTGTCGCAAAAGTTCCGCCTAAATCGTGAAATTATCTTTCGATATTATAGATATATTATCGATAAAATATCTTACTATCTCGAAATTTTTGCTAACTATAATTCGTCGATAATCTATCTATATATCGAAAGATAATTTCACGATTTAGACGGAACTAACGCGACACTTTATCGAATTCGATATTCTGTCGATTTTTTATTTCGATAATTTGTCGATTGTGCTGCTCGGGTTTATTTAATTAAATTAGGTATTAAAATTGTCATCTGGATTCATCAAAACTGAAGAAAATTGTAGATTTTTAAAAAATTGATGAAAAATCTTCATAATTTATGTTGAAATCGACATCAAATTGTCAATTCTTCAAAATTGATCATTATTTGATCAATATTATCAATTTTTCTAAATCGACATAAATTGCCAATTTTTAAAAACTAATAAAATCATAAATTTTTGAAAAATTAAGAAAAATCGCCAATTTTTCAAATTAGGTGAAAATGGAAATTGCGTAAAATCGAAGGTTTTATCAGGTTTTTTGAAAACACACGAAATTATAATTATATTTTCCAAAATTAATAACAATTTTTAAAACTGATAAAATTGTCAATTCTTCGAAATAATATGAGAAAATTATGAACAAAAAAAATTTCAGATTTATCAAATTGAGGAAAAATGTCCATTTTATAATATAATATATCATAAATATTTACTTATCAAATTTTTGAAATTTATAATAGAAAATTCTTAATTTCTAAAAATTGATCTAAATTGTCAATTTATTCAAGACACGTAAATTTATTGTAAACTAACCAAAATTAATAACAAAAATCAATTTTTCAAATTAAGTAAATGGAAATTTCAAATTTTTTAACACAAAAAAAAATTGTGAATTTTCCAGTAGGTAATAAGTAGGTAATAAAAATAATTGGTTCCCTAAAATTGATACAATTTACAATTTTTGAAACAGCTAAAAAATTACGAATAGGTATCTATTGAAAAAATCAACAAAAAGTGGATATCAATTTATTAAAATGGAAGAGAATTGTCAATATCCAATCTTTCAAATTTGATGAAAATTTTAATTTTTTTAAAATGCACATAAATTGTGAATTTTTAAAAACTGACAAAATCATTGATTTTGAAAAATGGATAAAATTGAGCCATTTTTCAAATTACATAATTATTGTGAGTTTTAAAAAATATATAAAATTGTCAATTTTTAAACTTACGTAGGTAGATTAAAATCAATCAGTTTTTAAAAATTTGGCACATTAAAATTGTTAACTTTCTTTTTTAAATATGAGATGAAATTATCAATTTTATCAAAACAGGTGAAACAATCAAGTTACCAAAAATTGAAAAATCGACAATAACTTGCAAACTTTACAAAAAAAGCTGAAGAAATTATTAATTTTCGAAAATTGTTAAAAATTACAAATTTTTGAAATTGAGAAAAATTATTAATTTATTAAAATTGATGAAAATTATCAATTCATTAAAAGTAATGAAATCGTCAATTTTTTGAAATTGTTAAAAATCGTCGCTTTTTTGGAATAGATAAAATCATCAATTTATGGAAATTAGAAATTTTTAAAACGGGTAAAAATATTCAATTTAATGAAATTGATGAAAATGGACAATCTAATGAAATTGTTAAAAAAATCAAATATTTTAATTGACAAAAATTATTAATTTATCAAATTTGATGAAGGTCGTTTTTTTTTTTTTTTTTTTTTTTTTTTTTTGAAATTGACAAAAATTATCAGTTTAACAAATTTTTCAAAACAGAATAAATAATTATTAATTTTTCAAAACAGATAAAAGTTTTGGTTCTTGAAAATTGACATAAACTGGGAATTTTACAGAAAAGCTAAATTATTAATTTTTCCAAATTGGAAAAAATGGCAAATTTTTGAAATTGATAAAAGACTTCGCTTTTTTGGAATTTATAAAATCATCAATTTATGGAAGTTGATAAAAATTAACAAATTTTTTAAAATGGATCAAAATGATCAATCTATTGAAATTGTGAAAAAATCAATTATTTTAATTAATATCTAAGAATTATCAATTTATCGAAATTGATGAAAATTAACAATTCGTCAAAATTAATGAAAATCGCCAATTATTTGAAATGAACAAAAACCATAAATTTTTGAAATTGATTAAAAGCATCAATTTTTCGAAAATGAAAATAATTAATTATACCTACCTACCTATTTATTGAAATAGATAAAAATGATCAATTTATTAAAATTAAAAAAGATGAATATTATCAATTTGTCGAAATTTATAAAAATAATTGGTAACAATTGCTCATGTGTCAATTTTTTGAAAGTTTGGTATGAAAATTTTCTATTTTGAAAAATCAACAAAAATTGACAATTTTTCAAGTTAATTATTTGTCGATTAATTACTTACAGATAAAAAATTTTGGTAAATTTTTCAAATGAATGAAACTGTGAAGTTTCCAAAATTGATAAAAGTCATCAATCTTTTAAAATTGGTGACAATTAGGCATTAATTTTTCAAAGTTTTTAGAAACTTTGATTTTTGGAAAATCGAACATAAATTGCTAATTTCGAAAAATTGACATTAATAGTATATTTTTCAAAAAAGCTAAATTATGAATTTATGAATTTTTTCAAAATCATCAATTTTTGAAATCGACGAAAATTTTGGATTTTGAAAATTTATCTTTTTTTAAAATCAAATTGAATGAATTGTTATTATTTCAAAATGTCTAAAAATTAGATATACTTTTCATTCATTTAGGTATTTCATTTATTTTTTCAAATCGACATGAATTTTCTATTTTTTTCAAAAATTTTGAATAAGTGGGAGCTTGTTCTTTTAAATATTGCAGAGTTGTTTGAGATAGTCCTATAACAAATATCCATAAGTCAAGAGGCGTAGCTATAAAAATCAACAGAAAATACCTCTCTGATGAAAATTACCTAGATAAAAATTGAAGGACGTGATAAACCTGATGAAATTTTGTACCTACTTGATTGAACAATATCCACTGTTCTGTAAATATAGCAAATTCAACACTATTAGGACGAAAAACCAGGGTAAGGTGCAAAATAAGGAATAAAATCAAGCCAATAAATCCATCCAAATAAACTCGTAATAATATTATCGAAAATATTTCATATAAAAATGGCCGCTTACATTGTAATAATACTATAATAGGAATAAAGAGGGGGGTAAATGATTGACAGTAGCGGTAGCCGAGCTAGAAATGTCATCTCATTCTCCATAACTACAGGCTCATTGGTACACATGTAGTCCGACCTTTACCCTAATTTTCATCTCAACGCTCGTATACAATGCACGAGTCAGGGTATAATAATAACACAAGCAATGGTATTTCATTTTTAAGTAAATTATAGTAATTTTCCGCATTGGTAATTTATTCATAGTTCATATTAAACTCGCGTACATATAAATACCTAGGCCGATAGGTAAAAACTTGACCGGTCTGGTTCATTCCTGAACCCTCCCCTCGGCCCTTTACTTCTCCATTTACCTACATAATCAACCCCATTTCAACCTAATGTATTTGGATTGTTCGCAGGAAAACGTAAACGTCAGTCGTACTCCAGGCGACAGACGTTAGAACTGGAGAAAGAATTCTGCTACAACCAGTACCTAACAAAGAAGAGACGTAGCGAATTATGCCACATGTTACAATTAAGCGAAAAACAGATCAAGACTTGGTTTCAAAATCGACGCATGAAAAAGAAAAAAGAAAAACTCGATACTACGGTGGTCAAATCGGACGAAGAGATCGAGGAGACTTTTGCAGACCTGGATAAATCCAATTCGCAGGATTATGCTTGGGATAAAACCGCGGTCAATAGTCCGGTCATTATGCCCGAAGAAGTCACCGAAGTCGGTACTGGGAGTCTCAATCAGAGCCCTCAATTTGTACAGAATACACCTCATTCTCATTTTTATTTCAATAATCCTTACCAGGTAAATTATACGTGATGGGTGCTTCAATCTGGGGATTTGTATTTTGCGAGTGTGTCTGTGTGCTTGTGTATTAATTGTTATATTTTTTAAAATCGTATTTTTCAAAAAAGGTGCCTTTTCTAGTCGATTATAATTTTATTTTATTTTTTTAAAAATTTGATTAATTTAATTTTGCGAATTTTTAAATTCGATGTAATTATTATTTTTATCATTTGATTGGGGTGGGGGGGGATTTCGAGTTCTGTAAAGATTTATTCTTCTGTAAATAAAAGCAGATATTTCGTTTACCTTTTCATTTCTCGACTTTTGACTTTTGTTTGAAAATGTCAAAATATTTGCAAAAGGTATCTAAAAAGTGAAAGTATAGCGAGTTAAAAATTCGCAATATAAGCGTGAAGGTTGGACATGTATCTATCCCAAGGGTACATTTTAAGCCTTTGTTGACAAATAGATACACAGTTGTTTCACCCTTTCTCGGATACCTTGTCAAAACTAGATCATTAAAGAAAGACAAATTGTTTTCTCATAGTAGTTAAACCACGTTTCGAGTTATTTCTACTCCAACTGCGGGTGGTTTTCGGTTTATAGATCAAGTAGTTGTCAAATTTGGCTAAATATTTGCCTTTCGGGTTGAAAATACCGATAGGTTAATTTTTTTTACAATTTTTAGAGAAAACGAAAAATAGTAGGCGTATGAGGTACCTAGTTACCTACTTATGTAATCTAAACCAAACCTAGTGGTAAATTACATTTGTATTCTGACGGATTCGTGTAAATTATAGTTTGTTTGTTCTGGCAACATCGCTTCTAACCTTGAATTTCCATTCAGCTTTAAAAAACCATTAATTCTGAAGTGATGTTACCGCACATTGTGTACTACCTATACGATCTCGAACCTATATACGAGCATACTCTCTTTACAAAAGGGATGAATGGTTCCGAATGGTTACATTTTGTCTTTTATTTCATCAATATAAGGATATTACGACTCTTCGGATGAACGATTCGTATGTGTCGTTCTTCTTTTATGACTGTAGTGGGAATTAAAAAATTTGGCAAAATGGGTTCAGATTTTTTTTTTAGAAAATTACGAATGTTTTGAGAAATTTGAGTAGAAACAAATGGTTGAAAATTTTTTTAATTGATCAAAAAATTTCATGTTATTAATTTACCTACCTATTCAATGTAAAGTACCTATATGTATTATTTTGAACTAATTTTTTTTTTTTTTTTTTTTTTTTTGGAATAAATATTTCAAATGCACTTTTTAATTTTCGAAAAGATTCAAAATTTTTTGTGAATTTTACAAGCTATGGTTTTAGCTTCAAATTACTGTTTCAAATTTTTTTTCAACTTGAATTTTTTAAGAATTTGAATAGGTAGGAAACCTTAATTATTTTCCAAAGAAAAAGTTGGAATTTTCAAGAATTTTAAATTCAATTTGAATATTCATTTTATTTCAGTTTTACTTTTTCTTAGCATCCAATCATTTTCAATTTGATTAGTTACAATAATTTTTTAATTTTTTTTTCTTTCTGAAATTTTTCAATTTTCAATTTCGATTAACTTGATCAGTTTTTCTCTATTTTTTCCATCGTTTTCAAATTAAATTTTTTCACTTCGTATTTTTTCTCAATTTTTTAAATTATTGAATTTCTTAGATCAATATTTTTTTCAATTTTAATTTTTATATGCAGGTACAATTTTTAGTTATTGTTGATTGAATTTAATTTTTTTTTATTCCTGATATATTTAATAATAAAAGGTAAATTCAATTTCATCTGATAATTTTCAATTTTTTTACCGACAGACAATACAGACATGTTAAATTTTTTTTGGGGGCTTTTTCCAACATTTAGTGATTTTATATTTCTTTTTTATTCATTTTTATTTTATTTTTCAATTAAAAATTTTTTATAACCTTTTGAATTTTTGAATTTCTAACATTTAAAAATTTGGATAAAATTAATTTCACTCAAAAATGTTTTTATTGAGACCAATTTACAATTTTTTTACATTTCGACCTATTGTAATTTTAGTTCATTTGCAATCATCTATCCCTCATGTTTTCTGGTTTTCTGTATTTTCTACCTATCTTTGAATTCAATTTTATCAAGTTGTAAGTTTTTTCAACTTTTTGAATTTTTTATTCCAGGAATTCACATTTTATTTTAAAATAAATTTCCAATTTCAATTTATATATTTTTAGTTATTTTCATTTGAATTAAAATCTAAATTTCTTCAGCTTAAAATCGTTTCCCGATTCTTTAAATTTAAAAAAATTTTTATTGAATGTGATTTGACTTTTATTTTTATTTTTCCATATTTTTTTCATTTTTTGGATTTTTTCAAATTTCGGTAATTTTTAATTTCATTTTGATTTCGGGAAAATTTTGATTTTTTTCAAGTAAGTAGGTAAGTATAAATTTTTTTAATACCTACCTACTTTTACTTAATTTTTTTTTTTTTTTGATTGGTTCTTCACTTTACCACATTTTTATTTTAGGTCCGAAGATTTTCATTTTTTTCACTTTTAAAATTTTTGGAATAGTCCCTAAAAATAAAAAATAAATATATTTCAATGAAATAAAAAAATTTTCATTTCAATGAAATAAAAAAATTTTCATTTCAATGAAATTAAGAAATTTTCATTCCAAGAAATTAACAAATTTCGTTAGGTATTTCAAAAAAATGAAAGATTTTTTCTTCAAAAATTAAAAAAATATCCCAAGGCATTGGAGAAAATTTTTTCTTTAAAAACTAATTGAGATTTTTTTCTCAAAAAACACATCTTTTGTTCCAAAAATATTGAAAGTTTTTTTTTTCCAAAAAAGTTGAATTTTTTCGCGTCAACTATTTTTTTTATAATCCAAAAAAAAGTTAGTACCTACCAAAAAAAAAAAATGTCATTCCAAAGAAATTAGGATTTTTTTATTCCAAGAAATTGACAAATTTCGTTACTTCCAAAAAATTGAAAAATTAAAAAATATTTTTATTGCAGAAAATTAGAAAAAAATATGTAGGTATAAAATAAATTGATTTTTTTTATTTTTCAAAGAATAGGTAGGTAATTCAAAAAAAATATAGGCCTATCAAAAAAAGTTAATTTAAAAAAAAAAAAAATTATTCAAAAATTTGAAAGTTTTTTTTTTTCAAAAAAAGTCGAAATTTTTTCCATTCCAACTCTAAAAAATTGAGATATTTTCATTCCAAGAAAATTCAGATTTTTTTCTTTAGAAATTTTTTTAGAAATATTGGTAGGTCTACCAAAAAAATTGAGAAATTTTTTTATAAAAAAAAATCCAATTCAAGCTCTGATCCAGGCAATCTCATAGTTGATATTGAAAAAAATTATATTTTACCATTCGTTTCCTTTCTCCCTCTACAGAAATTTATATACCTACCCAATATACATAATGTAAAAATAAAATTTAAAAAAAACTCACCAGAAAAGTTTTCGTACCACCCTTTGGCATATTTATCAATTATCATACTCAGGCTGACTCATGATCAAATATAATCATCGCCTCTTCTCCATTAATCTGTGAAAAATTAAAAACAAAATTTTAAACAAATTTATAGATTGCAAAAATTTTTATTTCTCAACAAAATTCGATCCATATAAGACTACTCGAGCGATAACCACCCCTTCCTCCCTCCACATAAAAAAATACGAACTTGTACGTAGAGTTTCAAAATAAAACAATTGCGTCAATATCGAATCGTTAGATTGTTATCTAACTATCAAGCCACCTGCCACTTGCTTAAGGAAAAATGTTCCTCGAAGAGAAAAAAGAAGTAATCCAAGTACGTCGAGAATACTTCAATTACTCGAATATTTCCATAGACGACCTTGAGACAAGAAACAATTCTCGATTATAAAATCTCATCTCATATAATCAAAATCATAACGACACGAAAAAGGAGGAATAATGCAAATCTGACATTTTAGGGATTCGTTGAACTTGAAAACATCGCACACCTGATGCTCCTATAAAGTAAAAATACTCGTGAGGAGTACCTACTAGGGTGAAAAAAGTCAACCAAAGAATTTAATTAAAGTTCGAACTTTCAACTCCACATTCTCGATCAATTGCTCAAGTTTATCTGGGTATCGATAAATAGGAAATTTTATCGATTAAATTCTAATCCCTATAATTAAATTAAAGTAGGTATGTATTTTCATCATGCAAAGCTCGGATGACCCAATTACGTGAAAATTTACGTACCAAAATACCTAATTCCCAAGCTACAGGGGCGAATACGAGCATAAAAAAAGCATCGAATTCGAAACAGCACTTTGGCTGCTGCAGACAAATCGTTTGTGAACGACACCTCTTGTGTCGGGCCTAATGGTCGTTTACCTACGACTACGCAGTAGCTCAGGTAATGGCGGGATATTATTCTACCCTCTTGTATTTAAAAAGAATAAAAACTCGCGATGATCTACTTCCACAGCTCGGCTGTGCTCTTTTATATGCACAACCAACAGTTGCATTATGTATACGAGGCGTAGGCCTGTAGTTACCAAACTCGTGTGCTTTTTGGAAGACGTTACTTTCTCGCCGAATGGTGATGTTTCCAAAGTATAGAGTGATTGTGAAAATCTCTGAATCAAAATACAGCCTCAGCATCAGCACTGTTCGATTCGATTACTCGGTAAGTAGAATATTTTATCTAAGTAAACCCCCCTCCCCACACCTAATTCAAACTGAGCTCGAGTGAAAAATTCAGTTAAAAGTTGGGCATATTACACAGTGGCGTGTAAATTTGGCACACGGTCGATGGTCGTACGCACATTATGATCTGATACGTGGCCATACTGCCTATGTAAGCTGAGGAGACAAACGTCGTGACTTTCCCTCTTTTTTCCAAATCCGTTGTGCCATTTCTATGACAGTTTATCCAAAGGGATTACTTTTGGGGTGACTGTAGACGATCTGAATTCACCCCTTGTAACGAATGTTAAGTACAGATAATATGGTCGTGTTTATGAAACAGATATAAAATGACCTATCCCAATTTCCTTTCGCGAATACCTCGAAAATTTCGTTCATCAGACTTAGCCCAGTGCAATTAAGGATATATGAAATTGAATATGTTCATTTCGGTGTCCTGGATAACCACCAGAAAGACTCCTAACCTCTCCTTTCGGGAATTCCTCCTAATGTACACCCAAAGTAACCCCCTCCATAGCTTTTCGCTTATAACTCTGCGAAAATGCGTTTAAACGAATAAATGATCATAACTAAAATTAAAGTACATAAAATTTGTAACAAAATACATCATATTCATTTTTTTAGAAAAGTGAACGGGTGGGGCAAAAAATCGTGTTGAAATATAGGGGGTGGAAAAAATGAAGATTCGTCCCCAATTCCACGATTGAGGTATAATTTCGGATAGTTTTAACATTTTGATCCTAACTAAAAATTAAAGAAGTGAGGGAGGAAGGGGTTAGTTAAATCTTTTTTCAATTAAAAGTTGCAGATTAAGATCCTAAAAACAATTTTGGTTATTATAAAAATTTTGATTAGGTCTCTCCCTCTGCTCTGATTTCACTTAACATGAAGATACTTTTCAAAATGGGGGGAGGGTCCAATTGAAAATTTTTTGAAACAAAAGTTGTAGATTGAGGTCTTAGAAATACTTTTGATTATTAAAAAATTGTCGATTAGACCCTTCCCTCCCCTTCAATTTGGCATAATATGACTTAGATACTGATACTTATATTATTAAAAACTGGTGGAGGTAGAGGTCCAATTGAAAAAATTTTCCAACAAAAGTTGTAACCTAAGGTCCTAGAAATAATTTTAGTTATTACAAAAATTTTGATTGGACCACTCCCTCCCCTCCAATTTCGAATAACAAGTATTGGAATAGTATTGCAGTTGGTGTAGCAAAAAATGAATGCAGCAGTTGTAGGAATTTTATGTGCTTCAATTTTAATTATGATCATTTTTTCGTTTAAACGCATATTTGCAGCGTTATTAGCGAAAAACCAGGAGGGGGTTACTTTAGGTCTACATTTGGAGGAGTTCTCAAAGTGGGGAGGTTAGGGGAATTTTTGGTGGTTAGTCAGGACATCGAAAAGCACATTTTAAAATCAAAAAATCTCTGATGACCTATTTTTATGGTCTAATTGCACTGGGCTAATAATTTTCAGTGCGACTTACGTGTGTGAGAATTAACACCACCAATTGTAGAGAAGAAAAGCTCGAGCCTTTAGCTATAAATAAAAACTTGCTTTAGCTTATAATTTACATATCCATCGCGTAATTACAGGTTTTTACGAACGTGGCACGAATCGTGTCCGGTCACTTCCCCACTCCTCAAAACCGCCATTATCGAGTCGAAAAATCGTCTCGATTTAATAACAGGACCCGGTACCTTTCTGTATAGAAAATCCGCACAAGCAGAGTAAATCATTTATACCACCGAATGGATTAGTGATTTCGAGTAATTCCTCGGTAAAGGGTATCTTAGCCAGATCAGCTGCTGTGGTTGGAGATAAAATGACTCATCCCTTGCGCACGAGTATCTAAAAGGCCTAGGCCTAGGTACCTCAACGTGATAACGTATCACTTACCAGTTACACTTTGGTAGAGCGAGCCAGGCCGAAATGCACACCCCGGTGGACATACACAACGTACGCAACGTCCGCGTCCTAAATCATGATTAATGAATATTTGGTCTAGACAACACTCCTACCATTAATATTAATGGCTTTTGGTTAAAGTTTAATGATCGTTGTTCAAAACAAATCATTGTCAATACATCGCTCTAATTTGATATTTTTCCTGTATAAATGTGCCACACTTACTACTATGTACGGTATCATTGTCATTGTCGATGTCGCGATGTATCCTATACTCGCACACAGCAGCATATGCCCCATAGCATTGTGTGGGTATGGGGCAGTATGTGGTATATTACGAGTGATGTAACTCGTGATGTTTTAATCGTACGCACTGAAAAAAATGAATTTTCAAAAACCGTAATGAGTCTGGGTAAAACACATTAAAATTAGGATACGTCTCCAATTTTACTGTGTTTTACCCAGAATCATTACAATCCATTTTTTTCAGTGCGATGGCATCAGTGTTGTGACTATAGGCAATGCCTGATACTATTTTATGGGTAATTTTTCCCATATCGAGTATTGGAGATGATTAGAAAGGTGCTGAGGGGAGGATGGAATCGGTGATTTTTCCGCTTTTTCGATATGGATTATTTCCAGCGAAATGCACGAGGGGATAATTTCAAATTCCATCGAAAGAAAATGAATTCAAACTGATACTAAAATGCGTATAATAAGATTACTATTTACAAAAGGGGAGATGTCTGGAAGGAAGTTTTTCTGGAAGCTGAAATGGAAAAAAAAAATTAAACTCGTCATTATTTTTAAAATTGATTAATTTTCATAAACTCAAATATGGAAAACTTTTTGAAAATTTTTCAATGAAAAAATTAGCACAGACATAATATTTTTCAAAATTGGTCAATTGTCAATTTTGACAATTTCTTGAAAAATTTTGGAGGCTCAATTTTAGTAATTTCCAAGTCAAAAATTCATTTTGGAAAAATTTTAATTTGTCAAAATAAATTTGGATGGAAGCAGTTATCTGCTATTTATTTTTTCCAAATTGATCAATTTTGATGATTTTCAAGTTCTGGAAGCTGAATTAGAGAGAAAAAAAATTAAACTAGTCAATATTTTTGAAATTGACAAATTTTCAAAACTCAAATATGGAAAACTTTTTGAAAATTTTTCAATGAAAAAATTAGCACAGACATAATATTTTTCAAAATTGGTCAATTGTCAATTTTTACAATTTTTTGAAAAATTTTGGAGGCTCAATTTTAGTAATTTCCATTTCAAAAATTCATTTTGGAAAAATTTTAATTTGTCAAAATAAATTTGAATGGAAGTAGTTATCTGCTATTTATTTTTCCAAATTGATCAATTTTGATGATTTTCAAGTTCTGGAAGCTGAATTAGAGAGAAAAAAAATTAAACTAGTCAATATTTTTGAAATTGACAAATTTTCATAAACTCAAAATAATATGAAAAATTTTTTGAAAATTTTCCAATAAAAAAATTAGCACAGACGTGATATTTTTTTAAATTGGTCAATTTTGACAATTTTTTGAAAAATTTTGGAGGCTCAATTTTAGTAATTTCCAAGTCAAAAATTCATTTTCGAAAAATTTTAATTTGTCAAAATAAATTTGGCTGAGGAAATAGTTATCTGCTACCTATTTATTTTTTCCAAATTGATCAATTTTGATAATTTTCAAGCTTGGAGATTAATTTTAAAAAATAAAAAAAATTAAAAAAATTTAATTCATAGGAAAAAAAATTTACCAGAAATTTTTTTTTAATCATTAGGTCTGGAATATTATCAACTAATAAATAATAATACTTTCTTAACACAATACGTAATTTGAATAAAGTGAACTATCGAAATATCGATTGATATCATTATAGAATAGCATGATTGAAAAATAATAATAATTACTTACTCAACACTAAATTAGGTATACCTAATTAATAATTTGAAGGTGACTATCGATTGATATCAATATAGAATAGCATGATTAATAAATAATAATACCTACTAACTTAACGCTAAATTATAATTAATAATTTGAAAAAAATTGAACCATCGATTGATACCTATCATTATGGAATAGCATGATTGATGAATAATACTTAATACTTACTAAATACTGAATTAGGATATTTAAAAAAAATGAGAATAGGCTTCAAACGTGCCTGTACCATTTTTCAAAATTGGTCAATTTTAAAAATTTTCAAACTTGAAATATATTATATTTTTTTAATTTGAAAAAATTTTAAATATGTAGGTACCTACACCTAGTCCTAACGCATTTCACTTAAAATAATCAATTTTCATAACATATTTTCAAGCTAGACGATTTTTTTTTTTTTAGTTAAAAAAAATTCAATGCATTAAAATAAACACACTAAACCTACATAATTTTATACTTATATTATTTTTTTTAATTGACCCGTTTTAGCATTTTTCCTGGGTATTGAATTTTTCAAAATTTTCAAAAAATTTTAATTCGTCAAAATACATTGACGCTGACCAATTTTAAAAGTTTTGAGCTAGAAGATTTTTTGAAACTCCTATTAAAAAATTCAATTTATCAAAATAAACACAAAAATGTTGTTTTAAAAAATTGATCTTTCTCTTTCAATACATAAGAAGTTTTTGAACACAGCGAATTTTCAAAAATTTTTGTACAATTCTAAACATGCACAAGATCAGTTATTTTTTAAAATTAATGAGTCATTTTTAAAACCAAAATTTAAAAAAAAAATTGGATTTTTTTAAAAATTTATTTGGTATGAAATATTATACACAGTTTAATTTTTATGATTTTGAAGCATTCTGAATTTCCAGAAAAATATATTCATTTTTTCAAAACCAAAAAAAAAAAAAAATGAAAAATTTGATTATGGAAAAATTTTACTTAGCAAAATATGCACAAATAGATTAGCTTTCTAAATTGGTCAATTTTTATAAGTTAGTTTCAAGCATCTTAAATTTTCCTTTTTTCTCAAAGTTGAATTTCTGAACAATTTCAACTCTTCAACTCAATCTCATTTCCATTCGTAATTGTATAGAATCAATTAGGCACTTGCATTGCAACCCCTCAAAAAAGCAAGAAAAAAATCCACCCGAATTTAATACACCGAGAAATACACTTTTCGGCGATAAAATTAAATAATTAAAAACATATCAGCATTTCGCAATACATTTCGCCCCCTGCGTTCGAATCGGAAAAAAGTGAGAAAAAAACACTCAATTCGTCACAACTTGCTACACACAGAGAGTCGTATAGTCGTATTTGGCAAAAAAGGGAATTCGAAATCTGTCAAAGGGAAGATAAATGATTTTTTTTTCTTTCAACTTAGGTACGTAGACAGTACACTCGTACTGCAGAAATATAACCATTTTGAATTTTTCCCGTTTCCATCACTGTTGCTTGGTTTGCATCGAGAGTAGATAAATAGAGAGTAGAGGGTGCGAAAAATTAACACCCCTAAAACAGAACCAAATATTGCAATCAGGGTTACTTAAAAATTCAAATGAGATTTTTTCCAAGATTTAGAACTCCGTCAGAAATTCGGGTCTATTTCTGAGAATAAAAAAAAAGTCTTGGAAGTGATTCTCGGACGCGACTGTGTTTCGAATTTAAATAGCCAGAGACCGAGAGACAATTAGCATCGGTAGGAGCCCCCTGGGGGGCTGCAATCGGTGCATCGTCTGCATGTCTGCGCGGGACATTGACGAGAAAATGTAACTTTGTAGCCCACTGTACGACAAAGGCATCGCAGTAGACCACCATTATAGTTTATGCAGTATTTCTGCAGCAGCGTAGATTAAACAGGGGTCAAAAGACTGATCAAAACTGGGTTATTGTTCGTGTATGCTTTTGTTCGTATGCGTAGGCAACCCCATATGTTGCAATTTTATTTCGTATACCATTGTAATCATACTATGGCTTATTCATATTATTGACTTCATTATAAATCATTAATTTCGTCTCGCGACAGTTAAATGATTTTTAAACCAAAAAGGATATAGATTTTTGGTCTGTTGGAAGCAAGGTAAGCGCATGTAGAGTGGTTAATAATTTAATTTTTTTCGAAATGTCAATAGTTGGCCCTCTAAAAATGATTCGTTTGGTATAAAATTAATCTTACAAGAATTTTCCTCCAAAAAGCTACTTTTACTAAGAACATAAAAAAATTTCAAAAAATGGGAATTTAATTTTTTTCAAAATTTTTAACAAAATGGTCACTACATGACATAGATATTTTTACCCCATTTTCGGTGATTTTTCATCTTTACTCCTGTGAGTCCTGTGTCGTCATGTACATATTTTTACTAAAAAATCTATTTATGGCGTTTTTTCAACTTTACCTTAGTTTTCAGGAACTTCATATTTTTGTGTAAAAATGACACAGTTCATGCACTTCCTGAAAATTGAAGTAAAGTTGAAAAATCGTCATAAATGTTTTTTTTTTTTTTTCATTCTAGCTGATTTTTAATTTTATAAAAATGACATGAAACATAGCATAGGTAAAGTTATAAATGAATTCACTCTGTGACAAAATACGAGTATCTAAAAGTCATAAAAAATTAATTTTCATGGAAATGAAAAAATGTAAAAGTCTAATAAAATACTAAAAAGTTAAAATAAAAGTCTAACCAAAAAATATTGAAAAGATGAAATAATCCGACCAGCAAAACAATTCCAAGCAATAGTTGGTCATGTTAGTTATTTCTTTATTTATTTTAAATTTCCTTGCACAAAAGGGTGTTGATGAATAAGTTATTTTTTAATTTGAATTTTTGAACATACTATATAGAAACAACGCCATCGCAACCGATGTAAACGCTTGCATGAATTTTTTCATTTTTTGAAATGCTTAGAGGTATGAACCGTCATATTGATCACATGAAGCACTTGATATACCTATTTGTTTATCAAGTAGTGAATATATAAAATATAATTTTATAAAATTAATAAAAGTAGGTACTAGATAACACTTATAATAAATTCAAAAATTTCATAAGTTTTAGAATATGTGTGACAAAATGTCTAAAAGTCATCAAATTTTTAAAACAATTGGATCCCCTGGTTGACTCTATTTCCACACTATGTTTGAAAGTATGAAACATAGTATACTTACGCTTTTACTATGTGACAAAATATTCAAAAGTCATAAAAAAATTAATTTTCATGGGAATAAAAAAATGTAAAAGTCTAATAAAATACTGAAAAGTTAAAATAAAAGTCTAAGCAAAAAACATTGAAAAGTTAGTTGAAATAATTTGACCAGCAAAACAATTCTAAGCAATAGTTGGCCAATATGCGTTATTACTCTATACTTTTCAAGTATCGCGAAATTGGTTTTTTCGCCTAACGTAAAAACTACGCTTTCTACGAAAAAAAGTATAATGACCAATCTTGTAGAGCATGAAATTTTCCATCCAGTACATGTCTTAAATTTAACGTTGACCTGAAGTTACAGTTTCATTTCATTTAATTTTTATATCACGTAAGATCGAGTCAGCGTAAAATTTAAGACATGTACTGGGTGGCAAATTTCACGCTCTACAAGATTGGTCATCATACTTTTTTTCATAGAAAGCATAGTTTTTGGGCTAGACGAAAAAAAACGATTTCGCGATTCTATATAAGATCTAGGGTGGGGAACGGTGGGTGGCTTCAAATTTAAAAAATAGCTATTCAGGTCGATGCAGAACTCAAATTGCACATAAAAACTCTCGTGACAACTTTCCACCGCAACCGCTGTAACCACTTGCACAAAATATGTCATTTTTTTGAAAAACTTATAGGTATATAAAAACAGTCATACCTATTGATCACATGAAGCACTTCATTTTTTTTTATCAAGTAGAGAAAACATGAATAATATCATTTTGTAAAATGTATAAAAGTAGATAGGTAATACAAAAAAATTCAAAAATTTTAAAAGTTTTAGAATGTGTGACAAAATGTTTAAAAGTCATCAAATTTTTAAAAAAATTTTGTTTTCTAATATCTAACAAAATACCCAGAAGTCTTTCGTCCAAACCTAACCTAATGTAATCTAATGTAAAATCTAACCCAATTTGTTGTCGGTTTTTGGGGTCGAATTTTGGTCACCAATTGTAACCACTTGCACGAAATATGATGACATTTTTCAAGATACGTGTATCTAGGTATAGTAACGTTATAAACCATCAATTGATTTCATGAAGCACTTGATATTATCAAGTAGTGAAAACATGAAATATCATTTTGTAAAAATGTAGATATAAAAAGGAAACAAAAAATGTCTAAAAGTGATAAAAAAATTAATTTCCATGGAAATGTAAAAATGAAAAAAAGTCTAATAATAATAAAATACTGAAAAAGTTTAAATAAAAGTCCAACAAAAAAATATTGAAAGGTTGAAATAATTCGACCAGCAAAACAATTCCAAGACATAACTAATTGGTAAGGCCCGGATTTTTATGCGCTTAAAATAGCAAAATAAGCGCTTATGTCAAGCGGTTAAAATATGAAAAATAAGCATAAATATGCCCTATAAAACCAAAAAAAGCAAAAATAAGTGCTTCAAAAATTTACCATGATGGGTATCAAAATGCAGGTATTTTAAAATCGCTTTCGAAAACCTTATCAAATCGTACATATGTAGAAACTGAAAGAAATTTAGAGCAGAAAAACATTCATTGAGTTAAAATTAAATTATAGTTTGAAAAACGCCTCCACAACAGAAAATTCCTTCAAATTGCAACTTAAAAAGTAAAAAAAAAAAATTGAAAATACAAAAAATTGTATTTTTAAATTTTTTTTTTGGTCAGGTTTCTCAGTTTTTTCAAAAAAAGCGCTGAAAACTAAAAAAAAAAACGCAAAATATGCGAGTTTTTGACGTTTTTTGGCAAAAATAAGCGTTTGGAATCGTCTGAAGGGCCACGAGGGATTTTTCAGAAAAACGAAAAAACTGTGTCGAAAATACATTATTTAAATTTTTGACAATTCTTTGAAAAAAAAAAATTACTACTCCAATTGAAAAATGTTTCAAATAAAAGTTGTGTATTAAATTTGAGAAACAATTTTAGTTATTACAAAAATTTTTATTGAACCACTCCTTCCCCTCCAACTTCGTATTTTACGCATGAAAATCGCATAGGTAATTATAATTAAAGGTATAAAATGCAAAATTATCACTCGAGTTTACGTAAGGTATAATACAAAATTTAGTTAAAGGAAATGAGTGGTCAAATAAAAATTTTTATGATGACCAAAACTATTTCAGAGACTTTGATATACAACTTTATTTTGAAAAATTTCTCAATTGAACGCTGAGGTGCATAGATAGGGAAATTTTAGGAAAGGGAGGTGAGCCCTTTTTTCCAAAATATCTCTCTATACCTTCATATATCTGTATCTAAGGCTCCAATTGAAAAAAGTTTCAAACAAAAGTTGTATATTCAAGTGTTGGCAATAATTTTGGTTATTACAAAAATTTTGATTGGACCTCTTATTCCTCTCAAATTTTGCATTATATTTACTTACGTATACCTTCATTAGGATGGCCGTTATTTTGGAAATTTTGGAAATGTTCTCGGGACTGGGCATCATTTGGTGACATATAGGTAAAAAATAATTCCCTATTTTTTTTATTTTTCCCTAAATGAATTTTAAGCCGGCGTTCAGGGCTCCCAAATTTGAAAAAATTGAAAAAATGGAACATTTTTAAAACTTTTGAAAATTCTTATCAAAATGATCATAGGGGTGGTATAACTATAAGACAATACCATTCTCGATGGTTTCTCATCTTTACCCCGTTTTTTGGTATAGGTACATGAAAAACGATATTTTTTGTTAAAAAAAAAAAAAATTTTAAAAATGACTAAAAATTGAAAAACAAGTTTTTTTTGGATAAAATTGCTTCAACATACATTTTATCGCCCAAAAATATCATTTACGGCGATTTTTCATCCTTACCTTCATTTGTAGGGAACATCATTTTTTTTCTTCATTTTTTGATAATTTTTGAAAAATCCTCACTGCTACAGTGCTGGTGAAAAATCATCGTAAATGGCCTTTTTGGACGATAACATGTATTTTGAAACCATTTTATTCCAAAAAATTTTTTTTTCAATTTTTAGTCATTTTTTCAATTTTTTTTAAATCATAAAAAATTACGTTTTTTTATGTCCCATAAAAACGAGGGTAAAGATGAGAAATCATCGAAAATGGTCTAGTCTTAGAAATATATCACCCCTATGATCATTTCGTTAAAAAAATTAAAAATTTTGAATATGTTCTATTTTTCAATTTTTTTTAACTTTTTCAAATTTGGGGCCCTGAGCGTCGGCTTAGAATTCAATTAAGAGAAAAATAAAAAATAGGAAATTATTTTTTACCTATATGCCACCAATTGACGCCCGGTCCCCACAACATTTCCAAAATTTCCAAAATAAGGGCCACCCTAACCTACATGAATATTATTTGTACGTATAATAATTTTGCATGTAACTACGTGAAATGCAAAAATGAATGGGAAGGAGTGAGCCAATCAAAATTTTTGTAATAACAAAAATTGTTCTTGAGATCAAAATACACAACTTTGGTTTGAAAATTTTTCAATTGAGGCCATAAAAAAAGGTTTTTCAACATTTATTTATTTTTTAAAAACTTTCAATTTTTCAATGCCTTTTTGACAATTTTTTTTGTTTTTTCGAGAAAAAAAAGTTAGCCCTTAGGACAATTTCATTTTGGAATATTTATAATCTGGGCTAATTCGGCCTCGGGTTCCAAAAGGTTAAAAGCAAGGGTAGAGATAAAAAATCATCGAAAATGGTCTTGTTGGGTAAAGTTATCAATTTTAAAATTTTATTTTAATAATAATTGAATAAAAAAAATTGAATCAAGATACCTATAAATTAATTAGTTATTAATAGGTATGAATTGTAATTGATTAAATTAAATTTTAAAAATTTAAAAATGTTTATATAAAAATTTTAAAGTAATTTTATTTATTTAGATAAAATGAATTAATTTATTATTATGTACAAATTGCCCGTCAATTTTATTTAAAAAAATAAGTCCTATGCAGTGATCCTTCCTTTTGTTGAAAAAAAAAATGAAAAAAATTCAATTCCGATTTTTTGATTTCCCCCCTTTTTTCTCAATAAAAGGAGCCAGCACCACCACTCAGAATAATTTTTTTGAAGAAAAATGTTTTAGGAGTTAATTTTACAACAAAAGAATTATTTTTAGATGGTCAATCGTTGATACTTATTTCAAAAAAAAAAAAAAAAAAAAAATTATGAACCACCCATAAGAACACATAAAATAACCACATGTTATACACGAATCTTCTCCAGCATCGAAAGATAACCAATGCAACAATCCGGAAGCACCCACACACCCCCACCCTGGCCCCGGGTCACCGACAGACATCTGGTACAGTAAAAGAGACGATTTGCCAGGAACATTCACGTTGGATTTTTTTCGCCTTTTTCGTTCGAACGAGAATCCAGGCACGAAAACTATCATCGGTGAAAATTTATAGCCTTTTGGGTTTGTTTTTATAGAAAAACGATCTCCCAGCGAGTTCCGGTTATAAAACGGGTCATCTCGGAGGATACGAGACGCTCGAGATGATATGTTAATGGTGTAAATTTGTCCCCGCGGGTGCTGGGTGCCGGATACGTAAATCAGGGATATCCGAACAACGATTAATATGGCCGGAATATGGAGACGGACGCGCGAAAACGCAACTTTTATTACAAATGAAGTCAGATATTATCGCACCCTGAATCTTAAACCATGTTTAAACTTTCACAATAAACAATGCTGTGCGATGGTATGTATTGGTATAAGAAGAAAGGCTGAGACATTCTCGAGGGTCGTCTTTTTAAAACAAGAATTCGTGTTTACATTTTTACCCCCTAATACACACGAGTTAACTTGACTTGGGCCAAAACTCCCCTATTGGTGTCGGACCCTGCCTTGTGTGCATTCTTCGCTCTCAAACTTTACCGCTGCTGGCGAACTGCATCTTTAATTAATCGTACGACTCTTTCTTATAGTTTTTCATTTACACAGATTAACCTTCCATTATAAGCGCATTAATTACCGAATTTAAACACGCCTGTAATTAATAACGCGTCAACACGAACAGTTCACCTTTTTCTGCTATAAATTCGTATGTGCTGCGAATATGATCATGAGATGATACCGGTCTACTCCTCATCATCGTAACCCAACCGAAACAGCCGTTGATCATTTTAAGTATGGTAGGATATTGAAAGCTGTTCTTTTTCTTCCTTCTTTCATTCATTCAAAGTGCTGGGAAAATCATTCGCATGTTTACAACCTGGGTAATTATATTAATCGAAAGATTTTCATTAGGCTATTATTTTTTTACACGATATGATATGATACTTGTCACGTAGGTAGGTACTGGTACTCTTAAATAGGTGCCTAGTTATCTGTACGAGTCGAATGAGTTAGATGTGTACTCGCATGAGTACACAATGTGTCAGAAAATATTTGAAAATGCTAATCATAACTCATGATACAAGTTTAAATCAACGGATTAAATTTTTTTTAATCGTAGTAGGTTCATTTAGATAATTTAAATCGAGTTGAATGACGCGTGAGTGTACTTATAGAATAGATTAGTCAGGTTGATAAATGATAATTAAAAACGTTTAAATAGATATTACGACAGTACCTAGGTTGGATTTCTTCGCGAAATGTTTTTTTTTTTTTTTAAATATGCCCATGAGAGGTTCTAGTGTCTAGGTATAGTTTGTAATTTTTGAAAGAATAACCTAGCAGGAGCAGCACTCGAATATGAGGGGAGGCAGATGAATACTTGAATAGGATGACATTTGAGCCAATTTTTGTGATGAGAATAAATGTCGAAGCAAAGATTTTTTTAAACTGGAAATTTTCATTTCCACCCGAGCAGCACAATCGACAAATTATAGAAATAAAAAATCGACAGAATATCGAATTCCATAAAGTGTCGCGTTAGTTCCGCCTAAATCGTGAAATTATCTTTCGATATATAGATAGATTATCGACGAATTACAGTTAGCAAAAATTTCGAGATTATAGTAAGATATGTTATCGATAATATATCTATAATATCGAAAGATAATTTCACGATTTAGGCGGAACTTTTGCGACATTCGATATTCTGTCGATTTTTTATTCCGATTTTTCGTCTTTTACTAGCTTTTTTCTATAATTAAAAATCCTTAATTAGCATAATTAATACATTAAATTATGCCTAAACACATTATTCATGTTACGGTAAGAGGATCATTTCAGAAAAAGTCAAAAAAAATTATAAAAAATCTGACACCCGTGGGGCTTGAACCATCTACCTCCTGCATGTTAATCCTCTTCCTTAACCACTATGCCATACCTTATCGTTGAGGAATTAGCAATAAAACGCTTATAATAGGCAGTTTAGTACTTCCAGACGTATTGGACTTAGAAAAATTTTCACCAATTTGGAAATAATTTCAAATATCGTCACAAAATCGTTGAAAAATCGTTCGACAAATTTCAGATTATTTATCGATAATGTAGTTTCAAATATCGCCACAAAATCGTTGAAAAATCGAATTCGAGGAATTTCATATTACGTGTCGATAATATAGTTTCAAATATCGTCATAAAATCGTTGAAAAATCGAATTCGAGAAATTTCAGATTACGTGTCGATAATAAAGTTTTAAATATCTTCACAAAATCGTTAAAAAATCGAATTCCAGAAATTTCAGATTATTTGTCGATAATATGGTTTCAAATATCGTCACAAAATCGTAAAAAATCGAAATCGAGAAATTTCATATTACGTGTCGATAATATAGTTTCAAATATCTTCACGCAATCGTTAGAAAATCGAATTCGAGAAATTGCATATTATGTGTCGATAATATAGTTTCAAATATCTTTACAAAATCGGTAAAAAATCGGATTCGATAAATTTAATATAATCTGTCGATAATATAGTTTCAAATGTCGTCAAAAAATCGGTAAAATTTCGAAGTCGAGAAATTTCATATAATCTGTCGATAATATAGTTTTAAATATCTTTACAAAATCGTTAAAAAATCGAATTCGATAAATTTAATATTCTTTGTCGATAATGTGGTTTCAAATATCTGCACAAAATCGGTGGAAAATCGGAATCGATAAATTTAATATTCTTTATCGATAGTATCGTTGACAAATATTGTCATAAAATCTTAATAATATCGAATTCGATAGTTTTTAGATTTTTTGCCTATGAAATTGTACCGATAAATCTTTATAATATCGTGAGAACATCTATAGATTTTCAAACGATTTTTTATCGATACGTTACATCTTCCGATATTATCGATCGAGTGTGCCGCTCGGGCAATTCCCTCCGTTCTCTTCTTGGAAAATTATCTACTGCCAAAGAGAATAGGCACCAGCAATTTTCGAGCAACTAGTAAATCATACTTAGGTGATTTTATGTGTTGAAAAAGCTATGGCTCGAAAACGAATCAAAATAACGAGCACAATAAATTTGATGAGAATTTTTAATTCATTTTTAATTTATATTTATCGGACTATTGATCTAATTGGCAATTTATAAATTAATATCGTGCTGATAAATATAGATATTTAATAAAAATAACAGTAATTCGTTGAACCATCCAATTTCCTGTAGGTGACTCGAATTTTTTTCTGAATTTTTTCAAAATGCTAAATTATGACGAATTCAAGATAGAATATATTAGGTATAGCCAAAGACTTTTTGGTGTTTTTATTATTTTTTAATTTTAAAGTATTAAAAAAATAAAAATATGATCTGAATTGAAATGCCTATCAACCAAATCTATATCAACTAATTTTTTTTTTAAATTTCCCTGATTTATTCAGGATTATTACTTTTTTAATTTTCAATCATAAAAAAAATACCTATACTTGAATATATTAGGTACCTATATTTGAAGCCATTTTATAACTTTTTTTTGCGATCAAATTAATTTCTTGGTATCAAACAATTTTAATCTAATCTCAATAAAATTAAATAAAGCATCAATTCATTTTTTAAATAATTATTTTTTATTGAGCCTACAATTTTTTTGTGAGTTTCAAATCATAGGTAAAATAATAAAAATTATATGAAAGTTTCTATCCTTTGTTAGGTATTATAATAATTTTTTGAATGTAAAAAAATTAAGTATGAACTTCCAGAAAATTTTTCAAAAGATTTGCAAGGCATTTAGTTATAGGGGAAAAACTGAAAATAATATTATTTTATTCAATCAAAACTTTTTGAAAAAATAAAATTAATTACTTATTTAATTTTAAAAAATCGTCCAAAAATACCTTACCTATTCAAAATTTACAAATTCTTAAAAATGATTACGAAAAAAAAAGGAATTATTTATTTTAATTTCTTTTCCAAGCACTCGTAGTTTTGCTTTCTCTGAAAGCGTTGAAATTTAAAATAATTCAATTTCAAATTAAATTAGAAAAAAAGTAATTTTGAAGCCAAAAGAACCATTGTCGCAGGAAAAAATAATTTTCCTTCAACTTTCGTTTTTTTCTTCAAAATATATTTTTTTTAATTAAAGGAAAGAAATTACTAAGTATAGGTGGTATGTTCAAAATTTTGTGAGTCCTCAGAAAATTTTTCAAAAAATTAACAAAAACAATTGGAAGACACTATTTGATTTACCCCTCTTAAATTTGAAAATATGAAAAAAGAATAAAAATAAATTAACTTAGGTATAAAAATTTCAATCTTGAAACTAAAAAAAAAAAAAAAAATGAAAGAAAAATAAGAAAGCCTGAACAAAAAATTTCCATTTCCTCCCCCCTCGCAGGTACACTTTTCTTTTTTCTTTCAAATATTCGAAGAAAAATTAAACTTAAAGGTTTCGGAATAGATTCTGAGAATTTTCTCATTGAATAAAATTTTTCTGAGAATTACGTAATTATGTCAAAAATAAATTTTTTAACATGAATTTAATGTAGCAAAAAAGACCTGAAAAAATTATCACAAAACATGTGAAAAAACTTTAAGAGAAAAATGCTCACCAAAAAATGTAATTAAGTCAATTTTTTATTTCAGTATAAGACATAGGATAGTAAATTATCAGAATATCAAAATGTGAATTGATAATATTGTATAATTTTTAATATATTTTTTTACTGTATTTTTGGCATTCAAATTTTTCCAAAAATTTCAACAGTTGAAAATACAGACTTAGTAGGTCTAAGCTGTTTTGAAAATTGTTATCATCAGAAAAATTGAATTAAAATGTACCTAAATTATTTTTAAAACATTTTTTAGGTAGGTATACTTTTTTCTGCATTTAATACCTACCTAAGTCTAAAAAAAATTTACTGATTCTTTTTTTTTGCTAAAACTTTTAATTATGAAAAAAATGAACTTTCAAAATGTGAATGAAATCAACTTAGTTTTTGGATCATTCTTATTATTTTTTGAAATTTTTAATAAGATATTAAAATATCATGTTCAATTGTTTACTGTCTTTTTGCATATCGAAGTTCAAAACCTGCCAAGTTCAAACATTTTTAAAATATATATTTTTGTGATTTGGTATACCTATCACAGGATCGACACTCATGCATCAATTTATCTAAAAATTCTTTTTTTCTTTTTTAGAAAACCGCCGCGCCCAGTCCAAAAACGAGTAGGCAATACCTATTTTAAAATTTTTGGAATTCGGCAGGTTTTTGACCTAAAGAGGATGAAGAAAAAATTATGATATTTGCATAAATAATTAATTCCATCATATTTCACCCAAAATACTTATCATTATAATGGCACTATAATGACACTAAGACTTTTTTCTTCCCTGTAAAATTTCCGTTTTTGAATTTCACAGGTTTTGGACAAAATGCGTTATTCTGAAAATTTCAATTATTAATGAAATTGATAAATTGTTCATTACAATATTTTTTACCTAGGTAATGCCTTACAATTTTTATTCAATTATTTTTAAAAGAAATAAGGTAGTTGCACCAGTCGTTGGCCACGACCCAGTGTTGGGTCACTTGAGAAGAAAAATGTTTATAATTAAGCGTATTTTTAAAATAGCTTCAGAAAATTTTTTTAGAGCAAACCTGGAACATTTCTGCATAGAACCACATAAAAGTTTTGAATCAATTCTGTTCAAGTAATTAATAATGATCGTCTGAAATTTTTTTGTTAGAACAATTTTCAAAATGATGCCAATTCTAAAGATTTTTGTTAAGCCGAAGTGTTATCGAAATATGAATTTTGCACTATTAAGATTAATAAAACTTGAAATATAACCATTTGGACCTGAATCAGAAGAGTTTGGAGATTCCATTTCTTCATTAAAATAAAAAATATTGCCAAAATTCTATCAAATATGGCGGTGACTATCTACTGAAAGGTAAAAATGGTGTTTAGCCAGTAGTTGATCATTTTGATCAAGTACTAGACTTACGAAATTTTTGTAAAGTTCTAGTGGTTGATCATGCAAAAAATTGGTAAATATTCACGAAAAATGATAGTTTCTCTTTCTCATGGCTAATGAGTGACAATTTTACCGAATACTTATTGATTTTTAAAAAAATTAAATGGTTGAGACTTTGAGAGCCGTTGTCATAATCTGATTGACCAACTACTGGGTGATCAACTACTAGCGCGTGACCAACTACTGGGTGGTCAATAGGGTGGAACGATTTTGACTTTTTTTCGAAAATCGAAACGTAATACGGCACAAAAGTTGTGAATTGGTGTCAAAATAACGTGGTAAAAATTTGAGCCCCCTCGGTCAATATTAACCCATGCTGCTGGGGGTCCAAAGTTTTCAAATTTCAGTAAAGTTTCTCATATGATAAAAAAAATTAAAAAATTAAATTAATAATTTTTCAGATGTATAGTCGATGGTGGGGGTCCTCTTGGTGACCCAGAACTCGGTCATCCATCAAAAAATTGCATAAAAGTATAAACAGGGGTTTCCAAAATATTCACATTTTTGCATAATTACACCAAAATCAAGAAATGCCCGAATATTTTTATTTTATGAGATATGTTGTACATTTTGAGGTTTACATAATTGAAAATATCTTCAAAATGAAAGGGGAACCCCATCGCCACCATTCCCCCTCAGAAAATGGGACATTTTTCCATGAAAACTTTGTCCAAAGTTTTTTAATGAAATTACTCATTTTTACCTACTGCGTGTTAGGGCAAAGTGAAAAAAATTATCACTTTAATTACTATATGCATGAGAGCGGTTCATTTTGTGTTGAAAGCATCCCATCAAAATATTAGACCCCTTCCTCAAAGGCGCAGGGCGTTAGGGATCCTCAAAATGGGGTCAATTTTGGAAAAACAAAGTTTTCATGGCAAAATGTCCCATGTCCTATGGAGGGGTGAGGGTGATGAGGTTCCCTTTCATTTTGAAGATATTTTAAAATATGTAAACCTCAAAATGTGCAATATATCTCATAAAATAAAAATATTCGAGCATTTCTTGATTTTGGTGTAATTATGCAAAAATGTGGATATTTTGGAAACCCCTGTTTATACTTTTATGCAATTTTTTGATGGATGACCGAGTTCTGGGTCACCAAGAGGACCCCCACCATCGACTAGACATCTGAAAAATTTGTAATTTTATTTTTAAAGTTTTTTTTATCATATGAGAAACTTTACTGAAATTTGAAAACTTTGGACCCCCTGCAGCATGGGTTAATATTGACCGAGGGGGCTCAAATTTTTACCACGTTATTTTGACACCAATTCACAACTTTTGTGCCGTATTACGTTTCGATTTTCGAAAAAAAGTCAAAATCGTTCCACCCTAGTGGTCAACTACTAGATTATCTTGACCAACCACTGGACTTTTCTATTTTTTCACTTAAAATGGTCGTAATTTTCAAAGAAATGAAGTAAAATTAAAAAATTATAGCGCATTTTGTAGTAGAATACACAAGGAATCGTTTGGTATATTCACCATTTCGCCAACGTTATTAGTTTTTAAACCAGAATGTTTTTTATAAGACACTTCCACTATAAGGGTCCACCACTGGTGCAACTACCTTATTTTTACTGATTTTTTGGATTTATTTATTTTTTTAGGAACTTTATATACTTATGTATTTCGATACAAAAAAAAAAAAAAAAATAGAAAATTTGAATGGTATTTTTTTTTAATTATTCGACTTTTGGAGTCATTAATTTTTTTGAAATTTTCAATTGTGAAGAAAATTGGATGGAAATATAAATTAATTTTTAAAATACATCTACCTACCTATTTTAAACTTAATTTTTGCATTACATTTTTTTTCAATTTTTTTTTCAATTTTTTTTGATTTAAGCATTTGGATTAACTTTATTCTTTTATATGACGACTTTCATAAAAATTTCCAGCATAGGTAGGGATATATGTTGGAATATAATTACTTTTTTTAAATTAAAATTTTTTGCAATTCAAGTTGAAATTTGTATTGATTTTTTTTCGCATAAAAATAATGTAAAGTTTTTTTTGCCTTGATCAAATTCAAATCTGATACCTACTACGAAATAAAATCCGTTACTGTCTATATCATAAAATCTAATTAAAATATTCATCTTCATTTTTTTATTCGAATGATGCAATTTATCATCGCGATAAAAAAAAATTCCGAAGCATTTGAAAGCCACAGTCGGTCGTCAACACATTCAATTAAAATTTCAATTCAGATCTCAGCCATTTACCATCAACAATAAAATTCGCCACATATCAAAAAAAAAAAAAACACGAAAAACACCCCCAACTTACCCTTACCAAAGCACCAAAAACCGAATCCTTTCTTTAACCGAAAATTCCCCCGCATCTGCTCCTGCAACATAATCAACCATCTCAAATCTCATCCACCTCAGAACCTCCCTCCCCCCCTCACATACACAGCACCTTCATCACGCTGAGCAAAACAAACACTCTTACCGGTTTCGGTGTTCGCTCAAGCCAAGTTATTCAACTCGACCAGGAGGACCATCGCAGAGGCATTGTTTAATCAAGCGTTCGCGTATACTCGAGCAACAATTCAATCGGAGAGTTTTTTTCTTCGCCAAAATGAATTATAGCCGTTCAACCCTGGCGATTAGACGGTCGTTGTGTCCCTTGGTCAGCGAATAGATAAATATTGCGCAGGCTTTTATCTATCATCGCCGCTATTAAGCTGCTGCTTTAAAAACGTTTATTATTATAAAACATTTCACACCTCGCACGGTAGACAAAAAAAATTGACAGATTTATGTGTGCGAGTGCGAGTGCGAGTGCTCTTCTTGCAGTACGGTAGCTCATCCCTCAAAATTTAACATCTAGTTTCATTGTAGACAAGTTTTTTTCCTTCCTTTCTAACGAATACGATTCGAGTAGATATACGTTATTCAACTTATATAATATTTACGTTTATTTAATGAACAAGCGTATAATACCCTATTAAGGGCTGTTAACATAATCGTTCGTCATTTTCGTACGAGTTTCTTATGTGTATTATGGCATCACGGTCGCCGCCGCTGCCGCCGCCGTGCTTATTTTAATAAAAACATACGTACATGAAGCAGTTCTTACTCTACACACCCAAACAATTTAACCTCGGTCGCCATTTACGAGTATGAGCGTATCATTAGGCGCGTAAATAAGCATAAATTTTACCTTAACTCGATTTCAGTTAGGAATAAAGTCATCGCTCTTTGGACTAATTGGTGCGGTGCTGGGTGCTCCATAGAGCGTCAGACCAAGCATCGCGAAAAATTTTCCCCTCGTTTGATATAAATGGTTCTACCATTACAGACGTATTTATCATACAAATGAAATAAGACATAACACCTCTAGCGCCGAGCCAAAAGACATGCAAAGTGATAGAGAAAAAACCCTCATATATAATAATATTTTTCAATACATTTACGAGTTATATATATATAGGAATTATAGCAGATACCTATATATTTTAATATAATACTAATCCTCATCGTGATACATAAATGATATATCAATTTGGTCTTCTATGCTCTTAAAGTGCTAAAGCAATATATGCTCTCATCGCGTGCCCTTATAAATATACCAACATTAATATTTAAAATAGGTTTTAAATTACGCCATCGTATAGAGCTCTGCTGGCTTTATATACGTGGTAGAGTAATCCTTATCCATGTTAACTAATTTGCAACGGGTACCCCATATAAAAATCAAGGGGCGTTTAAGATTACATTTGTAATAGAACGTAGTTCGTGTGTAATCTACTGGTCTGTGGAATAATTTACGAGCTCGGTAATCAGACGAGCACAAGGCGCACAAATGTTCCACAAAAAGGCCAACAAATATTGATATACGTAGAATTTACTGTATAGGCACTCACATGGTGTAAGTATGAAAAACAAACCTTTTTTTTGCTCTTCTCAATACGTATCTATCCTGAAACTGAAAATTACGTAACCATTTCGAATACACCAGCTCCTGGTCACATGAAGATCTAGCTATAAATACGTATACGAGAAGGAGAAGATGACAAAAAAAAAAGTCTAGGTTTGTGTAACATACCACGTAATACAATAAGAAATACAAAGGATCGGTTTGAGAAGGCAGAGAAGGTCGATCGTGTCTTTGCTGAGCCAGAATACCGCGCACAGACGGAGGTCCAACATGTGGAACAATTTTTTTTTTTCAATATCTTTTATACGCTGGGATGGATAAGTGGTACGAATTCTGCGTATAAATGCACCATGCTGCAGGATCTGAATAAGCGAGCAGGACCAGAAGACGAAGAGTGAAAAAAAAAGGTGCCAGTGACCTTCACATCGTGTGCGGAAGTCGCTCGTCTCTTTTTCTTCGGACTGTTGGAGACTTCGGGCTGGATGGTTTTTTTATGTTTGGTCCAATTATAGAAGATTGAGAGTTTGAGAATTTGGGTTTAATCAGAATGATTTGGAATGGATTGCAGATCTTGAAGTGTATGGAAGTAAAATTTTACTTAAAAAAAAATTAAAATTAAAAAAAACAATCTACTGTTCCCATAGAAAAATTTTCTTGAAAAAAAAGCCGGCCCACTTGGGCAAAACATTAAATTTTAATTATTTTCCAAATATTTTGAAGGAAAAAACTTGGGATTTTTGGAAAGAATACCTCCAATTTTTTGAAGAAGGAAATTTCCATTTTTCCAGAAATATCTATTACTTATTTATCAAATTTTCAAATAAAAATCGTTATTTTTTGGAAAAAAGAAACGAAGAAAAAAATTTCTGTTTTTTTAGGGGAAAAAAACTGACCTAGGTACCTACATTTTACGGATGAAAAAACTCGAAGATATTTTTGGTGAAAATGAAATCTGTAATTTTTTTGAGAAAATTGGTATAATGAATAATTTTGATTATCGTCAACTATTTCGGAGCAAAAAATCAATTTTTCTATTTAAAATAAAATCTTTCATTTTTAATGAAAAAATTCCCAGTTTTTTTAAAAGAAAAAAATCTTTCCAAATTTTCAATTTTTTGAAGGAAACATATTTTTTAAATTCTCAATTTTTTGAAGGAAAAATATCTTTCTAATTTTTTGTAAACCAAAATCTCGAATTTTCAAGGAAGAAGAAAAACAATTTTCAAAAACAGTTTTTATGAGTTGAAAATTTTAAAATTTTCAAAAAAAAAAAAAAAATACCTAAGTAAATAAATAATAAATATAGGTATGAATTTCTTTTTTTTATTTTTTGGCGATATAATGAGTCATGTTTCATCCATTCAAGAGTAGAAAACTTCCCCAAAAAAATCGCAACTTTTTTTTTTTAAATTTCAAAATTTTGAACTCATCTCTACAATGGTGAAAAGTTCATGCCTGAAACCCAAAAAATCTCTCGGTGTTCTTTTGACACCACCCTACAACATTTTTTCGAATCCTCCCTCCAACTATCCTAAAAAAGTGTGATTTTGTATATGTAACCCCATTGGCCATTGCAGATGCAATTTTTTTCAAGAATTTCAACTCGGTATTGAAAAAATAAAATTTTCAAAATTGCTGAAAAATAAATTCTGTAAAAATGAAATACTTTTCAAAAATTACAAAGATAATTTTTTTTCAAAATGTCTAAAAATATAACACATTTTTTAAAAGAGAATAACTACACTGAAAAAAATGGATTGTAATGATTCTGGGTAAAACACAGTAAAATTAGGATACGTCTCCAATTTTAGAATCATTCCGGTGAAAAACAGAAAAGATTCAGTTCTATTCCAGAATGATTACGGAGTCTCCGTAATCATTCTGGAATTAGGTATGTTATGAGAAAATTTTCAAATAAGTATTTAAAATCAACGTTTTCAAAATTACCAAAAAATGGGGCATTTTATATATTATTGAAAAATGAATTTTGTAAAATAACAAAAAAACGACGAATCGTTTGAAAATCACATTGCAGATAAATAATTTTGAAATGACAAAAAATGAATTTTTTCAGAATGATCGAAAAAATTTAATTTTTCAAATAACTTAGAAATGAAGAAAATAAATTTATCGATATAGTTAGGTAATAAATTTGTTTCAAATCAAACTAGTCCATCCCAATAAATATAATTCGTTTCTCTATAGCAAAAAAAAAGAGAATGTCTAACTTGGCAGGGACCTCTCTTCCCCAGCGGAAAAATCCTTACTATGCCTCGGGAGTAGGTAATTCAATTACTACTTGTCTTTCATAAAGCATAAATAAATAGATTTATGATCAGATGACGTGGAGGAGTGGAAGGGGTTATCTGAACCTTACCTCGAGTATTGAAAAAAATTATGCATTTTATTCCATAGGTAGTTGTCGAGTAAGTAAATATATGAATTTTTTTGAAGATTTTTCTATTTTCAAAAATTTGAATATAGGTACCTACTTACCTAGTAAAAAAAATAAACCATCAGAAATAGAACGATGATTTTTGTTATAAATTTCTTTATCTTCTTTTTTTCAACAAGTACGAATTGAATTTTCCTGTAAATTTCATTTTTAAATTAATTTTTTTTTGTAAGTATACAAATAAGTAGGTACATTACGCTCACCGTATAGGTTCATATATATCAACAAATCCTACCACTACCACAATATTTTGTAGTAATTTAATTATCTTTCATTCATCTACACTATAGGAATCTAGATATGAATAAATCGATTTATAATCAGATAGTTAGGGTGATGGCGAAGACGCAGGGGGGAGTATCTGAACCTTGCCTCGAGACCTGAAAAAGAATCGAACATGATTGCTTTGGACATTCATCCCAGTATATTTTTAAAAACTTGAATGAGAAACAAAACAAATAAGAAATAGTTATAGAGTAGAATAAAATGTTTGGCACCCCTAAAATAAGTCTTATTTTAATTTATTTCATTGAAACTTGGAAGTCAAAAAATCCACCATGTCCGTGGGTAGGTATATAGAATGCTATAGATAATTTTTTGATTTTTTTTCTATCTCAGCCATCAAAAGACGTGCTAACATAAATTTTGTACTTATGGTTATTTTTGAAGAAATTTTTTTTACACAAAATTGAAAACAATTTCATCAAAATGTTCTTTCAATTTTTTCCAATTTTTTAAATTGCAATTTCTGAAAAAAAATCTTCTTCAAGGATGATCAAATTCGAAAAAATAACGGTGGAATTTATTTTAACCAGGTACCTAATCGAAAATTTTAGAAAATTTCTCACACTCCGTTTTTTATTAAAATTTACTCTGGGTACTTATTTAACGAAGATATAGGTATTTACCCGGTAAACACACCGCCTGCTATTCATATGCTAAAATCACAGAGACGAAAATCGCGGTCTATTCGCATACGAATAGAATGCGAAATCAAAGCAAAAGTCGAAGAAAATTTTCTCAGATAAATTCGTATACTATTCGTGAGCGAATATCATGCTAAAATCGTATTTAAAACCCTGTAGATGTTTTGTGGGATATTAGCGCGATATTCGCTTGCGTATCGCATGCCTGAAATCACATTGAAAACAGGCAAAAAGTTCGTACGATATTAGCGCGATATTCGCATAAGAATCGTATGCTAAAATCGCAGTGGAAAACGTGCAAATATTTCTTACGATACTAGCACAATATTCGCATACGAATCGTATGCTAAAATCGCAGTGGAAAACGTGCAGATATTTCTTACGATATTAGCGCAATATTCGCTAGCGAATAGCATGCGATTTTCACTACAACTTCTTTCAATACGTTTTACAAATGAGAGAAGTCAGTTTCAAACATGAACGTGTACTTGAATGTATTGCAGTGACATTTAAACAATAAAATTAAGGTTTTTCTGGGTTTTTTGATTTTGTTGGGGAATTTTGTGTTTTGTTTGATGTTTTTTCTTCTTTTTAAGTAAAAACGCCAATGATTTGATTTCAAAGTGATAAGAATGGAGACGAAGGCAGAATTTCTTGGACGATTTCCACTCACAGTAAGTTAATTATTTTGAATTTATATCTTATTTGTGATCGCGTGAATCTGTGTGAAATGAAATTTTATCAAATCGTAAAAATTTTAGACGTCTTATTAGTGGTATAAAATTTTTCAATTGTTCCTCTTCCTTCTCCAATTTGAACGCGAAATTATAAGGAAAGGAAGAGTCAAATCGAAATTTTTGTAATAATCGAAATTATTTCTAACAATTCAGAGTAATAAATATACTTTTTATACCTATCTAATCTATCTATCTATCTATCTACGTAGTATTGGGCATAATTGGAGGGGGAAGGGGAGGGGGGGGGCTCAAATTGAGAAATTTTTCAAAGAAAAGTTGTAGATTGAAATCTTGGTAGTAATTTTGATTTTCCTAAAAATTACTTTATCAAATGCCACTGATAGGTACTCCAAAAACTTTACGAATCGGCATAATTTCATTTTCCACAGATCTGCGATCACAAATATGATATATTCTCGAATAATTAATTTACTGCTGAGTGGAAATCGTCAAAAATCATTTGCCTACTTTTTAGAGGCGAATTCCGAACGCTAATCGCAAGCGAATTAACAGCGAATAGAACGCTACATTCGCTGCTAGTGATGTTAAAATATCGATATCGATATCGATATATCGATATTTAAAAAAATATCGAAAATATCGATATAAAATATTAATATCGAAATAATATCGATATTTTAAAAAAAAATTCCAAAGGACAGAACAAACGAAAATTGTGCTAGACTTTCGCCGTTCGCGCGTATGTGTTTAACGAAATTGAATTTTTTCAGTAGGTAAGTAAATCTGAAAAAAAAAAAAAAAAAAAATTTTATAAAATGGGGGAAAAAGTTGTATTAAAATAATGTTGAAAAATCTGTTTTCAAAAAAAATATTAGACAAGTAGGTATATTAGGTATTATAAAAAATTTCAATAAAATTTTAAAGAACATAATTTATCGTCCAAAAAATTTTAAAAACTCGTTTTTCTACAAGATTTTTAACAAATCTGAAAAATAATTGGGTAAACAGAATTTTTAAAGAAAGTTGGGAAAAATCGTTTTTGACAAATCTGCGGAAAACTGTTTATCGACTGAGTTTTTAAAATAATTTCTTTTTAGAAAAAAATTTTAAAACATGATTTTCAACAAAATTTGAAAAAATTCTACTTTTAACAAATCTGAAAAAAAAAACTTATTTAACGACTATTCAAAAATCCAAGAAAATAGAGAAAAACTTGTTATTTTCAACAAATGCTGGTAAAACTGTTGTTCGTCAGGATTTAAACAAAAAAAATTGAGAAAATTCAGAGGACATAATTTCAACAACTACTGTTGAGAAGACTGCTGTCCAAAAAACTTTGATTTTCTTAAAAATTTCAAAAAGTTGCTTCTTGTTTTTAAATGTTGATTTATAAAAAAAAAATTGAATTTAATCTTAATCTTGTAAACAAAAAACAAATGAAAATAGGTAAAAAAAAAAAAAAAAAAAAAAAAAGGTATCACACTAAAAATATAGGACATTTTATTCAATTTTTAGAAATATCGATATTATATCGATAATATCGATATAGGCCTGGAAAATATCGATATATATCGATATAGAAAATTTGGAAATTTTAACAAAAAGCAAAAAAAAAAAATAAAATAAAATAACATAAAAAAAAAAAATAACTTTTGGCGTATGATTTAAAATCTTAGGTTCTTAAAAATGTCTTTTTCGACCTCTAAATTATATAAACACATTGTAGAAGCCGTCGGCATCAATGTGTTTTCTAAATTAAGCTATGATGATTATATATTCGGAGATTTTGCTCCTTGAAACTGAGCTTTAAAAAAAAAAAATAAAATAAAAAAAAAAAAATAAAAAAAAAATAAATAAATAAATAAATAAAAAAAAAAAAAAAAAAAAAAACATCACTATTTCACATTGTAGAAGCCGTCGGCATCAATGTGTTTTCTAAATTAAGCTATGATGATTATATATTCGGAGATTTTGCTCCTTGAAACTGAGCTTAACAAAAAAAAAAAAAAAAAAAAAAAAAACATCACTATTCGCTGCTAATTTCGCGTACTATTAGCGTTCGAAATTAGCCGCTAAAAAAGCGGGCATTTTTGATATGCTAATAGTACGCTATTTTCGCATGCTATTCGTATACGATAAATGCGAATTTAGCGCTCTATTAGTACGCGATTCGCATACAGTGTGTTTACCGGGTACTCTATGTTAAGAAAAGAAAAAAAAAACTTGAAGTAATCAAAATCAACAATAAGACTCCCAAGAAAAATCTATACCAAAATACCAAATCAAACCTATATCATGGGAAAAGAGAAGAGTAGGTGCAATACGCAAATCCAGGAAGTCTGTGCGTCATTTTAATCCACATCAAAACGTACTATCAAACTGGCCAGCTCTAGCCATTAATAACAGTTGATACACACATAAAAAAATTAAAAAAAAAAAAAAGTTAAAACGCAATGAATTATAATTTCGTTTAAATTAGCCCATTCTAGGACGTACTTATATATCATTAAAACTCATAATTTCCGATCCTTCTACGCAGTTTTTTTTTTTTTTTTTTTTTTTTTGTTGTCGACCTAGCAAAATATAGTTTAGGTACAATCACGAAACAACATCTTTCGACTCGATATCGTATGGTTAGGTTAGGTATAGGTGTACTCGTACACAGCACGAAAAAGCGCGTTAAATAAAGTAATTTAAATTTTCACATGGCACAGGCACACAGGCACAACACAACAGGGCATGTAAAAAGGCGTTTAGAATATTCATACTTGGGTAATTGGCCGCTTACTAATTTAGGACTTGAATCGATATCGAAAATAGCTACGTAAGAGGTTATGATTAGGTGTATTTTTTCAAGTCTGTGTATGAACGTCGGTGCCGGTTTCCAAATAATACAAAAAAAAAAAAAAAAAAAAAAAAAACACCGAGTACAAGAGAGTACATAGACCAGCAACAAGCTGAAGCCAGTACGGCGGCGCCCAACGTGTACATAATAAGGCTAATATCGCGCTCAGAGCAACACACTCGGCTCTGGTGTATCGCTGCTTCCGAAATACAAGGCGGGAACTACAAAGCACATGGTTTAACAGCTGGCAACCCCCACCACGTTGGGTTTTGGTTCCACCCTACATATCCTTTCATTCAAATCTAACGCTTTCGTAGAAGCGACAAAGAGAGCCGCCGTCGAAATACGTGGGATCGAGAGAGACCCAAGGATGGGAGACGAATCGGGGTACGAGTAGAAGAGGTAAACCTACGTCGTTTCGTAGCCAATCAAACGCCGTGCTAAGGTTTTGATTGGTGGTCTCGGCGAGTTGTCGAGTTGCCGAGTTTCGAGAGAGAAACATCACTAGTGTTGAGCATAATGCGCTAATGCTACCAATATTTGATATCACGTGGTATTCACGACTACTTGCTTATTTATATGTTTTTATTCGACGTAAATCTTTCCTCTCGATAGGATAGTACCGAGAACTTGTCAAATTTTAATAATTCCTTTTCGATAACTTAATTAATTCGCTGGTTTAAAAAATAAAAAACGATTAAATTTTTTTACCGAAATATTCGGGTCTGCTTGTTTCGTGTGCGACGGTGATTGAAAAAATTTGTTGTGGTGTCGAGAAGTCATCGTCTTGGTAGAATCTATACCTGACCGAGCAATTGACCAGAAGTGTTTTTTATTGTGCAGATTTTTTTTCGCTTTCAAATCCGCGATCTATTTTCGCGCCTTGATCGTTGTTGTGATGGTGTTTTTACTTTCTCATTGTATTGGGACCTAATCCGCAGGTATCTTTGGTTTTTTTCATCGTGCCCATTTGTTGTTGTTCTTTTACCTTTTCTTCGCGTATTATGCGTAATATAAAAAACTAGTTTGAATATAAAATGCCCCAGCAGCAAAGTGTACCCTCCTACTGATCACTTGTTCGATTTCGATTCGATTCATCGTAAAAGCCTTAAACAATGAGTTCTTATCAGTTCGTGAATTCGCTAGCATCCTGCTACCAACAAGGCCAGCCACCCAGACCAGGAGGATCTCCTCTGGATACCGGTAGCCCAACGTCCGATTACTATGCCCCAAATGCCGGTGTAGTGCCTTCCTACGGTACAACCACCGGATGCTATTCGCCTCAACAATATCCTGGACAATATATGCAACAGTCACCAAGCGGCATGATGGATTATACGCAGCTTCATACAGCTCAACAACAGCATCAGCGTTTGACCGGTGTTCATCTGCAGCAATTACACCATCACCATCAAACTCTGGCTTCGCCCGGGGCCATGTCTCCAATACTTAACAACAATAACAACACCACTGTTACCAATTTAGGATCGGCTAGTTGCAAGTATGAAGTGAATAGTCAAACAAATGCTGTAGCAACAGCCACCACCAATGGTATAGGATCTCCTCAGGATTTGACGACGTCAGCGCAGCCCAACAGAACACCTCCTCTGTCCACAGGCCAGATTAAATCAGTGACGCCGAGCAGGACTCCGGGCGGATCTGGGGCATCACCTTCGGCTGCCCAGAGCTCTGGCCCAGCCTCACAAAGTTCCTCGTCGCCGGCTTCTTCGACGTCGTCGTCTTCGCCGGGAGGCAATAATTCGTCATCTGTGGGCAAATCGGGAAGTTCGGGCAATCCGCCGCAGATATATCCGTGGATGAAGAGGGTGCATCTTGGACAGAGTAAGTTTTCAAATGATTTTTGGTAGTATCGCTTTGTCGAGGGATTCGTGATTTTCACATACAAATTTCAGGAGTATAACTTAAGAAAGAACTGGTTGATAGAACTGACTGAAGGAAGATATTTTGTTGGTAGTGTGAATCAGAGAATTGTTAAAAAGTCTGGTACTTTGTTCTGGAGATATTTGCTGTAGAAGGTCAAGATTTGTGACTTGTGAAGTTTGAGAAGCATCAACTCAAAAATTTGTAATTTCACACTTAAAAACTATTCGCAACTTCGCCAAAAAACAAAAAAATTGTTCAAAGTTGAGCATGTTACAACCTATATTCAAGGTTTTGTTAATTTGTTCAGAATTATTATGGAGTTTCATTCAAAAATGTAAGTCGATATAATTTTGTGAAAAACTTGGGGAGTTAAAAGTTTAAACAATTTTGTTCAAATTAGAAAATAATGTTCAAAATTGAAAAATTTGGCGAGAAATCGTGAATTTTGTCCAATACAGGATTCGCTTAAAATCTGGAATTTGAAATTTCATGGTGTCTGCAGGAATCTTCTTCCAAAAATCACTACTTTTTCACTTCTTTTTTTAATGTTACACACAAAATTTTCAGACTTCTCTCCCCTGAAAAAACATGATCCCCCAAAAATATGAGGATTCAAATTACCTATAGAAAAATTTTCAAATAGCAAGAAAAATCTCAAATGTTACCAATACAAGGAAAAAATCCTATAGACAAACTCGATTTCTTAATTTTCAATTATGATTTTCGCACTACTTTTTCTCCAAAATCACTACTTTCAACTACTTTCATGACCCATTTTTCAAATCAATACTTTTTCACGTACCTTGTAGAAAGCTCGCGGATTTCAGATCAATGAATAATTTAAACATTTTTCTGAGATTTATACTCAAAGTTGAGAATCATGTGTGCAAGATTAAAAGTAAAAAATATCCTCAAAATTGAGGATTTTGTTCAACATTTAGGATTTTGTTCAAAACTTGGAATTTATGCTGAACTTGAAGTTTTGTGTAGGTAATACATATTTTTTGAATTTACCTAGCGCAAAATTTTTGATGTTTTTATAAAATTAAAATTTTGCCCAAGATGGATTTTTTTTAGAGGTAAATTTGATGTTGAAAATTTTGTATGAATAAGGTGAAAAATTTTTGCTCAAATTTCATTCTAAAAAGAAAAATAGGTAATTTTTTAAAATGAAATGAAAAAACAAATAAATTATGTGCTGTAAGTTTTAATTTCAATGAGATTTAGTCGATTTAAAAAAAATCCTAACCAGCATTGCCATGCTCCTGATTTTTCAGGAGGTCTCCTACTTTTTCAAGGCTCTATCTACTGATCTTCTCCTGATATGCTGATCTTCTGCGAAGATTCCTGATTCTCAGCAAAAAATCTTTAATTTTCAGCAAAAAACTCATTTTTTCAACAAAAAAAATCTCCAAATTGTGACTCAAAAAAGGGGAAAACAATTTTTTTTATTTCTTTGACTGATTTTTCACTCAATATATTTTTCGAGTGACAACTGAACATACATCATGTATCATGAAAAAATAATAAATAAAATGAAATTATCTCCTAAAGCTATTCCTTTTTATGAAAAAACTCCTAAAATCTACTACTTTTCAAAGGAAAACTTCAGATATCTACTACTTCTTCACAAAAATTCATTTCTCCTGAATCTCCTGATTTTTCGAGAAATCTGATTTTTTCGAATTTCCATTTGGCAACGCTCTGATCCTACCACCCAATTTCCATCTTCTTCACTGCAAAAACATTGAAAAAAACTCAGATTATGCTAATCCTCTTCGCAATTTGTCGCGGACACACACGAAATATTTTTAAGGCAAATCGGAGATGGGCCATAAAGCACCCCATATTTATACATACAAATCGTTTCTAATTTAAAAACATTTCAAAACAAAACCTTTGGTCCTCTTTGCAATGGCGAGCCATTAAATCATTCTTCTCAGGTAATTACAATCGCAGCAGGGTTTATCTCTGGTTCTACCCTCAAACATTCATACATAGGAGGGTCGTTGATCGTGATGCCTTGCCTTATACGTAATACACATTCGACTATACATAACAAGCTGCATAGCTTCCTCATAGACATCACATCTCTCTAATAGCCCGATCGTATATTATTTTTCTAAAACGTATATAAAACAATTATCACAATGTTGCACGTTATAGCTTCCTGCTCAGGATCCTACACGCTTCATTTATACATTCGTCGTGTTACTCTCTTTGTATGTAAGTATCTACTATGTGAGCAAAAGCATTTATCTCATTAAAATCCATTTACAAAAATGTTACTAGGCTACGTGATTTGAAACATTTTAACATTGCTGCGATCGCAAATCATATCCACGAGCCTTAGCATAGGAAAAGAATTACGAGTGAACAGACCCACTTTGTAAATTCTTCAAATAATTTAGTGTGGTTGGCCAGAACCCAATTTACCATCGACGTGGACTTTTACCCTGTATCTTTGGCCGAATTTTTTTTATTTTAAGATTAATCGCGACTTGAAATTACAATGTCCTTTTGTTTCTATGTCTTTCCGGTCTTCAATTTTTCGTATGCCATTTTTAAAAGGTGGGATTTGACCGCGATTCTGGTTTTGTATTATTTTTTCATATTTTTATCGTCTCTTTGCGAGTAATTAAGTAAACTTGTGGTGAAACCCTCGACACGTAACCATGTAAGAGCAGTATATATAAATCCCCTCGTATAATCAATACCACAAGTCCAAGGTGTATGAAAAAGGCAACGGTATTATGCCACCTCTTTTCATATAAGTAGGTACATTCATTGTAGGCTACCCTCTAAAGTCTAATATAGCATATTAAAAAAAAGGCTACGTGTGTAATAAATCAGTTGGCGATATTTATACGAAGACGCGAGTCTAATTTTTGTCGTGTTAACATAGCGACTAACCATGTCGTCCTTTTCTGAAATGCAATTTTTTCTAGATCTTATATACTTTATTCGAATGTTTACCTTAAGATGATATTATGACCAAAGTATATAGTGCGTTCTTATATATCTCGTAAATTATATACTGTAACGTGCAACGTACAATTAATCGTATCCGTTGCCAAATAACTTAATTTTAAAATATTCTTCTGGGATTGAAAAACCATACAGTGGATGTATGAAAAAAAAAGATGTAGATTTAATATTATTTTTTTCCCATTTGAAATATTCGTATCTGATTGTGACCTGAACTATCAGAGACCTCTTCTGGGTGTGCCAGTAGATGCTCGAATGCAATTTGATTGGTGATCGTCGATTATGTTGACCAGCCAGGTGACAAGATCGGGTTTAAGGCTTTAGGTGGTTCGTTTGTGTTCATATACCAGTTTGTAAAATCATTTGTAAGCCATTAATAGAGCGTGAGTATGTTGAATGTTTTACAAAGCCGAGGTAACAAAAAAATTGAACATAATTTTTGCATTATGGGGTTACACTTATATTACCTGGAAGAAACACACCTTTAATCATGCGAGCATTTGCATTAGAAATTATTTTTAAATTTTATTTTGTTTATTTTTTTTAAACTAAAATTTGCAAAGGGGATAATTTAACAAAAAATTGTGATTATTTTTTTTTCTTGGCGGATAAATAGACCTATGAATGCAATCAAGTGTTTTTTTCCCAAAAGATTATAAGTAGTTTTCTAATAAAATGATAAAGAGGATAAACATTACCATAATTATGATATGAGCATGACCAAGTCACAAGCAGGTGATTTAGTACCTAAATCGTGTGTAATTATAATTTAATGCCTAATAACTTGGGGATATTATGTATCAAGTTGTTTTCGTTACAATCACTGCACATAAGACGTTATCTCAACAGATAATTAAGCAACTGATAAAATTGTCGAATCACTAAAAATAGGAAATAGTCAGTTTACACTCGCTCATTCAAGTCCGACTAAGTTATAAGGTATTTATATTATATGAATGAATGAGTGTATAAAAATAAATATGATGGGGTATTTCTTATGTTTATGTGGAATAATTGCGGAGAACTTGAACAGCCAATAAATTAAAAAATTCAAAAAATTTATATGATACCTATTTATTTTATCGAGATACTATCAAAAAATATACTCTTGAATATTTTTATATTTCCTTGTATAATATTTTCAAAAATTATAACTTCCCTGAAGGGGGACCAATTTGATAATTTTTTCTGCAAATTTTTGTGGGTTCTCAGTCTCACAAATTGAACATGAAGAAATTTTATTCCTAATATCGTACTTGCAGTTTTAATTGTAATCTATCACATGCCAATCCCTTGATTTTATTAATAAGGTGCCAGTCCATTTTTTTTCTTTTTTATGCCATAAAAATTTCGGATTCCTGACACTCACCATTTTTGAGGTACAAATGGAAATTTTTTAATCAACGTTGTCAAATGGAAATTCGAAAAAAGCAGATGAATTTTTATCAAAACATCAGGAGATTCTGGAGAAATGAATTTCTGTGAAAAAGTAGTAGATTTCAGGAGTTTTCCATATAAAAAAGTATAGTAGATTCGAGTGCGGTAATTTTTTTTTTTTTTTTTTTGCTTTTGAGGAAAACGAATAAACTCAAATTTTAAATTAAAATATTATACCTAGATATAGATATGTACTAATAAACAAACTCAAAAAATCAAAATTCAAGGTGATGAAATTTAAAAAAATTGTTTCCCCTTTTTTAAGTCGCATTTTACAAAAATTTGAAGATTTTTTGAGAAAAAAAATCTGTATAGTGCCTTGAAAAAATAGATCTCCTGAAAAATCAGGAGCATTGGCAACGCTGTTTTAATATTCCCTAGGTGGGTACCTTCTTTCGACGTTCTCAAATTTTGCGAATTAACAAAAAATAACTCTTCTCTCTTTACAGTTACAAATTTCTAAGTTCTTCATAGAAAATACCTAACTTTATTTTTTTTTTTCAAATAATTAGGTTAAGAGACAACTAATCTGCAAATTATGAGAATTTTTCAATTTTTCATTTAATTTAGGTTGAAGTCTTCTTAATCTATTCAAGACTGCTCTTTCGTACAATGTTTGCTTTCTTGGAAGAACTTCTGTGCATGTTTTTTTTTTTTTTGATACAAAAGAAACGACGAACAGTGAACACTGACACTGGTTCACTACAGCCCTGCAGGAAGATTAAAATAAAGTGAACATGCTGAGCATTGTTAAACGTTTTGTTCCGCTCAAATAGGATAAAATCATTATACGTTTACTGACACATATCTACTCGTAAATCTACATATTGATAACTAGATGCCTACATTAATTTATTGAAATGAAAAATTTACGCATAAGACTCACAGATCAATCAGGAGATTAAAAAAATCAAAATAAATTTCATCGGGTCTAATAAAATTTGTTGAAAATTTTCTGAATAATTCGATAAATAAAATTTAAAGGAATAGGTAGTGATTTTTAAATTTCCAACATATTTTTGGTTTATTAACAAATTAGAGTGAAAATTTCTCAAAAAAGCAGAAAAAAATTATCAGAAGGAAAAAATTAGCTCACTCGTATGGGGGTCGAACCCATGACAATTGCGATATAAGCAGAATGCTCTAACCGAGCTGATATCGATAAATGATGCACTCTAATCGCCACATGTGCTGGAAAAAAAAATCATTGAGGAACACATCGAGAATGAGATCTTCACCTTCTTGTCTTATTTACGGACCGGTTGAGAGAGAACAAAGAGCAATTTTCCCAAGGCCCATAAATTTTGTCAGGTTGAGTTCAAAAAATGCTGGCCTCACAAATCCAATTTCTTGTTTTTTTTGTCGTTTTTCCACAAATAACCAAATTAAATAATGGAAAAAAATGTTGAAAAATTTATAACGAAATTGATAATTACACCTAATGAAATCCCAAAACCTACGAAATTTCTGAACAAAAGAATTTTGGGTATTTTATCAAACATTATATGTATCTATTGAAAAAAAATTTCCAAACCCCGGTGACTTTTGGACATTTTGTCAAAAAATCTGAAAATTGCGGAAAATTTTTAGAAAAAAAAAATTATGATTTTTTTTTAGCTTAACATGCTTTTACGACGACCAAAATGGCGAAAAACATGATGAAATTGGTAGATAACAGAATTCGTTACGAAATTCCGACACAAAATTTCTGTACAAAAGATTTTTGGGCACTATGTCAAACATTATGAAACTTGGAAAAAATTTTAAAAATTGGAAGCTTTTTTTAAAAAAATTATTATGGCTTTCAGACATTTCATGTCAGACATTCTAAAACTTTTTTGGTTAAGGTAGTTGCACCAGTGGTGGACCCTTATAGTGGAAGTGTCTTATAAAAAACATTCTGGTTTAAAAACTAATAACGTTGGCGAAATGGTGAATATACCAAACGATTCCTTGTGTATTCTACAACAAAATGCGCTATAATTTTTTAATTTTACTTCATTTCTTTGAAAATTACGACCATTTTAAGTGAAAAAATAGAAAAGTCCAGTAGTTGGTCAAGATAATCTAGTAGTTGACCACCCAGTAGTTGGTCACGCGCTAGTAGTTGATCACCCAGTAGTTGGTCAATCAGATTATGACAACGGCTCTCAACCATTTAATTTTTTAAAAAATCAATAAGTATTCGGTAAAATTGTCACTCATTAGCCATGAGAAAGAGAAACTATCATTTTTCGTAAATATTTACAAATTTTTTGCATGATCAACCACAAGAACTTTACAAAAATTTCGCAAGTCTAGTACTTGATCAAAATGATCAACTACTGGCTAAACACCATTTTTTCCTTCCAGTAGATAGTCACCGCCATATTTGATAGAATTTTGGCAATATTTTTTATTTTAATGAAGAAATGGAATCTCCAAACTCTTCTGATTCAGGTCCAAATGGTTATATTTCAAGTTTTATTAATCTTAATAGTGTAAAATTCATATTTCGACAACACTTCGGCTTAACAAAAATCTTTAGAATTGGCATCATTTTGAAAATTGTTTTAACAAAAAAATTTCAGACGATCATTATTAATTACTTGAACAGAATTGATTCAAAACTTTTATGTGGTTCTATGCAGAAATGTTCCAGGTTTGCTCTAAAAAAATTTCTGAAGCTATTTTAAAAATACGCTTAATTATAAACATTTTTTTTCTCAAGTGACCCACCACTGGGTCGTGGCCAACGACTGGTGCAACTACCTTACTTGTTTTTTTTTTTTTTTTCATTTTTTTCCCCTGATAAAACTCAAAATTTTCCATATCTACCTATTGAATTTTTTTATACTTTTTTCCCTCAAAACTGACTCAATTTTTCTTAAGTTTACCTAGGACAATTTTAGTCAAAAATGACTCTAAATAAAAATTAAATTTCTCAAAAAATGATTCAAAATCCCAAACTTCTAAAACAGTCTCGTAAAATTATCAAAAAATAACTCCTCATTCATTGCCACATCTGCTCAGCGTATCGATAATCTCTAAAATCGTTCATTACCTATATACAACCCATAATTCTATCTCCATTGGCAAAGAAACCAAACAACTCTCGAAGGAAGCATCTTCGCGTTAATCCCCAAAAGGGGAAAATAACATTCCACATCGAACTAATTCGTGATCTCGAGTAAATCGCTGCGTATACGAGATCACGAGTGAAAAATAAATCTCGAGGATATAAAAATGCTCTCTGGCAATCTAGACCACTTATTAGTTCACGTGCGATTCTAATCATGTATCTACCATTGCGGTTCTTTTTTTAGAAAAGGAAACAAAACCTCATCGTCAATTAAATCTATCTACTCGTATAAGCATAATCCCTCTCGCTCAATTACTCGATGCGCGTATAAATTAATTACTTACAAATCGTATAATAAAAATTCAACTGATGAAAAACCATAGAACAAAAAGTTAACTTTTCATAGGTTACATACACAGCAGCTTTTTATCTGGTCATATTACACGCCTAAAGATATTTTATAACTCGTAAAAAAAAAGTAGTGTTTGCACGAATCGTTAATAATCATTTCGAATTAACGATCCATCGCGAGACTTGAATAAAAAACAATATGTTCGTGTGCATGGAAATAATTATTATTGTACTCGCAATTAATCGCGATGATATAAATTATCAACGTCGATTAGTATGAAGTCAATCTTTTTCGATGCTTTCGAGATGATTTTTTTACCACCTGTTTAACGCCCGATGATGGCGACGTTTATAGCACCAAGTTATATCGTTTCAGATACTATTTTAACCCCTCGTTTATGTGAGACGTTCAACAATGGGCTCTTTTGAAAAGGGGGTGAATGATATTAGGGTAACTAGGTAATTCGCTGTATATGTAAGTAATATAGTTAAATCGATTCGAGTATAATAAATGTTTCGTCGTATACACGAATTACCTACCTACTCGTAAATCACAAGATAGGTATCTACATTGGTAAATAATTTTCAAGACCAATCCTCTCGTAGACTCCTACACATGGAAGGTTACTATTGAGCCAAATAAATTAAGTCTTTAAGTCGAACAAGACTTTCGAGAGATTCTTTTGTTTTAAATTATACAAAACAAAACGACACACGATGAATATTTTTCATTTAACCAGAATGTGTAATGAGAGTAGTACTACAAGAGTATACATAGGTGTGCTCGTCTCACTCGCCTCGCCTCGCGTTCTTCTTGCTTCTCTTCATTTAAACGTTCGTTTGGTTTGGTCGGACGTTGAAGGAAAAAATAATAATACGTACTATAAGCGACTTAATTAGCTAATTTACTCTAACACCCTAGATAATTACCATAATTGGTATTTTTGCGGAATAATTAAAATAATTATAAGATTTAAATAAGCGAATATCTTCTAACTTCCTTTTGATAACGAGCGAGTCCGCGCAAAGAAACGTACACGTTCCGAAATCCGCACAGATGGTGACATTTTTTGAGCCTTAATAAAAATTTTCTTCCACGTATTAAAAATACTTTAATATAATTAAGTCGTTATAATTGCGTGTGAATATGTATAAGTTTATTAGAAAACGTAAAAAAAAAATTCGTTATGCCTTATCATCGAAGTACCGCTTCTGTGATAACGTTATCGGTAAATTTTTATATAATTTGTAATACTGCACGAAATATGGATTTTTGGTAAAATTATACTATACACGAATCTGGTAGAGAATTTTAGGCCTTATAAGATAATACATAAAATATTCCGCAAAACCTAACAAAAAAATAAAATAAAATACCGAATCGTACCAGCAAAATTGTACTTTTGACCTCTAAATATACGCATCTGGTTTTACTATACGATCTGTTATCAGTTTTGGTACCCACAGTGATAACCCAAAATAGCGATTCCTCATATGTATAGCTTAATCATACCCCAGCATCACTGACTATCTCAGTTGATAACTTTTTTTCAATCTTTTCATCTCGAATTAGGTAGGTATGGCTGGGATAGGTATTTAACTTGATCGAGAAAACATCATTACTCAGAAGTTGGAAATAATGATTGAGGTTTTTTTTAAAGTCGATGAACCTGAACTTGAATCTGCGGTAAATGGTGATAAGAATCAGGTTTTTTACTCGGATTTGATTTTTTTTTTGTAATAATTTGATCATTGTGGTGTACTTTTTTGAACGAGATTTTTAATTAAAAATGGAAAAAAATGTAGGTATTTAGACGTGGTAAAAAAATTGATTGTAGTTTTAAAAAAATAAAAAAACATCTGAATTACCTAAATAGGTATATAAAATCGTAATTTCATCTCTCCAAAAATTAAAAACAAAATTAAAAAAATATTTAAAAATTGAAAAAAAGATCCGAAATTGAAAAAAAAAAATATTGCATTTTAATGAAATTAATTTACCTATAATATCAGAAATAGAAGAAAAAATAAAAATAAAAATTTATTAAGAGAAATTAAATCCAAATTTGGAAAGCATGAAAATTGACATTTGAAGTTGAACAAAATTATTCAGTTTCACTGAAACATTTTTTTTAATACAAAAGAAAACAACTGAACCAAATTTTAAAAACATTGGCTAAAATTCCTGAACAGTAAAAAAAGAACCAAATTGAAATACGAGTACTTAGTCGAAATCGAAAATTTTAAAAAAAATTAAAAAATTAAAATTACTTGTAGGTAAGTGAATCAAAAAATAGGAAAAAAAATAATAATAAATAAATAAAAAATTGGCATTTAAATAAATAACATTTTTATTCGATCTAGGTATAAATAGCTATCTGAAAATTAAAGGGAAATGGAATACCTAAGCTAAAATTGAATTAAAATTTAACTTCAAATTTTTTAAACGAAAAACTATGGGAAAATTGGCATTTGAATACTTAAAGAAGAATTTCATTGAAAACACCTGCACTGAAAATTAAAATTAAATCATATCTAAATTGGGAAAAATGAATAGTTTCAATTAAAAATGATTGAAAATTGAAAAAAATTAGGTAGGTATGCAAAATCGAAAACTGGTCATGGTATTTAAACAATTCAATTTTAATTTAAAATTCCTAAAAAAATTCCTTTAAGAAACAAACAAGCAAGCAAATGGAAGCGAAACTAAAAATAGGAAATTAAAATATTAGGTAGGTATTAAATCAAAAATCAAAAAGTGAAAAAATTGGTTTTTGAATAAAACTAAATTTTAAATTCAATCTCCGAAAATTGGCGGGGGGGGGGGGGAGTTGAAGTAAAATCGAAAGTTGTAAAAAACTGCTGATCCTTATTTGAAGTAACAATGAATTTTACATTCGCATTTCTTAAGATTGAAATTTCACAGAAAACTGAAAAAATTAAAATGACTACTATCGAAAAGAAGAAATTCGCACTTGAATAAAATTAAGTTTCAATTTAAAATTCGTAAAACTTGATAAAAAATTGTTGGTAAGTAATAAAATCGAAATGGGGGGAAAAACTTGCAATTTCCAACAAATCAAAAATTTAAAAAAATGGCATTTGAATAAAATTAGGTTACAAATAACTTAAAATATCCGAAAATTGACAAAAAAAAGTAATCATTTTAAATTGGAAAAAATTAACATTTGAACAAAAATTGAATTTGAATTTCGAATTTCTGGAAAAAAATGGAAAAACAAAATTTGGTAAAATTTAAGTTATTAAGTAGGTACCTATATTTTATGAAATTTAAAATTGGTAAAAATGAATAAATTGGGTTTCAAATAAAATTACGCTAAAAATTTAAAAATAAAAATAGGTAAAAATAAATAAAAAATTTTATTTAAAATACCTAAATGGCACTTCTTTGAATGAAATTAAGTTACAATATAAAATATCTGAGGATTGAAAAAAAAGTTGAACTTAATTCTAAAATTGGAAAAAATAGGTTTCAAATAAAATATATTATTTTAATTTACTTATTCCTCCTAAAAATTTAAAGAAAAAAATATATACAAAAATGGAATTTGAATCATGCACATGTAGGTAATTATGATTTAAAATCTGTATGATTTGGAAAAACATGAAATTTAATGGCTGAAAATTAAAATTAAAAAAAAATTGGGATTCATCACCCGATATCATTCTACATCTACTCACAAAACGATAACATTTCGTACTCGTAGAATTAAAACCTTCATAACACCATTTTTGGGAACTCGTTCATAAATCATATTTCCGACAAACGATTCACTCGATATCTTTCGCCAGCATTTAAAACATTGAGCAATAAAATTACGTACGTATTTATCACCGATCAAAACATCCGTGTAAATTAGCGCGCCAAAACATACTCGTATTATCTAACTTACAAAATACAAACATCTTAAGCGCAGAACAGAAGCCAAAAGCCAAGTCAGATGACTCAATTTCACATCCTACTCAATTACGAGTACCTCATTGAACTGCACCACCAAACCCAAACGATGAATAGGTAACTTAATTGGAAATAAACCCTAAAAACTCACCCTGTTTGAGTTCCCTTCGGGTATCATGCCACAAAATCTCGAACTCGTCGCGTTATAAATAAGCTGCGTCGTGAATACTCGTCTTATGTGTAGTAGATTTACTTTGCTTCGAAAACACATGACATTTTAAAAAATCTGCCAATCAGATAAATACCATTTAAATATCCAAATATAGATCCTACAATGTACAAAAGTGTAGGTAGAGGTACATCTTGTACGAGAAACGGAAATATAAAAATTAAATGTTTACCTTTTTATTGTATAAAAATATTTATATACGTTGGAAATATAGTATAGGGAGTTACTGGAAGGGTATTTTAGTGGAGCTAGTTGAGAGAGCCGTCATTTAAAAAAAATTAAAATTTGAAGCAAATAATATTTTTTTAAATTTTTGAATAATAAATTTGACGATTTTCCCTCAATTAAAAAATTAATAGGCCTAATCCTGTCAAATTTGCTAATTGTTAATAAAATTTACAAATAATTTTAATTTATGATTGAAATTAAAATAACAGAATATTTTAAGGTCCATCGACGTCAGACTCGAATATTTTAAAATACCTATGGATTCTATAAAACAATCCTTATCAAGCGTACTTACCTCTCTAGATAACCCTCCTCAATGGACTATTTATTTTCAATAAATAAAAAATACTACGATATCATTTTTAATGAAATGTTTCAAAAAAAGAAGTTGTGCACTTTTGCATTCGTTAATAAAAGGCTTATCTTAATTACCTTTTTATATTATCTACAGTGAATTAAATGTTACATAAGTACACATGGCTCATCATACCAATATTGTTACTCGTATCATCGAATCAGAATCCGTGTTTAATACAAATTTGTTTGATTTATTGGCTAATTAATGATATAAGAAATCATTAAAATACATAGTTTTTATCGTACCAAACGTATGTACGAATTAACGACGCAAATATTCTTAATTACGAATTAGTGTAGTTCTTATCTCATCGAGTATTCGATTTATTCGTATCGTCGACAGCGCCTTAAACGAGATTAAATTGAAAAAAAAAATTATGTCATTGGATAAATTCATCCTTATGGCTATAATCTTATCAATGAAAATAATGTGTTTCAGGATCATTTTTTTTCTTTTTTATTTATTTCCTTTTTCTGACTCATAGACGAAATTAATATCTTTTGGTAGATAGAATATATAAACTCAGGTAAACGAACAACAAGAAGTTATGCTGTAGTACGCATCAGCACATGCATATGTTCATTTTATATACTCTTTCGACCGCGAATTAATATTCTTTTGCCAAAAATATGGCAAATTCTTTGTATCCATGTGAAGAATATAACATTTGGTTTATAAATGTCTCAAGTGTGGTAGATTTCAATTTTTATTTATTTGACACGAGGATTATGTTTTTGATGGGGGCGTTTGGAATGAAATATATGAGAGAAGTGGTTGTTTCAGGGTCATCAGAAGTCGTTTTTGTGGGATCGTTTAAATAGAAATATTAGATATCATGTTTTTGTTCGAGTCGAAAAAAAGTTCTCATGTTCTATCAAATAAGAAGAAAATACCTATTCATCGGCTCCAAATAAAAATTACAAAGTCGAGTTTAAAAATGGAAAAATCATGAAATGAATAAAAATATTGAATACATTATTTTCTCCAATTTTACATTTGATGAGAAAATTTTTTGATTAAAAAAATCATTCGAGTAAAAAAATTCTCCAAAATAATTTTCAATGATTCAATTTAACAATTTTTTTAACATAGAAAAATTTTAATAGGTATTATCTTGGCAAAGTATAGGTAGTTATAACTAAGTAATGTTTTTCAATGACCTAACGAGGCCAAAAAGTCTTCATTCTCAGCACCTATTTTTTTTATTTATTTTTTTTTTGAAATTGAGAATTTTATTAACAGGTTTAGTAACTATTTTTAAATTTGAAAAAGTACACTTTTTTCAAATTTTATCAAAGCGAACGATTTTTTAAATTTTATGGTTGTCAATTTTGATCATTTTTCTGAGTTAACTACATTTATCATAATTTTTACCGTCGAAATTGTCATTATTGCCGGGAGTTATTTTTTGTCAGAATCACTTCTCGTGATTTTCGTGGTTGGAGAGTTTTCTGTCAGAGTTATTTTATTTCTGAGATTTTTTCAGATCGCCTTTTTTTTTTTCTTTGAAAAATTAATTTCTGAAGATTTTCAAGACCAAAATTTCATTCAAAAAATTATTTTAAAAATAAAAATGTTGAAACGTTATTTTTTTTTCAAAAATTGAAATTTGTTTTAAAAAATTAGTTAATTTAAAAAAGAAGATTTTTTGAATTTTGAATTTTATTATTGTCTGTTTTACCTTTTATTGTTGTGGGTTTTATCATTTTCGTCAGTGTTATTTTCCATCAGAATCGACTTTTCAAAGCGTTTACCTATTAACTATAATTTTTTTTTTTTTTTTTTTTGTTAAAAAATAAGTAAATTGTTTAAAAATTTTAAGAAGAAAATTTCATTTAAAAAATAGTTAATTTTTTCAGAAATAAAATAAATTATAGGTATTATAATTTTTTCAAAAATTGAAATTCATACAAAAACATTTTTTTAAATTTTATTCAAAAGAACGATTTTTTCAATTCTATTCAAAAAAACGTTTTCTTTTTTTTAATTGTATCGTTGTCAGTTAGATACTTTTTCAGAATTACGTATTTTTCGTCAAAATTTTATTGTTGGTTTTGGAACTTTTCAAAGGTATTTTTTGTCAGAATTAGAAACGTTTTGCATAAGTGTTTTTATTTCCCAGATTACCTACTTCTTGTTAACCTCATTTGTCAGGTGTTTTTTTTTTTTTTTTTTTTTTTTTTTTTTTTTTTGTCAGAATTGGAATCATTTTTGACTTATTTTTGGAAATGGAAATTTATATTTTTTTGCCATTTTTTTCATAATTTTCATAAACTTTTAGGTAAATATTTCTCAAATCTTTTCTAAGTAAGCATTTTTTTTTGAAACTTTTTTTAGAAAAAATTTAAAAATGAAATTTTATTCAAAAAATTAAATGAATAGGTAGGTAGTACCTATAGCGTTTTTTCAAAAACTAAAATTCACTTGAAAACATTTTTCAAAAATTTCATTAAAAAAAAACAAGTTTTGTGAATTTTATTGTAATTAGGTAATTTTACCATTTTTCAGAGTACTTCTTGCTACCGGTACCAGATTTATTGTCATTTTTCATAATAATTTTTTCTGATTGGGGGGGGGGGGGGGGGCGGTTAACCCTTCAAATAATTTTTTTCATAATTTTATGTGTATGCGATCCTGAAAAATACATTTTTTTCTCTCTTAGAATAAATTAATTTTCAACTTTTTAATAGATTTAGACGTTAAAAAATTTTTTGAACAAAATTTCAAGGACAAAATTGTATTTAAAAAAATCATTTTTTTTCAAATTTTCTACTTAAAGAAAATGTTTTTATTTTTTTCAAAACATTATTTTTCATAGGTAATAATTAACAAAAATAACTATTTTTACCAAAAATTAAAATTCGCTCAAAAAAGAATAAAATTAAAAAAAATTATTATAAACAATATTGATGTGTTGAAAAATAATTCCTTCCATTTTCAAAAACTGGGTTCACAAAGAAAATTTTTCTACTTTTTCGGACGATCCAATATAAGTAAGTACATATAGGTAGTTAGGTACCCATGACAATAAAAGGGGGATTCTTGGGAGATCCTTGTACAATTTTTTCCGAATTCATATGCATGTAGCCCTAAAAAATATTAGGTATTTTTTTCTTGGAATAAACTTTTGGAAATTTAAAAACTAATTAATGATTCTCAGCAAAAAAAAATGAATAATTCGAATAAACTTTTTTTTGGAATAATTAGATAGTAGATATCTACCTATAATACTTGGAATTTTTAATAATTTTTCATTTTTTATCAGTACCTAGATATTTTTTTAATAACAAGATAATTATTGAATTTTTACCAAAAAAAAATTGAATAATTCAACACTCGACAAATGAACGAAAAAAAATTCAAAAATTACCCCATAACCCTTCATCCATCAAACCCCTTCTCTATATTCAAACTTCCACTTGAAGACCACCCGTCTGGGCGTATTCTTGAACTAAATGACGTCACCCATGTCCCATTGCAACCATATCCTTTACACAACCACAACATAGTCTTCCTTATAAAAAACAAATGCCCACTCAATGTACATTTTATATCTATTCTAATAAACTCGTACAAAATAAATTTCTTCCTCAAAATACCCACTCGATTCGATGCGTACGTATACGATACACTCGGCGATATATTACGAAACTCGTATAAATTATTTAAAAAAAATCAAGACAACATGTAACATTTCTCATCCTATGAGGCGAATTTCGTTTCATATAAAAATAATCACGTCATAGAAAATACACAAGAGGCTGTTTCGAGCTTGTCAACAATGTCGCGGCGATGCATTTTCAGCATCCGCAAAGTACCAAAATCATCTCGCATCTCTCTCGTATAATGAAATTTTTCGTAGACGCCCATCTGTGGCATCGGACTCGACCAGTCCAGCCAATAAATGCGGTTGGCTTAATTCGAAATGTTACATCATAAGGTGGTTCTGGTTTTAGAATCTAGATAGAATGTAATCGACTTAAATTGAAACTCTATCGTTCGTATCGTTTTCGAAGAATTCACGGTTCATACGATGAGATGAACTTGCATATCACGTTTGAGATGAAGACGAGAAAGAGATAGAGGAATTCGAGCTTCGCGAGATAACAACATTGTTCGTATATTCGTATTCTAGAGTATAATTTTTAATTAGTTTGGTACACTTCATTAAAATAAAAATTTGTTTTCTATGTACATTGTAATATATGAGAAAAAATATGTATAACCTTGTAATTTTCGCTCGCATATTAGGTTTTTTTTTAAATACCGAAACGTATAATTATAAATGAGTATAGAACGGAAATTACAATACGTATTATGGCAGGGCTCGGCCTGGTGGGCTTTCAAAGGGAGGAAATTTTTTTTTCCAAGCGCCAATAAATTATAACTTCTTCTTTTTATCGCCTAATAATGTCAGACGTTTTATTATATATCGTTTTGCAACAAGTTATTATGTGAAAATAAGCTCGAAAATGTTTTCAGCGTTGACGTAGTTGGTAAAAGGAGATTACACAAGCCGACGACGACTCTCGCGGTCTCAGAGAGATGTCTGAGTTCTTCGAGACATATGTGAATATGGTTTCGAGGGAAGGGGTCAGTGGAAGAGAGTGAGAGGTTTTTTCAGAAATTAAATCAAATAAATGGGAGCAGTTAATAGTCTGAATTTGCGAGGAGATTTTGTTTTATAAACGCATGTGTCTGGCTATAAATCAAAATGGTAGAGATTTTTAAGTCGAGGGGAGCTATAATGAGCGGCATATATGTGTTATGTAGTTACCGGCGCATATCAAGCCAACTTTGAACGTGGTTGTCTTTTTTTCTATATGAACAGTATATTATTCGGGCTCTTCTCGTGTACGAACCTGGCGCACATTGTTGAACGTATCAAATTCGTGAAAAATCCAATCGATAATAGAGTATAATTTTATATCGTGAGTAAATTATTAAAGAGAGAGAGGAGAAATCATGGAGTAAGTTTAACCCTAAATAAGGTACATTGGTTATGGGCGGGTCGACATTTGGTCGTATGGCTCTGTTTCGAACATAAGTATGACATGGCCTTGGGATTTTTCCCCCCTGGTCTAAGCTAAATGTCTTCATTCTTGAAGTACGAGTATAATAAGCCCGAAACTGTGTGCTGCGCTTCTCATCGCAGAGGAAAACCACAATGTGGTATTTTAACATATGTTATTAATAATGAACATCATATACTACTATAGTGTGCGTATATCTACCATTGGATAGATATACTTATTTTGTACTATACATTTTTACGAAATTCTAAAAAAAAAAAAAAAAAAAAATGTAACAAAGACAACGGCGAACGAGTTTAATGTTCTCTTTTTTACGAATTGTGAGGCGAGAGATGAATGAAAAAATTATGTAGGTACTTATTCTTAACCGAGAAGCGTAGGTACATGTTTGCTGGACCGAAAACACCTTTATGACTGGGCCAACAGTAAGAAGTTTTTGGTTTATAATTTGATTGTATTGTTTGGACTTACGTATTGGAAGTTGGACCTGTTGAGGGTGTATTTTAGAATCACGGTCGAGTGACTGATCCTCATTGAGTGAAAAAAAAAATTTATTGTCTTTCTAATTTCGAGGGTGATTTTTAGGATTGCACGAATTGGAAAATTTATAATGCTCGAAAAGACCTTCCTCCTCCCAGAAAAATACATTGTAGGTGTTTGAAAAAATTTAATTTTAAATTTTAAGAAACTTATTTGTTCAAAGAAATGCTAAAATCGTACTTTTTTTGTATTAAAAAAAGTTTGAAAATTAAATTATTACCTATAATAATAAAAAAAAAAGTAAACAAAATAATGGAAATCATGAAAACAGCAAATTTCAAGTTACATAAATAAAAATAAAAATTCATTTTTTTTAACTTTGAAAATTAATTTTAAGAAAATACAAAAACGTAATATTTTTTTCAAATTCAAATTTGGAAAAAAAAGTTGAAAAACACATAATCCAAAAGTTCACAAAATTAGGTAGGTATGTAAAATTTCAATTTCATACCTACTCAATCAATTTTTTTGTACTTTTTGAAAATACCCAATAAAAAAACACATTTTTAAAATAAAAAATAATAAAATTTCACATCAGGTACTTATTCAGAAAAAAAAATAAGAAAGTACCTAATAATTTTCAAAACAAAAAAAAATCAAAAATTAAAAACAGATAAATCAGGATATTAATTTATTTTTAAATTATTTTTTCATTCTATAAATATTTTCTTGATTCCAAATAACTGAAAAAAAAATCATTGACAAAACATTGGAAAATTATTAAAAATTTTGATTTCAAAATCAATAATTTTTCTCGTATTTCTTATAGGTATAAATTTCGTTTTAAAAATGTAAAATTATAAAACGTTACTTATACATTTTTTTTAGGTGGCTATTTGGAAAAAATACGAAATTTTACAAAAAAGAGGTGTAAAAACTTTCCATTTGTATTTTTTAAATTTTCTGGGTATTATTTTCAAAAATTAATTTCAGAAAAACGTAGGAAATTATTTTTAAACCTCAAAAATATAAGTAAATAAATACTAAACAAAACTAAAATTAAGGGAAAAAATTCGAAAAGTTGAAAAATTCAATAACTCGTTTGATACCAAATTTTGAAAACTTGGCTTACTTCTCGCAACATCTTAAGCTTGAGGAAACCAACTTCATCAATTCTTGTTCTATTTGTAACAAATATCTTCAAAAAACGTGCAATTTTTTCAAAATTCAAATTTAGACATTAACATAAGGTTTGACAAATTTTTTAGAAAGGTTTTTTTTTTTGTTATTTACCTACATGACCAAAAAAATCTACTATAGAATAGACATTTTCAGTAGCAGAGGAACCAGACAAGTCATTCGAGAGGGGAGGGGGGTCTTTGCGGGAAAAATATTGAAAATTGTTCTTATTTGAATTATTAGAAATTTTCATTTTTTTCCTTCATTTTTCCACTTATCCACTTTTTGCCTTGATTTAATTCTTTTTTTTAGTTTATAGTCAATTCAAGTTTTATTTTGTTGAAAATTGGTTACAATTTTAATATCCTTTTTCATTTTTATAATTTTCTCGATAACTATTCAGTCATTTATTTAGATTTCAATCATTTTAAATTTCAGTTTTTTTTCACTTTCTTTTTTTTCTCAACTTTAGATTGATTAAGTAAGTAGTAGGCCTACTATTATTGATTTTTTTTCGATTTTCAACTTCTTCTAAATTCTTATATATTATATTATGTATTTTCTCAATTTTCAGTCATTTTAGATTTTAATAATTTCAAATTTTAGATTTTTCTCAGCTGTAAGTTTTTAACACTCTGAATCGCATTTGAATTTTTTCTTCAATTTTCAATCTTTTAGAATATGATTTCGTTAAAAATTTGCATTTTTTTCCAATTTTCTATTATTTTCTTTTCAATTTTTTAAATTTTGGATTTTTTCAATTGCCAGTTTTCATCTAACCACCAACTTTGAATTTGATTTGATTTTTTTTTTCAATTTTTTATGGTTTTAAATTTGAATTTCGTTAAATTATTTCCAATTTTCATTTTTTTTTTGTCAATTTTTATTATTTCAGTTTTCATTTATTTAAAATTTAAATTTTTTTCCAGTTGTCAATACCCGTGTAGCAACGTCGATGCTAATTTCGATATAAATGTCGACACATCGAAATCGGTCACTTTTCGATCGTACATGTCGACACGATTGTGGATGGTTTGTCGAGCTTATTATCGACATGTTTGTCGACCGTCCAAATATGGCTCGGCATGTCGAGCCATATTTGGACGGTCGACAAACATGTCGATAATAAGCTCGACAAACCATCCACAATCGTGTCGACATGTACGATCGAAAAGTGACCGATTTCGATGTGTCGACATTTATATCGACATCCACATCGACATTTGCAATGGTGAGATTTTGAAAAATATGCTAAGTTCAAATATTCAATATAAGTATATATTAAAATTACACCAAAAATAGTGTTCAAGCCAACATTTCAACATTTTTTGTCAAATATGCGGCATTGAGGCCACCTTTGTAGCTGGACACATGCGAGTGTCCAACTAACATAGAGATGATTCTTAGACCTTATGTACTAATTCACAACACACTTTATCTGCGAGTATCACAATCATCCTCAAGACGTCGACAGTCAAGTCGATGCATTATTCGACCCTCGACAATTAGATCGACATTAACTCGACTTAAAATTCCTCTGGTCAACACTGTCGACAGTTAAGTCGATGCATTATTCGACCCTCGACAATCACATCGACACCATCTCGACTTAAAATTCCTCTGGTCGACACTGTCGACAGTGAAGTCGATGCATTATTTGACCATCGACAATTATGTCGACAATAACTCGACAAGTCGTTGTATTATTCAAAACTTTGAAAAATAAGAAAATTTTGTGATTCTTTCAAAAATTATTTATTCCTGAGCTTAAAATGTTCTTATTAATTGTTTTTAGTTCTTTTTAGATATAAAATTTGTAAATTTAATTGGCAGAAATTGTCGACATAAATGTCGATGCGTTTATCGAGTATCGATTTTTACATCGACTTGTCTATGTAGAAAAACAACGTTTTCTAAATTATAGGAAAATACTGAGAAAAATTCAAAAATTTTGATTGAACAGTTATGTTTAACATAGAACATTACTTTAAATCTCAAATATCATTTTTAATTCATCGTTAACCGAGGAAAAAATGTGTCTGAATTTTGTCGACATAAATGTCGATGTCGACAATTGCTACACGGGTAATTTTAGCATTAGGTAAACTTTAAAATTCGAAAGATTTTTTTTTACATATTTTCCACTTTTAAAAATTTTTAAATTTAGTTTTAATTTTCTTCAGATTTTTGAGACAATAAAATTTTTGGTTTAAATTATGCAGGTATTGCAGGTGTTTTCAATTCCGGAGTTTTTTTAATCGACTCATTTTCAGTCAGCTCCAAGTCACCATTTGATTGATTTCTTTCATTATCGCTCTAATAATTTATTCACCACAAAAAATCATCAGAATTTCGATATGGGGAAAAACTGACTTCAACAGGTATGAAAGCCCTGAGAGTATTCTGATGGAATTTTCCAAGTTCCTGATATAATCTCGTACAAACCAAACACTCTTTGTGACTATTTAGAATGAATGAAAAAAAAAAAAAAAAAAGTATTAATTCACTCACCCTCATCTAACTTCTTCAGGGTGAATTTTTCACTTTTCCACGACCCTGGAACAAAAAAATATCACAAATGAATATTAACGAGACGTTTCAACTTCAATCTTGACCATTTTTTGGAAAATTGGCCATTTCATTAAAATAAATACGCATTTGAGGCTTAAAAATTCACCAAACTTTTTCGAAAAACTCCTCCTCGGTCTTCGCTCTTTCATTTTTCTGTCAAGATCATACTTATGCAAACTAAACCAATGACGTCACAACCTCACTCGAATTCCATCCATCAGCATAAAATTTAGCGTCCAATACGTGGTCAGCGACTCAGCGTCACGTCACTATGTCTGCTATACACCTCCTCAGCGTAGCCACAACATGAGGCTGGATATTTATAACTCGATGTTATTAAATATTTAATACGGACAGATCTCGAGGCTCGATAAAATTACACCTTGGGTCTGACTCGTACACCGCATACTGGGGGCGGGAGGAGAAGGGAAATCTACAGGGATACCGTATAGCGTTTAAATATGACTAAATAAATCCTTAAGAATCAGTTTTTTAATCCCCTCGCGTTGCCGGAGAAATTGTTAACCTTACATCTGTATTCAACGAGAGGCGGATTCGGATATCGTGACTCGTGAGTAGCGTATCATTCGTCTTTATTTTGGCCGCGTATGACGGTCGTAAATCTTTCAAAGTTTGGTAACGACCCTTTGATGTGGCGCGAATGACCCTCTGCGGAGAGTTTTTTATTGTATAAGTGCACAGCGATTCGAACGCGAGTAGGTGATTGTGTGTAGAGAAGCACACGCCGGCGTCGGCCGGTGGCAGAATATCACGCTTTGGATTGCTATAGTGTATTGCTGCTGCTGCTCAATATCAGATTGGGAAGGGAAAGGAAGGGAAGAGTAAAATATTATATTAATAAGGGCATACGAGCTAAGGTACCTATATGTACGTATATGAAGGTGTAGGTACCTGTTCGCGCGGTTATAATCTTTAACGACGTGTAATTAAAATTATTTTGTACCAATCAGCTACCAAAAAAATTTGATATGGTAACGTTTAAAGAGAGGAAAACCGGTTGCAACGTCCTTTATTCAGTATTAATAAATAATATTCATAAATCAAAAATTCACGTAATAAACCTGTCTAATTGCCGTTTTACATATTCGTATTATAAAATATGTATGTACGTGCGTACAACTGCAACTGAGGCAAAAGCAGTGAGTTGGTGAGAGAGAGAGAGATAGAGTTAGAGATGCCTTACAGGTAAACAGTGATATCGACTAACGGTCTATACGTATACTTAGAATCGTATAGATACACCATAGACCAGTCAACTGCTTCTTTTTTCATTTTTTGACGCGTTTATTTATATAGTAGTGACGTTATAGGCGGCTCCCTGCCTACGAGGTTGTGTTCTCTCAATCGAATAAGAACGTAGACGTACGCATATGATTAGAATATATAGGTAGAGGTAACTATGGAGGATGTCTCAGTGGATCGTAGATACGAAAGAAAATAATATTAAATTACGATTAATTCATTCGTCAGTGCTTCGAGAGTGCAAGACATAAGGCAGTATAGAATTCGAAAGTCTGTTGAACTGTCGTCAAAAAGTTACCACGAACGAGATGTGTGTGGAGGTCGCTTACCATTAGTACAGGGTGTTCGGAAGTGAATGGTTAAAGTTGAGATTTTTGAATACAGACGAACAGCATTAGGAAAAAACTGCGGTTTCAAGTATAAAAGTTATTAATCAATGGAGATTAAAGATTTGTAATTTCTCAATTTTTTGATGATTTTTTTTTTTTTTTTTTTTTTTTTTTTTTTGAATAGGTATTTGAGTATTTTACTTTTGTAAATTTTTAAAATATTTCAAAACGATTAATTACAGTTTTTAATTTTTCTAAATCTTTTGATTTTTTTCAAAGAACTTAAGTAGGTATTTTGGTAGGTAAGTTCAAATTTTTATGAAATTTTCACTTCTAATTTTTTTTTCAAAATTTTTAGACAATAGGTAGGTAAGTAATTCAAATTTTACATTTTTTTACGATTTCTCAATTCATTATTTTTCTAAATGATTCTCCACTTCTTTGTGATTTCTCAATTCTTTTAAATATACTTATACATATTCTTTTTTCATGTTTTGATTTTTAATATATAGGCCTATTTCTTATGCCATTTTGTTGTGGTAAATTTTTCCTCTTCTTTTCTTATTAACCATCTAAAATTTCCCATTCTTTTATAATTATTTAATTTGATCAAATTTTTCATATTTTGAAATTTTTTTTTTTTTTGTACTTCAAATTTCTCACTTCTGTGTGATTCCTATTTTTTTTTTTTTTTTTTTTTTTTTTATGTTTTCAATTCCTTAATATTTTGATTATCTATCAAAAATTTTCAAATTCTACTGAAAATTTCAATTTTTGGATCGTGAATACATTGGAATTTTCCTTTTCTTAGGGATTTCATTAATCTTTCAAATATTTTTTTTCGAATTTAAAAAAAAAATCAGAAATTTTTTTAAATACTGATAATTTATTTATTTTGTCAATTTTTTCATTTTCTTTAATTCTTTGGGTTTTCTAAATTTTTATACCTACCCATCATTGAAAATTTTGCAATTTTTTCTGAAATTAGAATTATTTAATAGGTACCTACATTACTTTCTTCCACTTCTTCGTTATTCCCAATTATTATTTCAAATTTTTCAAAATTTCAATTTAATTTCATTTTATTGAAACAATTTTTCAATCTTAAAAAATATTAAAAATTTTTGCAATCTTGAAAAAAATGAAAAGTTTACATTACCTACCTACTTCATACAAATTGAATGATTTTTTTTCAAAAAAAATCATTCAAAAAGTTGAGGGTTTAAAAAAAATTGAATTCTCCCTCCCCCTGTTTCTTTCTGAAGAAAATATTTTTCTCTTAGAAATTGAAAAACAGCTTTCTTTACAAAAATTAAAGGCAATTTTTAATTTGCGAATTTTTCATTTTGATATATTTCAATACCTAGGTACCTATTAATATTATTATTATTTATTTATTTTTTTTAATTTTCAAAGCATTATTCTAAATAAATAAAATTTCAATTTTTTTTTATTCAAATTTATTTCAAATACATAGGTAATTATGTGTTATTTTTTTCCAATGTATAATTTTCATTTCATGACATTTTTTTCTATTTTTCCTGAATTTTTAAATTTTCTAAAATTAGCCGATTTTTTATGAATTATCACTTTGATAATAATTTTTTAATGTTTCGAAAATTACTCATTTTTAGTTTGTAAGTAATTTTTTCGAGTCTTTAATTTTTTTTATTTATGTTAAAGTTTCCTATTTCTTTGCGATTTTTCATGTGTTTTCCATTTAATTGTTTTATTTTTAAACACTTTTTTAGGGGATTTTTCTTTAATTTTTTATTTGCTAAAATTTCTTAATTTTTATTACCAACAATTTGTTAAATTCAATTTTATCAAATTTTTAATTTCAAAAATTGCTAATATTTTAATTTGAAATTTTTCGAAATATTTAATTTTTATGAATGCCTTCAAATTTCCAACGTTTTTGTGATTTTTTTAATTTTTTCAAATGGATATCAAAGTTTTCATATCTTTTTAATATTTTAATTTACCACCTACTTGTCAATTTTTTAAATTTTTCTGTAAATTTTGATTAAGTAGGTACGTAATTTTTCAACTTTACCTAATGACGTTTTAATTTTTTTAAATTTTTATATTTGTATACAATATTCATCATTTTAAATTTGTTTACGATTTTTCAAATTTCTGCACCTACATTCAAATTCCTCAAGTCTTCGCAATACTTTTTTTTCAAGTTTTGATTTTATTTTTAACTAATTAGGTACTTTTTTTTTATCTTTAATTTTTCCATTTTTTGAAAATTCTCCAGTTTTATATGATTTATTGATTTTATAAAATTTTTAAATGTTTCAAAAACTAGGTATTCATTTTTTCAATTTTTAATTTTTCTGAATCTTTGAAGTTTTTTAAAATTTCCTTCAAACTCACTTCTTTGCCATTCTTTTATTTTTCAAATATTTTATTTTTTATTATTTTGATTTGTTATCAATATTTCAAAAAATTTTAAACATTTTGATTTTTCATAATTTTTTTTTCTTCAAAATTTTCAGTTGAGACATTAAAATTGTAAAATGCTTTGAACTTGGGAAAACAGAGTGATTTTTTTTAAAAAACACCTATTTTCAAACCTCTATAGCGCCTTCACTTTCAAAAATAGGCAAATTTTTCACATAACTTTTTTTGTTCCTTTCAAGAAGTTACACCAGTGCCGAATTTTGAAATTTTTGAAAACCACAGCCCCTTCGAAGTTGAGATAGGCACCCAGTGTATAGAAAGTTTTTTGTTCGCGGTACTTCAAAATTTAGATATTCACTTCCGAAACACCCTGTACAGATAGTTGAAGTGATAAAAATGGAATGTCCTATCGAAGAAATGGAGGTCGTTATTATACCAAATGGAGAACTAGGTACAACTAGCTCGTATACTTGCCATATACATACACGAATACGATCACGATTCAACCATCATGCTTATAAGTACAAGCCGAGCAACGAGCAAAAAAAAAATGGTTTCTTGAACGAAAGCAATGCGAGAGGGGAAGTAAGGAAGAGAAAAAATCTCGCAACTCGTGTAAATTAATTAATGCTAATATTCTTATTACGAGTAGTAATTTTTACACGTTAGGCAAACGAGCTCGTATTGCTTTTGATATATCCGCTGACTAATTAATAAATAAACAATAACGTTCAAAGTGTTTACATAGTGTACTTATGGTGTGTTTTTTTTCCTCAATTGAACCGCCATGGCAAGCATGGCCGCATGGGGTAATATTATGAATTAAAAAAACTCATTCTGTGGCCAGATTAATTGAACTAGGTTGACAGATGCGAAGTGCGTATATATCATTTTATCCCCACTTCCAAGTTTCTACTAAATGATTTGGAAAAACAATTCGACCTGATGAATAATATTGGAGGAGAAGGGAAAACATAAAAATATACCAAATTATCTCGATTTTTTTCACTTTTTTCTTTTATCAAGGTTACCGAATTTTCTTCGCAAAGCCATTTAATTTTTCATTACGAAAAATTATAATTAATCGTATACGATTTAATGTCAGTTTCACCAACAAAAAAAAAATATTAAAAAAAACCGAATCGGTAATTTACTGTTTTTAAATGTCATCTAAAATGTTTACTCGAATGTAAAATAATGTTTATTTAAAAGAAAACAGCGTTGAAAGATTTTTCAGAATTTCGTTTTTTGAATAGGTACATACGAGAAGGCGTATGCAGTAAACACGGGCACTGGGCAATTTATTTTTAGGACAATTTTCTGAAATTTACCAAATGGTAGAAAATCCCTAGGGTCCAAGATCGAGATTTTTTTTCGAAAGATTACAAATGAAGCCTTGGAAACCATAACAGTTTAATTCAATTTGATGAAAATTCTCGTAGCTCGTAATAAATTAACTTGGTTTAGCGTTCAAAGTCTATAAAATTTTCATCACAATTGTTCATCAGCTCGAGTAAGTAAACAGTTGTGCACGAAATTTTGAAAAAATTCCAAGTAATTTAAATTCTGAAATATTGCATAATTTTCCAATATTTTTGGAAAATTTTTTACTCGGCCAGTTGCTGGTACATTGAATTGTACATAAGTATTGTTATTTCCTGTGCAAAGTAAACAATTTCGCGAAAAAGTGACAGGTGTAACGAAAATGAAATATTTAAGTCTATTCGGTGAATTTGTCAAATGAGTGTGATTTTAAATTTAAATCAAAAACAATTCAAGGAAAATGATTAATTAAATTAGGTATCTGAAAATTATTCACGTACTTATATAAAATTTCAGTTCCCCTCTGTCTAATTAAAAATACGAGTAACAAATTGGTTAGACAAAACACATGGTCTGACCTCGAACTTGAACTTTGAAGAAGATGAGACACCTACTACCTACCTATAGTAAATATGCACAATATTAATTAAGGAACATTTAAAAAAGGGGGAAATGAAGTTCATTAAAAAAATAATATTTTATTCCTAATTTTTAATGATTTTTTTATATGTTGATACATCCCCCCCCCCCAACACCAAAAAAAATTGAAAAACATTGAGGAACCAATTTGAAAATAAAACTTGAAGAAGCCCATCAAAAATCATTCAAATATTTTGATTTTTTTTTTTCTCCAAAAATACAAAAATAAGAATTTATTTCTTTGGGTCAAATGCTGATAAATGTTTTTTTTTAATTGATAAAAATGGACAAATTAATTTTTTTAAATATTAAATGAAAGAATTTTTTCGAAATCACCAACTAAAAAAATAAGATAAATTACCTTTGGAAAAAATTGTTTTAAAAAAAGTTGGAAACAGTATTTTCAACTATGGAATAAGAACAAAATACTTGGATAATTAAATTTTAAATCAAAAATTTACAATCAAGCAGGTACCTATTTAAAAAAAAAAAAAAAAAAAAACATAAATAAGACAATTTTTCAACAAAAAAAAATTGGGGGGGAATATTCTTTCAAAATGAAACAAAATCATCAAATTAAAAAAAAAAATTTACTTCTAACCCACAACCAAAAAATGAAAACGTAAAAAATTGTTTTCACATTTTTTTAGGAAATAAAAAAAAATCAAAACATTTTGAGGAATTAGTTTTCCTTTTAAAAAAAGACTCTGAAGGAAAAATTGGAAAAATAAATTTTACGTTTATTACTTCTACCAAACAAAATTTGATTTTTTCAAAATGAAAATTTACACATTATTTTATTTTTTTCAAATTTTAAACTTGAAAAATTTTTTTGAAAAAAATAAATAAGAAATTTATTAAAATAACAATATTATTATTTATAAAAAAAAATAATAATAATGATAACAAATTACTTAATCATTTTTTTGGTTTCGTTATTATTTCCATTTTCCTTTCTTTAAAAGGAAGATTTTTTGATGAACACATTTTTTAAACCCATTTCTTAAAAAAAAAAAAAAAACATCCAATGTGAAAAATTCACTCGCAAGAAAATCAAATGATACCTTTTAAAAAAATTTAATCAACAATTTTGAAGAAATTTTTAGAAAAACATTTTTTTTAAAAATGTAAAAATTATGAAAAATTCATTTAAGTATTTCATTTTTCTACAAAAAAGAAATAAAATAAAAAGTTGAAAACAATGCTTTTTGAAAAGGAAGATTTCAAGAAAAATCAGTAATATGGACAAATTTATACTGACTTGATCATTGAGGATTCCAAACTTTTTTCTAATTCTTTCTAAGAAAATAACAATTTTCAAAAAAATTAAAATAAATCACCTAAAAAATATTTTTATAAAAAAATATATATATATTTTTAATGGAAAAAACGAAAAATTTGAGTTCTTGATGAAAACATGAAAACAAAATTATTCACAGCAAACGGAAGCAGTTAACTTGTACATACAAATAAAATGGAATTTTTTCGAGAAAAAAAAACAAGAAGATACGATACGTTCAATTATTTTTGAGGATAATGACTTTGAATACAATTTCTGGGAAGAAAGGGAAGTAACCTAGAAAAAAAAACAGGAAATGTTTTCTCATCCTGTTTTGACAGAATAAGGTGGTAGGTGCCAAAAAATGAATTTAGGCACAATAAGCTAATTTTTCTAGAAAAACTTATTCATTCTATTGGAAGAATAAATTTCGAAATTTTTTGAAGTGAAGAATAGAAGTAGTTACCTACCAAGGTGAAAAAATTTCTTGATTTTTTTTGTGAAAAAATGTTTTGGTTTTTCAGGAGAAAATAAAAACTTTCTTTTTTTTTAAAGAAAAAAATCTCACTTCTGAGGTCAAAATATGTACTTCTCAAATTTTTGCAGAAAGAACTCAATTTTTTGGATAATAAAAAAACAATTTTTTGGATTTAAAAAAAATATAATTTTTTTTGTAAAAAACACTTGTTTTTTTCTTTATTTTTTAGAGGACATTTTCTCAATTATCTTGGAATAAAAATATTGCATTTTTTCATATTATTTTGGAGTAAACCTAAAAAACTTCTAATTTTTTAAAATAAAAAAATACCTAAATACATAAGAAACTTTTCAATTTTTTCAATGGGAGAAAAAAATCTTTAAATTATTTAGACTGAAGAAAAGTATTAATTTTTAGGAGTAAAAAATTTCTTGATTTTTTAGAGGAAAAAAAATCTAAATTTTTTGGAATAGATAAAAAGAAATTCTCAATTTTTTTTTTTTTTTTTGAGAAGGAAAATAATTTTTACATTCAACGTTTAAAAATTTCAAACTAGATACTCATTCGGAAAAAACGGGCTACACCCTGAAAAATCCCAAGTTGCTGCCACTAAAACTGGCACAACCTAATGAAAAGGTTCAGTAAAAAAAAAAAAAAAAAAACTGAAATAAAAAAATAGGTAGGTACATTTTTCTCGATTTTTGAAGAAATCTGAACCGTTTTTCTTGTTTCCCGAGGCATAATTACTGTAGAAAAACTGTAATTTTTCAATTAGACAAATTTTTCTTTAGCTAGACACTCTATGAGCAGCTCTTCATTAGAATATCTAACCCCCTCTTATACTTCAATGAATTTTTGTAAATCGCGTTAATTACAAAGGAGCTAGGCTAACCATTCTTTGTGACTCGAACCGGAACCTCGTTTACAAGATTTAAAAATGGAGGAGTTGAAGCATACGCTAGAGACTAATTTGAGCCTATTATAGATGAGGATTAACATTGCGTGGGCCAAATCGTTTGAGAGATTTTTCATCCGTGATAATTACTTCGTATACTTATCTCATTTAATTCTTCCCCTTACCTCGACCCTCCCTCTCCATCCTCTTCTTATAAAATATTTTGATTCAAATTGGTTTAAAATTAGAACAATTTTGATGTAGAATTTTATACCTATGTTTAGAAAAAAAAAAAATCGTCAATTTATAATTTGACCAGAATTATTACTCACAAATGACTCTGTCGAGTCTATGTCCTCATTGGGGAAAAGTATGCCTTATATTTCCGCTCACCAAGTAAGTATATAATAATTAATAATTAAACGACACATTTCCTTAACGCCTTTCCCTCGTACGAGTGATAATTACAAAAACGTTGTTATCACCGCATTACTTCCTCGGCCTGTGCCACAGAGACGAAGCTACAAGTCTCGGTAGAACACCTTACCCCTGACATAGGGAATCATTCGAATTGTAATCGGGCTCGAATGTGCCAAAAACTAAGCGCTTAAAACGTCAAACAGCAAATTAAAACAATGGAACGATACAATAAATAATGCGGCCGTATATGCGACCGTTTTGGCAGTTAATGAAAGAAGAACTATTTTTAATATTAACTTTTTGAACTGAAATGATGCGGACTAACCGTAACCGAAGCGCTTGGCTATTAAAAAGATTTACAGGTTTGTTATACAACATAGCACAACACTGTAGCCGAGCTCTGTGACACTGCCTTCGTTGATTTATAACCTTTCTTGTGAAACGTTTAAACACAACCGAAATTATAAGTTTGTGTGTCTGCGTTATGTTTTTTAGATATACTCGAAATATTTATCCCTGCCCCGTGCCCCTTGCCCCGGAGACCGTGCTTCATTGTTTTGAACGTAAAATTCTTCATTCTTTGGGTCGAGAGGATATTTCCAAGAGTGTCGATGCTCATTTTTCTCTTTGTAATTAAATCATATCTACCGAATAATTTCCATATTTTTTGCCTCTACAACCTCCTCCTCATCATAATTCTTCTCGAAACAGGAAGAAAAGAGGAAAAAAACATCGCCACGACACCATAAGCGCGTGTTGTAGGTATTCTTTTCATTGTTGTATAGGCACATTAGATATATATTTATGTAGAAGAAGTGTTTTCGGTGTGCTTGTATGGGTTGCGTTGTTTATAGCGCAGGTAAAAGTCAATAAATAACTTTAACTTGAATTCTTTGAAAGGGGAAGCCACCGAGATATTCTTGATATATGAGAGTTTAATAGTTGTGAACTTGAACATATATATAGTGGGGTTACGAACGCGTTAATGGAAACATTTAACATTTCAACGTGCATTAACTGCTTGTAAAATGCTTTATGTAGTATTCCTATCCTACATAATTTACTTTTTATTGGTTCAGATCAGTTTTGATTTATTTTTTGTAATTTTTACGTGATTTTTTTTTTAAAAAAACTCTACTCGCTCGTATCGATTCAATGGCGCTGGAATGAGATTTGTTTGCATATTGAAGATTATATTAAGTTGTCGGGTGCGGTATCCGGAGTCTTAGTGAGCTCAAGGTGATTCAATCAGTCGGTTGATTGGCGCGATCGAAAAGCCATCAACGATTACGATAAGGTTTTCCACTGTCTGCCTCGCTGTCTGTGTCTGGAGTATGTCTGCGGTAAAACGTGTCACGGATTATGTAATTACGAAATTTAAGTATTTATCTGGTTTTGGAGTGACGTCGAGTCGCTTCTACTAAATTGCATCGGTTTTTGCAGTATTTTCGTATAAGTCTTGGGTGATTTTTTGCAGTGATAAAGGAGCAGGGGGAATTCATGGTCGTGTCTCAGGAATAAGAATGGTTTTGAGACTGATTCCCTGGTCCCGAGTTAGATTCGTAGTGATAAAATAAGTCGATCTTGAAACCTATTGGCAAATAGGTCTTGGCGAAATTGAGTTCAGATTTGATGAAAAAAGTTGAACAATTGAAAAATTGCACCTGAAAGAGCAAAAAAATCTGAGATGATGAGTACCATATTCTAATCTTCAAATTGCAAAAAAAATTTTAAATCGAAAAAATGAAAAATTTAAAAAATAAAAAGAAATGAATAAATTTCTCAAATTAAAAAAATATAAAATAACTCAAATGAAAAGTTTTTATAAATTTCAAGACTCAAAAAGTTTAAAAGTTTCAAAATTTGAATTCTAAAATTTGAAAAATAGTAAAAATTTGAAGAAAATTTTTTTTTAGCTTTTTAAAAATGAAAATAAATTTTAAATTCTATACATTTGAAAAATTTCAAAATTTATTGCAGATTTTATGATTATTATTAAAGAAAAAATTCAAATATAAAAATTCAAAACTTTCGAAATACTCACTTAGATACATTTTTTTGTTTATTGTTCAAATTTGAAAAAAAAATTAAAATTTCAATTGGATTTTTACTCCACAGGAGACATAGTTAAGTCTTGTTTTTTTTTTAATTTGTCACAAATTCTAAAGACTTCGACATTATTGTTTTTTTTTTGAAATTTCGCTAAAAATCGAGCAAAAATAAAAATCCAAATTATTAATCTCGATAGCTATCAATTGCTGCTCAACTCCAAACTGAATTTTCGGCAAGAAAACCAAAGATTTTCAACGAACGAATTTTAAAATTTTTCCACAAAAAATTTCTCTTTAGATAACTACAGAATTTTTTCTGTCATTTTTTCGGGGTAGTTTTTTAAAAACTATATTTGAAATACTTGGATGTTTTTTCAATTTGAAAAAAAAAATTTAAATGAATTTTTGCGACTAAAAATTTCTTTTGAAAGAATTATTTTCGAGAGGATTTTTTTAGAAAATTTTTATCAAACAAATTTTTGAATTTTATCCACAAAAAATTTCTCTTCATAGAATTTTTCTTTAGAGGATTTTTCAAAAAAAAAGTTACCCGACGAACTTTAAAATTTCTTCACATAAAAATTTAATTCTGAATTTTTTTACGAATTTGTAAAAAAAAAGTTTTCCAGATGAATTTTAGACGATAAAATGGAAGAATTTTTACAAAACGAATTTTTGAATATTTTCTGCATAAAATTTTTCTCAGAAGAATTTTTTACTATGAATTTTTTACTATATTTTTTCAAGATTTTTTTTTTCTTAGAACATTTTCTTTTTGTAAAAATTTTTTATGCATTGCAAATAGATGATTTTTACAAAAATAATTTTTAACCCCCCCCCCCCACCGCGGTCTAAAAATTTCTCTTCAGCGATTTTTTTTTTTTAGGAATTGAAGAAAATATATTTTTATAATTTTTGGCAAAATAATCCAAAATTTTTAAAATTAATTTTTGATGTTTTTCTACACAGAATTTTTCTCCAAAAATCTTTTTCAGCAATTTCTTTCAGGGAGATTTTTTTGTAAAAATGTTTCAAGCATTGGAAAAAAGCAAACTTTTACCAAATGTATCTATTTTTTAAATTTTGACCCTTCAAAAATTTCTCTTTGGGGATTTTTTTTCAAAGAATCGAAAAAATCAATTTTTTAGAAGAATTTTTGCCCAGAAAATCGATTAATTTCACAAAATAAATTTTTAAATTTTTTCACTAAAATTTTTTTTACAGAATTGTTTGAGAAATTGTTACTAGTTAATCAAATTTTCAATTTTTTTCCACAGAAAATTTTCCTTTATATTTTTTTTTCAAAAAAATTTCTGAACGGATTTTTAAATTTTTTCCACTAAAAAATTATCTTCGGCGATTTTTTCTGCGAATTAGGTAAAAAAAAAATGTTATTCAACAAGTTATGCATTTTTGAACTTTTACCACCGAAAATTAATCTTCACAGATTTTTCGCGAATTTTTTCCAGACGAGCTTTTTTAAAGAATTTTATATGGGACGATTGAAGAATTTTTCTCACAGAAAATTTATCTCCAAATTCTTAATAGAATTTTTTCAGGGGATTGTTTTCGTGGAATATTTTTTTCATACCTACAATTTTTTTTTCTTATTGACAAAAATATAACTTTTACATGATAAATTTTTGAATTTTTCCAACAAGAAATTTCTTCTCTGAGATTATTTCTGGAAGACCTTTTTTTAGGAAAATGTTGGGCGAAAAAATCGAAAAATTATTTTCGAGAAAATTTTCTGTCCGTGATTTTGAGGAGGAGGTGTGTTCTTGTTTTGATGAAGAAAGTTTTTATTCATTGAAAAACATTGCAGGTACAGGAAATAATTCTTGAAAAAAATCACATCACCTTGAGTAGGTATAAGTTCAAAAAAAAACATACCTACTTATCTAATTGATTTAATATCTAGTTAACTACTGTTTCAATCATGTATGATTTTTTTGAAATAGTCGATCTCATTTGCTGCTTTGAAATTGAATTAAAATTCTACTCATTAGCCTAGGATTAGAAAAGCCAATGCCTTCTCTCAAAAACACGACAAAAATTTCCTGTCTGGCGCCAGCTCTCGGTCATCATCGGTCATATACGAATTATATTGACGTAAATCAATCATCGTGGGAAATTTACGTGCAAATCGCAAGCATATTATTGAAATCATAAGTATTTTCATGGTGAAAATTCCATCGATTGACTCTACACGAGCGACTGATCGAGTATAAACATAATGACGGTTCTGCCTGCTCTTATAAGTAATAACAACAATCGAATAACCTCAACTTGTATGGGCGTTAGACGTACACGCTGTGTATAGCGATGGCGGTTATTTCTGCTAATTATATTCTTTGTCCGGGTATACAGAGCGGTGGAGCGGGCGGTGCAAAGTTGGGGCAAAAAAATTCATCAGGTAAGTATACGTGTTATTAATACACCGAAGCGAAGAATGCGAATCGTACATACACGAATACAGTTCAGTGGCCAGATTAATGACGTCGTTTAAATACGAACTACTTGTTTAACTTAAACGTTGGGTAAAGAAAAAAAAGAAGAAAAAAAGTCGAGGAGTTGGTAAGTTAAACCGAAGGGAAAAAATATCAACCGAGTAACTACCGATGTTAATAAATAATACTATTTAAATATACCTATAGAGAAAAATCCAGATAACAGATAACAGAATATTAATGAGTTAAAAATGTAATTTTCACTAATGAAGGGGCTGTTGCTGGACATTGAAACATGGGGACAGTCTATATACTTCGGTTCTCCAATTCCAATGTCTGGATTCGCTCTTTATCGACGAATTGCCATTCTATTCTAGTTAAAAATTATACCAGTTTATGGCGGGCGGATCTTAAGACAAAATGAAGAAAAAAAGTTGAAAAATTTTCTCTCGGATGAGGAAAGAATGTAGATGACATTTTGTAGGTACTCGGTGGCAAAACTCGTTTGACTTTTGCCGTTTGTAAAGACTACCGAAGAGTGGCGAGAATTTATCAGTGAATAATCTCGCGGCCCTATGAGGAAAATGAGAGTAATTTTTTAACGTAGATGGTAACGAGATTACACAAAGGGTTATTTTGATCAAGGACTTTGAAATTCGTTTGTGCACGGTCGGGGCTATGTCGCCTGCTCGGCCTGTGTGTATTAAAGTTGCGGGTAAAAACAAGTTGAAATTTTATTAATGTTTGTTTTTAACTCAAACAAGTATAATGGGCAATAAATAAAAATTTATAGCATTCGCTTATAATTAATCGTTTACCGGAGGAACGTTAATTTTTAGGTAAATGTATAAATCGTCGGCGTCCACCTTTAAATCACTTAAATGTAGACAAATGGTTTTTTATGAAGTGTAATGTGGGATGCTATGTAAGCATCCAGGTCGGTCACAATCTCCAATTGGGGTTTGTCGCGCCTCACACCATTCTCTATACCGGCCACCGGGTTCGGGTAAAAATATATCAAATCTGATCTTAAAAAACCGCGTGCAAGATTAATCAATTACCGAGCAAATTGTTATCGCAATTACAAAGCTGGGTTGTAAATTTCAAAATGCCATTTATGCCGGCTTTTTTCTCATTCCGATGTGTGCGGGACGAGCGAGGGGACAGCAAATGCTCAATTTTACAGTTGAAATGTTACATAAGTTTACGAGCAGAAGGTAGTGAGGCTGTGGAAATAACTTACGAACTGCGACCGGCGCTCTTTGTATTTTGCTTTTATCTTTTCCAAATGATCATTTACATTCATGTAAATTACATGTAAGTAAAATAGTGTAAACGCGGATATGGCTGATAAGAAAAATATTTATTTCAAACTGGTTTTATTTATTTATTTATTCGCTTATTTATTTCATTCGTAATCGTATTCATCATTTGTGAGAATACTTTAAGAAATGTTTCTTCGGTGTGGGGTCTGCGGGGGTGATGAGAGAAGCAGGTTGTTGTTTTATAAGATAACTGATTTTTTTTTTAAGTTTCAATGTTTCTTTTCCTAAAAATTTATTATTTTTTATTTTTGAACTGTTTTTTCCAAAACAATTCAAATTCTCCAAAGAAATATTAAATAAAAAATTTCGATAAAAAATTTTCTTCAAAAAATATTTAACAAGGAGCACCTTCTCCTGGAAAAATTCTTAGAAGAAAAATGCATTGAGGAGACATATTTTAGATGAGAACATTTTTTAATCTATTTTAAAAAACGTTTTTATATAGTTTTTTTTTTTTTTTTTTTTTTCAAAACAATTTATTTTTGAATTTTTTTTAAGGAAGTTAACGTGATGACTTATTTTTTGAAGATTTTTTTCTCACTGCCAAAATTTTGTTTCAATGCATAAAAAAAAATTAAAAACAATCTAGCAAGAATACACCTCACCCCCTCACCCGAAAAAATATCAGAATAAAATTTTTTCAAAAATAATTTTTGAGAAGAAAAGTCCAATGGAAAAAATTTAAAAATTCACCTGGTAAAATTTTTTTGATTTCCTAGCCGAAAATTTCCTATAGGAAAACATTTTTTTCTAAAATTCTCAGGAAGGAATTTCCAAAAAAAAAAAAAAAAAAAAAAAAAAAAACGCTGAAAAATATTTTTTTAAAAATTCAGCAAAAATTAAGTATGTACCTATATTTTTTAATCGGTAAAATATTTTTTTTAAAAATGCAAATAACTAAATAAATGAGAAAGTAAGTAATCCTTCTGAAAAAAAAAACTTGCAAAAAAACTCTTTTTCAAATGGAAATACTTAATTCAGTGAAAAATATTCTCTCATTTCTCATCGAAAATTCTATAAAAAATTTTTTCTCTCAATTCGCAAAATTTTCAATGCCAAAAATATTTTAATGAAAATTCTCTAAAAAAAATCCACCAGCAAAAAATTTTAAGAAAATTTCTTTGAAAAGGAATTTCCAGTGATGAAAATTCAAAAATTCTCTTCATTTTCAACAGAGAAAAGACATCTTTTTGAAAAAATACCTATTCCAAAAAAAATCTCTTGAGAAATTTTTTGTGAAATAAATTTAAAAATTTCGTTCATATCATTGTAATTTATTACCTAAATTTTCTCACAAAAACTTCATCAAACTTTTTTTTATTCACAAAAAAATTCTCCAGAAAATATTTTCTATGCCAAAAATTCAAAAAAAACTGTCTGAAAAATTCTTTGAAGAAGATTAGTTTCTTTGGAAATTTTGTAGAATTTTATTAACTCCCGCCCCTTCCACGTGCTATGGGGTTTTTTAATTTTTTCAAATGATCGCCTTTGTAAATGGACAATCCAATAAATCTGTTGACAAAAAAAAATAGGAAAAAGTTTTTTTTTTTTTTTTTTTTTTTTAAACTCAAATTACGATTTTTTATTCCAAAAAATGTTCCATAGTCATCCTTTCTCTAAAAAATCAAAAGATTTTCTCCAAGAAATTTAGAGCTGTTCTATAAGATTTTTTAAAAAGAATTGGAAAAGAACAAAGTTAGATTTTTCCTTTGAAAATAAGAGATTTCTCTCTCAAAATTAAACAAGGATTTTTTCTGCAAAAAATTTGAATTTTTTTTACAGCTGAAGAAGTTGCGATTTTCTCCCTATACGTATTCCAAAAAATTTAGAGATTCTGCTTTCAAAAAAAATCGAGATACAATTTTTTTTTTGAATTGAGATTTTATTTTATGAAAATAAAAGATCTATTTCTAAAAAAAAAAAAATTGGAAAAAACAGTTTTTTTTTCTGCATAAAAATTCAGAAGTTTTTCTTTACAAACTTTCACCCAAAAAAAGTTGAACTATTTTTTCTTAAAATTTTTATTGGAAATCCCCCTAAAAAAATTTAAAAATTATTTTACACAGAGGAATTTAGAGATTCTTTCTCCAAAAAAAAAATCCTTTGCCCCCCCCCCCTCCTCCAGGCATGAGTTCATCTTTATGAGAAACATTTTAAAAAGAGACATATTCCAACTTTTAAATTATTTTCAAAAATAAATTTCAACAAGAATCCATCTTTTATTCAAAATTCGTTTTTAAAAATTCAAAAAAATATCAAAAAACTGATAAGAAATTTTTTCAAAAAATTGAAAAAATGATCAAAATTAATTTTTTGAATATTTTTATAGGTAACGAATTAAAAATTGACTTCTGAAAATTTTAATTAAAAATCAATTTCTAAATTAACTGAAAAAATCATCTTAAAAATATATCGTAGAAATAAAAACATGTTTTTCGAAAAAATTGAATTTAAAAAACATCATTTTTTCAAACTACGTATACCAATGTCACGAAATAGCACAATTCGCCCTGTAAGTCTGTAACGAACCCGAAAATAACCAAAATAAACAATCAGACCATCGAAACGCGAAAAATTCCACACCACTAACAACATTTTTACTATTATCATCAGCTTCAATCACGCATGCGATGATGAAATTCACGCAACATTATACGAAAAGACATTTTCACACCCATTTCGCCATGACATGCGTCAAATTTTTCATCACTGCCAAAACCATGTGAAAAAGTAGATTTTAATTAGAGCCGCGAGAGTAAATTTGTAACGTACGAAGATGAAGCTGAAAATTTTGCTTTCAGCATCGATGTAGGTCGACAATGTATAATGAATGTTTTGAAAAAAGGAAATGAATGTAGGAACATGCGATATGATGTTTGTGTAAAAGATTTAATCTTAAATTTTAATAAACGAGTCGTTATTAAGCCGTGTGGTCGCACGTATGCGTTTTATTTTTTTGTGATATTTTGTTATATTAAAAAACAAATAAAAAAAAGAAGACGAAAAATATCCGAATCACCACAGTTGTTTGTACCGGTCTCTATAAAAAAATCTCGTTCGAAGTAATTACTGGTATACTGTGCGTATATGTGTAAGTGTATGCATCGTCTAGTACGAATATAATAATTAAACATGTAACCGTCATTATCGTGAAAGACAAGCGAAAAACGAGAATTTATTTGAAAGGTTAAGATTTTGGAGACTTGTTAATTTTGGACAGACGGCGATGATAACGATGTGACAGTAATTACGGATATTTCAAAATTCATAATTGTTTGCAAAGAAGGGCAATTCGAGGTGCTTTTAAAAATGGTAATTTTTAAGGATTTTTTATCTTCACTAAAAATTAATTCAAATTGGAAAAAAATTTCTTCAAAATTGAAATAATTTCCTCTTAAATTAACCTCACTTTCGATAGATTGCAAGTTGGCTCGACTTTGCTGAAGAATATGAACGACCGAACGACAGCTTCCAAATATTATTTTTTTAATTAATACTACAAATAGCAATATCGTCGAGTTTATGGGTTTAATAAAGAGAGTGAAATTAATGCGCGAATAAACGACTCGAAGTCGAAATTACAAACACTCCTTTCGATCTCGAGCACCGGTTAAGTAATTAAAAAAAAAATTACTCGAGCTAGTATCTCGCTCGATTTGATCTCGAAAAAAATATTTTTTCGGGTATTTTAAAATTTGAAAACTGCTCCTATTTTTTCGGTTTTTCTGAAATTACTTGTCGAGCTGGCAACGTAGCATGTTAAATAATTGCTAAGAAGGGTTGTCATTTCGGTTTCGCAATTGGTACTTTGAAAAGACGCAGCGGAACAGAAGTGAATGGAGGCAGGACAGCACAAACGTCAGAACTTGTCAAGTCATCTCCAATTACGAACCATTTGTTAGGGATTGTATGTGAAAGGAAATATGGCCATTTTCACGAACACCGAGCTATATTTGAAATTGTTTACTCCATTTTTTTCACATTTATTACGTAGGTAGGTATGTTCGTGATACCAGCACCGCCCTAATATATATCGATGTACTTTTATCGACTATGTACTTTGGCGAAGGGGTTAATCAGATATTATCTCGCTAATCGCCAATTATAATTATTGCAACAGGTTATTATGTCTTTTAAAACGTGCAATACTCGTAGATATGCTTAAAACAAACAATGTACATGCGAATGCAATTTCACAATATAGAGTCATTCTAATATGAGTTGTTGACCTAATTTAAATTACCTCGAATGTAATTTATTTAATGGCTAAATTAGAGAAAATGAAGTTTAAAAAAATTAATTATTCAAATTTTAACGGGCATTTCCAGACAATGCAAATTAAACTCATCGAGGATTCGAATTTACCATACTTGAATTGGATTTTGAAAAAATGTAGTTGTTCCCTCGAACTATAACAATTCAATTTTTTTGTCTAATGACGTGATTTAATTCAATTCAAATGATAATCGCAAGGCTTTTAAATTTTATATCATTATAATTATTGTAGGATCAGCTACAAATATTTGTAATGGAATCGTCTGAGCTAAGAAAAAAAAAATGCAATATTACTACAATCGGATTAATTCTAAAACTATCTTCAAAATTTTAAAAATTTTCTTTGCATATACGTTTTTGATTTGCAATTCAACTACCTATTTAAAATACTAGATATAAGTAAATTAGTATGAAATTCATTTCACCGGATTATTTGATCGTATAACTAATGTACTTAACTTACATTATTTTCAAAAAATAAATAAATAAATAAATTTAAAAAAATAGGTACCTAGTTAATGGTGAAAATTTTTTCGACAAAATTATTTCTAAGTGAAATTTTTTCAACAAAAAAAATTACATTGAGGTAGGTATTTCAATTTTTCTGTTTAAAAAAAAGATTGAATTTTTTTGATAGATAAAACTTTTAAAAAAATTTAATTTATTTTTTCAAAGATATTTTTGAGAAAGTTTTCCAGAAGTTTTCTGAACAAATCAATAATTTTTATTTTTCAATGTTTTTTTTTCTGTTTGAAAGATGTCTATTTTTTAGCAGAAAAAAATGCTATTTCTTAAGGGAAGAATGTTTATTTTTTAGGAGAAAAAATGGTATTTTTTAAGGGAAGAATGTTTATTTTTTAGGAGAAAAAAATTGTCAATTTTTTTGGAGAAAAAATGTTTATTTTTTGAAGAAAAAAATGTGTTTTTTTAAAGAAAAAAAAAAATGCCCATTTTTTTAGAGAAAAAGAAAATGAATGTTAATTTTTTAGAGGAAAAAAAAGTTAATTTTTTTTAAAAAAGAAACATAAATTTTTTGGAAAAATATTTTTTGGGAAAAGAATGTTGAATTTTTTAGAAAAAATATGTTCATTTAAAAAAAAAATGTCAATTTCATTATAATATTGTTACCTAAAAGATTTTTTTTGTTGAAAAAATGAGAATTTTTTTAGGAAATTTTCATACAGAAAAAAATTCATCAACAATGAAATTTTTGAAATTTTTCGCAAGGAAAATTTCGAAAATATTCTGCGAACTGAGCGAACATTTTATTTCAAATATAGTTAGTTTTTTATGACATGAAATTGCAAATATTTTTTTCTCTTCAGATGTTTGCAAAAAATTTTGCAATCCAAAAGTTATTAATATTTTACTATTTTTGCAAGGACAATTAAAAATTATACCTATTTCTAATTTTTTTGCCAAGGGCAATATTTTGTTAATGTTTAACCTATATTCTCCTATCTACGTTCCTAAGAATATATTTGAAAACATTTTCAAAGTAAAGCTGTTGTAGATTAAAATCATGGAAATAATTTTCATTTCTACAAAAATTTCGATTGAATCCCTCCCTCTCCTCCAATTTTGTCTTAATAAGTAGGTAAGAAAATGATCCAGTCATTTTCACATGTAGTTATTACGCAAAATTGGACGGGAGGGAGGGATCCAATCGAAATTTTTGTAATAACCAAAATTGTTTCTGCGATCTCATTGCACTTACAATGAATTTTGTTGTTTTTTTTGAAGAGTTTTTTCAAAATTGAATTGCGTTTGATATTTTATAAAGCTTTATATAGCAAATATTTTTCAGTTTATTTTTATAAAAATTTCAAACAAATTTTTGCAATTTTTGAAAAATTTTCCCGCCATTTTATTAATTTTAAAATAATACTTAATAATTATTGGAACATTTCAAACAAAAATCCGGGCAAGGTGAAATTGAGCCCACACGCTCATCCCCTCTTTTCGAACTCGCATTTAATAGAGAATTTCAAGGAGAAGTAAAGATCAAAAAAATATAAATTTTTACCTAAAAATCTGCAGGCAAAAATCAGACCCGGTAACTCCCAATTGCAGACACCTTCATAACATCAGAGAATGAAGTCTCCTGCAGCCAACGAATACGAAGAAATCGCGAAAAATTACACCTAATCCGCTTATAGGTCAAAAAGTTCAATAAATAATCATCGCCAATTACCCATCCCCTCCCTCCTCTCTCATCCATCCAACTATCAATTTTTTCTACACCAAATTACAAAGTATTTGATTGCATTTTTTCCCAACTCCAACATAATAATTATAGTCCGGATAACTCGGGAATAAAATATTTATACTCTAATTAACAAGTAATCGTTTGAAAAACGAGTAATTACACTTCGCCCTAAAGTATAAAACGGCGAGCAACGTCACAACTTACAAGCCGCATGGTGAGAACGAATTTCGTAGAATTTTTCAAATCGGAATTTTGACGGAGGAGGAAAAAAAATGAAAAGTTTTTTTTTTTTTTGTCAAAAAACCGAATAAAAATCTCAGCGTGAAATTAATAAGGGAAAATTTCCGATGAAAAGAGAACGTAATTAATTACGCGCGTAATTCGCGTTATTTTTAATTTTCAATTCAAACGCGCGATTACGAAACACGAACGGAATAAAAAATTGAAAAAAAATATTTCGCTCGTTAATTTCAACTCAGCAATCATCTTAATTCGAGCCTCTGAGGCAGGGAAAAAAATTAGCGATCGGAGAGCTGATGGAAACCTGCTTCTGGTAGTTGGTAACCTGCTGTACTCTCTTGGCACAGCTTCCGTAGGCCAGGACAAAACCTTCCAGTTGGATAATTAGCGTAAAACATAGCTGCAAAAAATTAATCACGTGGGCACGTCAGGTCGGCTGGCGAGAAATCTTCGGAATTCCACTTGGGCGTGTATGGGTATGAGAGAGGCTGAGGTAGCTCTGTATAAGTTTTTCGCTTATATATAAATTCCATAAGGCGAAACAACCATTTACGCAGGCTGAGCCACTATGGTACTGTGCCGAAGCTGCGAAAGAGTAAGGAAGCAAGACAAGCTCGTCGAATAGTTTGGTAAGCAAAGAAAACGAAGTTTGAATGACAGGACAGCGAAATAAGTGAAATAAAGCAACGACGCGCGGAGGCTGGCGAAAAAAAGAGTAAATTGACTCAGACGTAGAGGTGTAGAACGGGGTAGAAAAGTTGAGACAGTTATAAATGGAAAAGAGAAGAAGAAGAACCTCAAAATTGTGTTTATTGAAAACGCGAACCAGGGAGAGGCACTTTACAATATACAAGTTTGTGCGTGTTTAAGAATTGCTACTGTGTATACCGTTGCCTTAGGGCTGGCAACCCCCTTTACGTTTTTACATTTACTTAAAAACTGTCGACAGTTTCTCGCGAAGCTCTGTTCTGTTCTGTTCCCTTTTTTCTTTCTCGCTCTTCAAATAAAATACGTGCGGGGAAAGCGAATATGTACAGGTTGGGGACGAATGTTATATTTTAATCGTTTGTAAGCGGACGAATTCTTCTTTTGACGACGCGACGTGTACAGAAACAGAAAAAAAACACGATGGAAGGAACCACGACGAACGATAGCAGCTATGGGGAAAAAGCAAACTTGTCAATGGTATTTGGAAATGCAGACGTAACGAGTATTTTGGTCGGTGAAAAATTACCTTCCAAGAATTCGCGTCAGAAGAGTACACTCTGTATTTCTTTTTTCTTATTCTAAAGAGTTGGAATATGCAAAGATGAAAGATGGTTCTGCAAGCGTCGCGTCATGAGTTGTGAAGCGAGAATTGAATACGTATATTTTTGCTATGCTCAGCATAATTTTCAAAATTTGAGATGTATCAGGCTTTGAGGTTCAAAATTTGATCATGCTGTTGAAAATTTTTGAAATCAATTATCAATTTTCTGAATGATAGGTACGTAACTTCAAAAATTTATCAGAATTTCAGAATTCCAAAATTTTCAAATTTTCAAAAATTTGAAATTATGTCAGTACAAAATTTATCAAAAAATTGCAAAATATGTTAAAAATTACAAAATTTGAAAATTATTGTAAATTTGGAAAAATAGAAAAAATAACATATAAATTTTTTTAAAAATCCAACATTTAATTTACTACAATTTTTTTTTCAATTTTCAAAATAAGTATGTACGTTGAAAAATTTGAAGGAAATTTCAAAGAAAGAAAAAATTTGTAAACTTGAAAAATGTTTATGAAATTTAATATCTATTGAAAATAATTTACTTCTTAAAAATTAATTTTGAAGGAATTCTCAAACCAAACAGAAATTACAAAATGTACTTATTACAAAAATGATTAAATTTTAAAATGACCAATTATGTAAAATTGAAAAAAAAAACATACAAAATGGGACTCAGACAACAATTGCAGAATTTTTTTTTTAATTTCAGAACTTGTCCAAATTGGAAAATTTGATTTTATAAAGTTGAAAAAATTAACACCAAAGTAAGTAAACACAAACAATTGTTTGAAACTGCGGAACTGATTGAAAATTGCAAAATTTGAAAATAATTTAAAAATATAAAAATAATCTGTGAAATTGAAAAAAAATCAAGATTAATTTGATGAAAATCGCAGAATTTTATTAAATTTGCAAAACATGTCGAAATTACAAAACGTCAAAAAATTCACATTCTTAAAAATTGCAATACCTCGAAAAACTCCTTTTTTTACAATTTATAAAATTTAAAAAAAGTTGAAAAATCAATAAAACATAAATCACAAAGTAGGCACCTATACGTAAAAAATTTAAATTTAAAAAAAGAAAATTTCAAGAATTTATAGCGGAATTAAAATTTGATGAAAATTTCAGGATTGGCGGCAAGTAGCAAAATTTGATGTAAAACCGCAAAACATGCATAAATTTTACACAACAAATTAGGAAAAAATTGAAAAATCTGATTAAAATTGCAAAATTTTTAAAACCAAACAACTTTGGAAAAATTGTAAAGCCTGAAAAAAATTGAAAAATATATCTTGAGATAAGAAATAAAAATTGCTAAAAATGTCCTCCTAGCACCAGAACAACAAAACTTTAAAAAAAATCAAGAAAAACTAAAAAATTAGTTCAAAATTTCCGATTTCTTTTCAAAATTTTAGAATTCGTTAAGAATTTAAAAATTTGAAGAAAGAAAAATAAAATTTGTAATTGGACATTTAGTTTCTCAACATTGCAGAAGTTTTAAATATTTTTTTTATGAATCGCAGAATACATCTCTAAAGTGCAATTTTCCCCCATTTTGCAGATTTTTTCTAAAATCGAAAAAAAATTTCAAAGCTGAAGAATTTTTCAAAATTGTTGATCTGGTTCAAAATTTAAAAATCTGAAAAAATTAAATTCAAGATAAACAACTAATGCGAAAAACTTTTAAAGATAGCAGAATTTTTTGCAAATCAAGATGTTTGTTGAAAATTTCAAAACCCAGAAAGAAAAATTCAACAAAATTTTGGAAGATTGTAGATTGTTTCTGGATAAATTTTCTCAAACTTGGAGAATTTCCTCAAAATCGTGATTTTTTTTTAATTGTAGATTTTTTTAAAATTGCAGAATTAATTGAAAATTAAAAAATCTACAAAAGAAAAATTAGACACAAACAACAAAGTTTTCAAGATTGCAGAATTTCCTCAATGTTGTAGAATTTTTTTTTTTTTTTCAAATTGTGGGAATGGTTAAAAATTTCAAAATCTGAAGGAAGGAAATCCAAAACGAACAACAAAATTTAAAAAAATTTGCAGAATTTTTACAAATTTGGGAAAGAGTTGAAATTTGAAAATCTGAAGAGAAAAAAATTCAAAATACTCGTAAACAACAAAATTGAAGATTGCAGATTTTATTTTCAAAACTAGAGGATTTTTAAAATTGCTGCATTGGTTAAACATTTAAAAAACTGAAAAAAAGGATAAATCAAGAAAGTAAACAACAAAATTTGTAAACAAAAATGTGATGAATTTTTTCAAAGTGGTAAAATTTTCTCAATTGAGGATTTTTTTAAAATTGCCGAATTTTCTCAAAATTACATAATTTCCTCAAAATTGCATAATTCTCTCAATATTGCAGAATCTTCTCAAAATAGTAGAATTTTCTCAAATAAATTACAAAAATTTTTCAAAATTGTAGATTTGTTTTCAAATTCAAATTACAGATTTTTTCTGAAAATTTTAAAATCTGAAAGAGAAAAAAATCTGCAAAACCATTGAAAAATTACGAAATTTGAAATTCAAACGCAAGTCTACCAAAAATCAGTATTTTTGAAATGACGACATCGGATTGGGAAAAAAACGTCGAACAAATGTTACTAATCTTGTCGTCATACGCCATAAAAAATCTAATCGAGCTGCAAATTCGACGAGGCTGAAAAACACTCGCTTCAAAATTGAACTCACGAATCGTTTCTGAAATTAAATCATCCGTATTTTTGGTAATTTCGCACGATTAATTCGATCTGCGATGCGAAATTCGCCATCATCATCAACATGCGCACCACTCGTCGTTATACCCTGCATCGAAGTTACGAAAACTGTAAAGGTCATAAAAGACCTCGACTCGGGCCACTCGTAGAGCCAGCATCATCGTCTTAGACGATTACCAAAATAAACAACGCGCATAAACTGTCAATCGTAATGTAGTCAAACTTTCAACAAAAAATTAGCCCGTTAAATTGTCTTTCGCAGATTACGTGTATTAAATATTGCCTGAATTATTTCCAAATGTTTTAAAATCGCAAACGGCGCGTGTGGCATTTTTTTTATGTAAGTGGTGAAATTTTTAATGCTTAGCAATTACACGCGTGTTGTCCGAGATCGCGAGATGTAGACGGGAGCGTCATTGTTGTTGCTCGTTTGGCGGTCCGAAGGCGAAGGCGAATGCGAATGCGGAGGTATTGAAATATTCTTCGATGTTGGTAAATTAGCTATACGTGTCTGTTAACGAGATGACGATTTGTACTGATGATATGAATTTTTTTTGACATTAAGTACTCGATTATAAGTTAACAAATCATTCGGGCAAAATTTGAGAGAAAAAAGTCGGTTACGAATAGCGCACCGAGCTCGTACATGAAATTAAACGTAAACGGAAATTGATGAACCGGTTTCGACATTCGAGTTGTTTATCATTAAGCCATTGTTCGTCATATTTGAGTGGAAAAATGCGTACGAATTTGGTTTAGGCGCGAAAACAAACCACCACGAGGTTAAAGCTGGTGGAAAATTAATGCCTCGCGAGAGGTTTATTAAATCACCAACGAACGATAGAAATGACTCGCGGATATTTGTTTGGTACTCGGTAGGTACTCGTATAACGAACCTGTTGGCTGTTGGCGGCTATGAACGTGATGTGTTTTTGCGTTAATTACCGCTCGAATAATGTCGCCTTGTGTACGTAACAGGTACGGTAGGGGGTACGAAGTGGTGCCAAAGAAAAGAGAGACGTTTTTCGGTAGCAACTGGTATAAAGGTTATACCCGACGAAGGAACCTTTCACGTTTTGTCGGCGTAGGAACGACCGAGTGCAGGATTTATCGGTTTGCTAGAATTTTGTTGACGATGTGTCAATTTTAAGCAGGTATTTATAAGAATTGTCGAAATTCGACAAGTGTTTTTATATTTTGTCAGAAGTACCTTGTAGTCTGTGTATTTGATCGATTATAAAGTATAGCTGAGGATTTATTAGAAAAAATTTCCAGAAAATGAATTTTAAAAATTTTGAGGTTTTTTCATTGTTACGAAAAAATTCACAATCAATTCATAATCGAATTATCAAAATCAGAAAATTAATAAAAAATGAATAAAATGTGAATTAAGAAAGTTCATTAACTTGTACAGAATTGATCAAAAATAAAATGGTTCGATTTATGGAAATCGAGAAAATTGATAGATTACAGAACGTGACAGAACTAACCAACATTAGGTATAAAGTTTTCAAAAGTCTATCAAAATGATTGTTTTTTTTTTTAATGAGGCATCATTCGTGAATCTTGACTAAAACAATGACCAAAAATTTAACACACAAATATTAAAAACATACGTACTACGAGTATTATGCAATATCTATAATTTTTTTAATTAAAATTAAAAAATTGACCAATGAAGAAAGGTTTTAAGTCGAGTTTTCAAAATGATTAGGTAGTCGGGTAGTGAATTCCTAAGGCATCATGGAAATCAAAATTCCTCTAAAATTAAAAGAAATAATTATATAAAATTTAGTTTCAAAAACTAAAAAACACTCAACAAAAAAAATATATGAAAAACTAGAAGATTGTTAAGAAATGATTTTTTTTTTACAATTGGAAGTCTTTAAAATGTTGAGAAAAAAAATTGTATTGCTGTATTACCTATTGAAGAAAGTAATTTCCATATGGAACGGAATAAAAATGAGTTTTTAAAAAATTGAAAAAAAACCACATTAAAAATCCTAATTTGAAAATTGAGAAACTAGGTAGGTAATTAATGTTTGGATTTTTTTTTCAAGTTGAAGAAAATAATTTTTTTAATTTATTTCTGAAAAATTAGTAAAAACTTGAATTTAAACAGTGAAATTATTTAAAAAATCAAAAAAAAAAAATGGAAAAAAATTTCTTGAAAAATTGATTTTTGAGAAATTAAGAGGACCTGTTGATAAAAAAATTAGAGAAGAAATGTTTGGGAAAAATATCTGAAATTTCAAAAAATTGATTTTCATGTTAATATAGGTACCTACATATTCTCCTACTTAATCAAAAATAATTATTTCTACATTTTTTTTTCAAATTTAATGATTACCTAATTTCTGAAAAATTAAAAATCGTAATTTAAAAATTATTGAGGCCATTAAGAAATTGAACAAATAAATTTTTAACCAAATAAGGCTACTCAATTTTTAAAAATTACCTACTAAAAATCTGGAATTTCTTAAAAATTAAGAAATGGGAAACAATGATAATTAACATGTTCAGAAAGAAAATTGACTAGGAATTTTTTGAAAATCAATTAAGATAATATTATCAAAAATGGTAAAATCTATAAAATATTGAAAACAATATTGATAATTGAAAAAATCAATTTTTAGAAAAAAAATTTATTAAAGAAATTATTTTTTTAAATTTAACTTTTTAAATTGAAATGGACATTGGAAAAAATCAATGAGTTTTTGAAAATCAAAAACATAATTTTTTAATTTTAAGATTCTTGAAATATCTATCTAACTATTGAATAATTTTATAAATCAATTTTTAGGACGATGAAAAAATTATTTTTTGAGAATTTGAGTTTTGAAAACTGAAAGTATCTATTTAAAAAAGAATTTAAAAAAAATGAAAACATTGCGTGCTTTAAAAAAATCAACGAGTTTTTGAAAATTAAAAAAAAAAAAAAAATAGAAATTGTTCAAATAGTTAGGTATTTAAAAAATTAATAGATAAATAATAATTTTTACAATTTGAATCCTTTCTATAGAAAGTTGTCGATAAGGTACGAGAAAATTTAGTTCCGATTTTTTTTTTGGGCACTCAGATTATTTTCTTCCATAACATTTCAACTGAAGAAATTAATTTTGGGAAATCGAAAAATTTTTCTTGATTATCCAAGCAAAAATTTACAACCGCGGTTTCTATCCCTTATCCTATGGCGTCCAAAAGCCAGTTAACTTTTCATTATCTCATTTCCCCTTATTTTTGCACCATGCATAAATAAAAATAAACGATAGGTAATAAATTTTCGGGCAACGCAACCTGGACATTCTAAAAAATTCATAGATTTTTTCTCGAATTTAGAAAAAATTATAAAAAAAAAACATTACCTACTTCGAAAACATTTTTAAAAGTTTGAATTTTTTAGCTCCGAAAAAGTACTAGGAGTAAAATTTATTCCATATCAAAAAAAAATCCCTAGAATTTTTTTAAGTGTTCTAAAAGAGTAATATTAGCCTTTTTTTCAATTTTTTAGTCAGTTCAAAATGATTCAATTTTCACTATTTTGAATAATTGTACCTTTTCTGTGTACTTACTTTTAAATTGTTTTTTTTTTTTTTTAATTAAGTATTTCTAATAATTTGAAAATTTTGATTCTTTAAAAAATTAAAAAATGTATGTACTTTGTGTTTCAAAAATGGGAATATTTCATTTTCAAACATTGAAAAATAATTTTATTTTTCATGAATTAAAAATTCAGTTCTTCAAAAAAAAAAAAAAAATAGTAGGTAGGTACAATGGTATACATATTTCAAAAATTAAAAAAATTCAGTTTTTCAAAAATTGAAACTCAGTTTTTTAAAAATATAAAAATTCAGCTTTTCAAAAATTGAAAAATTCAGTTTTTCAGAAATTGAAAAATCCAGTTTTTCAAAAATTGAAAAATCCAGTTTTTCAAAAATTGAAAAATTCAGTTTTTCAAAAATTGAAAAATTCAGTTTTTCAAAAATTGAAAAATTCAGTTTTTTAAAAATTGAAAAGTAATAGATATGTTTAATGCTAAAAAATTGAAAAAAATTCCCGGGAAAACACCACCTGCTATTCGTATGCTAAAATCACAGAGACGAAAATCGCGGTCTATTCGCATACGAATAGAATGCGAAATCAAAGCAAAAATCGAAGAAAATTTTCTCAGATAAATTCGTATACTATTCGTGAGCGAATATCATGCTAAAATCGTATTTAAAAACCTGTAGATGTTTTGTGGGATATTAGCGCGATATTCGCTTGCGTATCGCATGCCTGAAATCACATTGAAAACAGGCAAAAAGTTCGTACGATATTAGCGCGATATTCGCATAAGAATCGTATGCTAAAATCGCAGTGGAAAACGTGCAAATATTTCTTACGATACTAGCACAATATTCGCATACGAATCGTATGCTAAAATCGCAGTGGAAAACGTGCAGATATTTCTTACGATATTAGCGCAATATTCGCTAGCGAATAGCATGCGATTTTCACTACAACTTCTTTCAATACGTTTTACAAAATAAATGAGAGAAGTCAGTTTCAAACATGAACGTGTACTTGAATGTATTGCAGTGACATTTAAACAATAAAATAAAGGTTTTTCTGGGTTTTTTGATTTTGTTGGGGAATTTTGTGTTTTGTTTGATGTTTTTTCTTCTTTTTAAGTAAAAACGCCAATGATTTGATTTCAAAGTGATAAGAATGGAGACGAAGGCAGAATTTCTTGGACGATTTCCACTCACAGTAAGTTAATTATTTTGAATTTATATCTTATTTGTGATCGCGTGAATCTGTGTGAAATTAAATTTTATCAAATCGTAAAAATTTTAGACGTCTTATCAGTGCTATAAAATTTTTCAATTGTTCCTCTTCCTTCTCCAATTTGAACGCAGTATTATGCGAAATTATAAGGAAAGGAAGAGTCAAATCGAAATTTTTGTAATAATCGAAATTATTTCTAAGATTTCAATCTACAACTTTTGTTTGAAAAAATTTTCATTTGGGACTGCGGGACAGCCCTTCTTCCCTCTCACAATTCAGAGTAATAAATATACGTTTTTATACCTATCTAATCTATCTACCTATCTATCTATCTCCGTAGTATTGGGCATAATTGGAGGGGGAAGGGGGGGCTCAAATTGAGAAATTTTTCAAACAAAAGTTGTAGATTGAAATCTTGGTAGTAATTTTGATTTTCCTAAAAATTACTTTATCAAATGCCACTGATAGGTACTCCAAAAACTTTACGATTCGGCATAATTTCATTTTCCACAGATCTGCGATCACAAATATGATATATTTTCGAATAATTAATTTACTGCTGAGTGGAAATCGTCAAAAATCATTTGCCAATTTTTTAGAGGCGAATTCCGAACGCTAATCGCAAGCGAATTAACAGCGAATAGAACGCTACATTCGCTGCTAATTTCGCGTACTATTAGCGTTCGAAATTAGCCGCTAAAAAAGCGGACATTTTTGATATGCTAATAGTACGCTATTTTCGCATGCTATTCGTATACGATGAATGCGAATTTAGCGCTCTATTAGTACGCGATTCGCATACAGTGTGTTTACCGGGTTATTTACCTATTTATTACATTTTTCAAAATAATTTTTGAAAACTCATTTTCCAGTTTGAAAAACGGAAATTCGTAAAAAGTTGAAAAAATTTTGAGCATTTTCCACGACGTGTGGGTAAAAATTTAAAACTAAATAATTTTTGAGAAATTAAACACGATTTTTTTGCATTTTATAATTTTTCTCGACATTCCAAATATTTTGAAAAATTTCTGCACCTACATAATTTTCATTTAAAAACTTATTTCGTCTAAATGGAGCCAGTTAGATATCTCTCATCATACGACACTTCATATCTTTCAAACATTTTCAACGCTTCATATTCATATACGAGAAAGTCTCCTAGCTCATAATCTGCCTACCTCCAAAAGAATCTCTTGGCCGGTTGGCATCACTAATTAGCAATCTGCTATTTGTAATTCACAGAGAGCTAACGAAATGAAAAATGCATAAATCACGATACTTATGACGCCTATGACGACATTTACATTCAATAAAACCCTAATAGCTGCTAATTTACCAACAGCTCGAAAAATGACTCGAATTTTCCAACGACTTACCTATATATATAAAGCTCTATCTTATATTCGCACTCGCAGTCGCACATACTTTTATACGTATAAAGCTGTTTGCCAAAACGTTTCGATATAACAAAGAACTGGACGCATCGATACGACAGTATATACGACCGCCAATTAATTATAATGGTGTTTTTTTCAATTGGAGCAAAACTCCCGGCATCTTTGTGCATCATGTCTCACGGTCTATCGAAACGATTCCTTTGAAGGGGTCTTCTAAAATATTTCACGAATCGATGCGAGCGATCGCCATGCACTATGGATGCTAGTTTTATTTAATTGAGATGTGATTTCGATGATGGAGATGGTTTCGTCATCGCTGCGACGTCTCTCTCGAAAGAGTTTTTTAAACGGTGAGCAGGGAGGAGGGAAAGGCGAAGAGGGAACCGTGAACTTCAAAAATATCGTTTAATTAAAACGTCTTATATGTGTTTGCATCATTTAAGAAATTCTTGAACGAATAGAAGTTGGCACGTTGTATATAGGTAGCATAGTCCACATCTTTTTAATATATATTCGTGTATATTTATATTATTATGACTTAACTAAGCAATTTTTTTCTCTGTTTTTTTTTTGCACAGGTACCGTAAACGCGAACGGTGAAACGAAAAGACAACGAACTTCTTACACTCGTTACCAAACTTTAGAACTGGAAAAAGAATTTCATTTTAATCGCTACCTGACGAGAAGACGACGTATCGAAATAGCCCACGCTTTATGTCTGACCGAAAGGCAGATAAAAATTTGGTTCCAAAATAGAAGAATGAAGTGGAAAAAAGAGCACAAAATGGCCAGTATGAACGTATTACCTTATCACTACCATATGTCGCAACCTTACGGAAATCCTTATCAATTTACACATCTAACCACCTGAGATACGTATTATTAATTCACTAACGAGGGGCTAGACGCGTAATTAACCTAAATGGTTAGTTTATTAATGCGGTTAACCGCGTCGCCCGTCGCCCGTCGGTTAATTACATTAATCACCCTCTCGCTCTAGTCCCTGGTTACTGAATTAATAACAATTTTTTCGGATTCTATTTACTTATATTAGCATTCGTTTCGGATGACTTTTAGGTTCTTTGAGTATTTTACCCAGAGACGAGCGAATATACGTAGGCCTAGGCTAGCCAAGTCTGCATGGTGGCTATTTGACAAATGTCATCGTCGATCTTATAATTAGGTACTTTGGCGAATAACCGGTTCGAGCTTATGGGAAAATCCTATAGGTTTTCTAATTTTTTTTTACCACGAATCCTTCGAGCATCGTTTTCTATTGAAATTGTAATTTTAAATACGGTGCAGCTTCGTTTGCTATGGTAATTATTTTTTTTTTTTTATTTTTTTTTCCTCGCGTAATTACCCTCATTTATATATCGTCTCGAATTTACATTTTGCTACTACGAACCGAACATATAAGAACTTTGTGGTTTTTATGTAGGTCTTTTTTTTTATTGTTAAAACGACACGTAATAAAATCTCGCCAGCACCATTTCCCATCATAATTGTGAATTTTTCCAGTAAAAATGTGCCATATACGATACGAGTGTCGCAATACAATTACATAATTATTATTTAAAAGGCAACGTGCGACGGTGCGAGTATTAAAATAGATCAATCAACAGACCAAGGATAAAATTGCAATTACATGCGAGTCTATGCAAATTAAAAAAAGAAAAAAAAAATCATCGAAGAATAAAAAAATAATCCGGGGTTAGTGTACTTCACATACTCTATAATAATAACGATGAAGCACCTGTCATATTAACTTGTTTTTTTCCTTCATCTATATTATATGGTCGTATTTACTATTTACTTCCATAATCAAATCGTATAACCCATTTACACGAGAACGAGTACTTAGTGCATGAACGATTTCCATACCTTATTTGCCCAAAGAACTGATTAGTTCGCTGAGATATGATTTGCACTTGCGGTCAACTTATTGTCTCAAAGAGGCAGACACAACCACCGCAATGATGGTGAAAAAAACTCCATTCAAGGATAACTCGATCAAGGTGCCATTGTGAGGATGAAATTAGAAATTATAGAATCGATTCGTGGGTAAGGAAATCGACTCTTTAGCAGGGTTCGTGAAGAATTTCAGGGTAAATGATTTTCATTATGGGATTGTAATTTTGTGCAGAAAAATTGCCTCTTACATTGATCTGAAAAAAAAAAATGCTGAGATAAGTTCAAGATATGCAGTAGATACTAATAACAGGATTACCTACAACTTGAAACACGAGTTCGAAGAATTATAATTTTTTATTTCAATTTCAATTTTATGACGAACAAAACAAACGAGTCGAGTCTAAGTTTCTTGTTTATTTAGGGCAAATATTTTATAGGAAAAAAATCACGAATAAAAAGCTTGAATTTCCCTAAAGTTGAAAATGTGGGAAAAAAATTGAAGGTTAAAAGCGATCAATCTGTGGATAAGGTTGACATATTTTGAAGAAATTCGGTAATTAGGGGCGGTGGAGAATTATCTCATGAGTGGAAGAGGAAGGGGAAGGGGAAGAGATATGAATTTTTCAAAGGGCTACTGAACATTCATAAAAAAAACTTTTGAAATTTTTAGATTTTATTTTTTAATAGGATTTTTTTTCAGTTTACAAAAAAAATTATCGAAAGTACAATATGTACTTACTTAATTTTCAATTTTTTGGAAAATGAATAGGTATTTTGTTCAAATATATTTTTTTTCAATTGAAAAAAAAAACCTGAAATTATTGGAGTTTGGAAGTACTTACAATTTTTATCGCCATTTTTTTTTTTTTTGAAATATGATCCTTAGAGTCCTGTTATGTTGAAAACAATTTTTTTAAGGTTAGGGAGGTAATTTTTTGGAAATTTTTCTTTTTTATTGTTCAAAGATGTTTTTCTTTTTAAAACTTTTTTCAATTTCAATCATAAATTTCATTTAAAAGTTTTTTTGTATTTTTATACGTTTTTTAAATCGAAAAAATTCATCAAAAATATAGTTCCAATTTTTTTGAAAATATTTATTTTGCTCATGCAGAAACATTTTTTTTTGATAATTACCTATGTAAGTTTTTTCAATAAAAAAAAAAACTAATTAAATAAAAAAATAAAAATTTCATTGCAAATGCAATTTATTTTCGAAAATGATTCTTTTAAGACTCTATTTCGTTGAAAACACCTTTTTTATGGATAATTTTTTCAAATTAAAGAATTATGAATTATTCTATTAAAAACAAAAATTTTTGATGATTTTTTTTCATTTATAAATAAAATAAAATAAAAAGTCATCAAAAATATAGTTTTCATATTTTTTGAAAAAAAAAATAGCTCACATTAACTTATTTGTATACAGAATTTTTTTGAATTGGTCATTTCTTCAGAGGTAATTTCTGTAAATATATACGTATAAGTATTTTTTCAATAAAAAAATGAATTTATTAAAATAAAATTTCCAATTTCTAGGTATTTGTCCAAAAAATTTTTTTGGGGTAATTTTTTATTAGTTAAAAAAAATTGTTTTGATATAAATTATATTTTTTTTTAAAAAACAAAAATATTAGGTACCAAAAAAACATAATTTTTAAATTTTATTTTTTCAACTTTTCTAAATTCATAATTTTTGAAATAAAAAATGAATTTTTCGAAAATATAATATCCAATTTTTTTGGAAAATATTTTAATTGTTAAAAAATATTTTTTACCTATACATTTATTTTGTTTCAATTTTTTTTTAAATTAATCTGTTTAAAGTACAACTTTTTTGTTGGAAAATCATTAATGGACACACCATTTTGTTGAAAGCTATGTTTGTTTGTTTGTTTGTTTGTTTTTTCATTGAAAAAAATCATGAATTTTGTTAAAAACATAATTTTTCAATTTTTTTGAAATTTATTACTTATTTGCTCAAAGCTAAGTAATTTTTTCAATTGAAAAAAAAAATTATTGAAAAGTACTTTTTTTTGGAAAATGAACAAGTAGGTACCTACCTATTTGATTATTTATTCAAGTTAATTTTTTTGAAAACTTTTTTCAAATTCCAAAAAAACGAGTCCATCGAAAATATAATATTCATTTTTTTGGGAGGGAGGGAGGGAAGGAGGGAGTAATATTTGCTTATCTATTTGTTCAAAAAATTTTTTTAGTGATTTTGTTCAATTGAACAAAAAAATGAATTATTGAAAAACACTAAATTATCTTTCAATTGAAAAACCTTAATAAATTTTATTAAAAACCAAATTTTTATTTGATTATCTGCATCTTTTTCGGGGAGAGGAGAGATTCGATAAATTGATCCAATAATGAAAATTAAAAAATGCGTTATTTTCTCGAAAATATAATTTTCCGTTGTTTTTAAAACGACTATTTCTCTGAATGAATGATTCAAGAATGGAATTTCTTTCACGAAAATAATTTTTAAAATTTTTTCAAGACCGCAAGTGCACAAATGCACAATATCAATCTCCAATATTCGAATTATTCGCAATCCTGCGATGGAACCTGCGTTGCGTAAAATATCCCACGTATATATTCTCGTCTCGTAAAATGCTCAAAAAAAGAACGTGCTAGTCAATTTTTTTATGCTGAACAAACGTTCAAATTTGTACGTATTTAATGTGTTATAATTTTAAAAAATTTTATGTAGTTGTTAGATTGTTGTTGTATTATGCGTATAAAGTTTTCAGTCTGTTTTTCACTCTCCTGTTTTTTTTCTTTTGTTTTTGTTATTCGTTTATGATTTTTTTCCTTTTTTTTTGTATTGTATAAAAAAATTGCCTCTTTATATATTTACTCGAGAATGTATAAGGGTTATTCGACGGCTTATTATACGTAAAATATCGCCTTACGAGATTCGCGGGGGCAAAGTGTTATCGATTAAGTCAATCTGTAAATTTTTTCTAATCGACATACTATGTTGCGTATAGAATGTTAAATATACGCGGAAAAGAAACCGTCTTATACGTGTATTTTGCATATGAAAGAAAAAATGTAAAAAAAAAAATAAATCAAAAACGCTTATTCGCAATCCTGAGTATTGCCTAAATTTGACAACCTTTTTCACAACCTAGTGTGACGAAATTATGGCCAAAAATTTTATAGTTACGATTGTCTCTTGACGCGATTATATCGTTTATCATAAATATATACTTTTAGTATAAATGTGATAGCCATTATAGTGTTTTTTTAATTATTAGACGATCGTGTAGATAAATTTTAATTTAATTTCAGTGCAATATTTATATAAGTTTTAAACTTTTTTCCTCTTTTTTTTCCTCCCCTACAAGAAAAACGATCTGTAAATAGATTATTATTGCTTTGTGTATATAAATAGGTGAATTTTTTGTATATATATTTCGGGTATAGGATTATACTTTTTTTTTTGTTTTAAGAAATTTCTCGAATAAAAATTTAACTTCAAAAATTTTTCGATCGTTTTTTGTTGTTTTCTTTTTTGTAGCAGGCTGTAGCAGTATAGACATTTTTAAAATTCGATCCAATCAACAGAGTGTATCGTTAGGAAATTTATATTGCAGATTAAATTAAATATTTTAATCTCGGTGTGATTATCGTTGGAAAAAATTTACTTTGGTACATGCTTCGTACATGATGAGGATATTTCAGAGATAATGCTACGTGCTTGTGATAAGCAAATAAATGATTTGGAAGAAAAAACATCGCAAATGGGATGACTCAATAGTTAATTTTGAAAAATCATTGGACAAATTTAAATTATGGGCTAATTTGAGGTCGCTGAACTCAAATATTCCATTGATTATCAGATAAGTACACTGAAAAAAATGAATTTTCAAAAACCGTAATGAGTCTGAGTAAAACACAGTAAAATTAGGATACGTCGCCAATTTTAGAATCATTCCGGTGAAAACCAGAAAAGATTCAGTTCTATTCCAGAATGATTACGGAGTCTCCGTAATCATTCTGGAATAGAACTGAATCTTTCCTGTTTTTCACCGGAATGATTCTAAAATTGGCGACGTATCCTAATTTTACTGTGTTTTACCCAGAATCATTACAATCCATTTTTTTCAGTGTATTACAATGCATATTTCTGAATTACAGTCATGGTCCATTTCTCTGATATCTCATAGTAATTTTTTTTTTTTTTTTTTTTCAAAAATTCAAGGTATGTATGAAGACAATAATTGCCTTTACATTAAGTAGGTATACATTTTTGAAAAGTAATTTTTTTTTTGAAATTTGATGTTCAAAATTGATGACCTTAATAAACCATTAATATCTCAAATTGACAAATGGACCACTAAAAACCACTAATGACCCAAATAAACTACAAATATGGTCCAAACGAGCAATAAATGGTCCAAATGGACCATCAATAGTCCGAATGGGCTATTTTTCATGAAAATTTACTTCTACCATTAAAAAATTCTCAATCAAAAATTTCTCGAATTTCGAGAAATTCTCAATTTTTGAAAAATTATCGATTTAACTGAGAAATAATTGGAAATATTTGAAATTTTACAATTTTTTTCCAAACGCCTGATGAACTTTTTTAACTGGTTGAACATTTCTATCTAGTCGAATATTATCAACTAAAATCATCTAGTAAAGCATGCTGAGAAAATTTAATAAATTTATTTCTTCATAAAGAATTCAATTAAAACCGGTTTTGAAAAAAAATTAAGGGGCCCAGGGGGGCAAGGCCCCCCTGGGCTCCTCCTGGTTGGCTATATTTCCACCCTACGTTTGAAAGTATGAAACATAGTATATGCTTTTACTCTGTGACAAAATGTCTAAAAGTCACGAATATTAATTTACATGGAAATTTAAAAATCTAAAAAATGTCAAAAAAGTCAACTTTCTAAAAAAAAATTTAAGTTTCAGAATGTCTGACATAATGTCTAAAAAATCGAATTCATTAAAAATTTTCTAAGTTTTTTATGTCATCCAAACCTAACCTAATGTAACCTAACCTAACCCAATTGTCGGATTTTGGTGTCGGATTTTTGGGTCGTTTTTTTCCATTTTGGTCTCCGTAAAAGCATATACTATGCTAAAACTCTCTCTGAAAATGTTTTAAAAATTCTTGATGCCAAAAATTCTGATGGAACAAATTTGAAAAAAAGAATGAGTAGGTACCTACTACCTACCTATTTTAAGATCTCGAGAAAAAAAATCGATACAGACAGACAGACAAGTTTATTATTTCGGAGCCTTGGTTCAAAAAAATCGATAATCCTACTAAAAAATTATTGAAAATACCTAATGTACTTACTCCACAGGGCATTGTTGTATTCGAGGAATGAAAATTATTTCAACAGACGCCAGGTATCCATAATTTTTCCACTGCAAAAAAACAAAAAACAAAAATGGGAAAAAATTTATATTAAGTACTTGAAAGTATTCAAATGAATTTTTTTTCCAAAAATGGGAAATATTTCACTACAAACGTACAAAGTAATAATAACTCAAAAATTTTCACCCAAAAACATGCCAAAACAATTAGGAAATCCATTACACCAGAAAAGTCTCAAAAAAAATTGAGAATTTATTTCCTATTAGAAAATTGAATGGAATTTTTCACTACAAAGAAATCAAAATTGGAAATATTTTGCTTAGGTAGTAAGGTACTAAAAAAACCTACAAAACCATTTTGAAATTTTTTACAAAAAAAAAAAAAAATCAATAAAATAAACTACAAAAAATTAGTGAATTATTTCCTATTGCCAAAAAAAGTACAATAATTGATAGGTACATAATTTTTTGACTACAACAAAATTACATAAAAAAATAAATTTTTTAAAACTGGTAATCGAAAATAATTCACTACAAAAAGACCAAAAGTTGAAATATTTCATTAAAAAAACCATACAAAAATTCTTATCACTAAAAAAAATAAAAAAATAGACAAGGAATCCATAATTTATTTCGCTACAAAATATGGAAATTTTTTCACTGAAAAAAAATGGGAAAAAATTTTAGCTGTTGCATTTAAAATAAATTTATTGTTTTTAATGATAAGAATTTTTGTATTGTTTTTGTAGTGAAAGATTTCAACTTTTAGTGAATTATTTTCGATTTCCAGAGGTACATAATTATTTTGTTTTGAAAAATTTCCTTTACAGATCGAAAGTCGTGAAAATTCGGATAATAGTTTTTACCTTTTTCGCATTGATCTAAAATAAATTAAATAATCATAGAAAAATTTTCATTTTTTAGATCATTTTTCAAAAGAAAGATTGGGGTAAGTTTAATTTTTAATTTTTTTTTTTGAAGTGAAAAATAATGAATAATTTTTTTTAAATTTTCTAAAATAAAAAAGTTCTGAATTTTTTTCCTCGTGATTTCGGACCTTTTAAAAAAATTGGAATATAGATACCTACATTTAATTTTGATTTTTTTGGAATTTAAAAAAATTCCCAATTTTTTGGAGTAAAATTTTCCAACATTTTTTTTTCTGATACTAAAATTTTAAAAAAATGGCAATAATTCTCCCTCTTTTTCAACGTTTTTTTAATCGACAGATGGATAATCGAGGTTCCACTGTAACCAAAATAGTCTACAAAAAAATCCAAAACTAATTTTTTTCTAATCACTTTTTCAGGCATTTTCCTCTAAAATTTTGTCAAAACACAATGAAATTTTTTGAAATTTTGTATTCTCTCCCCTGATTTTCACCATAATTGATCCTATATAAACCCTCTTCCAACTGGAAACATTTTTACTTTTTTTTTCAAAAAAATAAATAAAAATAAATTTTTTTTTGGAAAATATTACCTAACTTTTGAATCTTTTCCTAAAAACTTCTCCAGTTGATTTTTTTAAAAACATTTTTTTTTAAATCACGTGGCCTTCCTAATTTAAAAAATTTTTTAATTGTGATCATTCCCCCTCTCTTTAGTGCTTAATTTTTCAAAAAAAATGCATCCGCTGAAAACTTGAAAAAATAATGTCGAAAATTTAAGTTTATACAACTTGCACAAGTTTTGACACCGAATCATTTCCAATTCGACGATAAATTTTGCCAAACAGTTACCTATGTCAACTTCAGCAAGACTCGTTGACGCACCAGATAAAATTCGCGGGGAAAAAATACCACGCGTGAACCTTTCTAGTAATTTTGAGCCAGTTGAACCAGTTCGATTTTCTTCGTATGAATCGTAAATTTACACCTTATGGTTAATTTATTGAAAAAACATTACGAAATAACAGTCGAAAATTTTAGATGATCGTTGTAAAAAAAAAAAGTAGGTACCTATTCCAAATTTAATTCATTTTTCCGATGATACCAAAGACAGCCATCACACCACTGACACGTTTGAAAAAATTTAGGCCAACGGTGCGTGGTGGTTTCCCACTTTAAATCATATTTTTTCTTATTCGAAAAACTCGCGGTTCTTCGCTTCGCTTTTCCGTATTATATCTGTCTGAACGCAACAATTTCCCACTTAAAAAAATACCTCTATTGTTGAATGCATTTCCTCGAGGGAAATAGATTTTGCGAACGTAGTTTTTCCATCATTAATCACCATCATATATACACATACACTTCGCTATCAACTACCATCACTATCAACGAATTTTTCTGATTTCAATAAGAAGAGAGAAAAAAACACTACTTAAAGGCAAGGCGGAAAAGCTTTATCGTACTGCAAACGCGGTTACATTCGAGGATAAAAAAATAACACCACCAAAGTATAAAATGAAAAAAGAATGAAAATGCCCGATTACGAGTTAATTTGACCAATTTTTAATTTATCGAGTCTGGGCTGATTTTGAAAAGCTGCAGTAGAATTCGAATGAAAACCCGGAGCGAATGACTAATCGAGCTAGGTATGCTTAAAAAATACAATTCTTTTCATTTCGCCAATGCCAATACTACAGAGTGAACTCGTTCGGTATGAAAATTTAAATTGTTTCGATGGTAAATCCGCGATCCGATCCAGGCCCCTTTGTAAAGGTTAATTTTTCGACGTGCCATCGTCGTCGGTATAAGTTTTTCACAACCCTCGTACTCGTACTTTTGTTTAACACCAATAGTTAATGGCTTTTAATTGGAAAAGTTGGTAGAATGTCGTATCTAACCCTTTCGCAGCAAGCTGCTTGTCGAATTTTCAAAACGTTTGACGCTGTTCTCTTTTTTTCCCTTCTCGAAGCACCCCCTGCCCTCACAATACGAAGGTATTCTCTGATAACGATAAATCGACTTTCATCGCAGCTCTATTGTAGATTTACCCGACAAGATTCATGATTCGATATCGATATCGGAGCCCTGGCGGTAATTACCTGGTTAAGAAAACGAGCTCGTTAAGAAAGAGTTTTCTTTTGAGAACCACCATCGCTGATTACTCATCTGAGCGAATAAAAAAGCCTAAGAAAATTACTCGTAAATTGATTTATCGACTATTAAGGCGCTAGCTTCGGAGTCCGGGTCCAGGCTACACAGTGCACAGTGCACATACCTTTATAAACTGAGATTTATGGTTATGTGTACACTCAGGTAGTGCGAAGACGTGCGTAAGTAACTCGAAAATTAGTTATTTCCTTTAATCTAGTCGATTATTATTAGAAACGCTTAGTTAAGTGGTCACACTTCACAAGGCAATGGCTCAGAGCTGGGATAGCGGTCACCAACCAAGACCTCCGTGTACCTTAAAGATACGCTTCGTAAACACGTACCTTCCAAAAGGTCAGAGAGCGTTTAAATGCGGCAACCAAAAAAAAAAAAAAAAAAAAAAGTTGACAAAAAATTTATCTCACTTTGATGCTTGCTGGGCTCTCTGGACGTGGACGTTTGACGTCGGATGGGCACTAAAGAGGCGAGATGAGAGCGAGCGGTTATATTTGATGCGTTTCTTTTTCCCATGACAGTTGGCGAATTGTTTTATACCTATTGGAGTTTTACACGGTTCGTCTTCCTGATCGAAATGTACGTAAGCATGGTGGGTATACCGAGGGCTTGTTTGAGATAAATTGATTTAACGGAGGTTTTATTCCGTCTTCGCCTAGGTCGTTAATTAACCACGCTGGACCATAAGATTTATAAGAAGTTTGTTTAATTTTTTTCTTTTTTCTTTTTTTCTTTCGTTTTCAGGTTGAAGAGTTCAAGATGAAGGGGATGGTGTAGGCGTATCTAGCGTTTAATAGGACATTGATTTATTCCAAGAACGGTGACTTTGAATATAGTGATGTGTCTCGAGAGAAAAGGGACTTTGGACCACTGAAACTCAAGTAAGCTAACTTGATCCAAATTGATTGAGAAATGATTCTGATAATAATTGAAGGTTAATTTTAGGTCGCAAAAAACTTTCAAATTTTCTAGCTTGAAATTCCCGAGCAGCACAATCGACAAATTATCGAAATAAAAAATCGACAGAATATCGAATTCGATAAAGTGTCGCGTTAGTTCCGCCTAAATCGTGAAATTATCTTTCGATATATAGATAGATTATCGACGAATTATAGTTAGTAAAAATTTCGAGATTATAGTAAGATATTTTATCGATAATCTATCTATAATATCGAAAGATAATTTCACGATTTAGGCGGAACTTTCGCGACACTTTATAGAATTCGATATTCTGTCGATTTTTTATCGATTTTTTATTCCGATTTTTCGTCTTTTACTAGCTTTTTTCTATAATTAAAAATCATTAATTAGCATAATTAATACATTAAACTATGCCTAAACACATTATTCATGTTACGGTAAGAGGATCATTTCAGAAAAAGTCAAAATAATAGACAGTTTAGTACTTCCAGACGTGTTGGACTTAAAAAAGAAGAATTTTCACCAATTTGGAAATAATTTCAAATATCGTCACAAAATCGTTGAAAAATCGTTCGACAAATTTCAGATTATTTGTCGATAATGTAGTTTCAAATATCGCCACAAAATCGTTGAAAAATCGAATTCGAGAAATTTCAGATTACGTGTCGATAATAAAGTTTTAAATATCTTCACAAAATCGTTAAAAAATTGAATTCGAGAAATTTCAGATAATTTGTCGATAATATAGTTTCAAATATCGTCACAAAATCGTTAAAAAATCGAAATCGAGAAATTTCAGATTATTTGTCGATAATATAGTTTCATCGTCACAAAATCGTTAAAAAATCAAAATCGAGAAATTTCATATTACGTGTCGATAATATTGTTTCAAATATCTTCACGCAATCGTTAGAAAATCGAATTCGAGAAATTGCATATTGTGTGTCGATAAGTTTCAAATATCTTTACAAAATCGTTAAAAACTCGAATTCGATAAATTTAATATTCGTTGTCGATAATGTAGTTTCAAATATCTGCACAAAATCGGTGGAAAATCGGAATCGATAAATTTAATATTCTTTGTCGATAGTATCGTTGACGAATATCGTCATAAAATCTTAATAATATCGAATTCGATAGTTTTTAGATTTTTTGCCTATGAAATTGTACCGATAAATCTTTATAATATCGTGAGAACATCTATAGATTTTCAAACGATTTTTAATCGATACGTTACATCTTCCGATATTATCGATCGAGTGTGCCGCTCGGGTTGTATGATTATCTATCTTTAATCAATTGTTGGAAAATTAATTTCATGTTGACTTGTGGTTGTGGAGCACTTAGATTTGTTTAGAATTATTTACTTGGGTACTAAACATTTATAAATAAACTTGAGAAAAAAAAATTAGAAAATAACTTCTTATATACCTACATATTATTTAAAAAAAGTTTTTTTAAAAAATCTTTTCAAAAAAATGTTTTTGAAAAATTTTAAATTGAAAAATTAAATAAGAAAAATTTTAAAAGAATTGCGAGTGAAAAAAATACAAGAACCTCGTTAACAAAAAAAAAAAAATAGTTGAAAAAATTATTGGATTTTTTTTAAAGAATTAGCAAATGAAATAAATTATTAAAAATTATGTCTTGCAAAAAATTATAAAAAATATTTTAGGTGAAAAAAATTGAAAAAAAGTTGAGAAAATTCGAGAAAATTGTTTTGCGAAATTTTATAAGAAATCAAACAAAAACTTCGAAAAATTGATTTTATGTATCTAGGTATAGGTACCTAAACATTTTGAAAACAATTTTTTCAATAATTAAAAAAAAAAAAAAAATTAAAAGTCCATTTTAAAAAAATCAGAAAATGGCTTTTATAAAGAAATTTTTTTAAAAAAGATTTGCAAGTTAAAAAAAAATCAAAAATCTCGTTAAGAAAGAAAAGTTGAAAAAAATAATGTTTTTTTTAAGATTAGCAAATGAAATAATTTACTTATTAAAAGTTATTTTTTCCAATAAGTCATGAAAAATAATTGAAAACAAAATTTTAAAAAAGTTGAGAAAATTCGAACAAAAACTTTGAAAAATTGATTTTATACCTTACCAAAATATTTTGAAAATGATTTTTTGAGCGAATTAAATTAAATATTAAATATAATAAGCAATACTTCAAAAAGAAAAATTCACAAAATATATATTTTTTAAATGAAAGTTTCAAAGGATTTTTAAATGTAACAAAATTTAACAGTGAAATTTCTTTTTCTTTAAACTAAAGAAGAATTTTTTCGATTTTTTTTTCAAAATTTCATTTTCAAGCCAATTATTTTTTTTCTTTTGAAAATGTAGAAGATTTGTAAATGAAGGAAATTTCTATCTTCAGCCACAATTTAAACAAAAATAAAGTAAAACCAATAATTTCATACAAAATTTTTAAAAAAGGTGCCTAGGTACGTGACATTTTTTTTAAATAGGTGTATTTTTTCTAATAAAATTTTCATCTATTTATTCATGAAATTTCAAAAGTTTGGTAAAAGCGATCAATTTAAAAAAATTATTCAAACCAAATTTTAAGCAAAATTTCTAGAAAAGTTTTTTTTATTATAAAAATTGTTTTATGATGAGGGAGTAGGCATTTAAAAAAAAATTATCCGAAATTAAAAAAAAAAAAAAAAAAGGAAAACAAGAATTGTTAGGTATATACCTAGTATATACAATTATACATACACACACACAAAAAAAAAAGAACAAGAATTTCAGAAAATGGAAATCTGCTAGAAGATTTATAAATAAATCAAACTTGAAAAATAGATTTTCAAGCAAAATTTCTTTTTAAAAAATTCATTCAAGTATAACTCCTTCATGATTTTTTAAAAATTATTTTGAAAACAAAAGCTTATGGTAAGCAAAAACTTTGGAAAAATTTGCTTCTAAAAATTTTGATGAATAGATTTGTAAATGAATGAAATCTTTAAAATTGACTTTCAAACGAAATTTCTAAAAGTAGAAGTATTTAAAGTTCATAAAAAAAATGTAGATAAAAAAAGTGAAAGTCAAAAAATTGTTTCCTAAAAAATAAATATACTTAGTTTTTCAATTTCAACCAAACTTTTAGGAAAAAAAATTAAGAAGTCATAAGAATTGTCTATACAAAATTCAGAAAAAAATTCAAACAAAAGCAAATAAATTGAAGATATAGGTAAGTAAATACTCAAGTTATGGCTATCTCAAAATAATATTTCTAAAGAAAATTTTTTTCAGACGAAACTTGAAAAAAAAATCAGAAAATCTACATGATTTTGCAAGATATCAAGGAATAAAAAAAAATAAAAAAAATCAGAAAATTGGATTTTAAGAAATTTATTAGTGGACTTGAAAATAAATGAAATTTAAAAAAAAACTTTTACCTAAAGCAAAATTTCCAAAACATTTAAAAATCAAGAAATGTTTCATACAAAAAAAACAAAATAATTATTCAGTATAAAGCTTGAGAAGAAGATGGTGTCCATGTTTAATTTTTTTTTTAAATATTAGCTAGGCCTACTGTTTATTTTCGAACAAAATAATTATTCAAAAAGTAGCTTTTGTGAACATTTTTTAATGAATTAATAGGTGAACGAAAATTAATTTTTCATTTCCAAGAAAACCTTGGAAAGGAACTGAAAAATTATTCATAAAAAATATTTTAAAGCCTGATTTTCAAAAATATATTTTCCAGAGAATTCAAAAAAAAAAAAAAAAAAAAAAAAAGTAAATACACAAAATATGTTTTCAAAAAATGAAAGAATGGTAACAAAAACTTCAGTTAGGAAAAATTGATTTCATAAAAACTTACAACAGTTTGTTTTGAAGTAAAATTTCTAAAAAAAATCGAAGATTTCTAAATGAAAAAAAACTAATTTATTTTTGAGTAAAATTTCTTGAAAAAAGTATTTCTGAAAAATTCTAAAAATTGTTTTTATGACTTTTTTTAAAAACAAAATTTTATAAAATTATTTTTAAATAAAATTTAAAAAAAAAACATGTTTTAAAATAAATTTTTCAAAACTGATTTTTAGACATACTCGTAGTTATTCATCATTTTTTCGAATAAAATTTTAAAAATGAAGGGAAAAATGGGTAAAATTTTTAAATTGGATTATCGCTAAAAAAATGTTAATTTTATAAAAATCTCAGATAGGTAAGTACCTAATGTCATATTCCTTCCAACAGGACCGATGGACCGAAATCAGGAGGTAAGGAGGTGACTCACCCCCTCCCCAAATAATTCAGCAAATTCACTAAGAAGTCGGCAAATCATCATAATTATTATTGATTCCACCTATTCAATTTTTGACCAAGTTTCGTCATTGCCTTACACAAGATTAAAATAATAAGTCTAATCCATGAAAACTTAAACCCAGTCCATCTCCATTTCCATGGACACCCGAAGAGCACTGGGTCAGTAGGTATCACAGCAGCGTAAAAAACCACCTATAAAATCTATACCTAGAGTATAATCACGTAATAAGTCAAATTATATTCAATAAAAACTGTGTCATATTTTCTGTTTTCTGTTCCAGGCACCTCTTGGCGATTAAGACGACTATAGAAAGGAAAACACTGCAGCAAACGACTCGCAGACCACCGACGAATCGGAAAAATTCATTCATAGATTATAAAATAAACGTGGTACTTCCGGTGCAAGCCGGTCATCCGAATTGTCTTACGGTTTAACGCACCATCAAAATTTACAAAGCGTGTTATTGGGCTAATCTTATAATTTGGGTATGTTCTCGTACAGACTACAGAGTACTCGTATACGTGATGAATAGAAATAATAAAAAGTGAAAGCAGAAAGCACGGGCCTCTCTTTATAGCGTACAATTGTCAACACCGGATAAGTATGTACGAGTACGAGCTCGAGCCTGAGCCCATAAAGACCACAGTACTCGTAGATACGCCAACTAATCGTGGATATAATGTTATTTATTTTGGACTAGATGTTGAAATTTCGCGTGTATACACGCGTTATAGCCGCCTAGCAAATTCATCATGCGTGTAATTTTCTCTTTAAATAATTTTCGATGCGATAGCGCGCAGAGACGTTTAAATATTTTTGGCGCGGTATCGCCAATTTTAAATCGTCGAAAGGTATATTATCGGCGCTATGCTATAGGGGAAGGCAATGCATGGGCAAGTTATGCGTGTCTAGAGAACATAAGTACATGTAAAACATCATCAGTCTTCTAAACGATATGAAATTGACTGATAGAATAAAACACTTCATTTTATACAAAGAACGAGGAATAGATTGAATTCACTAGTCGTACGAGTATATACCATAATAATATACCCGAATAGCATAACAAGCTAGATATCAACAAACGTCGTACCTGTGTTTGATTTACACTTGATAAATTGAATATCGATTTTATACAACGCGCCATTATAAACCATACTTATGTGTACTTAAAATCACCTGTATCCTCCTGACACACAATAGTCTCAGGTATTTTACTTAACGTACGTAACTATAAAATTAATATATATTATATTTTTTTTTTTCAATTTAAGCCTGCCTAATTTTGCTTTTATAGCTGCACATAGAGATAGCTATAAATATGTGATGATATCTCTGATATATTGATTCATCTCTTCCATGTCCAATTTTACAAATTTTGTAAAAAAAAAATCATTTTCTCATAAAAAATTTTAAAACTTTTATTGTAGGTACTAATTTTTAAAAAATGGACAAATAGATTTTTTACATTTTTGTTATGATTTTTTTTTAAACTTTGTTAAAAATTGAGTTTTTCATTTTGGCACAAACATAGGTACAAATTTCATCGAAAAATCTTGCTTAAAATCTAATATTTTCTAATTTTTCAACAAAATAATTTTTTAACTTTGCTCGATTTTTTTTGATTTTTTTTTTTAAGGACTACCCAATTTGTATTTACGTTTTTCAATTCAAATTTTGGCTCAAACTCTAATGTTGAAGAAAAAGAAACAAATTTGCCATCATACCATTTTTTTTTTTTTTTTAATTTCAGAAAAATAGTATATTACTTAATAGGGTGCGAAAATTGAGTTTTTCCTCACAGTAGGAACATTTGCTGGACGAGCCGCAGGTGAGTCCGGCAAATGTTTTTTACTGAACGAGCGGAAGGCGAGTGAAGTAAAAATTGTTTGCTTAGCGAGCCAGGCGAGCTAAGCAAACAATACTTACTGTGGAAAAGCTCAATTCGCACCCTATTAAGTAATGTAATTTTTATTATAAACGGTGCGAATGAACTGAAAATCAAAGAACTAAAACAGTGATATCGATATTATTTTCAACTTTTAACACTTTGTCACATTGTGTGTGTTACTATGTGACGCTAAGTTACTTTACATTGCGTGCGCAGCGCGCGTAAATACTGTGAGGAAAAGTTTTATTTTCCCTACTGATTTCAATGGGGAAAGTAAGTACTTTCGCACCGTGTATAATGAAAATGAAATTTGTTCCATGAAAACAATTATTTTTCATCATTTTAGTTAAAAACAATTGATCTTATTTTTATTTATTTTTCCTAAAAACATAGGTAGGTACTCGTATTATATTTTTTTTAATTGATGAAAAATAAATTTTTAAAATTTTCTTTGAAAACTGAGTTTTAAAATTTTTATGAAATTGGTACCTAAATTTTTTGTCAAATTTTTATTATTTGTTTTAATCCTTTTAATAATTAAATGAAAACAATTTTTTTATTTTTTATATCAACCTATTTAAATTTTTCTTGAAAGCAAATTCATTGAATAACAAAATTTTGAGTTCTGAAATATTTTTCAAAAAAATCATTTTCAAATTCTGGTTGAAGAATGATTTTAAAAATTTTTAAATAGATTTTAAGAATTACAGATAGGGCTAATTAAGAAAAGTTTCCAACATTTCATTAAAAACAAGCTTTTCATATCCTTGCTCAAGACTTTAATTTTTTGTTTTAAAAAAATTTTGAAAAAAAATTTGGAAAATTGAAAAAAAAAAAAATTCAGCAGTAGATACTTTTTTTAAGAAGCATCACTTCCAAATTTTTAATTATTTTTTTTTTAGATGATATTTAAAAAATTTTCAAGATAGGTAAGATTTTTCTACTCGTAAAAACTTTTTTTTTTCAACAAAATTTTAAAGCTTTTGTTGAGAATACCTAATATTTAATTTTTTTTTTTTTTTGGAATTTTGATGGAGCGTGAATTTTCTAAATTTCCATTGAAAATTTTTATGAACAATTTTTTTTAAAACTGCAATTTTAAATTATTTGTTATAAAACAAAAATTTTCAATTCTTATTCGATTTTTTTTCAATAGGCTATTTTGTTTTTTTTTCAACAACAATTTTTCATTTTTAATTTTGTCTTAAATTTTTTTCTTCAAATTTTTAGAAAATTTTTCAATGTTTTCAAAAAAATAAATAATAAAAAATTAATTTAATTTAAAATATAAAGTTTTCAAAATTTTGTTAAAAACAAAATTTGATTTTTTTTCAAAAACATCATTTTTATTATTTTTTTTTAAAAAGAAATCCTTTGATTTTTTAGAGAGAAAATTTTCCAATTTTTTCATAATTATACCTAAACAATTTTTGTATATTTTTTTTGAACAAAGTTTTTTAAAACTTATTCGCGAAAAAAAAATTTTTTTCTTTCAAAAAAATGAAACAAAATTTTCGAATTTTCGTTTTAAAAAATTTTTATCTTTGAAAATGTTTTCAATGTTTTTCTAAAAAAAAACACCATACAATTAAAAAAATTATAACGTTTTTTTCAAAAAGCAAAAACACTATTTTTTATTTTTATTTTACAAACATTTTTTAAATTTTTTCAAAGGAAAAAATTTTCAAGTGTTTTTGCAAAGATTTTTAAAAAATATTTCTAAAAAACAAAAAAGTTTTTAATTTGTGTTGAAAAGCTAAGTCGTTATAATTTTTTAATTTTTGAAAAACAAACTTTTGAATGTTTTTAAGAGATATAATTTTTAAATTATTTATTCTTTTTTTAACAAAGTAGGTACAACTTTTATTTTTTATTTTTTGAAAACTTGTTCAATTGTATTAACCAAAACTTTCTCGTTTTTGTACAAAAAAAAAAAAAGATGTTGGTTGGTTGGTACCTTGTTGGATCACAAAAGTAACTTTCCTAAGTTACAAACAGGAAGAATCTTAAACCTTTTCACCTCTGTAGTATTTCTCGTACTATTACAATTTCTCTAATTAAATAAAAACAATTCAAAATTACAAATTAGACAAGAGCAGAAATAATGCTAATTTACCTATCTCCTTTTTTTTTTTTTTTAAATTCGGAATAGGTATTAGGTAAGGGAATCGTAAAAATGGAACCAAAACGTGGCATAAATTAACGTTCTCAAGACACGTGCAGCAAAAACTTAATGAATAATGATGAACTTATTTATCTGTTTTATTTTCTTTTTAATTTTTTTTATTATCATACCAACATATGCAAAATGAATTTTGACCTTTCAAAGCTACCAACGATTAAAATTAATTCGAGGTATTATTTCAAAAAATTTATTTTTCTCCAAAAAAAAAAATTGCATTATAATCGCATAATTTGTTTTTCAAATTCTATTTACCTACGCATATATTCAGTTAATTAGGATTAGACCATTCCCAAGGAATAAATTTAATACCTACGTGATTCACAACTTCACATGAGGTAGACAGAGGTTATTCATAAATTCAGAAATCATACCTAACAATTCTCACTGGTAAAATGACTTTATTTTGAAGAGAAATTTTTAATTAGTTGATGATATTATATTTTTAAAGGAATTTTTTTCACCTTCCAGAATGTCAACCACATGCAATTATAAATTCGGTTTCAAACTATCAATTTATATGTATCAACTTCTCAAAATAAATGTTTTTGATGACAAATCATGGGTCGGTTAAGTATTTTTGATTATAATTTGCAAATTGAAGTGAGTTTTTAATGCAGGAAATTTTGATTATTCAGTATTATCACAGTTTATGAGTCAGGCCATTAAGAATTCTTTTCCGAAATGATCTGAGTCAGTTTTTTCAGAATTTTGTTTTCTTTATTGTAAAAATGAGTAGCCAGAGTATTGTTTCTACACCAAAAATTATCAAACCCCATAAGTTGACTAATATGTACTCGATTGTAAGTCTCTGGTGATCTCCACAGTGCGTTTAATTTTTCATTTTTTAAACGATCGAGTGAATAAATGGACTATCTCTAATGTTTCAATGGAAAATGAAAATCGTTTGTCTTCATTTTTTTTAATTTTTTTTTTTTTAGCCTCTAGACCACTTTAGAAAAGAGCGTCTTCAACTCGTCATAGTTCATTTGCGATCGATATTCTTCAAAATATTAGGTAGGTATAGGTGTACTCAGTAAGTATATTTCATCTCATTTATGAATGAAAAAATAAAAGAATGAATGATTGTTCATTTTCATCGTCTAGAATCCTTGAAGAAGTATACATTTAATGATACATTAAATTTGATGTCAATTAAAACAAAAATGGCTCAAACGTACAGTGTTTCATAGGAATAAAAGAAATATTAATTTAAAGTTTTAAAAAAGGCAACAAATTAAAAACTTTACCAAACAGTAAAGTAAATTTTGATTTAAAAAAAAAAAAAAAAATTAGGTACTTTAATTGACGTCATCCTGACTCAAGTATAGGTTTTTGCGTTGCTTTTGCACAGTTACCAACTGAAAATAACCAATGGCGAAATTTCCTATTTTAAATTAGTATTTTTATTTTATTCTTATTTTTTTACAAAAAGTAAAATGTGCGTTCAAAATTTCCTGTATGAATGAATACATGGCTAGAGAATATAAACAGCGACAAAATTTTTACATATTAAGTATTCAATAAAATAAGAATAATTCAAATTTCAAACGAACTTCATTTGAAATTTTTCTCGGAGTCTCGGACAAATTATGCAATTGAATTTAGATTACGATTGGAGGAGAAAAGATTTTTATAGAGCATCCAAAAAATAGATAAAATAATTGATGAATAAGCTTCTCTGCTATGAAAATATATACGTTTTGCAAATTCGCATTCAATTTCTACACATAAATACTTGAATACTTATTTCATTTTTATAGAACCTACTTACTTGTCAACACAGAACTAGATTTTATTTTTTACGAAGCATTAAATAAAAATAATCACTAAAATGATTTTACTTAGTTCAAATAATTTACAAATTAAAACTATGAAAAAATATTCGATTTCTATGCCATTGCGATCAGAGTAACATTTCAAGTACAATATCATTACAAAATACAATAATAAATGAATTCATGAGTTATTTCGACTTCAAGTTCAACTCCAATTCATACAAATATTTTTTGTATTTTATTGTGTTGCAATTACGTGATCTAATTGCTCTACTTATTTCATAATTCATTTCCTCGTCAAAGGAAATTCTGATATTTCTGATACTCGAATAGATATTTCATAGTTTTGTATTTGGAAACCACATCCGGCTATGCGGGTATTCAAAATAAGAAATTAAATTAAATCATGTAGGACGTAGTGAGCAACGTAGGAGTTTCTCATCTAGATTAAAGTAATTTTTTAAATGATGATTTTTTTTCTGTAGTATTATCCAAGATATTATGAGGGTTACATAAAATGTTTACAAAAAAGAACACTGAAAAAAGATAATTATTATTTCATTACTTACTGCTGACCACGAATATTTTTATTTTTAGCCGGGAAAGCGGTTTCATCGACGTTTAATGTTTAATTTGATGCAAATTTACTGCAAATTGGCAGCCTCACAAATAAAAAATAAAATTTTAAATTCAAAATTCAATTCTGCCCAAATCAATACCTATGGTGGTAAATGGTGAATACTGAATAAAATTGTAATAAAAAAAAATATAAAAATAACGAGAATTTCAATTCCAACTCATTACCTTACCTGACTATTAATTCATTTTTGGAAAACTAGAGAGCGCTCGCGTATTTATAGAAATTTAAATTTTCTGATTACAAACAGCTGATTTCCTACATCCTGCAATTTTGAATGAAATCATGAACTTTTTAGCGGTATTTTTCACATTTTTGTCGAATGTTTATTGATCAAAAACGTTTCGTTAATTGATTGGTACAAAATATCTCAAAATATGGTTTATTGTTTTGTACAATTTTGCCCATTTGCGGCACCCGGGCTACGCTTCGGAGCAAAACGGGAAAAATACGAAAAGGTTACGTTTTTCCAATGTTTACCAGAGGTAAAGTATCCTGACACCACTAATCGCCACTAATCTCAATCAATCTCACTTCAATAATTATTCTTTACATTTTGAACAGACGGATCCAGACTTGTTCGAGGAGTGGTATATGCATCTGCCTCGACCTGGGTTTACGAAGAAGAGCTACGTATGCGATAAACATTTCCTCGAATGTGAAATTCATCGTTATCATACAACTTATTTGAAAAATGGTACCGAGCGTCGAATTAAACTAGATACCCCGTATCTCTCATCCTGCGCCGTACCACGTATATTTCCAAGTGCACCGAGGATTAAGAATACGGAGCTGCCGAAACAAACAGCACCTTCTACTAAACCACCATCTAAGAAAAACGTGCCAAACGATTCAATTCCGCCTAAAAAACCCACATCTGTGGTATCTTCTACTACAGAATCTTCTAAAGAAAACGTTCCAGCTGCTTCCAATCTTCTAAATGCTTCGATCAAATCAACTTCGGTCAATAATTCAGCTACGGTCGAGGTACTTCTTACAGATGATTTTGTCTCGCTTCCAACTCCACCGGATTCTTCGTCGAGTCCGAGTAACAAGAAAATAAGAAGATCGTCGAGACAAAAAACTACGAAACCTTATGATAAGAAACAGCCAAGCCGTTCTCGTCGTGCGGTTGTTTTTTCAAAGTTGCCTGCTGCCAGTAATCCGATTACACCGTCTGCTCCTACCAGTGATAATATTTTACACGATTCAACTTCAAAAGAAGTACAGCTATACGATCATACTATGTTGTTGAGAGGTCTGCAGAACGTAAAGATGCACTGGCCTGAGTAGTCTTGGAGTGAAGCTAAGCAGCTAAGTGAAGAACTGATTTTACTCACTCACATCGATCCTTCGTCGGGACTGCTCGATAAATACGTAAAAGTGAAGAAGATTGACCTCGGCGTAGCAGTTAGTATTATTCTAGTCAATCATTTTCATAAGAGTAGTTCTTCTAGATAGCATATTCTTGCCTTTTTTTTTTTTTTTTTTTTTGTATTCTACAAAATATCTCTGTCGAAAATATTGGATATTTAATGTGTGTACTTTTTTTTAGGGATTTTTCTCCAGCGTAAACCCACCACTATCGTGCTTGCCAGTTGCTGCAGTAAGAAATGAGACTGATATACCGAAACTATTGAGCTTTATGACGAATGTGAAAGTAACTTTCGAGAATAAGTAATGAACGTTTTTTACTAAATCCATGGAATTTTCAAATTTGTTTAAAAAAGAAAACTAATTTCGATCTTGTTTTTTTTTTTGTTTTTTTTTTAGATTAAGTTTTGGATATTTTTTGAAAATTCAAAGGTATCCAATTATTCATTATTGTTTGTTAAGAGATTGACTTTTTTTACCTCGTCTACCTATTATTTTTTTTTAAAATTAAGTTTAAGATATTTTATTATTTTTCAAAAGTATTATCTACCACGCCTTAATTGCTTGTTATGTGATTGACCTTTTTTCATTTTTTTTTTTTTTTTTTTTTTTCTTATTTTAAGACTTAGTTTAAGATATTTAAAAAAAAATCATATAACTATAAGGGGTTGACTATTCTATTCTCATTCTACAACCAGTTATCACATAAAAACGTGAGTAAAGACGGTATGTGTGTTTTTTTTTTTAAATACCTAATTATTACATATCTTGCCATTTATGTCTTTGGTAATAATTAGTATGAATCTTTTTTTAAACTTTTTTCTTTCTTGAATAAATCCTTACTTGCTTTTTTCAAATTTTATTCTAGAAAATGTACTTAGGTATGTTTTTTTCCTTTTTTTGTAATGAGCAGTTGAAATTTTTTCAAATGAAAATTCGAAAAGCAATTTCTTTGTAAATTTTTTTATTAAAAAGCTTGGAACATTTTCCCAAGAAAAATTTAGAAAAAATTCTTTAACAATTCTTAGAAAAAACACAGCAAACATTTTTGATGAAAATACTTCAGTAAAAAAAACTGGATGAGAGGTTTGTTGTAAAATTAGTAAAAATGTTTATGAAAAAATTCTGAATGAATAATCACTGTTCATCATTCATTACTCAAAATTATGGAGAGGGAGGATCCAGATGAAAAATTTTTCAAACAAAAGTTGTAAGTCAAGATCATAAAAATAATTTTAGTTGTTATTAATAACTCGATCGTTCCCTTTCTTCAATCTGTCTGAAATTACTTGAATATCTACTGTTCAAAATAGGAGGGGTGGGAGGGGTCCAATTGAAAAATGTTTCAAACAAAAGTTGTACACTGAAATTTTAAAAATGATTTTAGTCATTACCAATTTTTCAATTTAGCTCCTCCTTCCTCTACACTTTTGAATAATGAATATCAAAATCTATTCAAAATTGAAGGGGAAGGAGGGGCCTAATTGAAAAATTTGTAATGACAAAAATAATTTATTGGATTTTGACCTACAACTTTTGTTTGAAATTTTCTTCAAATCTCCCCCCCCCCAAAATGTGAATAATGATTGATGACGATGAGTATCACTATCTACGTACTTTTATGCAAAATTGGAAGGGTGGATCCAAGAATTTTTTTTATAAAAATCAAAATTATCCCTATAGAGTCTCAATCTTCAACTTTTGTTTGAAAATTTTTTCCCAATTTTTTTTTTCATAAAAAGTCGCTATTTTCCATCTTTGAAGTTACTCCACTTGTGACAATCCCAAAAGTACACAAACTAGACGCTCGTCAAAAACGTAGAGAGAAATTTTTTAAATTATTATTGAAAAAAATAGAAAATTTTTGATGAAATAACCAACGTCAACTTGTCTTTATAATATAATTAGAATTCCCGATTTTGTAAAATACCTACTTTAAAATTAATTCATTCTCGTTCGTTGCTGAAAATTGCGAATCCTATTTTATATCCTTTTGGTAAAATATTTTTTATTACAGCAATATTATCAAAAATCAACACCTATATTGTTTTTTCGTTTTTTATCCATTTTGCCAAAGGCATGAAAATTGACCTCCCTTTTTATTTGAAAAAAATATTATTTCTGTCTAATGAAATACAATAAAACTCGAGCAACAATTCTATCAAAAGTAGCCAATAACGAAGAGGAAGAAAGAACCCCCAGGAATATAATAATTTTACGACCTCTTGAAACATTATACGAACCAGACAATTATTTTCCATCATTTGTTTAAACCTTGGCGCGTTTATTTCGTTTACAAATGAAGTTACACGACTGTGAAAGAATAGCAGGAAAATATTAGGAAATTTTTTGGCTGGTGACCAATTTTCACTCTTCTATTTGGCTCCAAAATGTGTACACTTACCTACCTATACTCTTGCTGGTAGAATGAGGAAAACAAACATGGTTATTCGTTCCAGTTTCGTTCGTGTAAATTCTTACACGTTGTTTAATTAAAATTAAAAAAAAAAAAAATTAATCAAAGGGTTGCATTGCAACACGTACCTACAAATCAAATAGGTATTTCTATCCAACAGAGTAAGTAGGTACTTTATTGGATTAAAATATCAGATTTATTACCCCCCCCCCCCCCACGTCTGAAAAAATGTTTACATCTTAAATTTCTAAATCGATTTTTGAAGATTTCTAATGTTCTATCAAGAATAAGAGATATCACAGAAACGGCTTATCGAGTTTTTGAGAGAAAAAAATCTTAATTTTTTGAGAGGAAATTTCAATGTTGAAGAAAAAGTGATTTGTCTGTAGAGAAAATCATCTCTTAATTTCTTGTCTCAATTTTTTTATTATCTATTTTTTCTTCCAGGAGAGAAATCTTTTATTTTTTAGAGAAAAACAAATTTTAATTTTTCGAAAAAAAATTTTAAATTTGTCTTCCTGCATTTAAATAACAGGGAGAAAAAAAATTAATTTTCTTGGAGCAAAAATTTTTTTTTGTGTGTTGCAATAAAAATATTCCTTAAATTATTGAAAAGAAAAAAATTCTTAAAATTTTTTGGAGTAAAAATTATTTTTACAAAAGACTTCTTTTTTTGAATTCGTTTTTTATTTACCGATTTATTTTTTATTATTTTTTTTAATGAAATCTTTCAAAATTTTTGAAAAAATATCTACATTTAATTTGAAGTAAATTGAAAAGAGGTCGTTTACTTTAAAAGTGAAAAAACTCATATTTTTGAAAAAGAAAATTTTTTTTTTTTTTTTTTGAAATAAAATTTTTTCAACTTTTTGAAAACAAAAAACTTTTTATTTTTCATTTTTCATTTTTTTTTTGATTTTTCGATTTTTTTTTTAATCTAATTGGACCAAATTTTTAAAATCCTTCAATTTGAAAAAAAATAAAATGAAAAAAATGATTTTTTTTGAGCACAAAGTTGTTTGAACAGTAAAGTTTATTTTTTTTTTTAAAAGTTTCTTTTTATTCAAAAAATTAAGAAATTTTTTCTCAATTTTTTATTTTTAAAAAAGTTGAAAAATTTTATTCCAATAAAATTGAAAATTATTTTTCAAAAATTTGAGAAATATTTTTAACATAAAATCCAAATAAATAACTTACTACTCAGAAAATTCTTCGTTGGGAAAAAATAAAAGACAAAAAAAATCAATTCATTGCAACAAAGTTGGGACTTTTCCCTCCAATACCTACCAACCTACTTAATAATAAAAAACAATTTGCTCAAAAAGAAACCTAAAAATTTGATAAATGTTCATAATCCAAAAAAAAATTTCTCTAAAAAATTAAAGTTTTTCTGCAAAAAAGTTGAAAAATAATTTTGAGTGGCCTTCAAAAAGTTGAGATTGTTTTGCAAAAATTTCAAAAATAAGTACTTACCTAGGTTCCTAGGAACATTTTTCTACTTAAAAAAATGAAAAATATTTAGGTACTAAAATAAAATGAAAAAGTACTTATTTATAGTCCCAAATAAATAAATAAACAATTTGTCAACTTTTTGCAAGAAAAATACTTTTTATTTTTTTGGGGGAAAAATTTTTTGTCTTTGTTTTGTTTGTGACTTTTTTTTTTTTTTTTTTTTTTGAGAAAAATCTGATTTTTTTGGAGTAAAAAAATTTTGGCGGAGTAAATTTTGGGGAGGAGCAATTTCTCAATTTTTGAGAAAAAACTTTCCAAAATATTTAAAGGACTTTGTGGAAAATCCGGGCCCGGTGCAAGTGCACTTTTGCACACCCCCTCTCGCTATCGTGGCTTTTCCCCGTACATTTAATTTTTAAATTGCGCGGATGGGTTAGGGGGAGGTACTTTTGTTTGATAAGAAATTTAATCTACGTGGAACACTTTTTGTTTTATATTAGTTTTTCCTATTTTTGAAAATTTTCGAGGTACTTGTGAAAAACTAGTTTTTTAAAAAATGTGTTCGATTTGCTACATCTCCTAGGGGGATTTCTATTGATAGATAGTGGACAATGTATGTTATTACTCTTTCCATTTTTGTGTAAATTTTTAGACGTTGTTTAATTGAAATCCCCTCCTCCCAAAAAAGTGAGGGTTGCAACTCGTACCTACTTTACTAAATTAAAATATCAGATTTATCATCCTATGGACAGGAATATTGTGATACGTAAATTTTTGGCAGATAATTAGGCATCTGCGTAATTTTTATTCAGCAAAACACGAAGAGAGATGTTTTTAAATGAGGTAATGAATTTCAACGTAAATAATATTCTGCTCCTAATAAATTCTAAACGTCGATTGTTCGAGTTTTTACGTGCAAATAATCGTAAATAAACCGAAGTAAAAATTCATCGAAGAAATTCAAAAGCGTAAAAAAAAGTCATCCTGCAGGTTTTTCCTTTCAACGTATACAAGTAAGTATAAAAATTACGATCTCCGAGAGGTTATTTTATGTTACAATACCCATTCTAGGATACGAAAATTTAGCCCTATTCGATCGAATTGTTTGGCAAAAGAATACGCCGAGTAAGAACTGTAGTAAGTAGTAAATCGTCCTACCAAACAAGACGAAATTTACAATCAAACAACCTAAATAATAATCAGGGTTGTCATAATTTTACGTCTGGGATTCGGCTTCGGGAGCCGGTACGTTCCTCTTTTGCAAGCACCACTGCTCCGCGTCACTCGAACCCTTTTACTGCACAACATTGCTCTTCTCCCCGTGACTGTAATCTGTGTGCTTCTCCTTCTCATCGTCATCCACGCAACTTCAAACAATAACATTCACCCGCAATGATGATACTCGCTTTTCAAATTCACAAGCTCAGATGTGCCAAAAGTCTGGATGGTGCGTTTGCCACGCGTCGCGTTGAGAGGTAAGTTCTATTTTTTCGTATGTAACTTTTGAATTACGTAACTTTAGGTAATCTTTTTTTTTCATTTTTGTGGTTTGTTTGTTTCTTTAGCATTTTTATTATCTTGAGGAGTGCTATTTTAATCGGTTGGTAAGTGTGAATAATTATTCTGAAATATCAGTTGATAATTAATATTATTTAATTATACATACCTAATATGGTATTTATTTGGTGATTTTTTTTGGTAATGCCATTGCTCATTAGGTAAATTTTCGTCTCAGACTCTTGAACTTCAAAAATATGTATTGTACAACTTTTCATCAAATTTCACTCTAAAATAATAAATTTTGTGGTAAAAAAAAATTAGCTCAATAAAATAAGGAAATGAAATTATTGTATTTATGGATGAGCAAATATTTTTGATTTTAAAATGCCCCTTTTAGTGTCCTGATTAACCACCAAAGAGCTCCTGAACCTCACTCTTCGACATTTCCTCCAAATGTAAACCCATTAAGTCCACCTCATTGTTCGTAAGTATTTTTTAAAAATTGGCTGGCTAAGCTGGTTTTCATTTTTTTAGGCCAATCTTTCCAAAGGTTCATTGTTATTTGTAAAAAATCTCAATATCTCTGTATCTCTGTACCCAAGGCCCTAATTGAGAAATTTTTTAAATGAAACTTGTAGAATGAGATCCTCAGAATAATTTGGTTTGAGACAAAATTTTTGACTGGACCCCTCCTTCCCCTCATATGTATTACCTATAATATCGAATACATATTATGAACATCACTCGGTTTAGGTCAAATTGGATAAGAGGAAGGGATCAAATCAAAATCTTTGTAATAAGCAAAATTATTCCAAAGCTCTCAATCTACAACTTTTGTCTGAAAATTTTTTCAATTGGAGCCTTAGGTACGAAGATAGAGAGATTTTTTGAAAAGGGAATAAATCCTGAAAAAAATGACGTTTCAAGAAAATGGAACCTCGGCTTATTTCTTTTTTTTTGAATACTCACAAAATCTAAGGTAACCTTTTAATCGCATGGAAGATTTTTTTTGCGACTAAATTTTTTTCGAGAAAATATACATGGTGGAGAAAATGAAGATTGTCATCTCAATTCTCATGAATAAGACATCATTTCGCCGTTAACTTTTTAAAAAAATGAATGGAAGGGTTTGGTAGAAAATTTTAGGTATTAAATTCAGAAGATATAAGGAGATTCACACGAGCTCGCATATATGAGGGTGAAGGGGTTAGTGAGGTCCATGGACCATGATGTATCATCTTTTGCATACAAGGGTTTCCCAATTCATCCCCTCCCCTATAACATTGTATCTAATTCGCTGAAACAGAGAAAATTTTTATTTTTGTCAGCCTGGATATTTCGATTCGCATTTTCTGTGCAACATATGAACTTGAAAATAAAAAATAAATACAGTCTTTATTGTTAAAAATTTTATTTACTTCAATTTTAGTCAAGTTCATTTTTCTGTTTAAACCCGTATTTTAGAAGTTATAGGCGAAAAACAATGACCACAAACAGATGAAAAAACTGAAATACTTCTTTTTTTGAGGGGAGAAAAATCTTCTATGTAATTTGTTGAAACAAAATCTCATTTTTTGTCCCGTTTGAAATTTTAAAATTTTCTGAATAAAAAAATTCTGAATTTTCTTGGAATATAAAAAAAAATTTTTGAAGAAATTCTCACTTCAAATTATTTTTTATGAAGAATAAATCCCTTATCTATCTCTCAAATCTTTTGAGAGAAAAAAATCTCAATTTTTTTAATTAAGTATAATTTTTTGGAGATAGAAATTTCAAGACTTTTTGGAGTAGAAAAATTTTCACTCGTATAGGTAATTTCTATGGAGAAAAATTTCTGGACTTTATTTGAATGCAAAAATTTTTTTTTTCAAGTCAGCGTAAAAACCTACCCAATTCTTTATTATTTATCTCTTAATTTGTTTCAGAAAGAAATCCCAATATTTTATGCCTCAAATTTTTTGAAAAAAAAATAAAATTTTCTTTTAAAAAATTCAAATTTTTTCGAGAATAAAATCTCTCAATGTTTGAAGAAGAAAATTCTGAATTTTCTTGAAATGAAAATAACTAATTTTTTGCAATCAATCTAAAAAGCTGAATCCCAATTCTTTTTTGAAAAAAAAAAAATAATAATAATAAAAAAATAAAGGAAACCCCTCTTATCTCTTAATTTGTTCCCAGAAAAAATTTCAAATTTTATGTCTTTATTTTTTTGAAGAAAAAATAAATAAATTAGGTAAAGAAATTTTTAGGTATTTTCCTTGGAAAAAAGACAATTATTCAATTTGATTTATTTGCACTAAATTTTTTATCAAATTTTCGAAGAAAAATGCTCTTAATTTTTGGGGAAAAATATTCAAACTTTTTGAAAAAAATCCATTTCTTGTCTCACTTAAAATTCTTAATTTTTTTTAAAGAAAAAATTTCTTAATTTTTTTGAAACATAATAAATTAAATTTTTTAAACCCCTTTTTTGTTTTTGTTTTTCTATGAAGAAATCCATTATTTACCTCTGAATTTTTTTGAGAATAAATGACAATTTTTTCAAGAAAAAAATTATATTTTTTTTGTGGAGAAGAAAATCTCTCAATTTTTTGAAGTGAAAAATATCTCTTACGATTTCTTTGGATAAAATTTTTTTGAATTATCTTCGAATGTAAAAATGAAAAAAAAAACGAGTCAGCGTAAAAAAAACTTTACAAAATACAATTTTTCCTTCAAAAAAATTCCAATTCTTCCGAGAAGAAAATCTCTTTTTTTGGAGTAAAAGCATCTTATAATTTTTTGGAAAAGAAAATTATGAATTTTCTTTAAATTAAAATAATTAATTTTTTAGTGTACCTATACCTAAAAAACTTGCCATTTTTTTGAAAAAAATTATAATTGAAAAAATAAGGGAAAATTCCTCTTTTTTATCGCTTAATTTGCTTCCAGAAAAAAATTTAAATTTTTTGAAAACAGAAATTTCTTAATTTTTTGGACATTTTCTTATCCTGAGCCGAATCACTTTTTTTATCAGTGTGGTTAATCAGTAAGTACCTACGTAAAATGAAATCTTCGCTCTTTATTTTTTATTCGTTAAATTTCAGTTTTAATATGTATCGCAAATAAGCCGCTGAAAAGAAACATTTCACAACATTTTTTTATCTACGTAAAATATTTTAATAATTTCTGCAGGGCTTCACAAAACAAAGAAGAAAATATCGAAGGTTACAAATCAAAACCAATTTCTTCAAATTGGTCTGGCAAAATAATTAATTAATAATTTACCTACACAAAGAAACAGAAAACCGTCACAAAGACGTTTGCGAATGGATTAATTTACTTTGATAGAAAAGCACCATGATAAAATTTTCAAAACAAACCTTCGAGTCGAACTCGACCTACGTCGGAGTAATTTGTGAAATTAATTTCAATCGGAAATTTAAAAAAAGGAGCGAGTACGATTCGAAAAGGAATTACGTTTTTAAAAAGATAGCGAAGAAAATGCTTTTCTTTAAAACCTTTATAAGGGAATAAAAATAAAGAAATTGCAAATCAAAATCAAACACCATGATTCGTTGAAAATATAAAAAGAGACACGTTGGTAGATTTAATTTCATAAACTTTTTCTCTCGTCTACTTTCTTTCTTAATGGAAACATTCGCATTAAGAAAGAAATTGTATTCGTAACCACGACGTTAGGATTTTTTTCTCAGCAAGTATGGCACTTAATATCGTAAGAACGGTGCGAACGAAAATTTCTCGTAGTGAAAAAAATATGTTCGATTCGAGTGCTTTCAAGGACGAAGAAAAAAAAAATCAGCGAATATGCGAATTCTGTTCCTGTTCGAGCACTCGAAACTTCTGAAAACATTACCATCGTAGCATACTCCATAATACCTCATAATTCACGCATAAACCTCCTTAAAAAAGCGTGTTAAATGGGGAAAAAATTCCCATTCGAATGGTTCGCTTTGTTTCAAAACAACGCGTCTGGGCCGAAGCCATTGTGCAAAGGTTCACGTATAACGGGTAATATTTTCAAAAACTATTTCGTCCGCGTAAATATTACTCACGCTCCGGCGAATTCTGCAACATGTATCTGGCTGAAACTGAAGCCAACTTTTTCCAAATTCAAGGCCCAGTTCTGCATTCCTAATCAATTCAGCCCGGCGTAGTGCCGCAGACCGGAGAGTCAGCCGAGCCGGTATGTAATGAATACCGTTGTGGCTCGTGTCGTGTAGTGTCGTGTCGCTGCCCGAAATGAAAGTAAAGCGAACGTGTAAAATTTTATAAAATCGAAGGGTTCCTGGTTTACGTCGTGCTGGTGTATTTTTGTACTTTACTTTTAGGTTTATCTAGGTGGCATTTTATCGAACTGAACGAATTCGATTAAATTATTATGTAGGTACTTCTGGAAAAAAGAATGTTCAAAGTATGAAACGACTGTTTTAAAAACAAGTTAGTCATTTTGGCTGATTTTTCAGAATACGTAAAAGTGATTTTTTTTTTTGGAATTTCAACATTGAAAAAATTTAGAGAGGTCACCATGGGAAATTCGCAGTGACCTAAAAAAAAAGTCTTATGCTCAGTTCTTGTCTAATTGTAATTACTTACTTATGTTATTTTCTAAAAGCAATTTATAATTCGAATCCTCTTAATTTTTAAATAAGATAAAAAAATGGAACAAAAGCTTTTTAAAATATTGAAGAAGGCTCAAATAATGGAATATTTTCAAAAAAAGAAACTTTTTACAAAATTTCAACTCAAAAAAAATTTGAAAACCGTCGAAAGTTCTGTAAAAACATCTACTGTTTAAAAAAAATTAAAGATGAAAGAACAAATGAAAGAAATTTTGCTTTTAAAAAAATAATAGGTATTGGTATTGCTTTTAGGAAAATTCTGAATAATTGCATCCAAGAATCAAAAATATTAAAGTTCTTGATATTTGAACTAAGTTTTAAAAAATCATAAAAATTGAAATAAATATTTAGACAAAGGTAGGTAAAAATGATTTGAAAAAATTGTTGTTTATAAAAATTAAAAATGTATAGGTACCTATACACTTTTTTTTTAAATTAAAAAAAAAATGTTTACCAAAAAGAACATGTAAAATATCTATGTACCTACTGATTATTTTGACAAAATTTGAAGGAAAAAAAAACTTATTTCAGAAATTTTAAAAATTGTGGTTCATTTAATTGTTTTATAAGTCGACTATTCTATTGGGAAATCAAATATCTTTATTTAAAAAGAAGTTTTTTTTTAAATTTATTTTCACAAAAATTAATATTTATCAATAAATAAAAAAATAAAAATATCAATCTAAATGTTCAAACAGATTTTCAAAAAATCGTCTTTTATGGAATTTAATGAAATGAATTGAAGTTGAATAACACATATCTTTGATTTAAACTAATTTTGAGTACCTAAGTACTTACTTATTTATTTCATTTTACAGAATGTTAAACATTTTTTCTGAATTTTTTTAAAAAAAAAATAGATGCCAAAAGAAATTTTGTAAAATATTTATTTTCTACAGAATTAGAAAAAATTAAATTATTTTCCATGGGTTCCAAAAATCGTGTTTTTTGATTCATTTCATTTTTTGTAATTCTGTAAGTTGATTTTTCTATTGAAATGACAAATATTTTCAGTTTGAAAAAAAAATGATTCGTGCTTCATTAAATTTTTTTTTAAATTTTAAACTGCGCCCTTTTTTTTGTTTTGTTACAAGAACTGAATATAATTAATTGAAAGAAAATTAAAATTTTAAAATTATACAAAAATTACAAAAAAGAATTAGTTATTAAGTATAAAATATCAATTTTCAATATAACTTAAAATATAAAATAATGTTTCAAGGGTTCCAAAAATTACGATTTGATTCATTCAATAAAAAAATGTTTTATTAAAAAAAAAAATTTCAAAAAAAGAAATTGAAAACGTCTATTGAAAAAAAAGTAATTGAACTTAAAATAATGTACTTGATATTTTCAGTAAGAATATAAACATTTTTTGAGGTTCCTAAAATCGAGAATCAATTCATTTTTATTTTTATGTAAGCAGTTTTGTAAGTTAAGTTTTCTATGGAAATTTCGAATTTTCTTTTGAAAAGAATTTTGAAAAAATTCTTATCTAGGTAGGTACTTCATATTTTTTAAAAAAATTAAAATTTTTATACCTACCAAAAAATTGGAAACAGATTTTTAAAATTGTTTTCGCAGAAGAAATGTAAGTTGATTTATCTTCTAAAGTACCTAATTGAAATATCGAGTAATTTTTTCTTTGAAAATAATTTTGAGAAAATGTTACTCCATCAAAAAAATAATAAAAATGAAAGAAAATGAAGTAAAACGAAAACTCTTGTTTAAAAAAAATGAAATAAAATTTTAAACAATAAAATCATGATTTTTAAATTTAAAAAAAATGAAATGGTAAATTTTTGTTCCTGGAAAAGAATGGATTATTCTAATTTCAGGAAAAAATTAAATAGGTATGTAACCTAATTATTATACTAAAAATAAAAAATAAATAAATAAATAAATAAAATAAAAACGAATAAATATCTGAGTAAAAAAAATAAAAACAGATTTTTATTCAAAATTTTCAAAAGTTACTTATCATTAACAGAAACTGTATGATATTGATGAAAAAAAAAATTAACAATTGTTTAAAAAATAATTTATAATGTATCGGTGAATTTTCGAAAAGAAAAAATTGAAAATTCAAGGGATTCCACAAAAGTGAATCAATTATTGATTTGATTTTTGCAGTTTTTTAAATTGAATTAAAATCACAAATATTTTCCTTTTGAAAATAATTTTGAAAAAATTTTCGCGTCAAGAAAATAAAAATAAAAATTTTGCAAGAAAATGAGAATTTTTGTTCAAAAAAATAATAAAATACAGTCGAACCTCGCTAACTCGAAGCAGTTGGAAGCAAAGAAAAACTTCGAGTTATCTATATTTTCGAGTTATCAAAGCTCAAATGACATAGTTTGGAGGGAAAGGGGACCGGCAAAACAGTTCGAGTTATCTATGATTTCGAGTTATTGAAGTTCGAGTTAGCAAGGTTCGACTGTAACAGATTTTAAAAGAATTTTTTTTTTTACGAAATCGAAAATTCATGTCCTTATAAAATATTTTTTACTCAAATAGGTTTTTTTTAAATCAAAAATTAAATTTAAAAATGATTTTTGAACCAAACTGATTTTTTTAAAAACAAAAAATTGAAAAAAAATTAGGTATAACGGAAAATAAAATATTAATTTTTGATAGGTAGAGGTAGTTGAAAAAACATATTATTTCCAAGGAACCCAAAAGTTTGTCGCATCGAATATTTTTCTGTCAAAAAGAACTTTGAAAAAACTGTTACTTCTGAAGGAATAAATTTAAAAAAAATAAATTCGATACTTATTTTTGATTTTTTTTATAAATGGCAGGTATCGAACAAAAATATCCCATTTTTTAGCTGAGAAAAAATTAGTTGAGAGGTATGAAAATTTGTATAATTGAAAGAAATGGAATGTTTTGTTTAAAAAAAAAATAATAATGAATAAAAAACACGAAAAACATATTTTTAAATTTTAATTTGTTTTAAAGTTTTTTACAGACATTTATTATTTTTTCTTTAAAAAATGGTAATTTGACAGAATTTGAAAAAATTAAATCGAATTTTAAGCATTCCAGAAAATATGTTTGATTCGTTTGAGTTCCATAGGTAAATTATTATATGATGAGAGATTCACTTGACGTTTATTCCAAATTAAAAATTGAATTTTTCTCATTTCTTATTTGAAATTTTGTGAAGTAAATTTGAAATATTTCCTAACAATATTAGCACCTTCAATTTTGAAACTAATTATGTAGTTCATCACACGACTTTATTTTGTTTACTTTTAAAATTTACTCCAAGATGCATTTCATTGTTTTGATATTCCAAAATAATTGTAAACCCCTTCAAAATTCAAGATAGACAAAATTTCAAACGTTTCATAAAACATTCCATAATTTATGTATTTTTCACAAACTAAAAAAAAAATCCATAAGATGAATTTTTACCACAGATATTAGCTTTGTTCGAGCGCTTTGCAGAAAGCACAGATTCTGCATTAAGAGCTAGAACAAAAATGCAAACAGCTGATTTTTTCATTTCAAACAGTTGGGTAACCATTAGTTTTTTGATGAATGAACGGGCCCTAAATGCAGATTCTGTGCTTTCTGCAAACCGCTCGAACAAAGCTATTAATAGATATTATATTTACAAGAAAAAATAATCCTCAGATTTCATCAAAATATAGCAAAATGTCACAAAGGTTTAAAGTATGATTTTTTTCTCTACGCGATATGAAGTAGTAAAAAAAAAATCGAAATGTCAATAGCCTTTTTGAAGTACAGTAAACCTTATCTACTACGTCTGCAATAACGGGACAGCTTTTTACGCGCGCAAATATTGACAGTCGTAAAACGCTTACGAGTAAAAATCGAAGCTGTTACGTCGCGACATTTTCGAGTCTAGATCTCGGCCACTAATTCTAAATACCAAAGCCGACTAACCTTTAGGAAAAAAATACGCCCTTAGCTGGCGAAAGATCACTCGAGGCAAAAATTTTCTCTAATGAGTGAAAATTCACGCCGCTAATTCTCACCGCGGCGCAAATTACTCGAAGGAGGTGGCTGGGACTCAGGGAGAGAGCGAATCCTTGCAGGTATTCAATTTGGCTCGACCGATACGTTCGCGTCTGTCTGTATCTCGCGTATACAGTTCAAAAGATAATCGTTGCATGCTTTGCAAAGCTTTCAGGGATGACGGAGCTTTACATTCGCGGCTAAGGGTCGTAATAAGGGCTGCAGAAAAACGATCGATACAGCAGCTACCCCACTACTTTCCTAAATCCCAGTCATCATCAAGCGACCGCTGTTTCCAAAGCAAGTGCGATTCCTTTTCTCCGAACCGATTCTTACAATTCACCGAATCTAGGCGGCGCGGTGCTCTCGCATATACGTAGGTAAAGTGTAAACTCACACGTACCAAAGTGGCGCGAAAAAATATCGCCAAGGTGCACCATAATGTACGTAGTACGTACCCTTATTTCGACTCGTATTTTTCGCCAGTGTCTAGTTTACTCATTTTTTTTTACTGGTGGCGGATCATTTTTGTTGAATTTTACCAAGTCCAATACTACGTAGATGCTTAATGTTCCAAATTGGAGGAGAGGGAGGGGTCCTATCGAAATTTTTGTGATGACCAAAATTATTTCTAAGACTTCAAGCTACAACTTTTGTTTGAAATTTTTTTCAATTGGACCCCCAACTCCACCAATTTTTAATTATATTGTAAGTATCTAAGTCATATTATACAAAATTGGAGGGGAGGGAAGGGTTCAATCGAAAATTTTATAATGACAAAAATTATTTTTAAGATCTCAATCTACAACTTTTGTTTGAAAAGTTTTTCAATTGGACCCCTACCTCCACCAATTTTTAATAATATTAAAATATTTATAAGTATCTAAGTCATATTATGCAAAATTAGAGGGGAGGGAAGGGTCAAATCGAAAATTTTATAATAACAAATATTATTTCTAAGAACTTAATGTACAACTTTTGTTTGAAAAAATTTTCAATTGGACCCCTCCCCCAATTTTAAAAAATTATCTACCTGATGATATGTGAAATCGGAGTAGAGGGAGGTATCCAATCGAAATTTTTATAATAATCAGAATTACTTTTAGGACCTTAATCTACAACTTTTATCTGAAAAAAAATTTCAATTGACCCCTTCCTCCCTCCCACCCCCAATTTATAATTAGTATCTTCGGAGTGTTATGCGAAATAGAAGGAGAGGGAAGGGTCCAATTAAAAAAAATTTCAAACAAAAGTTGTAGCTTGAAATCCATGGAATAATTTTGGTTATTACAAAAATTTCAATAGGACCCCTCCCTTCCCTCTAATTTTGAATATCAAGTATCTATGTAGTATTGGACTTGGTAAAATTCAACAAAAACGATCCGTCACCATGTAAATAAATTGAGTAAACTAGACACTATAGTGTGTTTTTCTTCTAATTAAATAATCCTCGGCAGTAGGTAAGAAAGAAAGACGTCATTCGTCTTCATCCCTTTGACACGAATAAAATTCTCGTTAACGTGTTTCCATAGGCAGGGTTTGCTCGCTCTTCTTAATTATTAAACGTTTTAGAAAATTTTTACATCATAAGGCTCGCTTCGCTCCGGCTGATTATTTTCCTTTAATACCTTTGAATTATGCAACGACAATTGCTTTTCTCTTTTTTAAACAGAAAAATGAGAGAACTCGACGTAAGACTTGCTTTGAGTTTGATGGCAGGGCTGCGTGCTAAAATGGCCTAACACTTTCGAAATTGACGACACTTGAAAATAAAGCTCGTAAATTAAGCGATTTTGTTTAATGTAATTTGCTCCGAGCGGACTTTTCAAAACGATATGAAATAACGGCCAACTTTTTAAATATTTTAACAAAGAGAGATACTAAATTTACTTTTACATTTGCTCTCTCTCTTATTTCTTTTATTTTCCTCTTCGCTATATCCTCTACCGGCTCTACAAACATGTATTTCCCTTTATACGCGTAGAGTGTCTTCGGTGGGATTTTTTTACGAGTTTTCAAATTGGATTTTGTTTTTTTGTCCCGTTCCACTGTAATGGTACTCGGTGGTAAGTTGCGTTTAAAAATTAAAAATTTAATGTTTGAAATTACTCGAAGAGCGAGTCGTGAATGGAAGGCCGGCTATGTCTCGACGACGTCGGAATGGCTCTTTTTTAATAAAAAAATTATGATGAACGGGAATTGAATTTTTTTTCAGCCTTTTGGTCTTTTTTTTCTTGCTTCCTTGAAAGAGTAAATGCGTGAGTATCTTGACTCGTTTTTTTTTTCGTTTTCTGTACTTTTTTTTGAAGAATTATTTGCGAGTGGCATTGACACGTAAACATGCGATGGTTTTCGTTGGAAGTGGAAAATTTGGAAATTTTAAATTTGCCTTGTGCCATATTGCAGACCTTTTAAAAAAGTTTTTTCATTAAATGATCGAGAATTTATATAAAGGGTAGATGAACTCGAAAACGTGGAAATTTTTCTAGAGATATTTTATACCAAAGGGGAGAGAGAAGGTAGATCGAAATGTTTGTTGGTATAATTTTTTGCAATAAAGCGCCTTCTAACAATAGTTGTACGTAGAGTGGGCTGTTTCAAGAATTCAAATCACGATCTTGAACTTCTAGGAGCACGTCTTGGTTCAAAAATGAAATTTTTTCAGATTTCCTACAGAAAACTTTTTATTTCGATTTAAAAAAAATATTTGCCCGTTCGAAAACTCTTTTCTCTAAATTTTGTGAAAATTGGAAAAAAAAAGTTTAAAATATACCAAGGTAGGTATATTTTCTTGAAGCACATAAATAAAATTCCATATGACTAGGTATTAAAAAAAAAATCAATGAACTCAAATTAAATTTTGTTCGGAAACTCTTGTCTTTAAATTTTGTAAGAAAATTTGTTAAAATATCTACATTTCTTTTTTGATCGAAAACACATCTTCTATTCTTGTTAATTTTGTTGGGAACGATTTGTTCAATTTCCATAAAAACAAATTATTTTCTTTGAAAAGTTTTTTTTTTTTAAATTTTTTTTTAATTTTATCAATTTTATGAAAAAAAAATGAAAAAACTTGGGTAGGTACCGGTACCTAAATTTTTAATTTTTTTAATGAGCACTTCTTTTAAATTTTTGTTAGGACATTTTCTTTTCTTAAATTTTTGAGGGGAAAATGATGATAATTTTCACAAAATCAAATTATTTTGTTAAAAAGTTAAGTATTTTTCCAAATTCTGTAAAATAAAATAAAAATACCTATATCGTTAATAATGCCAAAATTTTTTAATTTTCTTTAGAAACATATGTTTACAAGTTTTCAAGTATTATGTTTTCAAAAAAAAAAAAAAAACTAGGTACGCGGTCTGTAATTTTCTTAAAAGAGAAAAAAACATAACGAGATATTTTTTCATTCTGTATTCTTTTTTTTGAAATTTTTTATAAAATAAGCTTATTTTATTAGAACATAGTTTCCTCTAATTTTAATAGGTAATGTTGAAAAATACCTACCTTATTTTTTTATTTCGTTTATAAGCCCTTTTTTAAAATTTTCGTAAGAACAATTTTTTTTCAATCACCTTTCTTTAAACCATTTTTGTACGGCTGAAAAAAGAAATTGTTAAAATTATTTTCCATAGGTATATTTTATTTTTATTTTCTTCAGGAACATATTTTGAAATTTTCTTTAAAAAATAAAATAAAATAAATGCTTACCTATTGATAACAGAATTTTTACAATTATTCATTTACTCAAAAGCTTTATTTTTTTTTTTAGGTAACTTCAAAAATTTATACATTTTTTTTCTTTATTATTGATGTTTTTTATCCAATAAGTATACAGGGTGTCTCGTCACCAGTTATCACCCCTTCACCAGCGATATAGTCAACTCAAACTAAGCTCATGTATGCATGTTTGCCGACCCTGTGAATTGAAGGGGCAAAGATATGCTCAACTGAAAATTTTTTATTTTCAGTTTTGTTTCAGATTTTTAACCATGCGTCACTCGACAACCGAGATAGGTAGAAAGTTGCGCTTTGCGGCGTTGGAAAGGAAATTTTGTGTAGAATTTTTTGATGGGGTTGATAATTGTACTAGGTGATCAGGGGGGTCTGTACCGTATTAAATATCTAAAAAAACGTGTTCAAAAATTGAGATTTTTTGGCAATTTTTGAAAAAATCTCAAAAAAGTTTCCTCATTTGGTATTATTATTATGATTTGCCTTACATGAAAAAAGTTCGACCTTTCGAATGCCGCAAACTAGACTTTTCTATCTCACTTGGTTAAAAAGTTATAGCCATTTCAATTTCAAAATCATGACTGAAAAACAAAAAATTATTTTTTCAAAAAATTTTTTTTTTACCGAAATGTTTTTCTTTTTATCTTTAACATCGAGTTTCACTCAAAATTATTAGTTACGATAGGTATCAACTTCCAAAAATTAAAATAATTGGAAATTTAAAAAAATGAAAAATAAATTGATTTTTTTTCTGTCTCGATTTCGAAATTGAATGGCTATAACTTTTTAACCAAGTGAGATAGAAGAGTCTAGTTTGCGGCATTCGAAAGGTCGAACTTTTTTCATGTAAGGCAAATCATAATAATAATACCAAATGAGGAAACTTTTTTGAGATTTTTTCAAAAATTGCCAAAAAATCTCAATTTTTGAACACGTTTTTTTAGATATTTAATACGGTACAGACCCCCCTGATCACGTAGTACAATTATCAACCCCATCAAAAAATTCTACACAAAATTTCCTTTCCAACGCCGCAAAGCGCAACTTTCTACCTATCTCGGTTGTCGAGTGACGCATGGTTAAAAATCTGAAACAAAACTGAAAATAAAAAATTTTCAGTTGAGCATATCTTTGCCCCTTCAATTCACAGGGTCGGCAAACATGCATACATGAGCTTAGTTTGAGTTGACTATATCGCTGGTGAAGGGGTGATAACTGGTGACGAGACACCCTGTATAGGTATATTTTGAATTTTTTTTACCTTTTTTTCTAGCTTAAAATCATTTTTTTCAGAATTTTGTAAAAATCAAAAACAAAAAAATTGAAATAGTTGAAAATATTTTCAAATTTCTTCTTAAACTACTTTTTTTTGGATTTTTTTAAATATCTCATTGACATAATGTTTTTTATCCATATTTTTCTGTAACAGAAATTACGTTCTGTTTTCTTTCCCCCGTATCAAAGTGAAAAAATATTCAGATTTTAGCCCTCGTTCTGAAAAATTTAGGTATAATTTAACAATTAAAAGCGAACTTGTAGCAATAATTTTTTCAGATAAAAAATTTCCTACGTTGGGTACACCCCAATTTGAAAAAAATGTAGAAAAATATACTTAGATAAAACAGGCACGATGGCACGAAACTAATATTTTTATTTAAATAACTGGTAAATAATAAAAAGTTCACTTTTTTACAAAAGAAGCCCTTGATCCTAGAATAAAATGACATCCCTTTCCACTCCCCTTTGCCAGAAGAAGAAAAACACAAACACAAAAGTATCGACTAATAATCCTTTACATTTTCTACATACAAATTTGAGTTTTCAAAATGATAAACCGTAAGAAGTGAGCACTGAGCACCGTTGCGTTGCTGCGGTCAAATAAGGGAGTGATAATCCTTTCCCCTAGACAAAAAAAATATTGGATATCGAGAGAAGATTTTTTTTCTACCCTTGAATGGAAATCTGTGGCCTCGTCAGATTGTCAAAACCACGAGCTTTCTTATACTAGGTAGTAGGTACCCTTCTTAATTCACCTCTGAGCCATTTTTTTCCTCGATCCATCTCTAAATCTGGCTGAATTCAGTAAGTAGGCATCGTATAAAGGATCATAAGAAAATAAAGAGAGGAGGTGTAAAATAGGTCAGTTTTTTTTTCAACTCTTCGCCATTCTATACGAATAAAATTACCTCCGAACGATACCAATCGAATTGAAATAATTCACCGACTATCAAGACAAAAGTCAATTAGAGAAACGTGTGAAAAATAAAATTCACCCTTTTTTCGTAATTCGCTCGGGGTTTTTAATACGTGGCGACGTCGGCGGCATCATCGAACACAGACAGACGACGACGAGTCAGTCAAAACACTACGATCATCTCCGCCTCACCAGTCGAGTTTAGCGAAAGAGGAAAAAAACACCTCGATATAGGGTAACGTTCACGTTGGCAAATTACGTTAAGTTGTACGTTTCTCGAGTTGTAAAGGGGAAAAAATCAAACCTCGTTTTCATCCTGCACCCACGTACACTCCTACAGCTTTAGCTAAAAAATCCTTCAAACCATAAAAACAACACATTGAGATAAAATTCTAAAAATCGGTTTATACCTATACTAAAGTCGACTCCTCCAGTCGATTTCGAGTACCTACGTATTTTCGAAGCGATCTGGAATCTCCAGTAAAAGTTGAATTTTCTCCGCAGCACGCTGAAATTTTACCTAAGTAGCATTTTAGGTTGTTGAATTTCATTAGAAAATAATTCCATATTTTTTATTTTCTTCCAACTCAATTTTTAGTGATATAGCTAGCCCCTCCCCCATTTTTAAAAAAGTATGAAAAATTACTAAATTTTTGAATTTTTACCTTTTTTTGTTATTACTTCTCTAAATGACTCCCAATTTTTTATTTTTCTGGCCACTGAATTTCAAGGGTCATCCCTCCAATTTTTTCAGAAAACTAAAAAAAAAAAATGGGGAGAGGTGACCAAGTATTACTTGGAATCTAAAGCTTGGAATTCAGTTTGGGGGAATAAAAATTTGATAATAATTTCTCACCAAAAGGAACAACTTTGATAGGTGAGAATCAAAATAATGCAATTAAAAATTTAAAAATTGTTTTTTTTTCAGAATTTTGTAAAAAAAAAGGGGAGCTTGCGGGTCCACTTAAAATTGATCAAAAATAAAGGCCACCCTTTTAGTAAGCCAAGTTTCAGCTGAATTGAAGGTGAGGAGTTGACGAGGTTCCCTCGTAAGATTTTTCGTTCATGAATTATATCATTAAATTTCGGTGTATCAAAAAACCCTCTTGTTTTTGTTCAACCAAAAACGAATTATTCTTAAAAATTTCAATTATAAAAAAAAACATCAATCGTATAATAAACTTGAAAAATTTTTCATTTTTTTTTTACATTTACAATGAGGAACTGTTTAAAAAAGTCTCATTTTGAGAAAATTTGAAAAAAATCTAAATTTGTTCTTTTCTGTTTTTGTACTTGAAATAAATTGATTTGATTTGAAAAAAAAATCAATTAAAAAAATCCTTCATGTAGGTACCTTTAAAATTTAATTCCAAACTTTTTTTTTTTTGCAAAGACCAAAACTCAAAATTTTTTCAAAATTTTTCACATGAGATAAACTGCAAGTACTTACCTATTCTGCGATTTTTTTTTCATCATTGTGTTTCTCAAAGACAATTTTTCGATATCCATTTTTTTTTTTTTTTTTTTTTTTTTTGAAAATTCACTAGAGTATCCAATTACAATTTTTTTCGAAATGGGGACTGATCCGCCACCTCTTTTCTTTTACTAACCACTCACAAAAATTTTCAGGCTCCTCCCCTCAAAAAAAAAATACAGAAAATTGAGAACCTCCTCAAAAAAGTTAGAATCCAAATTTACTACAGAAAAATTTTCAAATAGCAAGAAAAATCTCAATGTTACCAATACGAAGAAATAATTAGCTACTTTTTGTTTATATACAAAAAAAAATATTTTTCGATTTTGAATTTTGATTTTTTTTCACTATCACTCACAAAATTTTCACATACCCCCCCCCCCCCCAAAAAAAAACTACAGAAAATTGAGAACCTCCTCAAAAAACTAGGATCCAAATTTATAGCAGAATTTGCAGAAAAATTTTCAAATAGCAAAAAAAATCTCAAGGTTACCAATACGAAGAAATAATTAGCTACTTTTTGTTTATAGACGAAATGGATTTTTCGACTTTATATTTTGATTTTTTTCACTAATTTTTTTAACTATCACTCACACGATTTTCAGACCCCCCCTCCCGCCCCCCCCCCAAAAAAAAAATTACAGAAAATTGAGGACGTCCTCCGAATTTACTACAGAAAATTTTTCAAATACCTAGCAAGAAAAATTTCAATGTTCCCAATACGAAGAAATATTTAACTACCCGTGTAGCAACGTCGATGCTAATTTCGATATAAATGTCGACACATCGAAATCGGTCACTTTTCGATCGTACATGTCGACACGATTGTGGATGGTTTGTCGAGCTTATTATCGACATGTTTGTCGACCGTCCAAATATGGCTCGACATGTCGACCCATATTTGGACGGTCGACAAACATGTCGATAATAAGCTCGACAAACCATCCACAATCGTGTCGACATGTACGATCGAAAAGTGACCGATTTCGATGTGTCGACATTTATATCGACATCCACATCGACATTTGCAATGGTGAGATTTTGAAAAATATGCTAAGTTCAAATATTCAATATAAAGTATATATTAAAATTACACCAAAAATAGTGTTCAAGCCAACATTTCGACATTTTTTGTCAAATATGCGGCATTGAGGCCACCTTTGTAGCTGGACACATGCGAGTGTCCAACTAACATAGAGATGATTCTTAGACCTTATGTACTAATTCACAACACACTTTATCTGCGAGTATCACAATCACCCTCAAGACGTCGACAGTCAAGTCGATGCATTATTCGACCCTCGACAATTAGATCGACATTAACTCGACTTAAAATTCTTCTGGTCAACACTGTCGACAGTTAAGTCGATGCATTATTCGATCCTCGACAATCACATCGACACTATCTCGACTTAAAATTCCTCTGGTCGACACTGTCGACAGTGAAGTCGATGCATTATTCGACCATCGACAATTATGTCGACAATAACTCGACAAGTCGTTGTATTATTCAAAACTTTGAAAAATAAGAAAATTTTGTGATTCTTTCAAAAATTATTTATTCCTGAGCTTAAAATGTTCTTATTAATTGTTTTTAGTTCTTTTTAGATATAAAATTTGTAAATTTAATTGGCAGAAATTGTCGACATAAATGTCGATGCGTTTATCGAGTATCGATTTTTACATCGACTTGTCTATGTAGAAAAACAACGTTTTCTAAATTATAGGAAAATACTGAGAAAAATTCAAAAATTTTGATTGAACAGTTATGTTTAACATAGAACATTACTTTAAATCTCAAATATCATTTTTAATTCATCGTTAACCGAGAAAAAAATGTGTCTGAATTTTGTCGACATAAATGTCGATGTCGACAATTGCTACACGGGTAGGTACCTACTTATTTTGTTTATAGACGAAATTAATTTTTCGATTTTAAATTTTGATTTTCCCCCCTATTTTTTGTACTTTTTTTACTACTACTCATAAAATTTTCAGACTTCCCTCTCTCTCAAAAGAAATAAAATTTTCAAATAGCAAGAAAAATCTCAATGTTACCAACATGAAGAAATAATTAGCTACTTATTTTGTTTGTAGATGAAATTGATTTTTTTCGACTTTAAATTTTGATTTTATTTCACTAGGTACTTTTAATCCGAATTTCTAAAACCACTACTTTTTTTTACTACCATCCACAAAATTTTCAGTCCCCCCCCCCCCAAAAAAAAGAAAATGAAAAATTGAGGACCTCCTCAAAAAAAAAATAGAATTCAAATTCACTACAGAAAAATTTTCGAAAAGCAGGAAAAATCTCAATGTTACCAATACGAAGAAATAATTAGCTACCTACTTATTTTTTTCAAAGATAAAATAATGATTTGTTGATTTTCAATTTTGATTTTTTTCACACAAATTGGCACAATCAGAGCACAGTTAGGTGAAACCCTCACAACTGATTTTGGGGATCAGGGTAACAGACCTAGCAATCTTAGCTGAACGTCTTGTAATAACAAAAGTAGAGCATCTCTATAAACTGCTGTCGCAGATCCGGGCTGGGGATGAAGCTGGTATAAAAAAAAACCTCGAACAGGTGCTCCGAACGTATTAAATTTCGGGTAAGCGAAAAAATAGCGCATAGATGGGCGACTCTTGGGTACGTACGATGACGTAGGTAGTAGGTAGGTACTAGGTACAGAGGTATCTACATAATAGAAGCAACATACGAGTACCAGGGATGATGCCTTTTTTAATGAATTTTTTACGCCTTTTCACACGTATCACCGAACTTTACAACTTTCCGGTACCACTCATCTTTGTGTACACACAGGATCAATACGAAGCGAGGAAAAATCGCGTAATTAGCGCCTGCCAGGGACAGGGAGTCGTCGGTGCGGCGAGGAGCCCGCGGCCGCAACCAGCATCGCGCGTCGAGGCTGGTAAGACAGATCGCGCGGCGGCACGAGTCAATGTACCAAAATTTCTCCACTCCTGGCGCATAAATTGTCGGGTTAAAAATCTGCCAGCGTACACGTACTACGGTCTAATTGCGAGTTATCGTATGAGAAAAAAAAGGGGTGCTGGGTTACGGTATTTAAAAAATATACGATACGTCTCCTACCTTGAAATGAGTCGGTCGCGAACGTCACCTATTTACAAGAGCGAGGTTCACTGATACCACCAGCAGATGTAACTGGAACTTTTTTATGGCTCCGCAACTTTCGACTAGATAAGGCGTGTTTTGTGAACCTTCAAACTTTCTTCGATATATTTTTCGCGCTCGTTCTCGTACGTACAGTTTTCTGCAACAAAATGGTATAAATATTTATTACTTTATGTGCTAACTGCAAACTTGTTACTTGGCCATTTTCTCTCCGTGTTTTTATTCGGCCGTGTTGAATGTTATTGTGCAATTTTTAAGGAAATACTTGATTCGTTTTCAACATTGGTACGTAAAATGCATTCGTATTTGTGAAATTATTATTTTACAATGTAGTATTTCATCTCAGGATATAAGTTAATCTCAAATTATAAAACAACCTAATGAAAACTCCCATTTTCAAGTACGAAATTTGGAGGAAGAATCTCGTTCGTTTGTTTTTTAAATTCATCACGAAGCACGTTGCTTAATATGGCATGTTTATACTTGTCTACGTCAATCATTCAGCGTACCTAACTGAATACATTTTGTTGCTTTTTTGATAATATCATTTTATTTTTTTCATTTTCATTTTATTTTTATTTATTTATTTATTTTTTTTAGGTGATACCCGTCTAGTTGGTTTTGATGATGTCGAGAATTCACTCAGCAGAAATGTTTTCACATTTACCCTGTAGATCCGAATTTGTTTGTATTTTGTTACGAATTCGGTTCTAGAGAGGTTCGTGTGAAATATATGTTACTTTAATGGTTTTGGAAGTTGCCCCCGTCGGTTATCGGAGCTCAGAATTTATTGAAATAAGTATACCTATCAACATAATTTAATTTTTCAGGTATTTTTTAGCATGTTGTTAAGAGCTCTTCTTTTTTTAGAATTTTTGTTACCTATTTGAAACAAGCTTGTAGCCAGAGAAATCCTTTAATTATTGTACAGAAATTAAATATTGAGTTGGATTTGCTTCTGAAAGCTTAGAAAAAGTGTTTATTTATTTTTTCAAAGTGCCAAAAGTTTCTTGAAAATCATACTCGAATTAATTATTTGTAGTGAAAAATGTTGAGCAATTATTGAGTAATAGGTAAGCAATCGATTATTCGCAGCAAAAAATAATCGATAATCAATTATTTTCCAAGCTGTTGATTAATCGATTATTAAAGTACCTAGCTAAAGCAAAATAAAAAATTGATTATTTTTGATTAAGGTTTTTTCGCCTAAATTTTGAATATTTTTGTCATTTTCCTTCTCGATTAATCAAAATGATCGATTAATCGCAGCATTACAATTCGATTAATCGATTTTACATTATTTTAAAATACGGAATAATATGTTTTTGCCAATCACTATTAAATAAATAGTTTACTCAATTTGTTTACATGGTGGCGGATCGTTTTTGTTGAATTTTACCACTACATACGTACTTGATATTCAAAATTAGAGGGGAGGTAGGGGTCATATCGAAATTTTTGTAATAACTAAAATTATTCCTTGGACTTCAAGCTACAATTTTTGTTTGAAAATTTTTCTAATTGGACCCCTCCCTCTCGACCGATTTTGCAGAATACTCCAAAGATATAATTAAAAATTAGAGGTGGAAGGGAGGGAGTAGTCAATTGAAAAAAAAATCAAATAAAAGTTGTACATTAAGATCCTAAAAATAATTTTGGTTATTATAAAAATTTTTATTGGATACCCCCTCTCCCCGACGACACATAATATCAAGTTGATACTTTTCAAAATTGGAGGAGGTGTCTAATTGAAAATTTTTTCGAACAGAAGTTGTAGATTGAGGTCTTGGAAATAATTTTTGTCATTATAAAATTTTCGATGAGTCCCTCCCCTCCCTTCTCTTCCACTCCAATTTTGCATAATATGACTTAGATACTTATAATATTTTTAAAAATTGGTGGAGCTATAGGGGTCGAGTTGAAAAAAGTTTCAAACAAAAATTGTAGATTGAAATCCTAGAAATAATTTTGGTTATGACAAACATTGCGATAGGGCCCCTCCCTCTCCTCCAATTTTGAATATCTATTATCTACCTAGTGTTGGACTTGGTAGAGATCCAACAAAAAGTCAAAAACGATCCGCCACCATAAAAAAAGAATTGAGTAAACTAAACTAGACCCTAGTCTAGAAATAATTCCACTGAAACCAACTGTTCAAAATTTTTATTTTTATGGTGGTAAAGTAAGTACGAAGAGAATTTTTGATTTTCTCTAGCAACATTCTTGAAGAAAATTAAAAAAAAAAATTGTAGATATGTATAGAATAAAATATCTAATTTGTGATTTTATTTGGAATAAATAGGTATTTACATTAATATTTTACTCCATAAGAATACTTAGACAGTAATAATTCAATAAAAAAAATTATATTCATAGTTCCAATGAATACAAAGCGTTATGGGCAATCAGACTTGTATAGGAAAATATATTTTTTTGTTAATTGTATTTTTTTCCGTGTAAGTAGGTATGTAGGTAGCTAGGTACTAGGTAGGTACCTAAAACCTATCCATGTATATTTTAATCTATTGTATCTACTATTATTTATACTCGTGAATTTTTATTCGATTTTTATTTTGTGGCCATCCTACCATTGTTTCAAATTTCTTACATAAATGTCTAATTAATACTTTAAATTTTAATCTCATGGGCTTCCTTGAAAATAAATAATATGTAGCTAATTGGAGCCCAATAGATTTTGACCAAAATGACTTATTTGATTGTAGTTATCGTCAATTATTCTCTTACTTGACTATTTTTCGAGATCAGGTAGGTATGTGAAAAGTTACCTAGAAAAAAATACTCTGAACGTCAACTCCTTAAAAATTAAGATCATTTTAATTTTAATTTTTAATAGGTACCTACCTATTTTAGTATTTTTTAGAACTCTTTCAAGTCATCGAGTTCTGCATAAATTTATATCTTTGGCTTTGGCTCAGTATCATATGGGAAATTCTCAGCCGCCACCCCCCCCCCCCCCCAATCAAGACAGAAAGCCTGAGGCACTTTAAAACCCAGATTTTCATTAAGATTTTTTTTCATTTTTTAAATACATAAATAAGTGGGTCAAAAGTGCTAAAAGATACTTATTTCTTGCTTTAGAGTCCCAAACTTAGCCCTATGCCCCTGGGGCTATGGGGCTTAAGTCACTAGGACACACTCAAACTTGAATAGTTTATTCCAAGTAGACCGTGGAATACCTAAAATTTTCCAGTTCTCAAGATTATTTCGTCATGAGGAATTTTTTCGGAATTTTCTGCAAAAATATTTTCTTCTCTTTGATTAAAAAAAAAAAAAAAAAAAAAAAGTCTCCTGAGGATTTTTCTGTTAAGGTGTTTTCTTCTTCTTTCTTTTATTATTTTATTTATTTATTATTATTAACGCCATGCACAGCTACTAAAGACTAGAGGCGTGGTGTTTTCCTCTTCCATTAGGAGGTTTTTTTGCTGAAACAATTTTTCGCTGGCACATTTTTTTTCAGAGTAAGTAATTATTTTTCTCATCATTCCGAATGATTTTTCTGACGTAAGTATTAATTGGAGAAAAAGGAGAAATTCTTTCGTAGAAACAGCTAAAATTCTTCTTTGCAACACAAGAAACTTTTCCAACTGTTTCTTTCAAGTTTCAATTTAGTGAATTTTTTAAATATTTTTTCAAAAAAATAATCTTTCATTTAATACAAGTGAAATGAATAAATTAATAAGGTAGTTGCACCAGTGGTGGACCCTTATAGTGGAAGTGTCTTATAAAAAATATTCTGGTTTAAAAACTAATAACGTTGGCGAAATGGTGAATATACCAAACGATTCCTTGTGTATTCTACAACAAAATGCGCTATAATTTTTTAATTTTACTTCATTTCTTTGAAAATTACGACCATTTTAAGTGAAAAAATAGAAAAGTCCAGTGGTTGGTCAATATAATCTAGTAGTTGACCACCCAGTAGTTGGTCACGCGCTAGTAGTTGATCACCCAGTAGTTGGTCAATCAGATTATGCCAACGGCTCTCAACCATTTAATTTTTTAAAAAATCAATAAGTATTCGGTAAAATTGTCACTCATTAGCCATGAGAAAGAGAAACTATCATTTTTCGTAAATATTTACCAATTTTTTGCATGATCAACCACTAGAACTTTACAAAAATTTCGTAAGTCTAGTACTTGATCAAAATGATCAACTACTGGCTAAACACCATTTTTTCCTTCCAGTAGATAGTCACCGCCATATTTGATAGAATTTTGGCAATATTTTTTATTTTAATGAAGAAATGGAATCTCCAAACTCTTCTGATTCAGGTCCAAATGGTTATATTTCAAGTTTTATTAATCTTAATAGTGTAAAATTCATATTTCGATAACACTTCGGCTTAACAAAAATCTTTAGAATTGGCATCATTTTGAAAATTGTTCTAACAAAAAAATTTCAGACGATCATTATTAATTACTTGAACAGAATTGATTAAAAACTTTTATGTGGTTCTATGCAGAAATGTTCCAGGTTTGCTCTAAAAAAAATTTCTGAAGCTATTTTAAAAATACGCTTAATTATAAACATTTTTCTTCTCAAGTGACCCACCACTGGGTCGTGGCCAACGACTGGTGCAACTACCTTATTCTATTTCTGTAATTTTCTCTAAAAAATGAAAAAATTTTATTTTTTAGAGAAAATTGGTTTCACAGCCCTGCTAAAAAAAAATCAAAAAAATTAATAAATTTTAAGAAATAAAACTTGAAAGTTGTTTATTGAATAATTTGATTATTTTGATTTGAATAATGAAAATTTAAATGAATAAAAAACCATCCTCAAGTACGCAAACTAGACTTTCGTACAGTTACAGACAACACTGTGTTGTGTTGTGGGGAGTTTTTTCAACACCCAAGAAAGCAACACTGTTTAAAATATGATAAGGTGATAAAATGATAACAATCCAAAAACAAAAACATTGGCGCGAATTTAATTAATTTTTCTTATTTCTTATTTTTTTATTATACGATCGAATAATATTGTATGTTGATTAAAAATGGGTTGCAGCTGTTGCGTTGTTGGTTGTTCAAATAGATCAATTCGAGGTTCTGGATTTTCATTTCATTCGTAAGTATTGTAACGCAGTAGTTCATTTTGAATTCGATATTTCTCTGCAATACATGCATTTCCTTTTCCAATACGCTATTTTTTCATGATATGCACTTATGCAGATTTCCGTTTCGTGATAACTGATAAGGCATTGTTAGAGAAATGGATTGTAGCAGTTAAACGAGACCAGTGGGAACCAACGAAAACCACGAAAATATGTTCAGCTCATTTTCTACCAGATGATTATGATTATTATCCTGATCAAGGCAAAAGGATGTTGAGAGAAGATGCTGTACCATCTGTGTTTCCGTTTCGACCAGCTGTAAAACGACGACCACCTCCTAAAAATCGCCAACCTTTCGAAGAAGTAAGCTCAATACAATAATAAGATGATAAGCTATTTTGTTTCTTCCATCTTCCACTTGGAAGTGTAGTACCTAATATAAAACATGTGGAAAGTTGAAAACTTTCTAATTTTATACTCGATAGTACGTTCTGTTATTCGTGACAATAACTATATTTTTCTAATTTCATTGTAGACTGTAAAATGTCCCAAAAAGACGTCCCCAGCCAAATTTTCTTCAAGCATGGAACCTTCTAGATATGCCAAGAAATTGCATACAGAACCTGACGTACCCAAACTAGAAGATACGAAAAAGCGGAAACTTGATAACAAATCCACATCTATTACTCAAGTTGAACCTGAAAGCGAATCGGTTTCTTTCGAATACAAAACAATTCGACGTAAGAAATGTGACTGTGAAAAATTTGTTTCGAAAAAGAGTATAAATTATTATTGTACGAATGTGATTCTAATTTCAGTTCCTAATGATGGCGATCCATTATCGTGTACATCTGATAACAAATCTGCGAATGAAACAGAGTTTCTTAATGAAGATGAAAACACATGTGATCTGTTTGAAAACGAAATATTCCCTCTGACGAATGAATCCGGTATATTTTGCTCAGTACAGTATCTAATACAATTGCGAAGAAAACAAAAAATTAAAGTATTTTCATTTTAGATTATGAAAATCAGCCTGATTCACATAATACTCCATGTACACCAAGATCACCATCACCTAAGATACTAGGTAATTCTGGCAGAAATAATTTTCATTAAAATTTAAAATACTCGAACACTGTTCCAATTTCATCGATTTTATTTCAATTCTTCAGATTTGAATTCACTTAGCCCAACAATGAAACGATACCTTAGAAATAGAAAATCCTTCATGCGACTTGAACCGGAAGATGTTGATACTCCTCTCAAAGCACGGTTCAATTTAAAATATGGTCAACAAACCATTAAAAAATACCAAAAAAAAATTAGAAACTTGAAAGCCTTAGAAAGTAGTCTCAAGAAGAAAAAAGAGGCAATGCAAGAATACCTAATACAGCTTTTAGAAAAGAGGAACGGAGTTCTTCCCACCTCGTCGAATACTTTACCGGTGTGTGTATGAAGGAATTGATTTTTCATAGATACTGACTTGTTACTTTATTATTTTGCTGGATGTCTTAAATTTCAAATTATAATGATTTTTGCATCATTAAATTAAATTAATACCATTGTTTTATACAGGAAGTGCCCAATTCACCGGATACGAGCACCAATAATTTATTTTCTGTAGATACGAATATGAGCCCGAATTTTAGTGATACTTTAAGTGCCAGTTCTATTGCAATGGATACAAACACCGGTCAGGTCGACTTACATTCAAAGGAGCAATCAGAAGAACTTCTCGAGAGCATTCGTGATGCGTTGAAAACAAAGATTCGCAGTTTCGATTATGCAGATGACCTAAATATGAGTCTCGTGAGGTTTAAAAGTCAAATTGAGGATGCAAAGACTAGAGAAGAATTACTCCAAGTGCTTGATGGTTCTGGAGTTCAGGTACTCCTGGTTCAGTAAATACTGCTACTCGTAGACATGTGCGTCGGGCCACCAGACTGTCACTACCAATAATTTTTTGTCATTTCGATATTACTGTCGCAAAATGTGATTTTGGCACACAAGTTGATCAATCTGTGTGGCTCATCATATGAAATTACTATACTAAAATATTGAATTGAATATTTCTCGCAAAAATACTTGGAGCATTTAGTAAAGAGAAATTTTTCAACATTTCAGGTACAAAAATGGAGCAAGAATAGCAGAGAACAGATGAATTCCGAGTGAAAACTGAAATCTTTTGGAATTTACTGACTTTCTTCTTCAACACCAGTGGTATTTTCTGTTATTAGAATTTTTCTTGAATATTCTTTAATTTATCAATGTGTTGAATATTTTCTCAAATATTCTGAATTTTTGATTTACATTTTTTTTTTTTTAGTTTTACAACTTTTCAGCCTATTTTTTTCTTAAAAAAAAAAAAAAATTCTTAAATAAATTGTTTTTATTAATGAAAAACAGGGGATGGGAAGATGTGTTCGATTTCAAAATGCTAGATTTTTAAATTCAACTCGAGTTCCTCTCAAAACTTCAAAAAAGTGAAATTGTCTGAATGCTCTGAATTTCTTCTTTTTGAAAAATCCAATGTTATTAATATTTCAAAATATTCAATTTTCAAACACTCGTTCTCAAACTTTAAAATTGTTTCCAGTTCAATGAAAATTTTGAATCTTTTCAATGTTCCAAAAATATGAAAATTTTACAAAATTTTACAACGTGAATTCGTATCCTTTTCTTCTAAATTTATCATGAATAATTCTTTCTAGAATTCCATATAAATATTCCAAATTTTTTGAATTTTTCTCATTCTTAAATTCATCTTTTAAATTAAAAAAACAAATTAAAATGTAAAATTTTTGGAATTTATTGAATTTAGAATATTCGATTACTTCAAGTGAGATTTTTTTTGTCTTCTCTTGAATTTCCTCTACTTTTTTTTCAACTTGGAATTTGTAAATTTTTGAAGAATGCTCGAATTAATTTTGTTTTTTATTCTCAAATTTATTTTTCATTCAAAAATAGTGAGTTTTTTTAGAATGTTTGAAATATTCACATGTTGTATACCTCACAACCTACAAGATTTACCTATTTTTTAAATAAATGTCATAGGTATAGAAAAAAAGTTATCGAGATGAAATTTTTTTAATATTGAATGTGCTCCAAAAAATGAAAAATTTTCAATCCGAAGAAAATAAGAAGTTTTTTTATTCCAAAAAAATTGAGAATTTTTTACTACCATAGAATGGAGATTTTTTATACTCAGCTATATAAACAACCGGGATTTTTCTCGAAAAATTGTGAATTTTTTTCCAAGTACAAATAATTACTCAAGATTTTCTTTTCTTCAAGAAATTGAGAGTTCCCCCCTACCAAAAAAATTATAACTTTGTATTCCAACCAAAGACCATTTTTTTTAATGTACGCTGACAACCAAAAAATTCAAAAACTTTCTTTATCTACAATTTCAGAAATATTTTTACTATGAAAAAATTCAAAAGATTTTCTCCGAAAAAATTGAGGCAAAAAATCAAGATATTTTTTCAAAAAGTTGAAGGGGTTTTCTGGAAAAGTTCTAGTATTTATGATACAAAAAAATTGAAACAGTTTTTTCTCAAAAAACTCATTTTTTATCTTTGAATTTTTTTTTTTTTTTTTTTTTGGAAAAAGTATGTTGTACATAAACACACTTGGCACAACTTGAAGTTACTATTATGTAGATGTAAATGTTTCTTCTATTCTCTTATTTTTATTTTTTCATTTCTTACAGTCCATTATTTCTCATGTTGCTATCGTTCCACTACAATCAGGTAATTCACTTTCATAAAATTATTTTGTTTGCATACTTTTATATGTGTACTAATTTACGTGAGAGAATTTCGATTTTTAAAAATACTAATTTATATTACCTACAACTTTCCAATATATTGTTAGTGAAAAGTAATAAAAATTAAAAAACAAATTACTTTTTTGTGCAAAAAAAAATAAAACATTGAAAAATACGCTCGACGACATCTACACTGAAAAAGTAATACTAGATAAAATCCAAAGTACCATCTGTCTTATAGAACTGAAACTACATCAAAATTAGTTCAAAAGTGTACCTACAGGAAACTCTGGAAGGCAAAAGGGAGAAACGCTAACACGGACGTGATGTGACCTTTCCATACATTTCCATTGTTTCAAAAATAAAAAAAATGATAATGCTTGGTTCAAAAAGAATTACGTAATTAAGTTACCTACTGCAATTTTTTTTTTACATTGGACAAATTCAGTTGTAAAAGAAGTCAAGTTGGGTGAAAAATGAATAAATTTGTCAGAATTAATTTTGCATTAGTAAAAATAATACTCATCAAGTTTTCAACAAAACCATACGAAATAGTCCTTAAAATAATTAGGTACTTTCAAATGAATAAAAAATATTCATCTGCCTACTAAAAAATCTACGAATAAGAATAAATCACCATAGGCCTACTTCCTATTTCAATTCTGAACTGACGTTTAGAGAGAAAAAAATCCAACTCATCAACATACTGGAACATGCTTATCTTCATTTTGACGAGTTATCACAAAATCCTCAACTAATCAGCAAAGAAAGCACCTATAGTCTGTTGCCTTAATTAGATCAAAAATCAAAACGTAAATTTAGCGTGAAATATCTTCTACTTTTTCTCTTCCTCTTGCAGTCTGTCGAATGTTACAGACGATACCAACAGGGATCTTTGGTATCTCGAAACAATCAACATCACCTGTTCAAATTCGCCAGACATTTCTGGATCATGTAAATTACAAAGTCATTGCCAATATGATTTGAAATCACAGCAGGTATACAACTGAGGTAATACTTGCAAGTAATTCTGTTACAGAAATTGAAACCACTTGCTATGTAGACGAGTAAATTCGCTGACGTTTGAATAATTTTAATCGACATCAGCTCCATGTGCATGTTCCATGTGTAAATTTCCGCATCGCCATATTCGTTTCCTTTTTCGAAACCCATTATTGGGGTAAAAAATCTCACTCTCACGACACCCTTTTATAGTTCAACTTGGAAGTACACACGAGGACGCATCCGGCGTAGAAATTTTTTAGTAAAACCGAGTAAAATCAATTAGTCTAATTGAATACAGTTGCCTGGGTATCTAAAGAAGACGTTATTTTGCGAAAGATTTAATTTGTATAAAAGAGTACACCCTGGCAACGGGCTTGGGCAAAGGGGTGGAAGCAGGCAGCCAGCACCAGTATCTCGGGTCGAAGTCAGCGTCGAGGGTGCAGGGGTATTCTTGGTATTTTCTTTGAAAATTCTGACATACTGAAAGTAACGACGAAGCAAAGAGATTTCCTGACAAGAAGGGTAGTCGTGTCTTGTGGAGGGAGGGGGTTGTGAAACTGTATTCCAAACGCTTTGATTAATGATTTTCTTCACAATATCGTCGCCTTATCTTTTTCTAACTTCGCCTTCTTTCCTTTGACGTTAGCTTGTTTCCTTCCTCTCTTTTTTTTCTTCTCCTTTTTCTCGTATTCTATCGCAAAAGTCTTTAGGGAGCTATAGCAGCCTTAGGAGTCGCCGATAGAAAGCTTAAACCCCTGAGACTCAATTTCTTCTGCCTCTGAATTCTTTATTCTGTATCGCAGACCCTTTGATCGTTGTATTGAAATTCGTTCGTTCATCGTTCGGTCGAGTTTTTTTGCCTGGCTTTTTTTTCTCCTTTACGTTTCGGTCTTCTATTTTTTTTTTTTTCGCCTTTACTTTCGGTTTTTGTTGAGTTGCGTATGAATTCGCTCCGTTTTAAAGGCTTTTAAAGGGCGCAAGAGTCGTGGAAATTTTTCCCCAATGACGTCATTCTATACATATACGTGGGTCTTTTTTTTCATCATCCTTCGCGACGAATTTTCCAATCCCCAGTAGGTATTTTCTTCGATTCGAAGATGGAGAATCTCGAGCTCGAATCGTTGAAAAGAACTTGATTGACTTTTGTTTTCGTTAAACGCGGATCTATCGAAAATAAACCGTTAAATAATTGGAAAAAAGATACCTATATCGAAGGTGTACACCGGAGTAAGATTAATGATTTAAAATCGACCTAGTCCTTAATGTAAATAATAATTGAATTCGTACTCGGTTCGGTTCGGTTTGCTTTTTCAATAAATCGAAAATCGTCTTCACCTTTAGGTAAACGTCGTTTATAGCTTCAGGTTTGAGAGATGCCTCGTGATCCATCGGAAATGACTGCGTCGTGAGTCGAGTCGAGTCGAGTTATTAATTAAAAAGAACGACGCGAGCTGCGAGATGAGAGAGAATGCGGAAAAGTAGAAATTTATGCAACACCATTTCCATAGAGTTAGAAGAGTTTGCGGCGTATATCGAAAAAATGACTTCGACTACGCAATGTTTATATTTTTACCGAAGCGTTACTTGGGTAACAATAACTTTTATGAAAGGGAGCACCGAGGAAGGGTGAAAAGAAATATGCTACATGTGTGTATGTGTATTGCGTGAATATACGTGCCGGATAGAAGAAACGAGTATATTCCATGAGCACGAAATGCGATGTGCATTTGACAGTTAATTCAGAATGTCTTGTAGATGATTAATGATATTTACTATTTGCGATGCTTTGTAACCGGGCGCTCCTAAACGACTCAGCTTATTTCAGATAAAACATCGGCGATAAAATTACACGCCGGTGCTGTTTTCCATAGGGTGCCTGAAATCGTGTTATGAAGTCAAGTTGGGTAGAAAAATTGTCTCAAAAAAAAAAAAAAAAAAAAAAAAATTTTTAAATAATTGAATTTACAAACGTCACTCACTTAAAAAAATAATAATAAAAAAACAATTTCCCAAATTAATTTTTAAATTGTTTTTCCAAAACTGTACAAAAAATCAATAGTTACGAATTTTAAAATTATTCAACGCGGGAACAAATGAAAACAAAACGTAGGACGCGATTCGTTCAAACTCGTATCGCTTTCCAACCCTTAATTAATAGCGTTATTATCAAATGGAAAAATCATCCACGTATTACCTCGGGGGAAAAACAACAGTGAAAGTAAAAATGATGGAAAATGAACGCTGAAACATTCTATTATTTTGAAACAATTTTATTGTTTCGAAAAATTCAACTCGTATTAAAAATATCTTAACCCAAATTTTCGACTCAGAAATGTCAGGATTTGAAATGTGAGGGAGGGGGTAATTTTATTTTTTTTAATCTCTAGATACTATCTCAAAAAGAAATTTTGAGTCAACTTCTGTTTTTGCACATACGACCGCGTATTGATGCTCCAAAAAAGTTTCAAGATTTTTTTTCTTGAAAATTTAAAAAAATTCAATTCTTTCATTTGGAAAAAAAATGGAAAAAATTAATTTTAAAAAAGAGACATCTTTTAGCATAGTATATGCTTTTACGATGACCAAAATTGAAAAAAAACGACACCAAAATCCGTTACGAAAATCCGTTACGAAATTCCGTCACAAAATTGGGTTAGGTTAGGTTAAATTAGGTTAGGTTTGAATGACATAAAAAACAGATTTTTTTAAAAATTTGATGACTTTTATACATTTTTTCAGACATTTTAAACTTAGATTTTTAGAATTTAATGACTTTTAAACATTTTGTCAAACATTCAGAAACTTGGATTTTTTTTAGAAATTTGATGACTTTTAGACATTTTTTTTGAAATTTTATGACTTTTAGACATTTTGAAAGTTGGAAGATTTTTTAAAAATTTTCACTTTTAGGCTTTTTGGCAGACATTTTGAAAAAATTGAAATTTGTTTATTTTCATTCGGGTTTTTTTTTATTATATTATACTTTTTACTTTTTAGATTTTTAAATTTCCATTGAAATTAATATTTGTGACTTTTAGACATTTTGTCATAGAGTAAAAGCATATACTATGTTTCGTACTTTCAAACGTAGTGTGGAAATAGAGCCAACAAGGGGAGGTCCAGGGGGCGAAGCCCCCCCTGGCGAGGCGCGAAGCGCCGAGTTTCTTATTCTAAAATTTGTACCTAGAACCTAATAGCAATTCTTTTCATTAAAAAAAAAGGAATATTTTATATACCTAGTATAGATACAAGTGCACCTACATATTAAAAATAAATAAATAAATAAAACTGAAATAAATTTTTTTTTTCAAAGTTTTTAAAGGTCTCCTAAATCCTAAGAAAAATTATAAATTTTATTCCAAAAAATTTAAAAACTTTTATTCTCAAAAAATAAGAAATTTCTTCATAAAAAAAAAATAGAAAGTTTGTTTTTTCAAAAAAAAATAAAGAATAAAATTAGGTAGGTATTCTTAAAAAAATTAAAAAATTCATTTATAAAAAAAAAGGGAAAAAATCATCTCAAAAATTGTGAATTTTCGATTAAAATTAAATTTATTTCATTTTTTTTTTAAAGATTCTACAATCTCAAAAAATATAAAATCTCATTTTTTCATTTTAAAAAATAAAAATTTGTTAATTCTACAAAAATTAAAAAAATTTTAATCTCAAAAAGTTGTAGAATTTCTTTAGAAAAAAATTTTCATCTCAAAAAGCTGTGAAATTTTCTTACTCTAAAAAATTGATTTTTTTACGTCAAAAAAATTAAAAATTAAATTTATTTTGAAGTTATTTTAAAATGTTCTAAATCCTGAAAAAAAAAAAATTTATGCCAATAAAATAGCATTTTTATTCCAAAAAATGTGGAAATTTGTTGATTTTTGAATGTTTAAAAAATTTTCGTCTTAAAAAATTGTGAAATATTCTTATTCCAAAAAGATGATTTTTTTACGTCAAAAAAATTATAATAAAATTTATGATGCGCTCTGTGAATAGGTACCATAAGTCGGAAAAGCAAATTTTTCAGGAGAGCAAAAAAATCGAAAAAATCGATTTTTCACTTTTTGATTGGACTCTCAAAATACTTTCGACATCACCATTTCGGAGCGTTTTTCTCAAAACATTCGTTTCCCATGTGTGGGAATATCACGGTCAATTTTCAAGCAATTTTCGATTTTTTTGTTTCAAACTACGCAAGAAAAAATTCTCCTTCAGATAGGCTAAAAAAATCAAAATAGATTTTTCCGACTTATGGTACCTTTTTACAGAGCGCATCACATTTCTTTCAAACTTTTTTTTGAATGTCTCAAATCTGAAAAAAATAAAAAATTTTATTCCAAAAAAATTTAGAATTTTTTACCTATTCTTAAAAAATTGTAAATTTTTTCGTTGAAAAAAAATAAGTTTTTTTTTTTTACTTTAAAAAGATGAAAAATCCGAAAATTTTTCAAAATATCTCAAACAATTGAGAAATTTTTCATGTTTGCAATTTATGGAATTTATTTGTTTCATTTTTTCAACGTGAGCAATTGTGCTCGTGAGCAATTGTAATTCTGGCTTGAAATTCGTATTCGAGATTATTCGATTTATGCGAATTCCACACCCATATCGACTTCTTTTCTCAGTCTCAAAATGTTGTGGGCCGGGGGGGGGGTTGGCACAGGGGGTTCGGAGAAGATGTTGCTTCATATTCATGGTTTTGTTTTGAGATTAGTAGCATGTTTACAGAGTATGACATTTCCCCCTCTTACCCCAAGTTTTCTCAAATTTCGGCCATGGCCCCCAACTAAAAAATTCTGTGAAAAGCTGGAGGGTGAGACACCACCATACCTCCTGGTCATCATGTCTCTGTTTATGTAAGTAAAACTACCCTTTTCACATTGTTAGATCTTGCCAACATTCATCTAGAGAAAAATACTCAATTTACCTAATCTTGATGCTTAGACTTGTTATGATTTCTCCAGTAGGTAAAACTTACCACTGATACATTGAATCTTAACCACCATTAAATATGAGGTAAAGCGATAATTTTACGCTACCTTGTCACATTTTAGATACACGCGATAGATACGAATAAATATTATAGATTCATGTATCTACATATACTTCTACGTATAGGTATAGGAAAGGTATTACGAGTATTATATGAAGATATTCGCCACAGCGCGACCAATGACTTGCAATTTAAAACCGTGATGAGGCTTTTGCTAGTCTCGTGCTCTCGCGGGACATATTTTATATTTATACTCGATCGATCTTCGTACAAGTTGAAATATCCAAGCTACCGTTGGAAATGATAATTTATAAATATTTTGGTTGTATTTTCATTAAATTCCAATTACAAATGATCGATAGCTGACTCGGTGTGGCTGATGTGAGGTATCCTCCGCGAGAAGCTCGCACCAGCCTCGGCTAAATTACAAGATGAGGCGATTATACACGGACATTAGTCGAGGTACGTTGCGTGTGTATAAGAAAAACGCACCCGTTCGGACGTTTAATTTTCTCAGCGTGTATTATTCTCGCGCCATCGTGGAAAATTGGGCCAAGCAAACGCAAACGTGCAAAATGAGAAAAACTCCGCAGCTCGAGGGCGAAAAAAAAATCTATCGAAAAAGGATGTAAAATGACGAGTTGAACCATAACGAAGGCGTGGATACGAGAGACGTAGCAATGAGGGAAAAGGCACCAGGCATGAGGCAGTTCGCAACCCTGTACCCGGTACCCGGCCATACCATGCCATGCCATGCCATCGTCGTGTATATAGAGTGAAAAACACGTCGAGCAAAATGTGTTGCCGAACTGGAATTTTCCCACGTCGTTGCTTTGTTTCGGACGCGCGCGGCAACCAAGAAAATAAAGAGAAAACTCAAACTGACAAACAGACAGTTTGATAAAAAATGAAACATTGCTTGTTTCTGTAAAAACGTCGGTTATTGCTGCTGCAAGGAATAAATTCATTTATGGGGGTGTTTCGTGTATTATTTGCTGCCTGCGTATACGGTGTACGAGTATAACCAGCAGCAAACGAGTGAACTGTGCTGTGCCATCATCGAAGCTTGTCTGAAAACTTCGGTGTAGATACGAGGAAATTAATTTGAAAAAATTGGCCCAACTTGAAGTTTCTTTTTGGTTCACGAAAAAGGTCTAATTCCGAAACTAGGTGTACGTTGGGAGTAGGTAAGTATTTCATAAAGGGTTGAAAATGAAATAACTTTTTCTTCTTTCATTTTTTGGTATTTTCCATTCAAAAGTGTGAGACCTACTTCCTCTCTTGCCTCGTACATTTCCTATATACCTACTATGTACACATTTATAGTCGAAAATTTCATTTTTTTTTCTATGTTATTATCAATGGTTAGGTATAACTTGATATAGAAATATTGACGTGTTTAAAATGGTGTATCCTTTGTGCAAAATGATAGGTATAATTTATGTGGTCATCCAGATCTCCAACAAGTTGCTGTACCCTACTCCAAAACATATTGTTGAAGGTACTCAAATGAAGCCACTTTGAATGAAAAAAGAGGAAAACATGAAATACCCAACACAAGTTTTTTTTACTGAATCCGTGATAAAATATTAATGCATGTGACGGAGTTTTTTTTTTCAAAGAATGTTCAAAATTTTATATTTTCTAAATTTTTACTTAATTTTTTCTTAAAAATTGGAAAAAAATTATCGTCATTATTTTTCTTATTTTTTTCTCATTTTCAGATGGATCTAAGTATAAATTAAAAATTGAAAACAAATTTTTGGTCAACAATTTCAAAAAGTAGCTTTGAGCAAGCATAACTTGAGTACATATAACAACATGAAGAATGGCATAAATTTTGATTATGAAATTTCGATCCAAAAGAAATTTTTTCAATTCGCTGCATGATAAAATTTTTAAAAATTACTTTTTTACAAGAACGTTATAAAAATTTTCAAACAAAATTTTAATTTTAGGACTAGGTATCTACACTCTTGTTAGTAATAAAATAACTATAACGTCATTCATTATTGTTATTTTTTTCAAAAAAGTAAAATTGAAGAAATTTTTCAAAAAAAAAAATATTATCATTTATATAAATTATAAAAATGAGCGATATAACAGAAAATAACGAAAATCACTCTTCGGATTAATCAAAAACCAAATTTCTCAATACCTAATTGTTTGAAATCTTTTTTTGAAAAATTTTCGGATTGAAATCTATAGGTATAGTTATTTTCATCTTTCTGAAGTAAAAAAATCAATTTTTTGGGTTAAGGAAATTTCACAATTATTTTGAGATGAGAAAATTTTATATTTTGAAAAATAAAATTTTATTGAAAAAATTTCTTATTTTTTAAAAATAAATCATTTTAAATTTTTTGGATTTTTTTTTTTAGATTCCAAGATATTCAAAAAAAAATTGAAATAAATTTTATTTCAATTTTTTTGACGTATGAAATCAACTTTTTTGAAATAAGAAAATTTCACAATTTTTTTAGATGAAAAATTTTTCAATTTTTTAAAGAAATTCAATTTCAATTTTTTTGAGGTACCTAGCTACCTACCTTAGTACCTCTACCTATATAGGTACCTTTTTTCAAATAAAGAAATTCAACAATTTTTTAGATGAAAAAATTTTTAGAATTAACAAATTTTCATTCTTTTTAATAAAAAAAAATTGTAAAATTTATATTTTTTCAGGATTGTAGGACGTTTAAAAAAAATTGAAATAAACTTTATTTTAATTGAAAATTCACAATTTTTTGAGATGAAATTTTTTCTATTTTTTATGAATGAATTTTTTTAGTTTTTTAAGAATGATTCCTTTTTTTTAATATACTTAGGTATACAAACTTTTTTTTTTAATGAATAATTTATTTTTTTGAGAATTAAAAAGTTTTTAAATTTTTTGGAATAAAATTTATAATTTTTCTTAGGATTTGGGACCCTTAAATTTTATTAAAAAATTTTTGGCGTTTTTTTTTTTTTTTTTTTTTGATAAGTAAGTAGAAAGTATAAAAATATTTCTTTTTTTTTAAATGAAAAAATTTTCTGTTAGGGCCTAAATATTTTAGAATAAAAAGTCTCACTTTTTGAAATTATTTTTTCCGTTTGTTTCTTTGTTTGTTTTTTTGGTTATTATTTTTTTTTTTTGAAATGAAAGAATATTACTTATATTGAGAATCAAGAAAGCTAAGCTTATTATGGTACCTTCATTTCTTTGATAACAAATTGACCATAAATGCTCAACTCGGAAAATTTTAAGAATTCAATAAAATCAGGAAATGAGTAAAAAATGTGACATCCCTATATATTTTCATTTAAAATAAATCTCATTTTGGAATTTGAAGTTTTAGCCCATTAAAGTTCATAATAAAATGTCACATCATCAACAAAATTTTTTTGTAAATATAATTTTCTCCACCCCCCCCCCCCCCCCCCAAAATCAAAAATTCTGAAAAAATTTCTTTTAGGCTGTTCTCTAAAATATTCAACTTTCACCGCATACCTAAGCAAATATACATAAGTAGCTCATAAAAATTCCTCATAGGTAGTTTGATGAGATAAAAAAAAATACCTATCATTCATGACGATGACGTCTTTTCTGTATTAATTTTTTTCAAAAAAGAAAAATCAAAAGAAAAAGGAATACTGAAGAATTTTCATTGAGTTTTTTCAAAAAGATCTAGGTACCTATCATATATTATTCCAAAATTAAATTTCCAATTTTTTTTTTTTAATTTCAGTTGGAGTTGAAGTTGAAAATATAATCAATTTTTTAACGCCCAAATTTGTGATACTTGTACGAATTTACCGACTAAACTCTTAAGTAAGATTTGAGTTTTTTTTTTTTTTTTAAGCAAACGAATTTTGTAACGAATTTTGTGGCAGAATACTCATTAACAAGCTATAAATTTGCCATTTTTCTGTAAATTTTCCGACTATTTTGCTATTTTTTAAATTTTTAGTCAATTTGTCGCAATATTTGGAGATGAGACCCCCCCCCCTTAGTTTCAACCCTAATTAAACAATTCATTTCAATTTTTAAAATTTTCGTCCATGTCTTTTAAATAATTTCATCTACAAAACACAAATTAAACAATTTTACAGGTGAATTCGGAGGTTTTTTTTTTTTAAATTCAAAATACATCATTCTGCACCTAGATAAAAATTTTCCTGAAAATAAATTGAAATTAATTTTTGATATTTTTATTACAGAAAAGGACAGATTCTCGCATTAGTGGTTGATTCGAAGTTTGAAGTACAAAATTCATTTCTAACAAGTTAGATCCACCCATAAAGCTGAGCGGAATGGTAAAAATGAAAAAGTACGGTTGTTGAATGAGCGACGTCGTATAAGCTATGGCATTAATTTTATTGGAAGTGCTTTTCTTTCATCCAGTCGAGTAAATAATTTACGTGATGGAAATTTATCATTTGTTCGAATGGACACCTGTTGTAAAATTATTGTTTTGATGTTGATTAATATTTTTGTCCAGCATTTTGAGATATTTTGGTTGATTTAAAGTCGCTCAAACACCTTTATTTTCAATTCCCTAAAAAGAATGGAAGACATGTCATTAAATGAGCTACCTATATTATTAATTAGCGTACACGTATTAGAAAATATATAGTCGAATGCTTGAAATACCCACAACACCAGGAGGACGTGTGTACTTCGAATAAATTACAAAGACCTTGGTAGAGAATTTAAAACGAAAATACGACGACCGCGATGATTATATTATGACATCGGATCACTCGTTTATTCATCGGGTACATCATACGAATGTACATGCGGAGATTAATGCGAAGCCATTTCGATCTCGAGGTAAACCCGATAGGTTATCTGCTGGGCCAGTACAAATAAAAATTCACCATCTGAGTCACAATCGGATTATATTTTCTATCGTGAAATTTCTTGATTTGGTATAAAATGGTACGATAGGCAAGGCAAGGCTGGAACGCATGCACGATGCTGCGCGACTCTTACGTACTCGTATTTTCCAAAAACGAACCCCTAAAAAAGATTAATGAATCCAAGTGTCTCCATTTAATCGGTTTGTGAGCGATACGTCTTTGCCTTTACCTATAGTAACACTTTTCGTTTGGTTCTACTTTGAAGGGATACTCAGTGTATTTCAATACCCTTACAGATATCTTTAGCTCGTAACTAACAACGAAGAAAAGATCCGCATTACCGAATTCAGATTCAGGTCAAGATTAATGATTTTCAAATAACTAACTATTATACCTGCTTTGTTTCCCGCCTCATACCACTCGTGTAAGTACAAGTTGTTTTTTTTCATCGCTTTCATTGGTCTATACTACGTAGGCGAAAAAACGGTTTTAATTTTAAAATATAATCTTTTTTTCTTTCTTTTCGCCGAAGGGCGGATAACTTTCCGAATAAATGATTGTTTCGTTCTCAAAAATTGAAAATTACGAGTTCCTTTCGAGTTCTGTCTTCCTGGTTCGCACGTCTTTCGATCAAATTATTTTCAATTATTTTTCAGAGAGGGGGGGGGGGGGGGTGGTGGCAAAGGCTTAGAAGATCACCAACAGCTATTTGAAGAAATTTTTGGAATGTTCAACTGTCCTTGGGGAAGCAATTTTTTTCAAAAGTGAGTTATAGTTATGAATTGTTTATAAAATACACCTCTCTCCAGGCCTTTGAATCGAGGGGGTAATAGGGGGTAGGAATTAGCTCAAATGATTTTACTTCGGAAAACTGGGGAGTGGCTAAATCCACAATAAGTAATCACATTGTAAGGGCGATGTCGTTCTTTTTTTATCTATCTTCTTTATTTTTGTACAAGTTTTTTTTTTCAAAATTCAACCAAATTTTTTGAAATTGCAAGTTTTCCTCTGAAAAGTTTGATGTTTTATTTAAATTTTAAAACAAATCTATTCTTTCACAAAATACTCAAATTGTTTTTTATTTTAAGTAGCATGCTGTATTTTATTTTTTTATGTTTTAATTTTTTAATTTTTATTTTCAACAAGTCAATGAGTAGTTAAGTACTTACTCAATTTTGAATTTAGACAGGAACTTGCAAAAAATTAAAAATTTAGTGAATTTGAAGAAAAACAAAATTGAAAAAAATTTTTGAAGGAAAATTGGAATTTACTTGAAAAAATTTAGAAATTGCTCAATTAGAAGAAAAATGTTGATGAAAATTATTAGGAAAATTCGTCATTCGAATGAGAACTTAAGTTGGGAGATGAAATAGGAATATTTTGATGACCAATTTCAGAATGAAATCAAATTGACAATTTTATTGGAAAATTGGAGGGTGGGGGGGGGGGGGGTGATGAACAATTATTTTCTTGAAAAAATAAAATAAAAAGTTCGGGAAAAATTTAGATAGAAAATTTAAAAATAAACTTGATAAAAAATTTACTTGAAAAAATTTCAAAAGAAAAATTTCAAAAGACAGTATGGTAGAGATTTCGAAGCATTTCGATGAGAAAATTTGATGAAAAATCTTTAAAAATCCAAATGAAAATTTAAAAATAAATTTAATTTACAATATTCATTTTAAAAAATTTTTAAAATGAATTTGTAAAAATTATTGGCAAGTTTGAATGAAAAAATTGGAAAATTAAAAAAAAAAGTTTCAACTTTTACAAAAAAATTAAAAATTTGAAGAATAGAAAACTTGGAAAATTTTCAAATATTTTATTAAATTAAACTTAGGTAGTGGAAAAATCTCGATGAAAAATTTGAGAAAATCATTTATGAAAAATTGATGAAAAATTGGATTAAAAATCAATTTCGACCAAGTCCACTTTGCAATGACAAACACGACCACAACAACGGGTGTCGAGTTTTCAAACAAGAATATGAGATGAATTCTCGTTCGTTCATTTTCGTGATTACTTATTGTGGATTTAGCCACTCCCGGAAAATTGTGTTTAAAATCGAAAAAATTTGGCAAATTTAAAACGATTAGTTAGTTTTATTCGGCAAAATTTTGAATTTTATAATATTCAGGAAATATTTTTCAAACGAACAAAATCATCAAATTTGGGTTAAATTTGACAAAAATTTAATTCGAAAAAATCTTTAGCAATTTGTTTCATTTGGCAAAATTTTGAATTTTATAGAATTTTAGAAAATATTTTTTTAAATAAAAAAAATTGTAGTAAAAGTGAGATAAAGTGAACTTCATTTTTTCAAATTTGTTTTTAAACAATCTTTTAATTTTTTAAAATTTTATCAGTAGTTATGGGTATAGAAATTAAAAAAAGTTGTTTAAAGTTTTAATTTTTTTCATTTTCATTTTAAAATTTTCGAGTTGCCTCGAGGCTCGAAAATTTATAAAATTCCAACAAGCAAATAGCCAGCCACAAAATTTTTATTTGTGATTATGTAATCAATACAAAATTTTACATTTAAAATTGATTGTAGTGCACTGGAAAACTGGAAAAGAGGTGTTTTCCTTTTTTGAGGGTGGTCTGAGAGACCCTCAAAATGATGAAATAGTTTGAAATTTGAACCGGCAATATGAACCCTAATTATGTCCAGAATATCGAAATTTCAGCCCAAAGTCATCCTCGATCCATTTTAGGCCCCAAAAAAGAATTTTTGGGATAATCTTTTACAGACTTTTTTCAAAAAAATTTCGGGACGTCCCTTTAATTGGTTTATATGGAGAAAATAATTACCTATTTTTTATTTTTTCTCTATATCTAACTGAATTTTTTTAAATTTGAAGAAAAAAAAACAAAACAATTAAATTTGGAGAACGTTTAAAATTTTTTTAACAAAGTGTTCATCGCGGAGTTCCCCAACAAGACCATTTTTGGTGACTCTTAATTTTTACCCTCACGCCTCTGGCTCAGATCTCCCGTCCCCTCCATGAATCGATCGTTTGGAAAAAATCCTAACGTTTCGTCTTCCGCATTGATTTCGATACGAAGAATAATTTTACACCTAATTTTACAAGTTCGTGGACTTCTAAACGAAATGACTCGACAGTTTTCATTTTTCTCCTCTTGAATAATTATAGAGTTATTATATCAACTATCAGTTATTACAACGTGACACGAGCGACAGACGCAACGTAACGAGATGATCTTTACAAGATAATGATCAAGCTCTATTTTCCCCTCCTGTCGACTTTGGACGTGAGAGACGATCATTTCTGATCATTTCTACCGTTTTAGAATGATTTGAAGTGCTACGATTCAATTGATAGGGATTGTGATTTTTTTGTGATTATTTTCGATTTCACGTTTTGTGATCAATTCTTGCAGTTTCATAATTTTATCAATTTCTGTTAAATTGGTCAATTTTGAAGATTTTTTTTATTTATCATTTATTAAAATAAGTTATTTCATTTTGAATTATCTAATGCTTACATTTTTGTCTTTTTGAATGAAAATTATCAAAAAATTCGAATTTAAAATATTAAAAGTTTGAAAATATAAAAATTGGAGATTTTAAAAAATTAAGAAATTACGAAAAAATCAAAAAAATGAGAAAGATGGTGACTAGGTAGTAGGTATGCAAAAGTTGAAAGTTTCAGATAAATTGCAAATGAAAAAATAATATACCCTATGCCAATTTAGAAAAATTGAAAATTCTATTAGTTAATTACTATAGTGAATTAAGGTACCGGCGGGTAATATGGGACACGGACCATATTACCTACCCTATGTTACTTTGTTCTGTTTTCATTTTTTTTAAAATCCGATTTCACTGGGTAATAAGGTTTACTTCCCTTTAAAATATCACAATATATGAAGTGTCTTACTCAAAAAGTGTCGATTCTGTGACGATTTTTTAAAAAATGGCGAAAATATAGAATGTAGTCGTAGGAATTGTGTATTTTCATTGTATAACAAATTATATTTAACTAAATGAATTCGGGGAAATTTTATATCAAAAAGATAGGAAATTTAATGAGCTTTCCAAATATGTGCATGGATGTTGTTTTTGAGATCGGAGTCTTGCAGTAATTCCACTTCAAAAAAAAAAAAAAAAAATAGCATGGTAGGGTAATATGGGCCATTCATAAAAAAGTACTGGTAGAGTAATATGGACCCGTAATTTTTTGTTCCGAAAAAATTAATTTTCGCCAAAATTTATTCAGAAGGGTGTACTGTATCCACATATCAAATTTCAGCCGGACCGGATGAAAGGAAGTCGTTCTACAGCAATTTTTCAATTTTTAAATGAAAATTCGACTGTTTTCCACCTAAAATAGGTTCTATGGGCCGGATCTGGCTCATTTTTGGTATGTACATTCATAGGGACCTAACACACTCTCATACCAAAAATGAGCCGGATCCGGCCCATAGAACCTATTTCAAGTGAAAAAGAGTTGAATTTTCCTTGTGAAAAATCAAAAAAATCGCTGTAGAACGACTTTTTTTAATCCAATTCGGCTGAAATTTTATATGTGGATATAGTACGCCCCCTGAATAAATTTTCGTGAAAATTGAATTTCTTGTGAAAAAATTGAGTTATTTTTCCAACTTTTTGGTGCTTTAAATTTTAAAAAATGCATGTGTCCCATATTACCCTATACCGGTAGGGTAATATGGGCCATTTTTGACTTTTTTTCAATGGACTTTTTGGACATGAAGGGGCCGAATTTTGAGACTTTCAAGTAGATATTCTGAAAGAGGATAAAATTCTCTACAAGATGCAATTTTTAGTTTTTCAAAAAGAATCAAATTTCAGTGTGTAGGAGCGTTTTGAAAAAAGTGTCCCATATTACCCGCCGGTACCTTATGAATATTTCAAATAGATAATACACGTAATAAAATGAAAATTCAGAAAAAGTGAAAAAATACAAATTAACATTACATAAATTAAAAACATTAATAGGTAATGAAAATGATTCATTAAAAAGCATTGATAGATCAAAACACTAAAAAATTGAAAAATTAATATATCATAATAATTTGTAAAAATAAAAAAGTATACTAAATAAAATATTTTTAGAAAAATGAAACCATTCGATAACTGTTTAAAATATTGAAAAATCAAAACTTAAAAAAAAACATTTAGAAAAATTAAAAAATCAGGAAAAAGCGGGAAATTCAAAGTATTGAAAAATTTAAAGATTCAGAAAAATTAACAAAATACTTGAAAGTTTGAAAAAACATGTCATGTTTCAGAAATATTGAAAATTTTATAAAATTTGAAAATCGTAATTGAACATTCAAAAATTGAAGAATAAAAAAAAATTAGGAATGTCCTGAGAATTTAAAAAAATTATGAAATAACGAAGAAATAGGAAATCTGAAAGTATTGAAAGGATTTAATGATTCAGATCATAAAAAACTGAAAGGTTTCTTCATGTGAAGAAATTTTGAAATTTAAAACATTTTCAATTCTCCCTAAATTGAATAATTTTCTTATCATGAAAATTGAATGATTCATTTTTAAAGAAATTCGACAAAAAAGTCAAAAAAAAAATTGAGAATTTTTTCTCCATGTACCAACTACCAAGTATACCTACCTAATCATGCACTTACTTGATAGAAATTTCTTTTAAAAAAATTTTTTAAATATTTTTTTACTCCCAGAAAATTGTAAAAATTTTCACGTGTCCGAAATTTTAAGAAAATATCCATAAATGACATTTGGGGCTTTTTACTATTCTCACAAATTCGAAAAAATTTGGTTAAAAACTACCAAGAATGACTATTTCCGAAGAAAATTCTCGATTTACCCCCTCCGAACTCAAGGATATATCCAGCTAAAAATTTCATCATTGGGGTGCCCATGAGGACCACCTTCCATTAGATAATTTCGAAATCGATCTCAGGGCCAAATAACCCCCCCCCCCCCCTCATAAACCTGGCCTAGGCTCTTTTTACTCTAAAAAAGTAATGAAATTTCCACATAAAAAATTGAAGCGATTATATCTCAAAAAATTGAATTTTATGCAAAAATTGGAAACATAGATATAGGTTGTTTTACGTATACTCCTTAACTAAGTATATTATTATTACACCAAAAAATTAGAAATATTTTTTTACTCGTATTTTACTTTGGAAAATTGAGATTTTTTTTCTGGAAAAAGTAAGCTGTGCACAACTTGCAGTTTCGCCTACGATGAGACAAAAAGCAATTTTTTCACAAGAATTTAGCAAAATCAACTATGAAGAGTTGAGTTCTGCAAAATGTTGAATTGTTATTTACAAATTTCGTTTAAATGAACTTCCTGAACAGTGCACCATAAAATATAATTTAAATTGTCGATTTGAACAGCTTATCAACATAGGTAAATACCCTATTTCTATCTAAAATCTCAAATAGGTAGTCCCATCCCTCGTCAGTCGTCACGAAAAAATCATCCAAGACGATTCTTATAACTTAGTACCTATTTTCATGTTTTCCCTTTTCCCAATAGATATACCTAAGCCTTTCAAGTCGGTAACATCATCAACGTTCGTTTCAACTGTCTACAAAAAATTTGTACGTCTTACTTTGTGCAAAGTCCGACAACTCGAACTATTTGCCAGCACGTCTCCAGACATCGGCGCGGTATCTGCATTTCATAAAGCGTGCAATTGACACCAAACATATTCTTCGGCTTGTTGCAGCATTGTGTTCTAAACTAAACGATGACAAAGCGATATACAAGTTTGAAAAATGCCATAACCTCTTTATCTGCGCTGTGCTGTGAATAAAATCCACCGAGAGGCTTGCTTGCTTTGGGTAAAGAAGCCGCTTTCAGCTACTAACTCTTCAACAAGTCTTACACAGACTATGTACTCTCCAGAGAGTGACCAAAATCGTATTCGCTAACCATATAGCTGGAAACCTTTTTTTACGCTGCGACACGAGCGACGACGGTCGCAATACCGATCAAAAATTGGCACTATATACGGTACGATGAGAAGAAAATATAGAATAAGTAAATTCGAAATATCAAAATGGAGTATCGATCCCCAGGAAAACGGTCGACATTCGTTATAGGGGGGGTACCTTTGGAAAGCTGATGTTAAAAGTAAAAGTGGGAAGAGAGATAGCGGCGCGGAGTGACAACGACAACGGGGATGTGTAGAAAGAATAAGGGATAACTAACGAATGGATGAAGAGTGGGGGTTAGAAAAGTGTCACATCGCTCGAAAGAGTGATTGATTACATTCTGAACTACGGCGTTGTTGAAGTCGGCGGATGTTGAGTATACGAAAGGGGAGAGCCGGGGCCGGGTAGCTTGGATATTGCGAAATAAATAAGAGAACTCGGATGGTAAAAGGAAGAAAACGACGAGCGAGTGAAACGTGCGGAGCGGCGTGACGCGGACGAAAGACGAGCTTAGATAAAGTCCCTAGTTGGCATCAGCTGTGTATTTTAATGGAGGAGCGAGAACGTATAAAATGTTCAAATTCTGGACTTGATGAAAGCTTCGTCGCACGTATAAAAGGGAGAAAAGTTCGCGACTGTTCATATGCATCGTAAGGAAATTCACCATCCGTGTATATCAGCTCTGCGAATATGGGGAGCTCTAAGTGAATAAATATTCATTTCTTAATGGATTTTTACACCCAGCTCAAGCTGATTGTGACTGAGAAATGTATTTTTTACAGGGTTCACCTGTACTCCCAACAATAACAAAATACCTACCTAGAAAATTTGGTAACGAAGGATATCCGCAATGTCAGTAAATTTTGATGAAGAGAATTCAAAAATTTAAAACTCTATTTAACTTATTATTTACTACCAAATCTGCTCTAATCCGTACTTTTTGAAATGGAAGAATACGTATAGGTAGTGCATTCTTCTTTAGAAATATTTTCTTCATCTCTCCCTCCCAACTGATATACATTATTTCAATGGAAAAAATTAATTTGGCAAATTAAAATTTTCGTTCATAAAAATTTGTTTTTATGGAAAGTTTTTCTTTAGGTTTTTTAAGATTTCTTTTTGCAAGCAACGTTTGAAGAAATTTTTTCCAAAAATACTTTGGAGAAAATTTTCAAGAAAATTTACTTTTTAGCGTTAAGTATTTCTTTTATGGTCAGTTTTTTTTTTAAATATCAACTGGTTTTTCAAAAATTGTAGGTATATAGAATAAGTAAGTTATAAAAAATGAATTAATTTTTTTTAAATCATATTTTTGGGGAGAAGGGGGAGGGGCTTCGTAAACGTGTTCAATTAGGAAAAAAATCTGAAATAAATTAGCAGAAGAGATACTTATTTCAAAATTTGCCTAAAATAGATTTAAAAAATAAATAAAAAATAAAAAAAATTGTACAAAAAATTGAGAAATTATCTGTAGATATAACAAAATTTCAAAGCCCAAGAGCAGGAGTTTTGCAGGAGTTTAGCAGGATCTTTAGCAGTAACTTTTTAAAAAATATTTTCTTTTCAAAATTTTTCCTCAAAATTTCAAAAAATATGTTTCAATGAAATTTTGAAAATTTCTAATTTCTCATCTTTCAACAATTTTTTTTACCGAAAATACTTATTTAGAAAACGCTGACAAAAAAAAATCAAAAAAATCTTTCAACAAAAACTGAAAAAGATTGGGTAGGTACTTTTTGAAAATCAAATATGCATAATGTTTAATGTACATTGCCCCCCTCCTCCAAAAAACCAGATACTTTCACAAAATTACAAAAAAATTATATAAATAGGCACAAATGAATCCAAAAACAATACATAAAATTTTTATTTTAACAAAAACAAAAATTTTTGTAAAAAATCGTGTTTTTGGCAAATAGGTACTTAGTTAGTTAATCTTATTTTTATAATTTTTATAGTAAAATTTCTATTTTGCGAATTTTTTTCAAATTTTTTTTTCATTCAAAAAATAATCTTGAAAAGGAATAATGCAAAAAAATATATAAAATTTTTCCCCATCGAATAATGAATAAAAATATAAAAAATAAATATTTTATGTTGTTAAAATTTTTTTTTTTTTTAAATAATTTTTCTAATTTTTTAATTTTTTAAAGAAAAAATTGTTGAATATAATTTTTTGACGCAAACAAATTCTCTATAAAAGAAATTTGTAAAATAAAAATACTTGTGCATTTAAAAAAAATTTTGAAAGAAATTTAAGAATAATATGTAGGTAGAGTTATTGTTTGAATTTTTTTTTAATCTCTTGATTTGAACGAGATCGAAAATTAATTTTAAAAAATGTTCAATTTTTTTATCCTAAAAAAAATAGAAAATTTTTCTTCTTGAAAAAATAATATTTTAAAGCCCTATCAAAATGACGTACTTAATATTTCTTTCACTTCACAAAATAAAAAGCATGCTTGAGAATAATTAAAACATACCATATAAGCGTAAATAAGGTAAAGCATAGCTCAACTGCAGCAAACTGCGCTAAGCATTGTTCAGCACAATCTATTTTTTTCAACAAAAAAAAAATCAGAATTTTCTTGGAATAAGTACTTACTACTTACCTCTAAGTAAATATCTCAATTTTTTGAAGTAAAAAAAAACTCTTATTTTTATAATGAAAAATTACCTACAATTTGAAGGAAAAAAAAATCTGAATTTTTTTGTCTCCATTTTCTTGAGAAAAAAAGTTTTAAAAACAAGAAAAAAATCAGATTTTTTTTGAGAAAAAATTTCTTATTTACAGAGAAAAAATTTTTCTCGATTTTTTGGGGTATAAATTTTAAGTAGATAACTTTTTGGGATTAAAAATCTTTTAATTTTCTCCGAAAAAATTTCTATTCTTTGAAATAATAGATAAATGATAGGTACCTGTACTTACTTTACTTAATTTTTTTGTAGTTGGCATAAAAAAAATTTCTCATTCTTTGGAAGTGATGATGAAATCTTTCAATTTTCGAGGTGAAAAATTTTTTCGAAGGTTTTCAATCTGTTAAAAAAAAACATCTTATTTGTGAAAGAGAAAATTTCAATTTTTCGTGTGTTTTTTAAAATACTTTTTTTTTGAAAAACGTAATTCACTTTTTGTTGGAATAGAAAAAGTTACCTTGGGGAAGGGGTAAACATGTTCTCCTCATTTTTTATTCATTTTTGGAATTATTGGAGAAAATACCTAATTAAATATCTCTCATTTATTTGGGAAAAAACTGCAATTTTTTAGAAAAGAAGAAATTTCAACTAGAAGTTATAACTTTCGCACAGGATAATATCATTATATCATGCAAATAAAACCCAAAGAATTTGAACAATTACATACATATATGTTTGGACAAACCGAAAAATGTATACACTTTCAAATTCATACGAATCTCTGTTCTATTAATTACGAAAAATTCAATCACTATCTTGATACAGGTAAGCCAATACTCAATTGAGTAGGTAGGTACCTATAAAGTAATTTTAACGATAATGTTTTGGAAGAAAAAAAGGTGGTATAATTTTGATAGCGAAGCAGAAAAAGAATCACAAGTCCTACAGTCTAATTCCAAGAAGTGCTACATTCGAGTTTTAGAAAAACATTTCCATCAAAGACGTCGATGGTTCGTGGCTACATTACATAGTAGGTATCTGTATCTAAGTACATTCCATTGTAGATAACCGACAGACAAATTCAATAGATCATGTGGTACGGTACCTACTTCTTATCGCCGGCGCTGATCAAGATAATGAATTTAGAATTGAAATTATTTCCTGAACGTACCTTTTACAGACATAAAAAAAAATCTTAGAATAACCCATAGTAACTAAGTTGGATTTTTCAAAAAATTTAGGTACTTTTCAAAATTTTTAAAAATTCGATTTTTGAGGGGGTTTTTTTGAGTTTTTTTTTGAAAATTCTACTTCAGTATTTCAACGTACACTTTGTGTGAAAAAATTTTACCAGCAATTTTAAATTTTCAAGTATGTAATTTAAATAACTAAGTGTCTTTTTTTTTTTTTTTTTTTTTTGGTGATGAAGTTTGAAAGAATGACTTCCTAATTTAATCTATCACTTTTCTTTCTTCCTTCTACAATAATTAAATATTTTCATTAAAAAATTCATTTGATTTTCTTTTTCAATTTTTTTTTTTTTTTTGGAAAAATTGAAAATCTAAAATGATTAAAAAAATTAGAATTAAAATCATTAAATAAAATTAGAAGTCAAGTGGAAAAAAATGAAATTAAAAACAAATAGGTATTAAGACCTAATACAAACCAAAACTTATTTTTAAAAAAAATTAAAATTCAGGATAAATTGTAAAGTCGCATAAGAAGTGAAAAAATTGAAAACCAAAAAATTTTGGAAGCATTAAAAATTAAAAATAAATAAATAAAATCATTTTACAAGAAATAGAAAAATTAGTGTTGACAAAAAATTTAAAAAATAAAAATTTGGAAAAATAATGGAATTGATTTTATTTTTCAGAAATGATTTCTTTGGTTTTTGGAAAAAATGAAAATTTTAAACGATTAAACAAATTACAAAAAGAAAAGAACCAAAAAAAAAATTGAAAAAATAAGTCGAGTGTGATAAAATGAAATTAAAAACAGCTCGTAATACAAACTAAAAATTTTCAAAAAAATAAAAATTCAAAACTTTAGAAAATTCTGGAAAAATTAAAAAGTTAGGCATTTAAAAATCGGGGAAAAAATGAAAACTCAACAATTTTTGAAATATTAAAAATTTGAAGGAAAAAACATGAAAAATCTTCAACTTAACAAGAAATAGAAAAGTTGGAGTCGACAAATTTTTTTTTTAAAAAAAGTTTGGAAAAATTAAAAATTGAGCATTAGGTAGGTAGAGGTACTAGGTTGGTATTAAAATATCAAAATTTTTTTTAAAATTTAAAAAAAATTGAAAAGTCATGTAAAAAAGTTGGATAGTTACTCGGTAAAATTAGAGAGCAATCTTATGGATTTTAAAAAATGAGTAATTTCATCAGAATTGGAAACTTTGGAAAATTTTAAAAAGAGTTTTGAGCAGCAATTTTTTTTTAAATAAAGTTTTTCAACTGTTTTCTGGGCGGTGTAGGTAATACCTAGTAAAAAAATTCCAAGGTAATTTTTTTCAAAAAAAAAAAAAAAAAAAAAAAAAAAACTGAAGAAGAATTTTTTTATCAAAAAAATTTCTTTGCCGCAATTAAAAAAAAACATTTGTAAATTTTTTTACATCTATTTTTATACAATAGTTATTATCGAAACAAAAATAAAATGGAAAACAAGAAAAAAAATTGAAAAAAAAAACTCAGCAATAAATTTTAAAAATTGAACATCTTTGTGAAAAACCTAAGCAGCTCATTTTATGACACACTATCAAAACTAAGTATTTTTTGTAAATCATTTAAAAAATTCAGCGAACACATTTTTTCAAGTTTACACTTAAATAATTTTCACGTTGAAAATTCCACTTCACAAAAAATCATTTGAAAAAAACTACCCATAAACGTTTATAAGAAAATTTAGGTCAGCGTAACATGTATAATCGAATTATACAATTACCCAATTTCGAGTTATATAAAAGTTTCACAAACATCATTCATCCTGTAACAAGTTCTAAGTAGATTGGCATTAATCACGATAAAATGGCGTTATCTTAACTTTTCTTTAAGACGAAGGGATCGTCGAAGGCGAGGCCGGGTCGTTCACGAAAAGAAAAGCTCACCACCGGAGGGTGAACATCCAACGAAATTACATCATTACGATCATTCAGTGAACAAGAAAATAGGATAACTATTTCCGCCCTTAAACTTTATTTCTCCGACTTCTTTCAACTTTCTAATTAAGATACCCTTTCACGCACCGAATCCATTCGATAAAACAATATAACTTTTCCATCGTTTCATTTATCTCTTAATATGGCCCAAAAAAAACAACCTTCCGCGAGAGATCTCTTCTTTAAGAACCAATTTGTTCGGTTTCTTCTTCTTCTCCAATAACTAGGTATCTATCAGAGAAAGTACCAGTATAAAGAGGTAAATATCCATTGAAATAAATGATTGTGGGCGATAGATAGGTATTAGGTACTCGTACTATATAGATACGTTTGCTAATAGATTTCGTAAAACATTTCTGTACGAAATTTCTTAACGCTTAGTCAAAGCAAACATATCCACCTAGATACCTACGTTAATGACTTATAAGTATAGAAAACCGTCCACGGTGAGGATAAGAAGAATAGAGAAGCTGGAATTCTTTCTTATATATATAGGCGAGCAAGGCTTAAAGGCCCACCAAGCTATCAAGCGATAAAACTAACAGCTCCGTCTGTTTGAAAACTTTCCTTTTCAACAATAATGGTGCTTCTGCGAACGTAAAAAAAAATAATGATGATCTACTTCTTCCTTTTTTTAAAAAAGGTCGCGACACAAGTTGGGCGGTAATGATGATTTATAATGTTATAGCTTTTGTTTTCCTTAAACATAGAGCCCATTTATTGTTTCAAAAATACTAAAGGTTTGGATCCTTTTTTCCAGAATACAAATTCGAGAAGCGTTTTCCATCGTTGGGTAGATTTTTTTCTCCTTCAAAACTTAGCCGAGTAAATCTTTTGTGAGCCAACTTGTGTCGATATTTCTTAAGGTTTGAAAACCCCTTGCGTTTAAAAAATGACTTTTTTATAGGTTCAACGTTGACATTCGAGCATATTACACAAAGGTGACGTAATATCGCAATGCCTTTAGCTGATGTATACTTGAGGAAAGAATCAAATGTATATGAATTGGGCGCCATCATCGAAAAGAAAGAGGAGAAAAACTTGAGCGAAGTATTAAAAGGGTTGACAAATAAGATCAAAGGATTGCAAAAGGCTTCGAAGCAAATTCCACCTTCGCCAGTGTAACGGGTAGTTTTGGTAAATATGTCAAGTTGGGTTTACAAAACAAAACGGATAAATGTTGCTACTATTCTTGACATTGGTACTTTCACATTTCTATTTTTTCTTCCCCTTTTTTCAGCGAGTTACAAGCTTGTCAAAATATGTCATTGGAAATGAGCGAAAATGCCGCCATAGTCCAATGATAAATTAGGTGAGAAACGTGGAGTGGACTTATATGAATGCTTTGACAAGCAGTGGATATGTGGGCTTATGGGTATTTTTTCGGCGCGGTCAACGCAACGTCGAGCACTCCGACGTCGTATACAATTAGCTTGATGATAGTTGGAGGTTTAGTTAAGGGTTGAATGTTGTTTATGTTTTATACTCGAAGAAATGTCAGCCCACATAGTATCACTCGACACATGTAGAATAAATCAAATACATTGCGAATGTAATTCGTTGTGAGGTTTTTTTGCTCGAGTGTAGATTATTCGGACCCTTGTGTAGGTATAAGAAGGTGTTGATGTTGACAAACATTACTTAGATTTTCATTTACGTAATTAATGAAACGAATGAGCATATTAGAAATGATACGAGCTTGGTATGTTCAATTTCTCCCTTAGGTAGGTAAAAGGTATTGATTTTTTCTTTTTCAATTCAAATTAAGTAGACTGGAGTATTCATTCTGACGCGACTAAATGTCCAGCCATACCCTTTACCTACTTTAAATAATTTTTTTTTCACCCAAGTTCCATATAAAATAACGGTACATGCAGCACAATGGTATGAAAGGTTTATTTATGCGCAGTTCAACGATCAATAACAGGATAGATCATGGTGCGTCTCAGTGTCCGAGCTCTTTTCAACATTTCCACGTCAACATTTCAGCGCCCGTTGCATTGTAACAAAAGGCTTGTCTGACACTGTGGAGACCTCGTTTAACCAATATTGCCAATATGTTGACGTTGCCATCCTTTGAGGTCTCTGAGTCATAATTCAGAGTGTTTTTTCCTCTCAAATATATAGCTGAGTACGTATTTCAATTAAAAAATCGAGGTTTCAAGGTTGGTATATAGTTCGTATGGTTTGCATCCCTCCTAATTACCATAATATTTAGTTTTTTAGGTATACCTGAGGGTATATAATCTTTGAAACATTTAATAGGTCTAATGAATGGTCATTATTTCTTCATTTATAGACCAAAAAAAAAAAAAAGGAGAAAAATTGAACTGATTAAAAGAAGTTTGCCTGAATGTGGGGTTTAGAGGGACCAATTTTATTCAAGTTTTTGATTTGAAAAAACATGGCATGATAGATGAAAATTTTTTCCAGAAAGTGGAGAAATGACTCTAAAATCACCTTATAGGTACTTAAAAAAAATATATATAATTTGAATTTTTTGTTTAATGGTCCTGCTGGTCCCTTCTTTCTTGAAAATTTCAAATGTTTATTAAATCGGATAGTAGGTACAAATTCAAAATTTGGAAAATTCTCAGAATTTGATAAAAATAATAATTACCTACTATAGGTAATTTTTAAATTTCCGAACTAAATTTTCAAATACTTTTTTTAATGAAATAAAATTTTACAGTTTTCTAATTTGTGAATCACCAACAAGTTGGCAATTTAATCAGGACAGTGTTAAGGACGTATACAGCAGTGAGTAGATTTTTGGTGTGGAAAATCTTGAAGTTTAGTTTTTATTTTTAATGAATTTTATTTTTCAATTTTCAAGAAAAATTTATCGTAGAGGTACCTATACCTATACGAGTTTAAAATACAATTTGTAAATTTTTTAAAAACAATTTCGAAAATTTATACCTATTTACAATAATTTATTATTATAGGAAAGTTTTTCAAATTTTTTGAAAACTTGAACTTTTTGAAATTTTGTTGAAATGCCTATCTACCTATACCTATTTTTTCAAATCTTATTGAAACCATAAGGTAACTTGTTAAAAAAAAATTGAAAGATTTTTTTCTATGGTTTTATTAGAAAATACATTAGGTACGTACTAAAATTGATTTCCAGTGAGCATTGAAAAAAAAAATTGAAATACATACCTATTGAAAAGTTGCTGCAATTCAGAACATGAAGTCATTGAACGTTGGAGAACCAGTTTTTAAAATTTTGTGAGCAAAAAATTTTTATTTTATTTTAGGAATTAAAAAAAAACAATAATCTGTATGTAGGTACCTAGTATCTACTACCTACACATTTTGTTTAAAAAAAATGATTGGGGAAGAATGTTTAAAATTTTGTAATTTAATTACTTTTAAAAATCTATGCCTAAGCATAACTCGATATTTTTATTATAGATTGTGGAAGTTCCAGGGGTAATAATTTATAGCATTTTCTAGGGTGTGGTTCGATTTTTTTCAAAAGGATACCCATAGTTGAAAATTTTTTATGTTGAATGTGAGAATTATTATTACTTTTTTTTGTTCCAAGAAAATGAGAATTTTTTTCTCGTCAAAAAATTAAGGCAGGCTTAGGTATTATTTGTCAAAAATTGGAAGATTTTTTCACCTCAAAAGATTTTTTTTTTTTAAATGAGACAAAAACTTGTGATTTTTTCACAAAAAAATTGAGAGATATTTCTCCTCTTTACAAATAAGAAATTTCTTTTTAAAATAAAACAAAAAATTTTTTTTTTAAATTTCTCAGCAAAAAAATATTTACTTCCAAAAATTAGAAATTTTTTTTCTGAAAAAATTGACAGTTTTTTTTCAAAAAATTTAAAGATTCTTTTTCTTTAAAATATTGAGAAAAAAATTAGTAGATAGTTAACGTCAAAAATTGAAAATATTTTTTCTCTAATGTTTCCCTAAAAAAAGTAGAAAATTTTTTCTTCAAGGTTAAAAGATTTTTTTACTTCAAAAAATTTTAAAATCTTCTTTATCAAAAAATTGAGAGATGTTTTTCCTCATCTGTATGAATAAGAATTTCTTTCAAAAAAGAAATCTCAAAAAATCAAAAGATTTTTTTCTGGAAAAATTTAGGTTGGTAATTAGGTAAACAATATTTTCACCTATTTTTATACTATAAATTGGGAAATTTTTTCTCCAAGAAAACAACTTTTCTACCCCAGAAAATGATTCTTTTTGAAAAAAATTGATAAGTATTCTTTTTGAATGATTACTTATTTCAAAAGAAAACAAAAAATTATTTAAAAAAACCTGCCAAAAAAATTTTTCTCCAAAAAAAAATCAGTTAAAAAACTCTTATTTTTAAACAAGTAACTAAAGACTATTTTTTTATAAAAATAAAAAAAAAATTCAATTTCAAAAAAAAAATCAAGACAAAAATTTTTAGTAAAAAAAAAAATATATATATAAGTATATTATTTATTTTACTCTAAAAAATTGAATGATTTGCTTTAATTATTCCAAAAGATGTTTTTTTAAATCAAGACCAATAATTGAGATTCTTTTTATTCAAAAATGAAAGAATTATTTCTCAATAAAAAAATATTCTTCATGAAATAAATTAAGAGATTTTTACTCATAATATAAAAATTGGTATGATTTTCTTTCCAAAAAATTTGAAAAATTTTATTTTAAAAATGATGTGAAAATTGTGTTTATAAATTGAAAAAGTATTTGAAGCCATAGTCAAATATTTGACAAAAAAAAATTATTTCAGTTTCTAAATTAAAATACCTATACCTCCCGTGTAGCAACGTCGATGCTAATTTCGATATAAATGTCGACACATCGAAATCGGTCACTTTTCGATCGTACATGTCGACACGATTGTGGATGGTTTGTCGAGCTTATTATCGACAAACCATCCACAATCGTGTCGACATGTACGATCGAAAAGTGACCGATTTCGATGTGTCGACATTTATATCGACACCCACATCGACATTTGCAATGGTGAGATTTTGAAAAATATGCTAAGTTCAAATATTCAATATATGTATATATTAAAATTACACCAAAAATAGTGTTCAAGCCAACATTTTGACATTTTTTGTCAAATATGCGGCATTGAGGCCACCTTTGTAGCTGGACACATGCGAGTGTCCAACTAACATAGAGATGATTCTTAGACCTTATGTACTAATTCACAACACACTTTATCTGCGAGTATCACAATCACCCTCAAGACGTCGACAGTCAAGTCGATGCATTATTCGACCCTCGACAATTAGATCGACATTAACTCGACTTAAAATTCCTCTGGTCAACACTGTCGACAGTTAAGTCGATGCATTATTCGACCCTCGACAATCACATCGACACTATCTCGACTTAAAATTCCTCTGGTCGACACTGTCGACAGTGAAGTCGATGCATTATTCGACCATCGACAATTATGTCGACAATAACTCGACAAGTCGTTGTATTATTCAAAACTTTGAAAAATAAGAAAATTTTGTGATTCTTTCAAAAATTATTTATTCCTGAGCTTAAAATGTTCTTATTAATTGTTTTTAGTTCTTTTTAGATATAAAATTTGTAAATTTAATTGGCAGAAATTGTCGACATAAATGTCGATGCGTTTATCGAGTATCGATTTTTACATCGACTTGTCTATGTAGAAAAACAACGTTTTCTAAATTATAGGAAAATACTGAGAAAAATTCAAAAATTTTGATTGAACAGTTATGTTTAACATAGAACATTACTTTAAATCTCAAATATCATTTTTAATTCATCGTTAACCGAGAAAAAAATGTGTCTGAATTTTGTCGACATAAATGTCGATGTCGACAATTGCTACACGGGCTATTACGAAAAAAAAAAACGTTGATTTTTTTTAAAATTTTTATTTAACCTTCATCAATTTTTTTCAATAAAAAGAATTTCCTCTTTAAAAAAAATCAAAAAATTGAAGGGATTTTCTTTGAAAACACAAAGAGATTTTTTTCGCAAAAAATCAAAATATTTTTTGAAAAATGATAATTTTTTATCAATTTTTTTATATTTAAAAAAATTGTTTTGTTCTGTGCATTCTAAGAAAATACAGAATGATCTACAACCACCCTCCTCTCCTCAAAATAATTTCCTTTAAATTTTCTATCAACATTATTTTCTTTCCCTTGTCAATTTTTCGCTTATCTGTCCATTTGAAAATTACATTCTTTCCTATACGGTTTACAATATTTTCCTACTTTTCTTCAATAAACGCGAGTGCAAATTTTTGAAAACTAAATTGTTTTATCACATAAAATGAATTATTATACGTAGGTAATTGAAATACCCCCCCCCCTCCCAATTCGTAAAATTTTTCTCCAGATACACCTGCCATAACCTTTGAAATAAATTTCCATATTCTTCTCGACAATCAATTCACACGTACCCATCACCTCTCTATACTACGTAAAATAATATCTACTCCTTCTCTCAATCTCGTATAGATAAATATCGACGCCTGAATATGAAAAAACACCGCAATACTTCATCCCTTTCAGAGCTCTCACATCACACGCCAACCATATCAATGGTTTCGATATTGCAAAAGCTTTAAAAGAAGAAAAAAGCAGCACACTCCGACGCGACGCGACGTACCGTTCAACTTGCCATTCTTAGACGTTGCAAATTTGTAAACTTTAGCAATTTAAAAAATTACCAAAGCTTTCATCAACTTATACACGTATAAAAAAAAAAAACCAGCAGAGAAAAGGTTCCCCTACAGAATTTCAAACGTGGAAAATCACACAGCATGTGTGCAAAGAAGAGTAGGAATTTGACGTTGACGTAGAAACAGTAGTGCAGATAGGTTGGAGAGGGTGAACGTTGTGTAGTGTTTGAACGTAGGCGAATCGAATGCTGCGATGCTATTGGTAGAAAGGCTGTTCACGTGACTCGAATATACGTAGTGGCTGGGCGGTTCGAGCTGGTTAGTTTTGAACTTCGCCATCGAGAATATCTCGTATCTCGTCGAGTGAGCAGTAGTGTATAGAGAAGGTGGTTCGAAATGTTAATTCGCGAGTCAGGGGTTGTCGAATAAAATCAACTATGCGGTCTTGTAATGTCTCGATTATGTTTTAATTACCCTACGATTATTTTTTTCACGTCGTGATTGGTTCTTGCTGCTACGAATTCCTAGTGCGATTTTTTTTTAACTCGGTTGCGATATTGAAACAGAAAAAATTAATTTGTCGCGTATATCGACGCGTATAGTTTCATTGTATATATATATTTATTATTTTATTTATCTATGCGTTTCGATATAATTTGAAAAAATGAGTTACTCTTTGGTTAATTCCGCTCCTATCTACCATCATCATCATCACGGTTCGCTGATGCACAACCAAGGTATGATGGTAGATCCGGCCTTTCCGCCGGCCGAAGAATACAGCCAGAATAACTACATGCCTTCGGATTTCTTCAACACTCACCACCAGCCTCATCACCAATACGACGGATATTTCAGACAGACGCCTAATTTAGAGAATCCGTACCTGAATCACACGCCACACACCGTCCCACCGTCGCACAATACGTCGATAAATTACAGTAATTATGGGCCTCCGCCAAATAATCCGTTTCAGTTACCTCCACCATCTCATCACAGCTCTCAAGACTTACACGAGCTACACGTAGGTCTGCACATACCGCCGGAAGCCGCTCAACAACAACAAACTGCCATTTTACAGCCATCGCCTCAGCACCAAAATCAACAACCGCAGCAGCCGCAGCCGCCACCGCAATGCATGAATCTACCGAATCCGATACCTCCGTCGGTATCTCCTTTACAAATGAAAAGTCCTCAGGAGATACATTCGCATTCGGCGGACGGATCTGCCGAATCGGAAGCCGACGATTTGGACGATGATGATTATAGTCATAGCGGATTAACAGATCATGACGGATCTCCCGGTCTAGGCGATAGGACCGATTCGCCGGAAAAAATTATTTACCCTTGGATGAAGAAAGTCCACGTGGCCGGATATGGTGAGTAATGCTAGAAGTGTATTGTGTAATCTATGCTCTATGTATTTCGATATGGATGTACGAGATTCTGTGACCGTATCTTTATTATGCGGTGGATTTTTTATGGTTACAAAAGATCTGAATTTGTGTTTCCATATCGAGGTTAGGTATATAGGTATATACCTAGACCCACCTATGGTGTAATCTGCATTGTGAATGCATTCTTATGGTTATTCATGAATCTATCTCTACTTGGGTAGGATATTTTTAATTGCCTATACGACTGAATGATACATTTCCGAACTGGCTGATTTGGTTCTTGAACTGCTATCAGTGAAACAATTGAAATAATCGAAAGCTATAAACGTGATTTTAAACTCGGTCAAAGTCAAATCTCCAAAGCAGAACGTCCCTCTAATGCTTCCAATATCTCATCTGAATGTCAAGCTCAAACAATACGCGGTTGTTGACGAAACACGAACCCATTATTTTCTAAAAATCTCTCCTGGGGTCATGTGCCTTTATACGCCAGCTCAAAAGATATCTTATCAGTATACAGGAAATATTTAGGCATGGCAAAGGAACAGATAGGCAATGATTTCAGAGTCGAGAAAAAGTTAAGGAAAAATGCCTAATAAAATATTTACCATTTCTTCAGTATTTTGGGGAGGTGAGGGGGGAAAATTGAAGCTTTTATTGCGTCGATCATTGAAGAAATGAAAATTGTGATCGATTGCACATCTAAACACAGTCTGAATGGAATTTTGCTGCTTGATAAAATTTTATATCAATGTTGTTATTATTTTTTTTTTTTTGGGGGGGGGGGGGGGTCTCTCTGAAAAATCAAATTTCACGCATCACAGAATAAAAATCATTTTACGCGCCATACAAACAAAATTCCCACCCATTTTGTTAATGACCCATATGACTGCATAAAATTTTCTTTCTATTTTTTGAGAGATGATAAGCTCGAATTTCAAATTTCAGAAGCCATAGAAAAAAGTTCACACATTTTTTTTTTTTTTTTTTGAGGAAAGGCACTGGCGTGATTGATTGATACGCGTTGGAGGGGGTTAAGCTCTAATTTTTCCTAATTTCTCAAATTTTCCCAAATTTTTTCCAAAATTTCTTTTGCTTGGAGAGTGAGACACTCTCACACTCCCCTAGTCGTTAGGTCTCTGAGGAAGGGTTTTTTCTTGAAATCTAAATTAAATATTTGGTACATGAGAAGAACCCATTTAGGTCCTTAATATCTCAGCCTAGAATTTCACATCAATTTTATAAGAGAATTGAGAGAACGAGTTTTCTCTGCTGAACATAAATTTCAGTCATGAAAAAATCCTCCCCCCTCTCATTTTGGTCTTTATCACATGGAAAAAATTTAATTTAAATTTTTTGAGGAGAAGGAACTTTCGAATTTTAAATTTCAGGACCTATAAAAAAATCCCAAACCCTGTTATTTTGGTCCTTGATCGGGGTGCAGAATTATATTCCAACTTTTTTGAGGGGAGGATTTTTCTCAAAATTCAAATTTCAGGCATATCATAGAAAAAATCTGCCCACTTCTTTCATTTTGGCCTAGAAGCACCAGAATATGCCTGAAATTTTAAGTATTCCTCGAAATTCATATTTCAGAGCCAACAGGAAAAAAAAATCCTCAACCCCCTAAAAAAACAACAACAAGAAACCATTTCATTTTAATCTTCATCGCTTTCCTTTTCAAACTTTTCAAAATTGATTGCCATTTATTGGAAGAAAGGATCAAAATCAAAAAAGTGGGGGGGGGGGGAGGGTTAGGGCATTCATCTACACTCAAAAATGCACATTTAAGCGTAATACATAACTGGGCCTTTGCATGATTTAGCTCAATTTTTTTAAAGGGTGTCGAGTTGGAAGGTATGGTTTACTGTGAAAATGATTTTTTTCTCCAAAAAATTAGATAATTTTTTTATCTACTCCTAAAAAAATTTAAATGAAGAAGGACTAAAAAAAATTTCCTAAAAAATTGAGATTTAGATATTCTACAAAAAATTTGAGTTTTTTTTTTCTCTCAAAAATTAAGAGAATTCTTCGTCACAAAAACTTGAAAAATGATTTTTCTTCAAAAAAATAAAAAGTTTTTTCCCAATAAAATTTGTAAAAAAATCAACGCAACGTTTGTTTAAATAAACAAACATAAGGTTATGGTACTTAATGAAAAAATTGGTATTTTTCATTTCGAGAAAATTCAAATATTTTTCTTCCCAAAAATTTGAGAAGTATTTTGTACTCATTTATTTAAAAATTTCCTTTCCAAAGAAATTGAAAGGGTTTTCCCTGAAAAATGTGGTAACTAGATTTTTTCTTCCAAGAAATTGAAAAACCTTATTAAACTTTTTTTCTACTTTAAAAAAATAGGAAAAATTTCTAATGTGGATCCCCCAAAAAATTAATCGAAATTTTTTAAAAGAAAATTCAAAAAACTTTTCTAATAAAAACTGAAAGATTTAGAAATTTCAAAAATGTGACCTCAAAAAATTGAGAATTTACGATTTCGGGGAAATTTTTCAATTTCTGCGAAGTTTTCCCAAAAATTTTGAAAACACGATTAAATGAAGCGAAAAAATTCACCCAAGTTAGTTAATTATTGAAAAAAATTTAAAACCTATGCTGTAAAAAAATTCGTTCACTACACAAAAATAAAATCAACAAAAAAAATGCGATAGGTAATTTGCAGGCAAACTCGTGATTAAAAAAAATTCCAATCGCAATAAATTCTTCAAATTTCTCATTTCGCCCCCATCCCCATCTTAGATTCCTAATCAAGTTTCGTTTTTGAGAAGGAATTTTTTCAAAATTTTACTTCAGGCACAACCGAAGAAAAATTCCCTCCCCTTAAAACACATTCCATTTAAACCATTATCACTACGTAGAATTTCTTTCAATTTCTTTTGGGGGGGGGGGGGGTTTGAAATCAAAATTTTAGGTACCATTGAAAAAAATCTCCACTTAGGCCTACTCCATTGCGGTTCTTATCACTGTTTCGATTTTTTTTCTATTTTTTAGAGGAAAAGATTACTTCTCTCTTAATTTGAATTTCGAGTACATAATGGAAGAAAAATCCCTCTATTCCATTCTGACTCTTATCACTGTAAGTTTTAAAATCATTAAAATTGTACCAAATTAAATTTGCCCATAATTGAGTATCTAATTATACCAAACACAGATATGTATCCTCAAAATTCTCTACCAAATCATTTGCTCTATCGAAATTAATTTCAAGCAGAAAGATACAAGAGTTCAAGAAGCAGGTGTATCCATCTTTAAATGTACTATACGTATACCTAATTACTATATTAGTCTGCAAATTCGTTTCATATTCTCAGTATGAGAGTACGGAGCTCATTAAAATTGAATCAGAGGTTGAAGGAAGTGTTGGGTTCGACATTGGAAGATTGAGATTCTTGTCGTTGTTTTAAGCTTATATGGGCAAATGCCTATACTTCTTTGTAGATGAGGCTTGTCGAGAGAATCATGAATCGAGCTGGATTGTGATGTCAGTGAATTTTTTCAGAAATTATTTTAAAATAGTATGACAAGATATTTGTAATTATTGTACCAACTATTGAAATTATCGATTACTTGAGTGGATATTAATTCGCTATTATACCTACAATATAAAATTAGAATATTAGGTATTTTTAATCAAAAATTGAAACCCATAATATCAAATTATCTGTCTATATAGATGAATTTGTACTTAGTTCAAAATTCCCCCTTTCCCCACTCTAATTTCATTTTATTAAACAGTACGTAAATGGCAAGCAATTAAAATTAATCCTCGCGATAAATAATTAAAATTCTGTACTTAGATAATTTTTTTTTTCAATTCATACTACCCACGAGTGATCTGGTAGCCATTTCTTAAAATACAAATTGATATATTAAAAACCACAAACTTGATATCTTAATTGAGTTAATGACATTCGCGTGGTATTAATATTTCTTTGAATTCTTCTAGGACGAAATGGCAATACCAGATCACTCTCTCCTGTAATGGGTAAGTGAAGCGTATTTAATAAAAATTTACCTATTTTTGCGCTAAGCTTACGATAAATCTAAACCATTACATCATAAGCATAATAACAAACATATCTCTGAACTGCATATTATATTCGACGAATCAAAAACAATACCTTGGTATTGAACATACCAGTACGACGACTGGTCGACTCTCCTTCAAACTAACCATGCACGATCATACGTTTAACGTAGATTTATAATAATCGACCACACTAGATAAAAACCTGCGACAGCGAGCCCCCAGGAGTCTATTTATCCCACATGGTGGTACAGCCAAGTTCGAAAAATTCAAAGTAACTTACTGGTAAACCTTTAAAAGAAAAATAAAAAAGAAACGTTATTCTTGCTCGCGAGTCGTCTCGCATCGTGTCATTGACGTTCGACGTACGTCTGCATGTACGATGTAGGTAATGTAGCCATACCTTGCACTCTTCCGAGAACCAAAAATAAAAAGGAGTAGGTACGTTTTCCTAGAGAAACTATACGTATGTATTCGATTCGTCGAAGATGAAAAAAAAATCAGGTAAACAAAAATAAATAAACGAGCGAAGAGGAGACGAGCGACGAGCACTGTTTAATATTTTCGTGGAATAGACTATACATCGAGTGAGCAACTGAGCATGAGTATATAGGAATGCTTCTTATGTGCAGATAGGTGTCATTCTGACCAACATATTTTGAAGGTTGTTGATTTAAACGTTGGCAAATTTCCTGTATTTTATTGGCGTCTGAATCGAATACGAGCACGTATCGGTACAAATCGTCTCGACTCTTGAGAATGAACGAAAGGGAAACGATGAAGTCATCGGTGAACATTCGAACATGAGATAGAAGTGGACTTTGAACATTCGATGTATTTTGAACCTCCCCACATTGTAGGTACAATGAGTGTAATAAAAAGGAAGAAAAATTCGATTAATAGAGGATGTTTTTTTTCTTCGTTGAAACATGGAAGAAATAATTTTTTAATCCAATAAAGGTGTAATGAATTAATTTACCTATTTTTAAATATGTCATACGAAAAATATAGCTCGCTGTAGAAAAATTAACGAAAGGAAGTTACGCATGTTGTGCGCTGATTACCGCCTCCACGAACCAAGATACAGAATTTCCTATTCATTGTGTTCATTCGCTGTGTATACTCTGTACTTTAGTCCAAGTGTCATAATTGATGTCCTTTCTATTCACAACAATTTTCGTTTAAATTGGTCTGTTTGTTCTGACGTTGTATATACGTGGCAACGTTGGAAAATTTTATACTTCGAAAGAAACTTATTTGACTATGTTGGGTATTTGAGCATTTTTTTGGGGTAAATTTATCAAATCGAAATGTGTATTTATGAGCAGAATACAAGAGATTATTTTTTAGGCGATTAAAATTCAATACTTCGAGGCTTCTTTTCTCTATTGATTTTCAACAACACAAGAATTGCGTCCAGCGGTTTGGCAAAAGTACTGCATTTGATTGGAAGACTGTAATTCTTCAAAATATTCTGCAAACGTCCTGCTTTTGGGTTGATGATCATGTTTTTTTTTTTTTTTTAATTTGAAATTATTTCATTTAAGTGAAAATTAATCAACAAAAATTTTTTTGAAAGCCTGAAGATTTTTTTGAAATTTTTGAAATTTGGTAAATCTTGTAAAATTACCTTCAAAGTTCGGAAAGTTGAAGTTTTTATAAAATTGGACAAAAATTCAAAATTTGGTACTTTTTAATCGTTGATAAATTTTTATAATTTTTTAAATTTTAGAGATCTAAATTTTTTTAAATAATCTTTAAAAAATTTTAAATTTGCTAAAAACTCAAAATTTGATTTAAAAAATTGGAATTTTGATCAATTTCAAAGTCCAATTTTAAAAAATTTTTGAAAAAAAAATCAGAAACTTTCTGAAATAACTTTTGCAGTGAATCCTCTAAAAACTTTTGAAAAAAATTGAACATTGAATCAATTTTCTTTAACTTACAAAGAAACCGTCTAAAAATAAATTAGGTAGGTATCATTTGACAGCAAATATACGTATTTCAAAGTTTTTCTGAAAAAAAAATTACCACCTAATTCTATCAAGAATTTTTTTTAAATTTACAAAAAATCATTCCGAAAATTAGTACGTATTGAAAGAAAAAACGTTGTCAAAATTTGCCAGACTGAAGAAATTCAAAAATATTTAATAAAAATTTTATCCTTAAGTTTCACAAAAAATCACCAAAAAAATATTTTCTTATTTTTTCTAGAAAGTTTTGTTGAAATATAAATTTTTAAAACTTCACAAAAATGGTCCAGGATTATGTATTTTTGCAATAGAAATTTTTCTGAGGATTTATAACATTTTTTGATAGAATTTCAAAATTTTCTCAAAGATTTTTTTTCCTAAAGAAATGAATGATTTGTTATGGAGGAAAGGGGAGTATTACAATGAAAAAAAAAATGAATTTTCAAAAACCGCAATGAGTCTGGGTAAAACACAGTAAAATTAGGATACGTCTCCAATTTTAGAATCATTCCGGTGAAAACCAGAAAAGATTCAGTTCTATTCCAGAATGATTACGGAGTCTCCGTAATCATTCTGGAATAGAACTGAATCTTTTCTGTTTTTCACCGGAATGATTCTAAAATTGGAGACGTATCCTAATTTTACTGTGTTTTACCCAGAATCATTACAATCCATTTTTTTCAGTGTAGCTTGAAATTTTGTTCAGTAAGCTCATTTTCCATGAAAATTTGGGTCGTTATTTTGTCCCTATTTTCTGAGGAACATCAAGTTTGTTTTTCACCGTTCAAATTTTATTTAATAAATTTCTGAAGTTGGATTTAGTTAGGTAGTTTTAAATAAAAGATGTGGTAAAGTTATAGAATTTTTTTTTGAATTTTGTAAAAAATGGGATTTCAGTTTCTTTTCAAATTTTAATAATTTTTTAAGATGAGAAATTGCAATGTTTAAAATTTAGTTACAAGGTGTATGGTCTTTAAAATTATTTTAGCTATTTTTAAATTTTTATAAATTTTTCATCTTTGGTTAACTTTTTAAAATAATCATCGAATTTTTCAAAAAATTGAAAAAATCAACTTGTAAAGTCTGCTGATATTTTAAAACTTTTTATTTTTTTTTAAATAATTAATTTTAGTCATTTTTTTTTTAATTTCAACAATTTTTTTAAATTAGTTAGATCGATTAATGAAGTTTGATTTTCAAAAAGGTTCACCCATAACGTCGATTTATAAAGTTAGATAGTTTTTTACAAATTTTATGAACATTTAAAATTTGATAAAAATTTAATTAGGTATACCTACAATTTTAGTAATTTCCATTTTTTCAAAATTGGACAGATTTTTCAACTTTGATCTTTTAGAATTTTATTTTTTTGGAATTTTAAAAATTCAGTACGCTATGACCAAATTTTCAAAAAAAATCAGAAGTCAATTTACCTATAAAGTTTGAAAGTTTTTTTTTAAAATTGAGGAAGTTTTCAACATTTCATAAAAATTTGAACCTTTTTGTCCATTCTCAATTTTATTAAATTTTCAAAATTTGGTTTTAAATTCAGGTAGTACCTAGAAATTTTTCAACATTTGATGAAAATTTGAAATACCTATATGTCCATTTTTAAATTCTTAAAATGTTCAAAATTTGTCTATTTTATCCAATTTAGAGTATTTCTTTAAATTTAATAAAAATTCAAAGGTTCTGAAATTTTCAAATTTGAATAAAAATAGAATCAAATTAATGAATTTTTATTTGTTTGAAAAATTCGAAATTTTTCAAAATTTAGAACCAAACCTTCCAAATTTGAAACAATGTTCAGTCTGAAGAAGTCCTATTGAAATTCTGCAAAAAATCTGGCCTTTTGGTTTCGAGATTTTGTTACAACCTCTCCAAAATCCAAACAATCCTGCATGAAAAAATTCTACGTCGACAATCAATTACAATAAATTTTTTCTTTGAACACCTCGAAACAAAAAAGTTGAATTTTCCAAATTTCCTTAAATGCCTACACTGAAAAAAATGAATTTTTAAAAACCGTAATGATTCTGGGTAAAACACAGTAAAATTAGGATACGTCGCCAATTTTAGAATCATTCCGGTGAAAAATAGAAGAGATTCAATTGAACTCCGTAATCATTCTGGAATAGAACTGAATCTTTTCTGTTTTTCACCGGAATGATTCTAAAATTGGCGACGTATCCTAATTTTACTGTGTTTTACCCAGAATCATTACAGTTTTTGAAAATCCATTTTTCTCAGTGTACAAAGCAGAACACTTTTGGTTTACACTTTCAAGGGGAAAGCACTTCAACGATGCTGCATAATTATTAGAACAGATTTTCAAGTAAATTTATGCATAGAATTGTGAGGTACGTCAGGACAAGACTAAGCGGATTATCTCTCTTCAAACTAATTATGTCAAGGGCTTTTCCACCTATAGGCTTATCAATTTCCAACAATCCATACGAAAAAATCCTACCACGCTTTCAAACTTTTCAACAACTTCCTTCTTTAAAGCTACACACACTCCAGAAAAAAGCTGTATCTAATTTCCACATTTCCTACCTCTACCTCTACCTCTACCTCCCCAGAGCCTTTGCCTGACATCCAATTAAACCTACCACACTTCTCAGAACACATTCCAGACTATACTTATGCACCTAGCTTACTCCGTACACGAACCAGTTTCTCCATCAACAGTTATGATTCCTGTCTAGTTTTTGTTTCGAAGTCCTTTTTAGCATATTCAAAAGAGCTACTTTTCGTATGAGTAGGTACAAAAAGAAAAAGCAAAGATTCCGAGAATCGGACGTAGGTTTTTTCTGTTTTGGGAGACGAATCCACTGGTGGTGAGTTCTGTAGAAATGCAAACCAGGGTATGAATAGGTGTCCAGGAGTTGGTGTTTTTTTCTGCCCTTTCGTCTATCTTTCAAAACCCATCACTTTGTCTATTGTACCCGTGATAATTGATACCACTTCCGGAAGGCGAGCTCAGACCACAGGGTATTGAAAGTTCAATATTCTAGAGTGTGTGGCACGTGCAAGGAGGTACCTTACGGTTTATTTTACGTGTAGTTTATCGAGTAAAAATTTGAATTCGATAGTTGGAGATTTGCGTCTATGTGGGGTAAAGTTTTATCATTTGTGTGGCATCGTGTGACTTTGTAAAGTGATAACAAACGCTTGTGTTTAAAAAGCATCGACTTAAATATAAAGAAGGTATAATGTCGCAGATAAGAGAAAATGATAAATATATACACTCGAATCGATGCGTCGATATATAGAAAAATTCCCTAGGCGAGGACATATGTTCAGGTTGACGCGCACGTTCGATTTATCGATACCTCATTAAAAATCCATCCAATACGAAATCAGGTGTAAAGAGGACGCAAATTATGAAAAATAACCGATTGTTTGGCTCGACAGTGTATTTGGTATGATAAAGTACACTCGTGTCGGAGAATTTGTATACATACGTGAGCCGAAGAAAAGATAGTTAATTTGAAAAAAAGAAAAAAGGGCCGGAGACGTGCGGCGAAAAACGATACCGAGCGAGGGTATTTTTATTTATTCGATATTGATGAGTAGCAACGCGAAACCGCGAGCATTAAAGTCAAATAAACTGAAGTTTGTTAAATTACCGTCCATTAACGTAACAATACTCAAGTACGTTGCTAGTCGAGTATCAGATAATCTTAACACGGCTCTCCTACCTAGGTGGCTTTCCTTGCACGAAACCTCATGCGTGTAGTTTATATAAATTGCCTCGAATTTATCATGTTATTTCGCCAGTATTATAGGTACCGACTCTTCCTATTATTCCGCGTACGAACAGGCTTATATATATATACACGAGTATTATAGTGTGGTGCATTTTATACCATCAAACAAATCGTTCATTCGGTTTATTTCCTGCTGTATTCTTTTTTTTTTTTTCACGCGCCAAGTCGTGCCAATCTTTGCATTATTAGTCTACAAGCCACCGCCACGTCTACATACAGAAATATCGCCAGGTTACAAAGAACAAAACCAGAATGAAAAAAAAACTCATCCAGTGCGCAGATACGTACATTTGATATAGGAAGTGTTTGCGAGAAGAATAGATCAGAATACAGTATCAGCGGGTGTGTCGATCTGGCGATGTGGATGCCCTATGTGGGTAGTAAAAAATCCACCAAATGTGGTCTAGCTCTCTGCTCAGAGATCAAAACATTTGGTAGCGAGGTTCACGTTGCGGTAGAAGTCAAAAAAAAAGTTTTATCTGTTGTTGTTTTTTGTGTACACAAATGAACACAAAAAAAAATGTTGTCTGTATGCAAAAGATTTGGAAAAATAGTCATTAATCCTTCTTTTTTCCGTTTTCGTTGAATAATTGCCATGTGTCGAAAGGGTGGATTTAAAAATTTTGAACTTCGTTCGTGATTTTTTTCCGAAGTAGAGCATCATGATTATTGAGGGAATTTTCCAGATAAAAAGTCATGTGTTGAGTGTGATAAGAGAAGAGTTAACAATGTTGATAAGGTCAAGGGCAAGGCACAATACCTTTGCAATCTATTTTCGTCCTATAAGTAGACATTATTTTCAATTAAGAAAACATCATTAGGTAGGTATAATTATTTAGCTGAAAAATTTGGTCTTTTATAAAATAAATTAACTATGCAAAATAATTGAATTTTTTGAACTAAAAATCTTTATTCTTTACTTACCATTTATTTTCATGAAAGCAATGTGATTGAAAAAAGTCGATATTTCTTCTATCTTTTTATTGAATACGCGGTATCTGTAACAAAAAAAAAAAAAAATTGTTATATGACAAAATTTTAAAAGACAGATACCTAGGTATGTAGTATTTACCAATTTTTTGAAATTTTAAAATGTGTATTTTCAGCAAAATTTGTAATGAAATAAAAATTTTCAAAACTTGATTCTTAAACACCTGTTGTTGTTGTTGTTGTTGTTGTTTTAACAAACGTACCAAAACCTCTTTCAAAAAAAAAAAAAAAAATTAATACCTAGGTACAATAAAATTGAAGAATGTTTGAAATTAAATACCTAAGTCAAAGTAAGAAATTTGAATAAATTGTAAATTAATTTATGAACAAAATCTTTGGATAGTTCTTTTTTTCGAAATCTGTTTTTAAATAAAATTTAAAGCCGGAGAATTTATTGTTTGAAAAACATGAAATGTTGATAGATTCTAAATGAAAAATTTTTATTCATTTTTAACAACTGGATTAAAATTCTCTAAACCAGTATGGGGAAAAAAATGAAATTTCTTTTTCAACAAAATTACTTATACCTATCAAAATTTTTGATACCTACACTGAAAAAAATGGATTGTAAAGATTCTGGGTAAAACACAGTAAAATTAGGATACGTCGCCAATTTTAGAAAACAGAAAAGATTCAGTTCTATTCCAGAATGATTACGGAGTCTCCGTAATCATTCTGGAATAGAACTGAATCTTTTCTGTTTTTCACCGGAATGATTCTAAAATTGGCGACGTATCCTAATTTTACTGTGTTTTACCCAGACTTATTACGGTTTTTGAGAATTCATTTTTTTCAGTGTACATATCCACCTAAACGTATTAAAAAAAAAAAAAAAACACTATACCTAGGTACTTTACTTTTTTTTTAAATTTTGAACAAAAATGAATTAATTGAATTTTCTTCAAAAAGGGATTCTTTTGTCATACAATTTTTTTTCAATAGGTAGGTAATCGATTGACAGATTTTTTCACATTTTTTTAAAACAATTTTTTTGAATTTTACTATTACCTACTTTTTTGTTTTTTAAAAAGATTAAGTATTTAAAAAATATATTTTTCGACAAAGTTTTAAAATACTCTACTTATTTGATTATTACCTATTGAGTCCTTAAAAAAATACTTATTATCTGAATAAACGAATGTGCTTCAAATTTAAAGAAAAAAGTTTTTATTTAAAATTTTGAGAAACTTGAAAAATTAGAAATTGTACAGAATTCGTTTTTTTTTTTTTAAATAGTACCTACTACCTAAGTATATAAATTTGTGATGAAACAAAAAAAATTATAAACAAAATTTTTTAAATAATTTATTTTTTAAAACAAAGATTTGAAAAAATATTTTTTGAACAAATTGTTGCAAAATTCTTTCATTTTTTTCACGATTCATTAATACAACCCATGATTTATGATTTCCTTTCATTTTACGAAATCGAAAAAAATATCAACAAAACTTTTAAAAAATCTGTTTATAATACCTACCCACATTTTTTTTTTTTTTTTTTTTTTTCAAAAAAATGATACCTACAGAATTTTGTTCTTCCACAAAATTATAAACATTTTTGATGAACGAAAGTTTTTTTTCAAAATAAAGAACAACTTACATAATTTCGAGTGATTTTTCACCATTGTTTCAGTACAACTTACCCTCCTCTTGAAAAATTCCTAAACACAATGTCTTTCATGACATTCCGATTTCACTTAAGTAGGTACAACACTTAGATAAGGATAACTGCAATTTTCGGTATTTTTCAAGCATTGTTACCTATTTGGTAAATTACATGTAGCTAGTCTTTTTTAAATGGATTTTTAAAATTTTAAAAAAGGAGTATTTTTTGTAATTTTTTTTCAATTTTTTTACGAGAAATTTTGAAATATTTCAGCTCAAAAAAATTTTTTAGAGGTTTTTTTAATTAGGTAGGTAGGTAGGTAGGTAATTCAAAAAAAAAATCAAAAATAAATTTTAGAATATTTTCTTCCAAAAAATTTGAAGAAGAAAAATCTGAATTTATTTTCAAAAACTTTCTAGAAATGGGTTCAATAGAAAATATTTTAAAACACTTGAACTTTTACAATACAATTTTTTCAGATTCATTTACAGGATTTTTGATTTTTGTTCTGAAAAATCGTCAAATTTATAGGTTATTTCGCAGAACTTTTTTCTATTTTTTCATAATATCTTTGAATTTAAGAGAAAGAAGGAAATATTACCAAAAAATCTTCAAATTCACGTTATTTCAGAACTTTTTTCTATTTTCTAATAATATTTTTGAATTTTTTAAAAAAGAAGGTAATATTACCAATTTTTTATAAAAAAAAAAATCTCGAAATTTTTTTTTGGAAAAATTTATGAATCATGAGGTTTTGTCAAAAATATTTTTGAGGAAATTTCTGACACACGTACCCAATGATCTGCTTTCTGAGTTTCTACGAACTTTTTTCAAATATTTTAAAGAGATTTTCTTTAAAATGCAATTCGGGGTTTTTGAAACAATTTTTGAAAAATCAAGAAGTTGAACGCTTTTCCAAAAAAATCGTGTTTTCAAGAAGAAAAAAAAGATCTATTGAAAGAATCACTCAGCCATCGTAAAAAAAATGCAGCGAAATTTTTGAAAAAGGTAAAAAGGTGAAAAACTTTTTTTTTTTTTTTTTTTTTTGAAAATATAACTATTATGCATATTGCACACCTATAATATTTGCCCATTTTTAAGAACATATTTGTGCAGGAATGAGTGCATATTGTACACCTCATAAATTCATATTTGTTCCAGGCCTATTTATAAATTGTTCAAATTTTTAAAATAGTTACCTATAATTGAAATCTTTCTTCGTGAGAAATTATCTATCTTCCATCGCACAAACACCCACCCTTTACTCGACCTCATTCGGGTCAAAATCGCCACGACTGATAGCCCGTTAGAAAATACTGACGAAATCCCTAACTTTTATGTTTCAGTTGAAGGCTTATATCCGGCTGGCGTAGAAATAAAACGGCAAAGAACGGCCTACACACGTCCACAAATCCTAGAGCTTGAAAAAGAATTCCACTTTAACAAATATTTAACGCGACGCAGAAGGATAGAGATCGCGCATTCGTTAGAACTGTCCGAAAGACAAATTAAAATTTGGTTTCAAAATAGACGGATGAAATACAAGAAAGATCACAAATTACCGAATACGAAAAACGTTCGTAAAAAGAACGGCGCAAATGGCACCAACGGCAATAAATCCAGAAGTAAAGTCAATCAAACGCAACCTTCGAATGCAACTTCGGCCTCTCCCGAACAAACTTATTTGCTTTCGTTATAAAAAAAATTCACATCTTTTGCGTTTTTTTTTTTTAAATTGAAAAAATTGTGATTTACTGATTTCGATTGATTTTTGGATTTATTGAATGAAAAATCAAAACTGGCCTTTAGAACCAAAGAAAAGATAAATCTGTAGTTGTACAGGCCAGAGAGAGAAACTTCTGCCTAGTCTCGTTATTTGTATAATTTTTATTTATTTTTTTTCTCATGTAAATTGTATTCGTATTTAGTTCTCTTGATGACTTGATAAGTTTTTTTTATTCATTGTTATTTTTGCAAAACGAGGAATAACCTCAAAGCAAAGAGTTTGATTTCGGCCAACGATGCGATTTAATCGGACAACCTTTTTTACAAGAAGACAGCTTTGGATTTTGTGGACGTTTGCGGGTCGTGACTTTGCCTTTTGAGGGTATATTCCTTGTTTTAATTTTTTTTCTCGTCGTATTTTTATTTTTAAGAATGTATATGTACCTGGTTCTTTCTACTTCTTTTCTCTTTCATGTTCCCAATCACTTCTTGAATTTTATGGAAAAATTTTCAACTCACATTTTTTTTTCGGTTGGAAAAAATCGTCAAATTTTCAGGCTTTATTCGCAATATTTATTTTTAAATCCCATACAAACCCACTAGTTTATTTATTTATTTTATTTTTTTTGACAAATGCGATAAGTACGATTGATTTATTGTGATAATTTGAGAACGCTTATTTTCTGACAATTTTTTGTACAGTTCTATACGTATATTTTTAGCAAATAAAACAAGATTAGATGTACGAACTTTGGCTGTTTGTAAATAATCTCTAACTCGTATTACAAAAGATGTTATTTGACATTGAGCATTTTCCTCCCTTTTCGACTATATATATTATTTATATATAGTATCAACATTGAAATGTAAAAGTTACATATGTGTTTGAATTTAATACAATATTTGGAACAACAGAGGCGACCTTTATTTTTTAATTTTCCAACACTGTGGCTACTTCTGGGCTCCAGCAGTTAGTTAGACGCACGGTTCCATTATTAAATTGAATATGATAAGGATAGTATGTACTTTTCCACGCGAATACAGCCAGTAGGAATTCTTATAAAAGCATAATCGTCGAGCTTTGTTTTTGTTTCGGCGCGGCGGCTCGACTTGGCTCGCGAGCTCGCGACCGAGACGAAGGATCCGGTGCGGTCTCCGGTACGAATAGGTATTACGTTTTCGTGCATATGTATAAATAATTTATACATAAACGCGCATAACATCGGGACGTAATCTATGATTCTTCTAAGCACTCCGAAGGAAGCCTGTCCTTGAAAAGCGTGCAAGAATAGGGACGCCATGGCGCTAAATACAATGCACCGTCTAGCGATTGGCTCGCGGGGTTTTGGATGCTGAGGCTGAGGTATACTATAGCGCGAAGCGTCTATTGTCTAGAAATAATTAATATTCCAAAACAATAAGCGCGTATTTGGGATCCTTTGAACTGTTCTTTGAATTTCGTTCGCCGTCTTATAACCAAAGTGTACATTTATTTATACGTGTACGATACGATGCGATGCCATGTAGCAGTGCAGTATTTGTGTCGTGTATAAGTTAGGATCTTCCTCACCCCTTCCCTTCTCCCGTACCCTCGCATTGGATATACCAACCAAAGGTATAGGATTTTTTTCAACTTTGAAAAAAGGGAGGTTTTTTGTAATGGATTTGAGTCCAATGGAAGGAGGAGCAGAAGAGTGGTAGTTCAAGATACTGATGTCATGTCGAGGGAATCACAAATGAACTGGTTTGAGAAGTGGGGTTTTAAAAAATAAGACGAGGGGTTTGTTCAATGCTGCCTCCCTATATGAGAACTTGACAATATGTAATTATTGAGGCATCAGGACCGATTAAGAATTGAGGTTTTCTGGGACCCAAAAATGGCGAAAGACCTTTTTAAATCATACGTATTTTTCATTAATTTGTTGAAATTTCGTTTGATGGATTCTTAAAAAAATTCTCACACAATTTTTATGAAATGCCTACACTGAAAAAAATGGATTTTCAAAAACCGTAATGATTCTGGGTAAAACACAGTAAATTTAGGATACGTCGCCAATTTTAGAATCATTCGGGTGAAAAACAGAAAAGATTCAGTTCTATTCCAGAATGATTACGGAGACTCCGTAATCATTCTGGAATAGAACAGAATCTTTTCTGTTTTTCACCGGAATGATTATAAAATTGGCGACGTATCCTAAATTTACTGTGTTTTACCCAGAATCAAAATCCATTTTTTTTTCAGTGTAAAGTTAAGGTATACGTATTCTTAAAAAAAAAAAAATGATCCCACTTTTTCTCGAAATTTAGTTGATTTTTTTTAAATTTTCATTTTGTTGTACAAAAATTTCGTCAAATTTGTTGAGGCTAACAACTTTTACTTTTTTTTTCAAATTTCATCAAAAATAATTTCAACGCAATTTTTAAAAATTCTGTTCTAGTAAAACCAATTTTGTAAAAAAAAAAAAAAATTTAACTTGTGAATATTTCATATGCGATTTTTGTAAAATTTCCATCGAACAAATTTTGTCGAAACACAAATGTCATTCAAGAAACGTTTTTGAAAATTTTTGAAACTCATTTTTAAAAAAAATTTAGTTCAAAAAATGAGTCAGTTTTTCAAATCTTGGATTTTTCAAAAATTTCGTTCCACATAACTATAACAATTTTTTTCAAAATTGGTTTAAGAGGTTTTTTAAATTTTCAGGATATTTTTGAAATTTTGTTCTAAAAATTTTGAAAATTATATCTTTAAAATTGTATTCCGGCATATTCCGGTAAATACTTACTTTTTTTGAAATTTTGTTCAAAAATCCTAATTCTGCAAAATTTTATTCAAATGCATTTTTTCACAATTTTGATTAAAAAATTTCAAGAGAATTTACCTATTCTTTAAATTCCGAACATGGTCAACTTTTGTTAAGTGGTTTTTTTTTAAAATTCTTCTTGACGATACATTTTTATTTTGTCTTATTTGAATCCCCTTTTTTTTTGGGTGGTCTCTGGGTTAGCCGAGATCAGACCTTGAAAAAGGAATGTTGGTTGAAAATTCTCAGAAATTTTTTTCTGAATCAAGCTCAAAACTTCCAGAAATTGAGAAATTAAAAATAATACTCTGGAATTTGGAAAATAATAATTTATAAAAAGGAATAAAATACTTTTGTGAATCACAAATAACTGAAGAGTAGATTTAAATTTACCAACATTGATTTCATATTCAAGACGTATTTTAATTTTTTAATTTTCGAAAAATTACGACAAAAAAAAATTAAATTAAGCATACCTACCAAATTATTATCCCTTTAAAATTTTTTTGATATATATATACTTTTTTCAAATTTTACTATTGGAAAATAAAAACATGTTAGTATTATAAAAATCCGAAAACATCGATAACTACCTACCTATTTTTTGATTTCTAAATTTTTCAAAAATCACGAAAAATATTGCCTAAAAATTAAACTAAAGAAATTATTTGATAAAAATTTTTATTAATTGAAGGGAAATTCTTGATTTGAAAATTTTCATTAAACTACAAAATTATGAAAATTTTTGAGAATCACAAATTGAAGGCAGATTTCGATTTTTATAAAAATTGATCGCATATTTGTACGTTTTTAAGACGTGCTTATTGTAAAAGTGTTCAATTTATACTTTTCAATAAACAGGACTAATTTCGATTTAGGTAATTTTTGAACGTTCCAAAAATTACGAAAAAATAAATAAGAAAATCAGAAAAATGTAAAAAGTAATTCGAAAAAATTTTTCACTAATTGAAATTTATTCACTTTCAAACTTTCTTCATTTTCTAACGTTGAAATGTAAAATTTGAATTTGCAAATTTTCAAAATAATTTTAAAAATCTGGTTTCTATAAAAAATTTTGAAAATTGCAAATTGAAGTGAAATTGATAATCATTACATTTTCAAAGAAATTGATTTGAAATTTATCTAATATCTAGGGCAAATTTTCAGTATTCAATTTTTCAATTTCCCATTTTCCAGAAATGGAAATAATGAAATAAAATCTGGTTTAAATGAAAATTTTTGCAAATAGCAATAAATTGAAGGAAAACGTTACTATTTAAAAAAAAAAGAAATTGATGTCATATTTAAGATGTAGACTGTAGAGTACCTATATACAAATATGTTCAAATTTCAATATTCCAAAAATTACAAAACCAAAAAAAAAAAAAGTATAGTAGGTACCTTTCTAAAATTTTTTGGTAAAAATAAAATGATGACGAATACCTACAATGGATTTTTTTAACTAACTAAAAATTTAAAAAAGTTCTATGGTGCCTATAAAAATTTACAGCATTCAACAACTAACGGGAGCGTGTTGAGTAAGTATTTTTCAAGGGCATTTCCTCAATTGGCAAAATAAATTTTTTTAAAATGAAAATTCACTGCACGATAAGCGTCTTTCAAGTACTATTAAAGTGCTGAATTTTAATTTAAGGTAGTTGCACCAGTCGTTGGCCACGACCCAGTGGTGGGTCACTTGAGAACAAAAATGTTTATAATTAAGCGTATTTTTAAAATAGCTTCAGAAAAATTTTTTAGAGCAAACCTCGAACATTTCTGCATAGAACCACATAAAAGTTTTGAATCAATTCTGTTCAAGTAATTAATAATGATCGTCTGAAATTTTTTTGTTAGAACAATTTTCAAAATGATGCCAATTCTAAAGATTTTTGTTAAGCCGAAGTGTTGTCGAAATATGAATTTTACACTATCAAGATTAATAAAACTTGAAATATAACCATTTGGACCTGAATCAGAAGAGTTTGGAGATTCCATTTCTTCATTAAAATAAAAAATATTGCCAAAATTCTATCAAATATGGCGGTGACTATCTACTGGAAGGTAAAAATGGTGTTTAGCCAGTAGTTGATCATTTTGATCAAGTACTAGACTTACGAAATTTTTGTAAAGTTCTTGTGGTTGATCATGCAAAAAATTTGTAAATATTTACGAAAAATGATAGTTTCTCTTTCTCATGGCTAATGAGTGACAATTTTACCGAATACTTATTGATTTTTTTAAAAATTAAATGGTTGAGAGCCGTTGTCATAATCTGATTGACCAACTACTGGGTGATCAACTACTAGCGCGTGACCAACTACTGGGTGGTCAAATACTAGATTATCTTGACTAACTACTGGACTTTTCTATTTTTTCACTTAAAATGGTCGTAATTTTCAAAGAAATGAAGTAAAATTAAAAAATTATAGCGCATTTTGTAGTAGAATACACAAGGAGTCGTTTGGTATATTCACCATTTCGCCAACGTTATTAGTTTTTAAACCAGAATGTTTTTTATAAGACACTTCCACTATAAGGGTCCACCACTGGTGCAACTACCTTATAGTTTTCCAAAAATTATTCCAAAAAGTTGAGCCTAAATATATAGGTAGGTATATTTTTTTCATACTTAATTGAAACAAAAACCGAAAATTATTTAAGCAGATAAGTAATTTTATTTGTAGATGCGTAGGTAGTAGGTAGGTACTATTTGAGAAATTTTCAAAGGTTTTATTCCTCAATTTTGGAAAAATTACAAAATAGTGAATCGGACAGAAATTCGGGAGGAGAATCAAAAATTAATAAAACAGATTTATTAAAAAATTTGAATACTTACTAAGTTGAAAGTTTTCCAATGTTAAAGCACTCACTGAAAAATTAATTTTTTTCAAAAGCTCGATTTCTGAGATAGGTAAGTATCTCCAAAAATTACCATACAAAATTGTACCTCAGAAATTGATAAAAATGTGAAAATAATTGAATTATTACCTATTACCTATACCTAATACCTACATATAATTTTTCAAAAATTGAAGGAAAATTATTTTAAAAATATATTAAATCAGAAATTGGAAGAAACCTAAAAAATAAAATAAAGTACATAAGTACAGGCTCGGGCAAATAGAATTTTTTAGAAATTGAAGAGAAATCAACAATTATTTACTTACTTAATTTTCTTAAAAATTTATTGTATTTATTCAAAACTTATTTTCAATTTGTTGGAGTAGGTAATTTCAAATTTCCAAAAATTGAAAAAAAGAGAAAAATGTACAGCATGCGTTTTTAAAAAATTAAGAGAAAAAAAAATCAAAAAAATGATGAAATTGATTTTCTAAAAGTGATAATATAATTACGTACTCAACTTTCCAAAAATTAGGTTCGAAAAAATGTTACCTACATTCCAGAATTTTTAGAAATTGAGGAAAATCTAAGATTTTTTAATTTCATAGATTTGAATTACTATAGCTTTCAAAAAATGTTGGTTTTAGAAATTGGGGGAGAATCCTCATCCAATCATGAAAACATTTAGGTATTTTAAAACATACAACAAAACAGAAATACCTAATAAAGATTTTTTTTAAAACATAAAATAGGTACTTAGCCATATAATTGGTTGAAATTATTGAAAAATCAGATACAAAATTATTATTTTGGAAATTAAAACAACTTGGCATGCGAATAACAATTTTATTTTTGTTGTTTTGAAACGTTGAGAACTGTCGAGTGGTAACTAATAAACTTTGGACATTTTTGAAACATTTGCATGAAATTTTGCATCAGAAGGAAAACTCACAGAGATTCGAAAGATGCAGAAGAAAACTTGTAAGCCTCAACCAAGCACAGGTAATCCATCCTATAAATAATGGATCTGACTAAAACACTTCCAATTCTTCATGAGACCGAGAAGATTTACAATTTCATACCAGAGCAGCACTCCTCGCAGCTTTACATCATCACGATCTAGACAAAAAACCTCGACCATACCTCCGAGTATACATCTACTCTTTTATAGGAATATTGATCAATCCTTCTACCATCTCGCGGTAAATCCCCCTGAACTTATGACTCTCGACCTTAAACCAGTACACAGACACACATCCATACATCCATCTTACACCGCACAGACCAAAGAGACTGCAGCACGCAGGCCCAGTCGTATAGTCAGCGTTCATATACGATATACTATTTCCAACAATGAAAAATATTATCGAATTTTCTTTTTGTTTTCGCCTCTCTCAATACCGACGACTGCGGAGCATGGCGCGAGCGTTCAGTCACGGTATCTTAAGTATCATTTACCGGTTTATTATGCTCGTCTTCGTGATATGTGTTGTGTTTGTTCATATTGTACCGATATATTAAATTATCGAGACGCACACCGTGAACCAATTGTCCATAACAAACTCACGTGTGTGCCTTATTATACGCGATGCTTTTTTTTCTTCTTAGACGACGACGACGACCAGAGTTTGTGCACGAGGCGTCGGCTTCGATTCTGTGCGTCTGCGGCATGGCGTGTACCGTCAAATAATACAAGGGTACCGTTAGATTAGATGTGCTGTATAAAAGTGTGAACTTTTCATAGAAATATGGGCTACAGTTTAGCATAATATTAGCTACATTTATTGTACCGTTAATTATGCGAAAATTCGGCAAATGACGTATTCACCGGGGCGGGGTAATTAATTGAAGATGATATGAACGTCGCGCCGTTCGATGAACTCAAAGGTCGTACGAGTGGAGAGGGGAAATTCTCTCAAAAGAGCCTAAGCCGAGTTTATAGGGATGATTTGGCCTTGAGCATCGAATTTGGAATTATCCAGTGAAAAGTTGATCCTTATGGTCTGATAAAATTTTTAGCTCGATATCTCACCTTTTACCTCTTCTGGGAGATTAAACCGTAAACGTGGATTTTCGTTTAAAATTTCCATTATTGGCAGTTTTCAACAGAATTTTTTCAAATGCAGGGATAGTAGATAAAATCAAGGAAAATTTATGGAAATCTTTGGAAAAAAAAATATTTTTCGCCCTTATTAAAACCATGATTTTTGGTCATTTTTTTTTTTACAGCAATGCATCATCAAATACATCTAAAACCACCATCATCTTCAATTAGGACAAAATTCGTTCATTTTTCCATTTTTTTTTTTTTTTTTTTTTTTTTTTAACACCCAATACGATTTTGGGAACCCACGATCTCCTTCCAGATGACCTAGAGGTCTGACATTCATGTATGGACGTATCTCAACTAATTCGCAATTTCCGAAAAATCACGATTTTTAAATTTTTCAAAGTCAAAAATGTGGAAAATCGGTTTTATGCATTTTTAAAGATGACACACCACAATTGAAATACCTAATTAGAAAAAATTCTGAGATTGTAAATACATCCATAATAAATTGAAATTCCCTTCATTATAACTTTTTTAAATTTAAAATTTTTTTTTTAATAGATAGATAAATAAATCATTATTTTTTAATTCTTTAATGTCTTATCAATTTTTTTCGTTTCAGTTTCTTTTTTTACAAAAACTGACACAAAAATAGGGCTCCTTCACAAAAAAAAAAAAGCTCTGAATAAATTTTTTCTCAATGAAAAATGGGTTGTTTCCTACTCCCAATAAATGAGATCTATTTTGTTCCTTGGGTAAAAATTGAAGTATTTTTTTCTGCAAAAATTCCAAAATGATGACACCAAAATAATAACAACTTTTTTCTCCAAAAAAAATTGGATTAAAAATTGATATTTCTATCTAAGAAAAAGAAAAGAATGAAAAAATCTGATTTTAACAAAAAAAGATTTTACCTAATTCAATTTTTTTTTAATTCTGCACAATATTTTTAAGATATTTCATCAGGGATAAAAAAAAATTAATATTATTAAGATAAGATTTTCTTCTAAAAAAGAGATATAAAAAAATTTAGAATTTTTTTTATGCTGACTCCAACGACAAAAAAATTATCTCTAATCCAAAATATTTTTACCTCAAAAAAATCAAGAAATTTTCTTGTCCAAGAAAAATAGTTTTTATGATTTTTTTTATTCGAGAAAATTCAGATATTATACCTAAGAATACCTATTTTTTCTTCAAACTGATTGAGGAATTGTTTTCTTAAAAAAAAAAAAAAATACCTATGCGAAAATGTGCTTAAAATTTTTTTCAAAGATATTTTTAACGAAAACCCACGTTTAACATTTTTTTCCAATTCTGGAAAAATTTTTATCCGGAAGGAAATTTTACTTTTCGTCAAAAAGTTGTTCATGGAGCTCGATACACTATTTTTGAGGGGAAAAGGAGAATGAAAATAGAGTAAAGTAATCTATTTTTTTTTTCAAAAAAAAAACAAAAAAGAAAATAAAGAGTTCAATATACCTACTTGTCATTCTTTTTTTCATTCAATTAGATTTTTAGATTTTTTCATTTAAAAAAATCCAATTTTTTGAATTTTCCCAAAAATAATTTTTGAATTTTTTTCTGAAAATTATTTTGATTTTTTTCCCCAAAACAATTTTGGATGTTTTTTCACTTTTTTTCTTAAAAGTTTAAAAATTATTTCTTATTTATTCCTTCAAAAAATAATTTACCAAGAACTAAAAAAATAAATGTAAGTTATATATATTTTTTTTTCATTCAACCGTTTTTAGATTTTCTTGTTCTTCATTTAAAAAATCCATTTTTTTTGAATTTTCCTAAAAATAATTTTTGAATTTTTCTTCTGAAAATTATTTTGTTTTTTTTCCTGGAATTTAGGTATTTTTGATTTTTTTTTCTTCAAAAGTAATTTTGGATTTTTTGTTTTGAAAGTTTTTAAAAAATTTTTCTTAAAAATAATTTTGCACTTCCACTCATTTTTTTCATTTTTTTTTTCAAAAATGATTTCTTATTTATTCCTTTAAAAAATTACTTTAACTACCAAGTAGGCATTTAAAAAATATAATTATGTAAGAAATTTTCAATTTTTTTAAAGAGCAATTTGGAAAACTAATACTCAACTTACATATACTGATTTCAACTCATACCCCCCCCCCCCCGGCCAACCATTCTAAGAAAATTTTCATTCCAAGATCGTCCAACGCTGAATACAGATGCTGTTATGTTCTAAACCGTATATTATGCATCTGACAGCGAAGGAGGAGATTACACGAGCTCGTTGCTTAGCAGATATCCGACGCCATGCGTTTTAACCAACGGCAAGGTTAAACTATTTAACAAGAAGCACACAACCGTGGCGTTCTTCGGCTTGTTAAGCGTTTAAATTACATGTTTCTTTTTTTTGCCCCGTTCTCTTCGTTCTCTCTCCGGCGTGTTTTCAAAAAGGACGTCGGAATGTCAAAGAAACGCGCACAGCAACTCGATTCGAATCAATTACAACGTCGTTGAGAAAATACCAACCGTCTGCAATTCTGTATATTCGAATACATAGAAAAGCTCGCAGTCGCAGCTCGCAAACAATCGAGAAAAAATACGAGACGATTTCCCGAAGTTGAAAACTTACTCTATAAATATGACGAGTATACCTAAACCTATACGAGCAGCTGCCACGCCTAAACTTGAACCAGCGAGCCATCCAAGTCGAAGGGATCTACCCCAACATGAAATACCGAATAGGGATTACCGCTTCGATAGCCGCAGTTCACATTCGTGTTATAAATTATGCACCCTTTATGGCGTCATAGAGCTCATATAGTGTAGCACATGGGTCTCCTATACTCTTCTATACGTAGTCTAATATGTGGAATTGTGGATAGAGGAAAACTGTGGTGAAAATTTTATATCTTAGAGATTAAAAATCAAAAATCGAAAGCATGGTTCTAACGAATGACATGTGCTGACGTTGTGTATTATGAAAATAGTTACAGGGGTTCTAAAATTGTTCGACCTTAACTAGCTAAAATAGGTATTTGTGTCCATTTTTTATTTTCCAAAATACCAACATTTTTGAAAATTAAATTGGAGAAATTGCCAGAAATTAAAATAATCATTCCTAAAAATAGAATAAACGATCGATTCATCTGAGTCAAAAATTGATCGATTAACCGTTTTTTTTAGCATAGTATATGCTTTTACGGAGACCAAAATAGAAAAAAACGACAGGAAAATCCGTCACAAAAATCCGTCACGAAAATCCGACCCTCCAATTGGGTTAGGTTAGGTTACATTAGGTTAGGTTTGGATGAAATAAAAAAACTTGGAAAATTTTCAATAAATTCGACTTTTTAGACATTATGTCAGACATTTCGAAACTTGTAATTTTTTTAAAATTTTATGACTTTTAGACATTTTCCAAACATTTTGTCTTTGTTTGAAATGTTATTACTTTTAGACATTTTCTAGACATTTTGTTAGACATCTGAAACATAATAAATTTTTTTTAGAAAGATGACTTTCTGACATTTTGAAACTTTAAATTTTTTTTAGAAAGATGACTTTTAGACATTTTGAGACTTTCCGACACCAAAATCCGACCCCATTGAGTTAGGTTGGTTACATTAGGTTAGGTTTGGATGACATAAAAAAACTTGGAAAAATTTTCAATAAATTCGACTTTTTAGACATTATATGTCAGACATTTTGAAACTTGTAATTTTTTTTGAAATTTTATGACTTTTAGACATTTTTTACACATTTTGTCAGACATTCTGAAATAATATGACTTTCAGACATTTTGTCAAACATTTCAAAACTTGGAATTTTTTAATAAATTTAATGGCTTTTTGATATTATTTTAGAAATTTTATGACTTTTGGACTTTTTTAATTTTTTAAAGTAATTTTATGACTTTTTGACATTTTTTCAGAACTTCTGAAACTTAGAAATTTTTTTTTAAAAATTCATGACTTTTATTATTTCAAAAATTTTAAAATTAATATAGTTTAAATTCAAATCCAAATGAAATGCAACAAAAAAGAAATAATAATTAAACCCTTATTTGTGTGAGTATTTCAGCTTCTTTTCAAGTACAATAATTCAGTCTAGTGATATGTATCATATTCAATTTATGTTCTACGATGTGGTAAACGCACTAACGTTTCTTTATTCTAAAAAAAAAAATAAACTTCTTCGCAGAGTTTATCAATCCAATAAACATCGCTCCATTTTGGAAAAAAATTCGTGTACTTACGTAAGTACCTACCACGGATCGTGACAGTTCTACCTACACTAAAAATGTACCTAGCTCTTTTAGACATTTCGTCACGAAGTAAAAGCATATACTATGTTTCATACTTTCAAACGTAGTGTGGAAATAGAGGGAACCAGGGGGGCGAAGCCCCCCTGGCGAGGCGCGAAGCGCCGAGTTTTTTATTAGAATTTTTACTTCAAAAACACTTCAATTCCAAAACGATAAAACACAGATTTTTGTTTTCTTTTAAATAAGATTTTTTTTTTTTTTTTTTTTGAAAAAAAAAAACATTTTTAGAAAAATTGATTGATAACAAGAAATCAAAAAATCAATTTTAGAATAATTTATTGTTTTTCTGAATGAAAAAATTAATTGATTTATCTATCGGAAATCGAACAGTAAGTAAGTAGGTATTTTTGAAATTTTAAGAAAATGAAAGCATTGACTGAAAAGTTGAAACGGATTTCTCAAATTTTAAAAATCTATTGAATTTGAAATTAAAATTGATAGTAGGTATTTTCAAGAAATTGATTCAAGTGTTTGAATAGCATAATCGACCGATTGCTGATTTATTCGAATCCATACTCATTACTTAAAGAACAATTCGTTAATCTTTAACAAAATTGAAACAATACAAATATCTATCTTTGAAAATTAAAAAAAAAAAGTTATTTCGATTTATTTGAATCAAAAGTCAAATTTGAAAAATATTTAATCGTTACCTATAATAGAAAAATTGATTGATCGCTTGAAATTGAAAAACCTATTAATTTGAAATTAAAAAATCATCTGGATTTGAAACAATATACTTTTTTGAAAAATCAAAAAAGTTGAAATCACTCACAATTTAAAAATTTATTATATTCGAAATAAAATTGAAGAAATTACAATTTACTTTTTTGAACCACCCACATAAAATAGGCATTTGATCGATTTATCAGATTAATCGATTCATCGAAACTCATAATATGCAATTGATCAAGTTATATGATAGAAGAAAATCGAATGATCCATAAAGTAACTGTAAAAAATTCAGTTTTGTGAACAGTTTTCTTTTCTTTCTTATTTTCTGTCCTAAATAAGTAACTACTTATGGTATATGTCAAATTGTTAATAGATAGGCCAAATCATCAATCGATTAGAATTTTCGCGATGTTTCAATATTTTTAAAATTTTATTTTTTGTTTTTTTGACATTTTAATTTTCAAAATTTTCTGTTCATTTTTTTTAAATTTTATTTTTAGCTCATTTGAAATTTTTTTATGATTTCAGTTTTCCTAATTTTTAATGCATCAAAATTTTCATTTCTTTGTAATTTCTCTCTTTTAATTTTTTTTTCTGAACATTTTTGGATTATAGGTAGGTACTTACTACTTACTTATGTTTATTTATTTGTAAAAAATCTTTAATTTTTATGAAGTTTTAATTTTTTTTTCTCAATTTTTTGAACTATTTTCCTAAATTTTTAGATCATTTAAAATTTTTCAAATTTTTATTTCTCAATTTTCTCAATTTTGTTAATGCTTTGACTATCAATACTTTGATTAAATTGTATTTTTAAAGGCACCTACTTGAAAGTTCTGGCTTTTTAAAAATGATTTTCTAGTATTCATGCTTTTTTTTTGTTTTTTTTTTTTATTTTGAAATTACTCAATTTTTTTTAATTTGTGATTTCTTTGAGTCTTTAATTTTTTTATAACTTACTTGATTAAATTTTTTGATTTCTTCATGTTATCTTAATTTTTTCAAATTCGTATTTACAGAACTTCGATTATCCGAGTTGATTAAGGTGAAAAAAAATCGGATGTTGTGAAAAGTCGTATACTTAATCGATTATTCTATTCGTTTATTTTTTCAAAAAATGCAAAAAAAAATTGTATAGAAACAACAGAATAAACTTGAAAAAAAGTACACAGTAGATAATCTAAAATGAATAAAAAGTAGGTGAATGATAAGTAAAAAATTCTGAATTTTTCGAGGACTTTAAAAAATGGAATACTAAGTTTCATTTTATTTTTTTGAAGTGAAAAAGAAATCAAATTTTTGGTAGGTATAAACAATTATGTCTAAATTATAATTTTTTGAATAATTTTTTTTTGTGATTGGGACCTTTTCTATTTTTTTTTAAAATCTATTTTATTTTGATTTTTCTTCAATAAAAAATTTCCTATTTTGTATAATAAAATTCTTTATAACAAAAAATTTCCTATTTTTTATAATAGGTAAAAAAATTCTCAGTTTTTTAAAATAAAAAAAAAACTAATTTTTTGGAATCACCTTTTTTAAAATCTGGAATTAAAAATTTTTTAAGCAATTTTTTAAAAATAAATCATTTTTCATTTTTTCAAAATAATTCATTTTTTCTATTTTTTTAATATTTAAAAAAAAAATAATAATAATTTCTCAAATTTTTTCCAGAAGAAAAAAGTCTCCGAATTTTGTCGAGGCATTAAAGAGGTCGTATTTTAATCAGGTATCTATTCGCTTAAATTTTCTCAATTTATTGCGTTTCTCTGATTTTACTAATTTTTTTATAATATTCGTACCTAGTTACTGATAATTTGAAAAAAATGTATAGAACATTCGTGTACCTATTTTTTGAAAATATATTTAAATGGGATTTTTAGACACTCCTACTCAATCTACTTATTTACAATTTAAATAGGCATCTATGTGCCTATTTGCCCAATTACCATTTCGTTGTTGAAAAAATGGATATATAAATGACTCCTGAAACCTCGAATCTTCGCGACCACTATACCCAAAGTCCCAAGCCCATCTCACCTCTGCAAAAACTAAAATTCTAACCCTCACGTTAAATTTCTCTGTTTCAGACAACAGCACATACGGTACCGGTATAATAGTGAAACGACAACGTACCGCATACAGTCGACAACAAGTTTTAGAATTAGAAAAGGAATTTCATTTCAACAAATATTTAACTCGTAAGCGACGAATCGAACTAGCTCACTTATTGGCGTTACCAGAACGACAAATCAAAATATGGTTCCAAAATAGAAGAATGAAATACAAGAAAGATAACAATTTGCCAAATACGAAAAACATCAAGAAAAAGAACAACAACAATAATAATAATACGGTCAAAGTCGAAAATAAATAACCTGTAAGTAAACACCACTACGAAAATGATCGTTATATTCTTTGCTGTTGATTGCCAACGGCGAATTTATGCAGAATGTCTACTTTTACCTATCTTATCAGTACCTGATACCGCCTTTTTTATTCTCATTGCGCAAAAGTCCTTTTAATGTGTATCAAATGTTCGTATATACCTATGAACAAAAAAAATGTGTACCTACGTATTTATTTTTGTGTATTTATTGAATTAATTTTAGTGATAAATTTTTTTTACCTCGGTTTTAAAAAAAAATTATGCCTTGTGATTGTTGATTGATTTTGTGTTTTTTTTTTAAATTGAATTTTTGCGCGCTGTTAGGTGGTGCTAAGTTATTTAAAAAGAGATATGGTAGGCACTCTGTATATAATTACGTATGTGTATGATAATTGTACTTGTAAATATTTTATTAATTTATGACTAAAGCGTTTATATCTCAGAATCACCCGAACGACTTTAGTTTTTCTCTCTCTGTCTTTTTTTGTACGGTATACAAAACGCATTAAATATTTTAAATCGTTAATTTTTCTCTCTTTTATTTATCGGGTCTATCGTAAAATAGGTAATAGACGAGTGAAAGTAAACCGAGCCAAATAATTAATAAAAATAATTCCATTTATCACTTCCCCATAAAAATCATATCGTAGGCCAATAATAAGGTAGATAACCTAATCGGTGCGAAGAGAAAATTTTTTTCAAACGATTCATGAATAGCTTTGGCTTGGCTCGTATACTGAAGAAAAAAAAAAGGATGGTACGTAGAGTAGAATCTTACATAGAAATTGAATAAGTCAGTACAGCTGTCATGTATGATATGTCGTTTGATAGTGTTCCGGACCGGTTCGAAGCCAAAAGTGAGCAGGCCACCCAATAAGAAACACATCCAACCTTGCCAGTCATTGTTCAATATACGTTGTCTGTGTGCAAAGCACTACTACGCCATAACATGTTCACGACTTGGTCTACTATGCACCATTAAAACTTATACCTTCTGCGTGAAAAAAAATAAGAATTTAAACATGGACGTTGGACGTTGTAAAGCCCACGCATTCAACCTGTTTCGGAACTTTATACTGAGCCGACCATTTAAAAGAAAGTAGAAAGTATCGAGTACATAAATTTCGGCTCGATGAATCATTGAAATTATACTACCACGCGCCTTTATCGAATCGATACGTTGATTCTCAATTGTGTTATTAGCCATATTGTTCGAATCGAATCTCGAATACGAAATCCTTTGGGAAAAAAACTGCTAATAGTCGTGTAATTTTCTAACAAGGGAACCTTGGCAAGTCACCTCCTGAAAGAGAATGCCACCCAGATCTCAGAGCCAAAATTTTAGCTGCTGAAGTTGATTTTTCGATTTTTGGCGAATTTTTGAAAATAAAAAAAATAGCCCCTCGAAAATTTTTTACAAAAATTGTAAATTTTGAGATAGAATATTTTGAAAATCAATTTAAGTATCTTACTAAAGTCTACCCCTTGAGTCGACTGCGACCACTTTCGAAGCGATCGCCTGGAGCTTCAAGAAAAAAATTATTGCATGAGATCTAATTTTTGAGAGATATTGTTTAGAGATTTTTTTTCTAAAGAATGATTTTAAAAAAATCAATTTTTCTCAAAGAGACAAGATTTAAAAAAAATTACAAATTGGGAGAACTATTTTCCTTGAGAAAATTTTTTTTTTCTTAATTGAATTTTTATAAGTAAGAAAATTTTTATTATTGAATTTTTCAAATACTTTCAAAAAAAAAATCAATTTTCTTGAGAAGGTGTTGAAAAAAGTTTTTACTTGATTTAATAAACGGAAATAAAAAATTATTCAAATAATCAAGCAAATTTTTTCCATGAGAATAAAATTTTGAAGAATTTTTTAAAATGAGTTTCTTGGGACAATTTTTTGAACACATCAATTTTCCTTTAGAAAAAGATCAGAAAATTAAAAAAAAAATTGTTCGAATCTTTTTTTGGTTTGTTTAGAGATGTTTTCAGAAAATTTTTTGAAGAAAATAGTTTTCCTAAAAAGAAAAGAATTTTTCTTGTTGAAAGAACTGGGGGTTTCAATAAAAAAACCAGACAAGTGGGTAAGTTACCATTAAGCAGGTACATCAATTTTTTTAGTTTTTTTCAAAAAATGGGTTAAAAATTTCAAAAAATTGAATTTTGAAGGAAAATTGGAAAATAGTATTTTGCTTTTTGAAAAAATAGTTTTTTCCGTTGTATTTTTGTTGGTGAATTTTTTCATTGGTTTACATAATTTAAAAAAAAATAAACGCTAAAATATATATTAAGTACCTACCTATGTTTCCCATTTTCCGTTTTTTTTTTTTTTTTTTTTTTTTTTTTTTGGAAAAAGGAAAAAGGGGGAATCTCTATGATTTTATGGAAACTTTTTGAAAAAATTGAACGATTTAAAAAAAAAAATCAAATTAAATTTTTCGTGAAAACGATTTCAATTTTATGTTTATTGAAAAATGGAATTTTCAATGAAATATATTTATTCAGGTGTCACCGGCCACTTTCCGCAAACTTTCCAATTGCAAGTTGAGAATTTTTTTATACTGCGAAATTTTCAAGTTGTCAAGAAAATTCACGTGTGATATCACACTGACGCTATAGGATCAAATTTTTAATACCAAAGTTGATTACAGCGTTGCCTGGAAAAATTCCAGTGCGCTGGAGAAAAGTCAACTTTTTCTGGAGGCTTCAGATCGCTTCGAAAGTGCTTGAAATCCACTCAGGGCGCCTACTTTAGTATATAAACCAATTTTCAGGGTTCTATCTCAAAATTTACAATTTTTGTAAAAAATTGATTTCCATGGTAGGCTGTTATCGCCATTTTCAAAAATTCGTCAAAAATCGAAAAATCAACTTCGGCAGCTGAAAATTTGGTTCTGAGGTCTTGGTAGCGTGCTCTTACAGTGAGTCAAATTTCAGCTCAATTGAAGCTAACAAGTTGCCAAGGTTCCTTTGTAAAAACCTCTCTAGCCACTTTGTCCAAACGCCGAATGTTAATTAAAATCTTACAAACTGTCCAGAACATATTACAACGATACGGTACCATTTATCAACATTGAAAATATTATAAAAGAAGGTACCTATCCGAAGGAGCAACCTGATCCTGTGATCTTTCGGTATATCCATCCACGAGTGCTTTTCCTCGCGCGGTATATCTTTTAATATATACGAGGGAACGTTTTATACGTATACAATGGATAGCTCGAGGGAGTTTTTCAACCCTCACATGGAAATATGTGCCGATTCCTACCCCCGTAACTAATCTGCCTTTCGTCCAGTCGTATCCCGAAAGAAGGGATAGAGGTATATGGAAAAAACAACGCCGCGTATCCAGCTCTCTACACCCACATCCACCATATTCGTGAAGCTTATATTATATCAACCTCTCTGACAGCCATTAAAATTTAACGAGTTCTTTTGTTGTTATTTTTGCCGCCATGTTTTTAGATTTTTATCAAAAATATATCGAATGTGTGTTGCTGTTTTTAAAATGTATTTTGAGCGATATTATACGATAGGCTTTTGGGAAGAAATTTTTGGATGTATTTTTCAATAAATTGGGAAAATTGAGGTGCTTTGAATGTGTACGTAGGTATATCGCTTGATTAGTCTGGGATAGACGATAGTTTAGTCTGTTCTACAGACTGAGTTGATGATTAATTATGTATGGTGTTGAAGTTCAACTGGTATAAAACCGCGATATTAAGGTAATTTGTGAGCATATAACGAGAGAAAGAGGATATTGGAACATTATGGTGAAGATTATTCAACTGGTCTATTATATTGTTATTGTGACAATTGAAAGTTTTTTTACGAAAATTTTTGATATAATTTTTTTTTTTTAAATTTCCAAAAAAAGGAATTGGCGAATTAGGGGCAATGATTTTTTTTTTATTACTTCATCTTTAGTTTTTGATATTTACCTTCTCGGGGGGAAAATATATGTACTTATAAATGAAAAAAAAAATGATAATTTGAAAAAAACGAAATTAAAAAATCCTCCCACAAAAATAAATTCTTTATAAAAAAAACTATGATAATTTTTAAATAAACTCTTTAAAGACATAAATACCCTCAGACAGTAAATTCTTCAGAAAAGAAATTGTTTTAAATTTTTTTGTAGGTAAAAAAATCTAAAAATTATCTTTAAAATCACATTTTCTCAAAAGTGAAGAAATTCTTTCAAAGAAACTCCCTTCTGTTCTTATTTATTTATTTATAATTCTTCATTTCAACCTGTACACAAAAAAATTATTGCTCCTTTCAGGACAAAAATTACTTATTCTCAAAAATCTTTTAAGGAGAGAAGTTCTTTTAGGCAATAGTTGTTCAAGGAAAAAATCGTCTGCGATTTTGAAATTATTTTTAGTAAAAGTTCTCCTCAAAAATACATTTTTTCAAAAATGAAAATATTCTCTTTGAAAGGAGATTCTAGGTATCAAAAAACGATTCAGATTTTTTCTTTTTTGAAAAATAAATGTTCTATTCTTTTCATCAAAATATTCCTAAAATCTTTTTTAAAAAAAATTTTTTTTTTGAAAGTTCTCTCCAAAATTTCTAAAAATTCTTTGGGAAGATCTTCTTAAGAAAATCCCTTTGGATTAAAAAAATTCCTCTATACCATCTCTTCAAAAAAACATTTTCATGAAAAATAAATTTTCTATTTCTTTTAGGTCGAAAAGATTCTCAAAAGCCATTTGAGATGAGAAATTCTCTTAGATAACACTAGGGAACAATTTTTGAACTTTTTTCTGTGTTCGGGTCCAAAATAGGCTTAATCGATAGTTTAGGACTAGAAACAAAAAGCAATTTCTCATTTTTCGTTTTTTTTTTGCTTTTGCGGGTACGGGAGGGGTTCAAAGTGGCGAAAATCGGGGTTTTGCACCTTTTCAACTGCTCATAGCGCCATAAATATTGCTCTACGAACAAAACCAATGGCAGATTCGGTATCTACGTTGAATTTTGAGAAAACATCTCTGTCCGTTTTTCCAATTTCCAATTTTAAAGTACCTTAGTAGCGTTTTAATTTTTTTATCGAGACCGCCGACGTTACGCGTGGGAACGGTTCGGTAACTATCGGACTGTCTCCGCGCGGAACGGCGACGATCTCGATAACAAAATTAAAACGCTACCAAGGTACTTTAAAATTGGAAATTGGAAAAACGGACAGAGATGTTTTCTCAAAATTTAACGTAGATTCCGAATCTGCCATTGGTTTCGTTCGTAGAGCAATATTTATGGCGCTATGAGCAGTTGAAAAGGTGCAAAAACCCCGATTTTCGCCACTTTGAACCCCCCCTGTATCCGCAAAAGCAAATAAAATAAAAAAATGAGAAATTGCTTTTTGTTTCTAGGTTTTTACTATCGATTAAGCCTATTTTGGACCAATTCTCAAAATGGTTGTTCCCCTGTGTAATAGACAATAAACAGTGTTCAGGGAAAAAATTATTTTACATTTTTATTTTTATTCATTTATTTTTTTGGTACAAGTTTGCTTCAAAATTACATTTCTCCAAAAATGAAAAAATCTCTTGAAAAAAATCTTCTACAGAAAATCCCAAATAAATCTTAATCTTTCAAGATAAAAATACTTATATATTATATTTTTTTCAACTATATTTGTCAGAAAAATTCTTGGGAAATGTGTTTTGTCCTTCGCACATTTTTTTAAAAATAAAAATAGTCCTTCACAGATTTTTTTAAAACTTGAATCCTTTATTTATAGAAAAAATTAGAAATTTGAAAATTCTGGAAGGGAATAAATTTTCTCAGAAAATTCAAAAGTTGACTGTCAAAAAAATCGTTAAAGAAGATAAAATATCCTCTTGAGAAATAAATTCTTCTAATTAGATATTTTAAAAATCCTGGATACTGTTTTTTTTTTGTATAAATACATCTTTTAAAAAATAAAATAATTCAAAAAAAACTTCCTTTATTTTTTTTTGAAACAATAAGAAGTTAAATCCTCTATTACCTCCAAGAAAATTTTTTTCAGGAGTCGTAAAAGAAGAAAAATTGAAATGAATCTGAATTAAATTGAAAAAATGACAAACTTTTAAACAAAATTGAAATGAAGCACTTGAAATTCCGAAAAAATGACAACTTGAAAAACTGAAAAAAAATTTCAAGTCGGTATCTATAAACAAAATATCTGATTTTTTCTCGTAGTTTAATTTTTTCTCTTGGAAAATGCGTGTGGTTCTTCGTACATTTTTTTCAAAAATGAATTCTTCAATTTTTTCAGAGAAAATATTTTTGAATATTTTTTTTTTTTTTGAAAAATAAATCCTTCATCTCAACAGGGAAAAAATCTTGAAAACATTCTCTCAAAAGGAAATGAACTTAAAAAATGAAAGAAATTGTAGATTTTTTTTTTCAGAAAATGCTTTCTATACGAAACGTTTGTACCTACCTACATTTTTCAAAAATTAATCGACATCGACTTTTAAAAATTGAAAAATATTCCTGAGAAACAAAATATGTATCTTCTTTGAACATAAAGTCTTCTATGTAAGAAATTGATTTTTTTTCAAAAAAAATGTTCACAAAACATTTTTACATTTTCTCAAGAAAAAAAAATATAAAATTAATCAATTTGAGAAAAAAATCATTTCAAAAAAATAATATTGTTTTAAAAATTAGTAGGCTACTGAATTTGTTTAAAATATTTAAATACGCCACCCCCCTCCCCCTCATTAAAAATTTGTATACACGCGCATAAATTTTTTCATAAAATTTTAAAACAATTATTTCAACAAAGAATCGTCTTTAAGAAAAAATAAAAGAAAACAATTTCAAGAAAACATAATATTTCCTTACAAGGGAACCTGGTAAATCGTCAACTCCGCGATTGATGAGCTGAAATTAGGCTCATTGAAAGAGAATTTTTCCCAGACCTCAGAACTAAATTTTTAGCTGCCTAAGTTGATTTTTAGATTTTTGGCGAATTTTTGAAAATGGCGGAAATAGCCAATATTGATAAATTAATTTTTTACAAAAAATTCAAATTTTGAGATAAAATTCTGAAAATTGATTTAAATACTAAAATCAACCTCCCGAGTCGATTGCGACCATTTTGGAAGCGATCTGGAGCCTCCAGGAAAAGTTTAATTTTCTCCAGCTCACTGGAAAGCCTCAAGACGGCGCTGTAATCAATTTTCACAGCTAAAAATTGAACCCTAGCTTTGGTGTGATATCATCATTTTTGCTATTTTCAAAAATTCGCTAAAAATCAAAAAATCAACTCCAGCAGCTCAAAATTTGATTCTGAAGTCTGAGTGACATGCTCTTTCAGTGAACCAAATTTCAGCTCAATCGGAGTTGACGAGTTACCAAGGTACCCTTGTTAGGAAATTAATTCTTCTCGCACCTAATATAAAGATTGTTTCAATATTTTTCATCTTGGAAAATGTGTTTCCTCCTTGTCAATGTATTTTTTCAAATATCAATTCCAAAAGTCATTCATAGATTTAAAAAAAAAAATTTTAAAAATAGATGATAGTAATAAACTCTCTATTCCTTTCTGGAAATAATCTGGTGCAAGTTCTCTCAAAAATAAATCGACAAAAAAAAGATTTTCTTGGAAAAAGTTTTCTTTAAATGTTTTCTTAAAAATGAAAAAATCCTCACGCAGATACTTAATGATTTAATTCAGACAAAAATTCTTTGAAGGAATAAATTCGTCTCAAAAACCAAAAAAATTCCCAATCCATCCAAACACGACAAAATCCAACCTCCTCCTCAATCCTCACTGCTCGATATCTCACCGTCAACCCATCACATTTGACACATCATTATACCACTATCAGCGTATACAGACAATTAGCACTCGCAGATGCGCCGGTAAATCCTAAAAATTATCTGCTGCACTGGAGTTTGACGAGGCACGAAACAACATCCACAGATAACATCGCCGCGTGAGTTATTGGAGGTCAATTAGATATTTCCACTCGACTACACTGAGAAAAATGGATTTTCAAAAACCGTAATGATTCTGGGTAAAACACAGTAAAATTAGGATACGTCGCCAATTTTAGAATCATTCCGGTGAAAAACAGAAAAGATTCAGTTCTATTCCAGAATGATTACGGAGTTCAATTGAATCTCTTCTATTTTTCACCGGAATGTTCTAAAATTGGCGACGTATCCTAATTTTACTATGTTTTACCCAGAATCATTACGGTTTTTAAAAATTCATTTTTTTCAGTGTAGATATTCTTTTAAAAAAAACACCTTCCGATTTTTCCGATCAATATAACCCTTTTATACATCTGGCAACGACGACAACCATCGCCATCAATCCCAAGGTTAGGATTTGTCAAAGGAACTCCACCTTTGAAACGAATACAAAAAAAAAATAATAATGCAAGGAAAACACTGCATACGCATCAACGCGTCAATCTGCCTTGAAATCTTGATCTTTGAAGTAAAAAAAAAAAAATCCAACTTATCAGCTTGAGGTATTGTTTGACGTGCCATAATCGTAGGTACATACTGATCGAATCATGTTATTGTGGGATATCTCGATGTTCGATGTTCGCAATCTGAGCCGAGCTGGGATGAGAAGAGGAGTAGAAAATTTTCGACAATATTTATAACCTTACGAGAGGTCACCTTGGTTGAAAATTTTAATCAAAAATACGTCTAGGTTTGGAAACGACGGTATTCGTCTTTAATTTCCTATTGTCGATTGGCTCGGCACGACGGTGTATTTTTTTCGAATCGTATACACGTCGTATATAGGCGGGTAAACCTCGTATATGGCGTATCTTTTTTTTTTATAAGCAGCTGTTTGAAAGAAAAAAATAAAAAAGTGGTTCGACGATGGCTTTTGTACGGTAATCGGTATATTGGCTGTCACTCAGCTCGATATTTCATATATTCCGTGATGATTAATGAAATTTCACGAACGCAGAAAAAGCCTAGGCCTAGGTATATACGCTGGATAGACGTTCGCGATCCTCGAGTTGTTTTAAATAGCGCTTTGATTGCGCGCCATATCCTCTTATAAAAGTCCCGAGTAATAGAAAAAAAGTCACTTTATGAATTTTGCAAACTCTTCTATACAGTCTGCGGGTCTACTTGGGTTGGTATCCGTATGGCCAAAAGTATCCCTATACCATGACCTGCCCTCCCACTTAGTCGAGTAACTAGCTGCACATCGAGGGCGATATAATTAATGATAGCTACGTGTCTAAAATACCAACCAAAACAATGTTTCTTTACAAACGTTGCTTTTTAAATGTTGTTTTTTTTCTAGTATTTTAAAAATATACACTCGATTTGAGAAAAAAGAGACCAGCATCGGGGTCATCATTAACCAAACTGCAACGCTGATTGTAATGAAAGGGAAGCGATTAGGATTGAAAAAGTGAAATTTCTGAAAGCGAAATTCTCCGCGTGCTCGTATTGTGTTTAGCTGTGCTTTTTCTTTTTTCAACCAAATCGCACAATAACACGAGTTTATTTGTTACATGGGTCTGAGTTGTGCCACCGTATAGTAAAAAATTCCTTGTTTGGTGCCTGGCTAACCGTAGGGGATGATGTCGCGCAGCATTATACCGATGATTGGGTTAAGTATTTGCATGGGTGGCAGATTCATTCACGTTCACCCAGCTCTTTGAGTTAAGAGTTATGCCGTGGCTCGTACCATATATATGCTGGAGAACCTGCTGAGGACACATGTATGTATGATATTATTTTCTTTTCGTTGTACGTACGCACACGTACGTATAGATGCTATGAGGTTTTTCTTCTGAGCCATTATCGCACCCTATTTTACTACTAATTGAGATGTGTGCTTCGAAGGAGGTAAGATGGAATTTATGCTAAAATGAAGCCCTCGAGTATGCGTCATAGGTGCTTAGAGCTGATGTAAATTATCACAGCTAGACAATTTGCCTTCTCGTTGTAAAAAGACCAATAGTCTGGTTCATTTGACAATGACATGGCAAACTTTGTTATTCTACAATTTAGATACCATCATAGGAATACCCACATTAAGGACAAGAGACTCAAATTTTGTGTGAATTATTAGAATAAGTTTTTATTAAAGTTAGAGCCCTCTACTCATCTATTTTGATTTTTGAAATGAGAGAAACTTGCATCTTACATATATTTTTAATTGTTCTAAGAAACTAAAAAATTAAAAAACAAACTTTAAAGAAATATTTTCCAATTTTTTTGATTTTCAGTAACAGGTGAAAAGGAATGCTCAAATAATTAATTCTGATTTGATTTATCTATAAAAAAATTAATATATGACTTTGAAAATTTCGAATCGCCCTGAGGGGCTCAGTTTTGGACTGACATGACAGGGTGGAGATTTGTTTTTGTTTTTCAAATTATTTCATTATGCACTAGGCACTTGGAATTTTTTTGGATTTTTGTCAAGAAGGGGGGGGGAGGTCATATTTCAAACTTTAACAAACTGATATATTCGTGTTTTTTTCCACCATCGAAGAGGGCTCATTTTTGATCATTCCCTCCTCCCTTCGAAGCACATCACTAGGTACTAATTTATACGCCTCTCGCCACAATTTCACCTCATTTCATTCATTTTTCACGAATTTGGTTTTTTCAATTACCCAGACATTGTACCTATGTGATTAAAATTCCAGTGGATCGAATAAGAAAATTAATCACAGATTCGAGTTCTATAGGTCAAACTAGTTACCTCAATTTCGATCCTTTCAGCAATAATTTTGTCCAAAATTGAAAATTTTGAATTTTTATAAGAATTTTTTTATTTTTATGTTCCCCAAATGAACTTTACAGTAAAATTTGACCTTATTAGATTTTGGGTAAAATTTTCGCTGAAATGGTCTAAATTGGGATATAGTTTGATCTGCAGAACTCGAATCCATGATCAGTTTTTTTATTCGATCATTTCATTTGATCACTGAAACTTTAATTACGTTCAACTAATTTTTTTAAAAAAACGATTAGGTATCTACCTGAAAAATTTTCTTTTTTTGAAATTTTTCATGAAAATACGTTTTAAACAAATAAAAGTACCCATTGTTCAGAATCAAGTTAAAAATAAAATTTTAAAATTTTAGTGTTGACATACCTGGTTTGTTCGAAAACAATTTTTTTTTAATTCACTTAGACGCGTCTTCTTAAAAAAAAAAAAATTTAATGAGGTAAAATTAGAAAAATTAGGCACAAAATTTTGTTTTAGAAACATTTTTTAATTTACTTAGGTAGTTTCGTCCCACGTGAGTCATCTTGGAGAATAAATTTTTTCAAATTAGATATACCAACATTATTCAACTTTTTTTTTTTTTGAAGAAAAATTATTGAATTTTTTTGGAAGAAGATTCCGAATTATTTTTATGAAATACCTGCTTAGGTACATCTCTGAACTTCTTGGAGCAAAAAATTTTTCAGTCAATGTTGGGAGAAAAAAAAATTGAATTTATAGGTATTTGGGATAAGAATACCTCCAATTTTTAAATACTTATAAAATTTATAATTTTTAAAAGCCTTCTAATTTTTTTGAAGAAAAAATCTCTTATTTTTAGAGAAGAAAAAACAGCAGTTTTCGAAAAAAAATTCCCAAATTTTTGAAAGGAAAATCCCTATTTTTGAGAGCAGAAAAAAGTCTTAATCATCTTGGAATAAAAAATATCTCAAGTAGAAAAGTTCATTTCTCTTGTGTATGTTGGGGGGGGGGGGGAGGGGGGTAAAAAATTCTCCTTTTTTGGAATGCATTTTAAATATTTTTTTCAAGTTGAATACCTATTTGAAAAAAACAAAAAAAGTTTTTTTTTTTTTCTGACAAAAGTATTCTTATATTTCTTATATAGAAAAACACATTTTTTTTTGGAAAAAATTCTTTTAATTTTTTCTTTTAAAAAATCTTAATAAGCTGATGGAAAAAATAAATAAAACAAAAAACGAAATAGCGCTTTCGAATTTTCATTTTTCAAAACTTTTTTTTTTTTAATTCAGTGAGAAAAAAATTTGGTGCCAATTTTTTCAAATGTATAAATGTTTTTGGTTCAGTTGAATTTTTTCTGGTGTGGATTCCTAATATGGCTCCCTATTTTTCATCATCAAAACAATCGATGTATAATTTGTACGTATTTGCCTAAATCCCTAATTATCACGTAAAAAATACTTGTGGCGATTTGTATCTTTTTTGAATAAATTTAGAGGGGGCCATATTAGGTACACATTTTTTTTCTTCAACAATTAATTTTTTTTCAGTTCTCCTAAAATCGTATTTATTTTTCAATTTTCGGACTTTTGTTTAGGTACAGTATAAGGTATAGTATAGTCAATTTTTTCGCCTATCATTAAAGGTCATTTTTGGGTTAGTTGGAGCTTGGGAAAATTTTATAGCCCAAAAATTGAAATAGAGCCATATTAGGCATTTCCAATATTTTTTGAAAAAAAAATCGATTTTCTTTTGAAAATGAAAATTTTTTACAATTTTTTGAGACTTGAAAAATTTCTTAATTTTTTGATATAGGTAAGTTTTTCTTCTTATTTTTGGAATGTACGTATATTTTTTACCTAAATTAATTATCAAGTTTTTAAAAAAAAAATCTTACAATTTTTGAGATTAAAAAAATTTTGTAATTTTTTTAAATAGAAATGTTTTCTTTTTTTGGAATGTTGGTAGGTATTAGGCATTTTTAAAAATTTTCAAAGTTTTTTCAATTTTTTTTTTTGAGTTTTAAAAATCTTTGTAATTTTAAATGCAGAAAAAATAATTTTTTTTTCTGAGGAGGAAATCTCTTATTTTAACATTAAAAAAATTTATCAATACTTAAAATACAGTCATTTTAGAGTAAAATAATAACAAGAATTTCAACAAAAAAAAAGTAAGTAAAAATCTTTTAATTTTTATGCAGAATAAAACTTTTTCATTTTTCATTTTTATGTTTTATTTTAGAAAGAATTCTTCCATTTTTTTAGAGAAAATGAAGCTTAACCCGATGCATTATTTGATTTTTGCTCCATTCTAAATCACCTAGTACGAGGACATTAAAACTGCAGTACATTTCAACTTGGTAATAGGTAAAAAAAAAAAATTGCATTTTGTTCGTTTTAGCTTTTGGGCTCCAAAAATCTAGGGCCTCTGAAATTCTCTGAGTTCTAAGATACTTATGCAGGAGCACGCCCTTCTCTATTTGATTGATATGTACTTGAGCATTCGTATCTGCGTATACTCTTAAAATATACGAAGCCAGACATCTGAATTTTTCAACTCCGCGTTTAGATTCATAATTCCATTACATTAGATACACTAATTTGAAAAAACATATTTCCATGCTCCATATCAATTAACAATATTTGTTCATTTTGATAACCACGGCCAACAAAAGATGTTATCTTCGAGCTCATTTATTTACATAAAAACTCGAATTTAGACGCATAATTTTCGACAGAACTAGGTGGCTGGTATGATAAATAGAAAACTCGCAACATGCAAAGGAACGTTGATCGTCGCTAATTACATTAATATGATTAAATGAATTTTTTAATACATTAATTTAGATAATAAAGGTACACGTAAGATGATATTAATCCATAGGGTGGCACCCACTACAAAAATACCAATTTTTCTGCAGCTCGTACAGAATGACTTATACCTCGAACTCACGGATTTTTGGCATTAAATAAAAATAATTCTTTCGAATAATTTCTATAGTCACTCGATCGCTCCATTTATCACATATTTTTAATGGTAATTTTCGGCACGTCATTACACGTGGAAAAAACGCCCTGGAAGGTCGCGAACGAAAACCTAAAGCACTCGAATAACTAGGTTGGGTATATGTGTGGTTTTTTTTTTGCTTCTAAAAAACAAAACGTATTTTATGCTGACGTTTTTCCGCCGTCAGCGTCAGCGCCGCCATCGCCACCAGTGGCAGCGAATTCATTATTGTGTAGTATAGTTAAAAAGTATACAAGAGAGTTGAAATTTTAGCACGTTTGTGCAACCGCTATTGATCGTCGTTTGTCGACTGCGGTTTGGTTGGGTAAAAGTACGAGTAAATACTGTGTACGTATTTCGACTCTCTCTCGTATATTTACTTCTGTATAAGGGTAAAATGTTGCGGGTTGTATGGTCGCGACAGGGGTACCGGAATTTCACTCGTAGAATGGTCGAGAGAATTGGCCAGAGAGGCGGAGAAGGATGAAGGAAAAGTGATGAAATCGCCTTCCAATTCATCGGCCATCTTTCATTATGGTCGTGAAGACGAAAGCGGCTAACCTCATCGACCTGAATTAAGTTTTGGCTTTTAATTAATATTTCGAATGGGTCGTCGTATCGATTAGGGTATGCGATTCTTGGTTTGAAAGAGGTTGCGAAATAGGGTTCTCGAAGGGACGAATATCGTTGGTTAATTCGTTTCCAAGTCTTCGTCTAACTTATTATATGTAGGGTAACATTTTGTGGTATACTCTTAATCTCGTGGCCCAATGGTGATGGAGGATTGCAAGATACCTAGACCTACCTATAAATAGGTACCTATATAAAGACGAAGGTGGAAGTGGAAAAGAAAAAGTCGATTGAAATTGTTGTAAAATGTCGAGAATATCTGAGCCTACCAATTAGGTACAGTGATAATTTTTCTATACGAGTATAGATTAAAATTCTCACCTTAGGGTAAAATTTATTTTTGAAAAAAAAAAAAATGTTAAATTAACACTGGAATTTTTTACGTTTCAATTTTATTAAAATCTTTTAAAATTCCTATATAAAACAATATTTTGTAAAAAAATATTTTTTATCAAAATTTTAAAAAATGTAAATTTTTAAAATCCAAATTTGAAAAAAATAAACACCAGAAAGAAAAAATCATTTTCAAACAATAGGTACTTCAAAAAGAATGTCTTCGAACGAAATACAACTTTTTTGAATAATTTTTTTTGAATTTTGATCAGATTTGGAAATTTTTTTCATATAATACAACGCTACAAGTGTAAAGCTTCTAGAGTTATAACTTCGAGAAAAAATTTATAAATTTTGTGGAAATTTTAATTCATGATTTGAATAATTTTTTTGGAACCAGTTTTTTCAATTATTATTAGATTTTGCAAATTTTTCGTATAATTAAACTCTGCAAGATATGTAAGGCATTCGCTCCCTGGGGTGAGGCCAATACACTCTAAAATCATCTTTTACCAGTACAAATCGAACCCGAGCGGCACACTCGATCGATAATCGGAAGATGTAACGTATCGATAAAAAATCGTTTGAAAATCTATAGATGTTCTCACGATATTATAAAGATTTATCGGTACAACTTCATAGGCAAAAAATCTAAAAACTATCGAATTCGATATTATTAAGATTTTATGACGATATTCGTCAACGATACTATCGACAAAGAATATTAAATTTATCGATTCCGATTTTCCACCCATTTTGTGCAGATATTTGAAACTACATTATCGACAAAGAATATTAAATTTATCGAATTCGATTTTTTAACGATTTTGTAAAGATATTTAAAACTATATTATCGACAGATTATATGAAATTTATCGAATCCGATTTTTTACCGATTTTGTAAAGATATTTGAAACTATATTATCGACACATAATATGCAATTTCTCGAATTCGATTTTCTAACGATTGCGTGAAGATATTTGAAACTATATTATCGACACATAATATGCAATTTCTCGAATTCGATTTTTTAACGATTTTGTGAAGATATTTAAAACTTTATTATCGACACGTAATCTGAAATTTCTCGAAATCGATTTTTCAACGATTTTATGACGATATTTGAAACTATATTATCGACACGTAATCTGAAATTTCTCGAATTCGATTTTTCAACGATTTTATGACGATATTTGAAACTATATTATCGACACGTACATACATACATACATACATACCAAGTATATAAAAGCGTGGTAAAAAGAAAGCTCTTTGTTTAAGGGGATTTGCCTACTAACCGCCTTTCCAAGGACCCGGTCACAAATTTATTTATTTGAATTGAAATTCAACAAAAGAACTGGTAAGCGTCTCATTAATAATAAAATAAGAACCTATAAGTATAAGATAACCCTCTTCTTAAAAAAGCATGGTAAAAATGGGGAAGATGAGCTTCAAGCAGGTATCACGCACGGCTTCGATAAGTGGCTCATGAAGGATTTTCCGTAAAGATACTTTTTACCGCAAATTTTACATTCGAAGTGGAGTTTCTTTCCAGGTTTTTTGTCATGAGTCCTCATATGTTTCTTCAATCTGAATTTTGTTACGAATGTAAGGCCGCACGTTGTGCATTCCAAACAATTTTGGGAATTATCATGGAAACGCTCGTGTCTGACTTTACTCTCCATGTTCGTGAAACATTCGCCGCAAATATCACATTCGAAAAGCGGCTCTTTCTCTGCATGCGACGACAAAATATGCTCCTCTAAGTGTTCTTCTTGACCAAACTTGCGATCACACATCTTGCACTCGAACCAAACTTCTGAACTTTCGAGATCATGCGACAGTTCGTGTTTGTTCTTAGTCGTTGGACGGGTGAAACGTTTTCCGCAAATTCTACAAGGGTACGGCTTCTCACCGGTGTGTTGATATTTGTGTAACTTCATGTCGTAGCTGCGTGCTCTGGGGAAGTGTTTACCGCATATTTCGCACTCCAAATATTGTTGTTTTTCTTGATTACTCACACACATTGAACCGTACTTAATATGCTTGTCGAAGGCGTACTTCCGAGCGAAGTTACGGCCGCATACTGTACATTCAAACCAAGCTTGAGGGTTATGTGAAATCTGGTGTCTGTTTTTTGATTGTTTCTCGCTGTTATGAGTAGATTTATGCTGCTTTAAGGTCACCGATGACATTTCTGCAAGTTCTGAAGAGGAAAAACCAAAAGAAACTTGATTAACTTGGATTTATACGAGTAATGTACCAAGTCAAGCACCAAAGCGTTACAGCAATAATGATAATCGTTATATCATGCCAATTAAAAATCGATGAGGAACAACAATTTTAGAGACAGAGAGCCACTCGCAATTCCTTAAAGCCCACCAGGCCACCATATATGAGATTTTAATTGTTTACGTGTAAGTGGGTCGTTGTTGTTTAAGTAATTTTGCTAACAAGGGAACCTCCGTAACGTCGTCACCTCCAATTCAGTTAAAATTTGGCTCACTGAGGAAGCATGTCACCCAGACCTCAGAACCAGATAAGTTGATTTTTAGATTTTTAGGGAATTTTTGAAAATGGAAAAAATAGCCCATTAGTAGGTGAATCAATTTTTTAATTCTGAAAATCGGGTTAAACATACTAAAGTCGACCGCCCCAGTCGATTTCGACCACTTTCGAAGCAATCTCGAGCTTCAAGCAAAGCTGATTTTTCTCCAGCACGCTGAAATCGCTTCAGACGGTTCTCTCATAAACACTGTAGTGTACATATTAGTAGATACTTAATGTTCAAAATTGAAGGATAAGTAGGGGTCCAATCTAATTTTGCATAATATGTCTGTACGTATGTACCTATGTAGATAGATACTTTACTATTGAAAATTGGGAGAGGTAGGACGAGTTCAATCAGGCATGAAATCCACTATTTTGATTTTTTTTAAGGGACTTTAATGACCAAAAAGTGTTCAAAAAAGTGACCAAAAATCAAAAACAACAAGAGGAAATTAGAGAAGGTCAAATAAGAATAATTTTCCGATTTTTTTTTCAACGAACGAATTTTTTGTTAGAGACGGGCACGATGAATTTTCCAGTCATTAAAAAAAATTATTTAATAAAATGACAACAGAAATTTTTTTTTTCTTCATTTTATTTCATTTTTCTTTTTTCAGTTTTGGAGAAAAAATTCAATTTTAGGTCTTTATTATTTAAAAAGAAAAAAAAACTTTCAATTTTTTTGGTGTAAAAAAAATCCCTCAATTTTTTGAAGACAAATACCTATCTCCCAATTTTTTCAAAGTAAAAAGTTTTTCAACTTTATGGAGAAAAAACTTCATCATTTAATTTTAAGAAAAAAATTATTTAATTTAAAAAAAATGAAATCTCAAGTTTTTTTTAAGCAAAAAAAAATCTTTTAATTTTTTTTGGAGAAGAAAAAAAACTACCAACTATCTTTTTCGATAAAAAAATCCCACAAAGAAGAAAAACTCACAATGTTTTTGTCATAAAATTTTTCTAAATTATTCTGATTAAATCAGAAAAAATCTCCCAAGTTTCTTTTTCTGAGAAAGGAATCTTTCACTCAAACCAAAAAAAAGAAAGAATATGTACCTAGGTATTTGACCAAAATAATATCATTGAAAAAAATCAATTTTTGGAGCAAGAGAATTATTTTTTTGGAAGTTGTTTTTTTTCAATTTTCCATTTCTTCGTTGGTTTTTAAAAAAACATTAGGTACAAAAAACTGGAAAAGTGACTTTGGTGACCATTTTGGGCAAATACTTTGTTATTTAATTTTCTGAAGTTGAAAAATACCTGAATTGTAAAAGTAGGCAAAAAATTAAAAATTATCTATTTTGCGGAAATCGTAGCATATGGAAGTTTGGAAGTAATAAATTTTTCAAATTTTTGTTCAATAAAACCTTGTAAATTTCTTTCAAAAATATTTTCGTAAAAAATGCAGGCGCTATTAAAATTTTAAAACCCGTAATTTTTCTAAAATTAAATCGGGAAAAACACGCATTTTAAACAAAACAAAAAAAAATCATTGCAACGTTTAAGGATATCTTCTCGCCTCTCTTGACAAATTTTTCAATTTTTCAATATTTTAAAAAATTTGTCTATTTAAGAAAAAAAAAAAAAAAAAAAAAAAATCAGAAAATTACACTTATTTCACACATGTCCAAGACCAACTTCCAATTACAAAATTTTCCCATAAATAGACACCTTTTTTCAAAATATTGAAAAATACGTAGTGATACTTTAAGAAAAAGAAATATCTTCAGAAAATTATGCCAATTTCACATCATGTCCAAGACTAATTTCCCAATTTCCCATTTCAATCTTTTCCCATAAATAGACACGTCAACGGATAATGGGATAAGAAAGTATACAAATAGATCAAAGTTTTACAACATTTCGTTGAGTAAGTATTAGTCGAGAAATCACGATCCATCAATAATTATAAGATTTTTTCTCAAGAAATAAGCATTTTTCATCATATGAAATCGAGAAAAAGTCTCCCATTTTGTATAGAAATTTATTTTCTAGGTATTAAAATTTTAAAAATGTAATTTTCTCCAAAAAAAAAAAAAAAAAAAAAATGAACACGATTTAGAATTTCCAAACGATTTTTAAAAAATTCTAAACCTATAACATTGAACATATAAACACAGCCATTTTCAAATGTTAATTAATTGAAAATTGAAAGAAATCTGAATCAATATTTTAGCAATAAATTTCACATTTTGTAAAATTTTCCAAACAAAAAAAAAAAACATAAAATGTAATTGATTTATTTTAAGGAATAAAATGAAAATTGAAATAGAAAAGAATTATTTATTTAATTGAAAGTTAATACTGTAATAATATATTTTTAACGAACACAATGATTAAAAAATATTCAAACATAAAGAAAAACCAAATCACTAACTGAGTAAAAAAAAATCTTCATCTTTCAATAAAAATGAAAACAACTTCGTCACGCAATCTAATTCGTAATTTTCAACTCAATAATCAATCACGAAATTATACCATATGTAGGTACTTGGTTACAATATTTAAAAAGTGGGTGTACTTAGCATATTACATCATTTCATTTGGTTTTACTTCTCTTTTCTTGCCTTCTTCGCATGTAAATATGAAGAAATGGTTGAATAAATTTGTAAAACAACAGTGGTGTATGTAAGGGAGCCCCGTGGGGTTCAGCCCTCTCCCCTAATGACAAAAATGATGTTATAAAGGTGATAAAATTTTGTCTTTTCAACTTTTTTTTGAGTCAAAAATTTTCATTTTTTTTTTTTTTTTTTGGGAAGCCCCTTTTCTTATTGAATGGTACATAGATAATTGATTTGGTATTCAAAATTGAACATGAGGGGAGGGCCCTACCGAAATTTTGTAATAGCCAAAATTATTCCTAGGACTTGAACCTACAACTTTTGTTTAACATTTTTTTTAATTGGACCCCTCCCTTCACACCGGTTTTGCATAACACTCCAAAGATGCTAAATAATGATGAAAATTTCAAAAATTATGATAAGGGATTTAGGGACTATTTTCAACTTTTTGGTGCATTTTTACTATTTCACTGAGGCGTGATTTTTAAAATTTTTTTACTCATTCATTTAGCTCTTTTTCATCTGCCATTGCCCCCCTGAGTCGTCTCTTGATAATTCTTCAAAAGCAATAAAAAAAATGGATTTGGGAATCAAAAGAACTTAGATTTGAATACCCCACATGCCATTTTCGGTAATTTCGAGTTTTGCCCCTCCCCCTCAAAGCCCTCCTTGAGAATTTGTCAAAAAAATATATCAAAAATGGACTCAGGCAGTAAGAAACCCTAGATTTGAATACCCCACATGCCATTTTCGGTAATTTCGAGTTTTGCCCCTCCCCCTCGAAGCCCCTTTGAGAATTTGTCAAAAATAATATCAAAAATGGACTCAGGCGGTAAGAAACCCTAGATTTGAATACCCCACATGCCATTTTCGGTAATTTTGAGTTTTGCCCCTCCCCCTTGGGTCTACAGTCAAAATAATATGAAAAATGGATTCATCGCCATCGAAAACCACCAAAAGTCAATTTTCATAATTTTGAAGCGCTTATTTTTCATTTTTTTGATCCAGACCTGTTACTTTATGAACACCACTTTAGCTGTAAAAACTTTAAACTTATTTATTTTGAAAAGTTGTTTTGCGACACTAGGTCCCTTTTGTCATGGACGGTCACATATAATAAAAATTGTTTGGAACAATTTTTTTTTATTAGAAAGAAGTACTTAAGTAGTTTTTTCCGAATTTTTGATAGGTAAATTAATTTCAACAGTGTTGATTTCCTTCAAAATTTTGAAAAAAAAAAATACCTATGTATTCAACAAGATCTAGAGAATTTTCCTTGTTTATAATTTTTATAATTTTTGAACACTACTTCATAAAATTACTTCTCTATACCTATTACCTACCTCCGTTATAGAAAAAGAAGTTGATTGTGAACAAAATTTCAAATTGATTTTCATCGATTTAAATACGTAGGTAATTTTAAAAAAAAGTAGGAACATAATTCGAACCAACTCTAGAATAAGTTTCAAAATTTCATATTTTCAACAATATTTATTCAAAAAAAGTTTTGCGAAAATGATTTTTTTTTTTTTAAATACCAATAATTGAAAAAAAATTGCGATTGACTGAGTAGTTAGGTATATTTGAAAAAAAAATTTTAAGCTAAGTTTTAAAAAATAATCTCCAAAAAAAATTGAAAATTTTGCTTTTGATAATTTTTTATAAGCGAAATTTCATTTTTCCTCTGCAAGACTAATACCTACAGGTGATATTTTACCAATCTTTTTCGATGATTTCAAAAGAAGGATTAGGTAAGTAAGTTATTATTTTTAAAAGTAAATTAAAAATTTCACACATTTTTTTTTTCTCTTGGAAATGGCACAATTCTTGGTCTGGGTACGTATAATGAAATTTTATACTAAAACAACAAAACTGAGTGCAATTCTATATTGAAATAAGCCCTTTCTACGATTTTCACAAATCTTCAACGATGCTTATGCCAATTATTTTCACACGTCACACGAAAAATAATACCCAACATCTCAAATGAAAAATTTGCTTCTCTGGGAAAATTAGGGTTCTCATAATTTCAACTAAAAGTAGGAGGAACAGCACAATTTTCTACCATCGAATTGAAAAGAGGCGTACCTCAATTTAAATTTATAATCTGGTAACTAACTACTTCCTCAATGATAAAATCAAGAAAGTAGCAGCTTTTTTTTTTTTTTTTTTTTTTTTTTTTTGCAGAAAAATCTTGACATTAATAATTCAAGGTTTGAAACACTCTAAACAAAATTCAACATCAAAACTTCAATTAAAACATTTTCCCTTAAAAGTGGTCCAGTAATAAAAGCACGAAACAACACTCTAAAGTTAAACAAACGCCCATTGCTTTCATCAGTTTCATCCCCTATTAGCGAACCTATTACAAAACGATTCCTCCAACTGTCTCCAATCTCTAAAAAAATAATATTCCTAATCCAATGAAATACAGATGGCAAAAAACCACTCTTTATTTCCCGATACCTCCTTGCTGCCGTTACCCGCGACGTCATACCCAAATGAAAACATCATTGTGATGTGCAAAAATCATCGATAGATACTTATCAGCTGTAAAAAGCTACACGATTGGCAACAAAAGCGCGTATAAATTCCATTCAATACGGTCGGCATTGTTGGCTTTGGATAAAAATTCAAACGCTCATACGAATGGTATAAAAATGGACATGGAAAAAAAGTTGGAGAACCCTGACTTAGTCATCGGATCAGTTATTCGGGAGACGACGGTTCTACACATCGGCTGGGTACAGTACACTATAGTAACATCAGGTTATAACGCACACCTCGGTGTAGTATAAAGCTAGATACGGCGTATATACGTGGATGCCGAGCCGAGTCGAGCCCGAGAGATGGTACACAGAGAGCAGAATCATTAATCAAAATGCGTGTGCAACAGTGGATGGGGAACGTCAGTGCCGCACAGCGCCGCCAACTTTGATGAAGACGCGGGGTCCGGGGAGCGAGGCGCGATACGGTGCGTCGTCTATCGAAGAAAAGAGCCTCAAAAGACGTCGGTCCGGACTCGGGAGTCGGGATTTTGACGACTACGAAGTTTCCAAAACAACGAAGCGTAAAAGAACGCCGAAGAATAGTTTTCGAGTTGCTTTTGAAAATGTATGCGATGCGATGCGGTGTGGCTCTGGCTTCGCTTTTATCATCACAGGAGAAAATGAAAAAGGCGAGAGGCAGAAGGGGCACCTCTTATAGTAACCGGAGGGGTACACAAATCTCACACACGAAGCCGGCTTATGTTATTTAGTTTTTGAACAAACTACTGTTTTATACATTTCACGTTATTCATTATAAGCAAACGTCGCACCATTAATCATTGGCGCGTTAATTGTTGGTAATATTCGTGTGATTTTCTTTCCGAGAGTAGACGTCGCCTCTGTTATCAAAACCGAAACCGGGTTATAAATCAACGAATAAAACGGCTCCTGATGATTTGCCATGTATAACTATACCAATGTATTATACCTTTACGTGTCACCGAATCAGGCTTATCCGGAAAGCTCATATTTGCCAATTTCTATAGGTACTGCAATCGTAGATACGTCGCCGGAAACGAACTTAGAATCGGAATGATCCGAGATGTCCACCGATGAACACTCCTGCAAGTAGAAAAAATAACATCAGCAAGGTTTTCTGGTTAATATTTTGTCTCTATTTCACCAAGGAAACGATCAATCAACCGGAATAATCGAATTATCGATACAACGATAACCGGTAGTTTTAATAATTAATGATGTGTTGAGTATTGTTTACATATATCGTGTCCATTTACCTACAACATTATTTCACTACTGAAATGTATCTTCGAACGCGTACAACGGAAGTGAACCAAAGGATATGAGGGCTCGATGGTGGAAAAACTAACAAAAACAGCTTACTAATGATCACAGAGAAGAAAACCGATAAACAATGAATGCTGGATCAATTTGTTTGAACACACCGAAGGGGAGATAATTATCAACTTGGAGGTAAATAGATCTGGAGGGGGGATACATAAACATTTGTAGCAAGAATAATAATAATACCATCGTTATCAATAACCTAGGTACCCAGAGGTACCAATAGATAAGATTTTGGATCTTTGTTCATGACGAATATACTTACACTTAGAATATGACAAAGGTAACTTCCACTAGAATATTTCTTCGAAAAAGGAAATACGCGAACTCGTGTACGTGGAAACTGGAAAATATAGGCATCACTGAAACTGAAAACAACAAAAATGGAATATTAACCAACGAAGCATCAAACGTGAAACGGAGTTTGGATATCCAAGCCCATATTCATTCTAGCACAAGCTTAACATGCCTTTTCTCCCTTCCATGCATAAGAACCGAGCCACCTTTTTGCTGCTGGAGCGTTTTATAATAAACTGACGTCGCCCTCAGTCACGTTTCATATTAAAACTGAACCTTATCGCATAACAATATATAAAATTTGAAGAGCTACAATAATTACGTATGTAGCGAATGTTCTGAGGAGTAAACGAGAAAAGGCATATGAACTGTTTACATAAGAGTCTTTATAGATACACTACACGTACGCGTACCAGCGTCAGTTTGATCATGAGAATTGTTTCTTCCTTTCTTCTTAAGTTGATTTAATCGATACGATGTTCGAGTTAGCTCGATCTGATCATCACAACTAAGTTGGAGTTAGTTAAAATCAAACACTTCATCATTTCAATAAATACATAAATTGGTAAAGATGACTACTTACCATGTAATATCCCTGTACTATACCATAGCCAAATCAGCTGTATCACGATTTACCTAATATTCGACGAATAACATTCTATTCAACTGGTGTTCACCGTACCGAATGCATCGAAGAAATCACATGCTCATTTACAAACGAAATTCTTAATTGAATCCTCTCGTGGATAATGAAATACACACACGATGTTAGATAATCGATTGAAAATACGATAACGCGTAGATCTAGATAACATCCCGTTCTTAAAATAGGAAAGGAAACACGAACACGACGTAAGTACGTTCAAGTCACAACCGAACTTGTTAGAATAAAATTCACGAGAAGATCGGAAACTTGATCAATTACAGCAGGTGTTACTGCAGTACGAAATGAATGAACTAATCTGCGGTGATTTAAATAATTGCGATATTTAACTGGAATTGAAAAAGTATGAGATACGTTGTCGTTACCTGAAAACAAAGTACAAACAGATAAGCGATAAATGTTGAATCGAGCATCGATTTGTGAATACATAATTGGTAAGTATGTTAACAAGGGAATCTAATTTACCTGTTGTCAGCTTCGTTAATGAATTAGGATGATGATTGGAATTCTCGATGAATGTGGTCTAGTTTCTGAGTCATGAGAAATAATGTGTGCATGAAACCGAGCGCTATAAAGCTGCCGAGCGAACGAAGTACATTGTAAAGTTATTGCATTCCATCGCATCGATCATTCAACTGGACTAATTCGAGTATGTATTACGTATTCCCGAATTCGTGAATTTTAATTTAAAAACCGAACTAACGAATGAACAATTTCGAAATCTAAATTTGATCGAATAAAGCGCTTTTTAAAACACCATTTTTTTTTCAAAAAAAAAACAACAGCTGATTATCAATCACGTGATCAGGATTTTTTGGCGCTAAAGAAAAGAACTGATTCGATAAGGTTGAGTATGGCAATATTGATTCATAATCGCAAAGTGAATGATTTTTTTCGAAGTTTTTTGTTTTACTACTTGATTGAAAATTTGAAATTGAAAAAATTAGAATTACTGATACTGATTACTTCAAAAAAAAATTGTGAAATTAATTTTTAATCCAAAAAGATCAATTCTCTTCAAAAATTTGAGTACCATAGTTCTGATTTTTTTTTCTCAATACCTACAATTCAAAACTTTATTTCTCCGAAAAATCGAAATTTTTATTTTTTTCAAGTGAGACGAAGAAAATAAGAAATAGGTAGTTTTCTTTCTACAAGAAATTGATTTTTTTTTTCTTCAAAAAATTAGGCGATTTTCTTCTTTGAAAATTTGAGAAAAATTTTTAATCAAAAGATATCAGATTAAATAAAATCTCTCTAAAAAATAGAGATTTTTTTTCTTTGAAAAATTTGAGAAATTTTTTCATGTTGATTTGAAAAAACTATCATTTTCTTCAAAAAATTTGAAAAAATATTTCATGCCTAATGCAAAAAAATTGAGAAACTTTTTTCTTAAAAAAATATATATATTTGAGGTAGGTAATTGAGAAATTTCTTCTCCAAAAATTTTCAAGATTTTTTCATAGTGAGACAATTTTTTTTTTTAATTTCTAGATAAACATACAAAAAATAAAAATAAAACAGATTTTTGAAAATCATATTTTACAATTGAGATTTTTTTATTTGAAAATTTGAGTATTTACCTGTTTTTTTATGACGTTTCCATTCCCCCCCCCCCCCCCCCCCAATACAATTCAGATTTTTTTTTTGCTTTGAAAAATCGAAGTTTATTTTGAAGCTAGACGAAAAAATTCCTAGTTTTCTTTCTATTTTTTAAATTTTTTTCTCAGAAAATTAGGTATGTATACCTAAGCGATTTTCTTCTTTGAAAATTTGAGAACAATTTTTAATTTTAAAATATCAGATTAAATTGATATTTTCTTTGAAAATTCAAAAATATTTCGTACCTACTGCAAAAAACATTGATAAATTTTTTCTAAAATTTAAAAAAAATTGACAAATATTTCGTACCTACTTACTGCAAAAAAATTGAAAAAGTTTTTTCTTTAAAAAAAATAATAATAAAAAGTAAAAACGAGATTTTTTCTCTGAAAAAGTTATAAATTTTTTATTTATGTCGACTGAAAAAAAAAAATTATTCGAGGAAATTGAGAAATTTCTTCTTCAAAAAATTTTAAGGTTTTTTCGAAGCGAAATGAAAAATATGTTTTTTCAAAGTAAAAATTAAAACAGATTTTGAAAAATAAATTAAAATAATTTTTTTTCTTTTAATTGATAGATTTTTTCGTGCCTACGAAAATTTCAGATTTTTTCCTCTTAAAAGAATCAAATTAAATTATTATTTTCTTCAAATATTTGAAAATACTCATATTTCGTACTTCAAAAAAATGAAATTCTTCTTTTTTTGAAAAAATTAAGAAATTTTTTATTCACATAAGTATTTTTTTAAAGTTCACTCCAAAAAAAATAACTTTTTTTTTTTTAATAAGAAAATTTAGATTTTTTTTGCAAAAGAATTACTGAATTACCTAAGGTAGTTGCACCAGTCGTTGGCCACGACCCAGTGGTGGGTCACTTGAGAAGAAAAATGTTTATAATTAAGCGTATTTTTAAAATAGCTTCAGAAATTTTTTTTAGAGCAAACCTGGAACATTTCTGCATAGAACCACATAAAAGTTTTTAATCAATTCTGTTCAAGTAATTAATAATGATCGTCTGAAATTTTTTTGTTAGAACAATTTTCAAAATGATGCCAATTCTAAAGATTTTTGTTAAGCCGAAGTGTTATCGAAATATGAATTTTACACTATTAAGATTAATAAAACTTGAAATATAACCATTTGGACCTGAATCAGAAGAGTTTGGAGATTCCATTTCTTCATTAAAATAAAAAATATTGCCAAAATTCTATCAAATATGGCGGTGACTATCTACTGGAAGGAAAAAATGGTGTTTAGCCAGTAGTTGATCATTTTGATCAAGTACTAGACTTACGAAATTTTTGTAAAGTTCTAGTGGTTGATCATGCAAAAAATTGGTAAATATTTACGAAAAATGATAGTTTCTCTTTCTCATGGCTAATGAGTGACAATTTTACCGAATACTTATTGATTTTTTAAAAAATTAAATGGTTGAGAGCCGTTGGCATAATCTGATTGACCAACTACTGGGTGATCAACTACTAGCGCGTGACCAACTACTGGGTGGTCAACTACTAGATTATATTGACCAACCACTGGACTTTTCTATTTTTTCACTTAAAATGGTCGTAATTTTCAAAGAAATGAAGTAAAATTAAAAAATTATAGCGCATTTTGTTGTAGAATACACAAGGAATCGTTTGGTATATTCACCATTTCGCCAACGTTATTAGTTTTTAAACCAGAATATTTTTTATAAGACACTTCCACTATAAGGGTCCACCACTGGTGCAACTACCTTACAGCAATTTCATTTTCTCATATTACTAGATTAATACCTATACTTTGAGAAAGTAGTGTCGTAGACATTTTCAAAACATAAAAAAGAACCCCGAAATCAGAAGCTGAAACTTTTTGGCAAAAATTTATCGCGTGTGGAAGTAAGGAAAGGAAAAGAAAATAAAGTGGACAATAGGACAGGTTGACAAGGTGCAGAGAGGCCGGATTAGAGTACTGGGGTTTGGACTGTCCAGTGTCGAGTACCCAATTGCGTCGCTTAAGCGAGGGTTTATGGCGTATTATACCCGCGGGATTAACCCTAGCTTACAATTTTTACCTCTCTACTGTTCAACAGTTCCTTTATTATTACCCTTTTCATTTCGTTTTTCTTCATATTTTCAACGAACCGGGGTCTTTTTCTTTTTCAAAGAAGAAAAGACGCCTTTTACTTTTTTCGGTAGCAAGAAGTATTACGAAATGGGTATGACGTTCGTCAAAAAGTTCTCTCCTCGATAACGCTGGATGAAGTGGCCCTGAGTACCTACGTATCTTGATTGGGAGTTTAAAAAATTGAAAAAACAACAACAACATCATGCTGAATTAATCTATTATAAGAATCATACACACTTCACTTAATATTCAACTTACAAGACAGTTAGGAAACGTATTACAATAACTATTACGTAAGAAAATAGAAGAAAATATCCTGAGATCAGGTAAATATTGTAGGTAAGTACACGTGGCTATTTGAAATTTTAATCGGTTATTTAGGTATCATTATCAAGTAATTGGCATTGCGAGAAAACGAGTTTCAAAGAATCACATATGGATATTATTAGTCAAAAAAAAAAAGTTGAATTAGGAACCTACATGTACATAAATAAATTATGAAATATACGTAGGAAGCTATCGTACAAAGCTTTATTTTTTTTATTTTTCAGGTGCGAAAGTTGTACAAAAAGGTATTTATCGAAAAAATGTATAATTGAGATGCATTTTAAATTAAGTATTCTATTTCAATTAAGAACCAACATTCGTATTGTTGCGCTTTCGACTTACATTGTAATTTGTTTAATTAATGTTGATTGGAATACTTCGGAACTTTCTTAGGGATAAAACGTTCATTAAAATTAATTTGCGACAATTATATGATGCTGTCTCCTCAGCCGTAGGTATAGCTTTATTATCTGAAAAAAATTTAAATATCATTTTCCTTTTATTTCTAGAATAGGCAATATATTCTACATCGATGCTAAGTAGGCGGAGTATGTGTTCTTTAGAAAGGGGCTACAATGACGTCACAGTAAAAAATACGACGTCATACTATAACCTAGCATTGAGCATCGAATAAGGATCGAATAATAAATAGGCTGTCTTTCATGGTGAAAATAATAATAAAAGGAACCCTGCGAAGCAATGATCGATTCGGTTAATTTGAACCGAATATTATATAATAAATTGATATAATAGGTACCATTCACAATCCTGTATCTAATTCGATGGAGCTTATAAAAAAGCACTTGGATGAGCTCGAGGGTCTTTCTGATTTCTATATCGTTTGGCCAACCATACACCGAAAATCTAAAACATAGAAATTCAACGAAGTAAATAATATTTGGTAAAAATTTCAACATTGCAGGTGCTTCAGGCAAGGTCTTGGCCTATGCTGTCTTACTTCGGTAAAACTGAAAACGATTCCCCAAAATCCAGCCAATTGGAAAACATTTCTCAGGTTGTTTTGTAATTTATTCTCGCACGTTGGACATTCGCAATTCATTGCAAATTTATCAGTGCAACAAGGAATCTGTTATGGACATTTTTTTAACCAAAATATTAATTAGATACAGATTAATGTAGGCAAGAGAATATTTTAGTGGAAAAATTAGAAATCGTACGTACATTAAGACAAGACATATCAGTTAATGCTCGTATAGATCTGTCATACGTACAACAGTTGAAATCTTTTTGGAAACGAAGTTTCGATTCATAATCTGTGTTACTCCAGCTCTGAAACAGGAACATTTTGGTAATTTTAAAAATAAATAACATAATTTTAAATGACAACAGAGAACACACGAGAAACAATTTTTTTTTTACATACTTACCTACCTGCACTTAAGGTGGCCCATATTTCGGACTTTGGATTTTTTTTATCTCATCCCTAAATTGTTTCTTTTAAGTTTTAATGAGAAAAATTATTCCCAATTTTTTGGTTACTCTCCCGAGTCACACACCTCCCATTTTTTAGAAAAATTAAATAAGTAACAATTTGAATGATTTTATAATTCTTGCCGTTTTTTGGCCATCAAAGTTGTTCCTTTTCATGAAAATTAATTCCCAATTTTTCATTTGCCCCCAAGATGATTTCAAGTAGTATCTTAAAGCACCTCAAATTTGAAAAAATTTAAAAATAAGCATTTTTTTACATGGCACAATATTGTTGCTTTTTATAAAATATTAATTTTTCATTTTCCCCCTAACTTAATTTTAGGAGATGCCACTAGCCCCAAGTCTGAAAAAAAAGACCAAATTTTCGAATTTTTACTCTTTTTTTTTGGATCTGAAAATTGTTCTTCTTCGCAAGAAATGATGATTTTTAATATTCAATTTTTCCCCTCACTGCCTTTTAAGTGGACTCTAAACATCACCCATATTATTTTTGTAAACGTTTGTAAATGTTCAAAATTATTTATTATAGGTATTTTATAACTTATTGAATCTTTTTTCTTCAATTATTTTATTTACAAATTTTTAATTGAATAAATTTTGGTGAATTTTCAAATCTAACGAATTTTCATTTTGTTTTTTAATTTATCAGGTAGGTAGGTACCAATACCTATAATTTTGCAAATTCTATTTTATTTTTTTTCTAAAAATTTATTCGATTTTTCCTATCTTTAAAACTATTCCATATTTTTTACTTTTCCTCTATCTTAAAATTGACAATTTTTTATTTTTTTAAATTGGGGACTAGTAGCTCCACTTGAAATTCAGTTGAGGGAAAAATAGAAAATAAGGAATTATTTTTAAGCTTTAAATGTATGGTCAAAAAAATTGCCCACTTTTCCTTTTTTTTTTTTTTTTTTTGAAAAATTGGGGATGTTCCAAAAAAATGGAGAGGCGACTGAAGTCTGTCTTTAAAATTTGGCGAGGGAAAAAAACTGGTAATCACTTCTCATGAAAAAGAACAATTTTGATCGGTTAGAAGTTAGAACTAAAAAAATGCAAAAGTTTGACATTTTCTCACGTTTTTACTATTTTTAAGGGTGGGAGGGGGCTAGTGACACCACCGAAAATTCGTTTATAGAGAAAAAAAAAATCAAGAATGGGGAATTAATTTCTCATAAAAAGGAACGGTTTTTGGGGTGAGACCAAAAAAAAAAATTGATAAACAATCAAAGGGGCTAGGAAAAATAAAATTAAGAGGATTTTTTTTAAATCGATTAAAAAACTAGGAATTTTTTACACTTGTCATTTTTTGCCTAACTTTGGAAATTAAGGCGTTTTTCAAAGCTCTGTAGTGCAGTGTTTCTCATATGGTGGTGCCATTTGTGCCCCAAAGGTACGTAAAAATTTTTAATTCAAAATGACAATTCATTAGAAAATTTTTCCCCTACCTTGACTTGGGCAACAGTCACTTCTCAGTTTTTGATTAAATTCAAGGTTTTTTTTCTGAATGAAATCTTTTTCATTTTTTTTTTTTTGAGAAAAAAATTTCTCGAAGTTTTTGGAGTAAAAATATTTTAAAATCTTTTTTCAGAAAAATGTTTCGATTTTTTTTTTTTTTTTTTTTAGTTAAAAATCCTCCAATTTTCTGGATATTTAAAAAAAGAAATTGTTAGATAGAATTTGGGACTACCTATTTCTTAATTTTTTTTTGGAATGAAACAATTTTTCATTTTATTTTTTTATCATTTTTTTTTTTTTGATTGAGAGAAAATTTTTCATTTTTTTAACAATTTCCAATTCTTTTTTTTTCAATAAAAGTTCTTTTAACTTTTTAGTTATTATAGATTGAAAAATGAGTAGGTATTCTTTATTTTTTGGAAAAAATTCTAGTTTTTTCAAGTAAGTAAATTTTTTTTCCAAAGTAAAAGTATTTCTCTTTTTTTTTTTTTTTTTTTTTTTTTTTTAGGAAAAAATCAAATTCACAGATTTAAAAAAAATATGAGGTGTTAGCAAACTGTACAAGATAATTTTTAAAAGGTAACTTTTATACGTATTATGAAAAATTGGAGGGGAAAGAGGGGTCCAATCGAAATTTTTGTAATAATCAAAACTATTCTAAGGATTTCAATCTACCATTTTTGCTTGAAAATTTTTTAAATTGAGGCCTTAGGTATGGACATTAAAAAAAATTGGAAAGGGGAGGGGATCTTTGGAAAAAATTCTTTAAAAAATGAAACTCCGGCTCATTTTCTTAAAAATACATCTTGGAATACGAATCAATAATAAAATTGCATTTATTCACTTCCATTTGCGACTGTATTTCTAATGATGCGGGTAACACGTATCAGAAACTAGTGTTTTATTCATTCACATTCAAATAAACAAAAATGATAATAAAATAGCATAACTGAAAAAAATCAGGCGCAGTGTAATAATTCTACTACTACAAAATACTCACTTGAGTAGCTATACTTTTTTCTCGTTCATTCGACATATTCATACACGTATAAGAAACGATGACCTGAGTGATGAATAGAATAAACAAAACGATCATGTACTAAGCATAAAGTTAAGGAAACCACTTTGGAAAATAATGCAAACTTGGATCGTCGCACGTGGAAAAATTTTTCAAATAAAAAAGGATACAAAAAATAAAATCACTTGATGATGTTTGACTGCTCCTACCAATCCCAATCCAGCCAAAATGATTAAAAATGTTCCACATACTTCGATACTAGTCACAACGGGAATATTATCGGTATAAGGAGACGCCAATTTACCAGACCAGCTCACATATATCAACACAGCTCCGACCAACTATAGCCAAAAATGAAACATTAATTTGTTTATCATACTTAGTCTATTAGGACTAAATAACTATACCTACTCACCATGTACAAAACATTAAGCGTAATTAACGCATTCTTCAAGCAATTGAAACCGCCGCACATTTTCCTCGCAATTGATACCGACACCTTTGCAAAAGAAATTATCTCGCCAGGAGAAGTGTTTAAATTGTATCAAAACATCTGAATGAGGAAGTAGGTTATAAACGTAGGTGGCGAATATTGATTTTTTCGCTGCGCAGTGTTGCACCGTTTAAAAGATACAATCGTAGAAGTGGTATTTGAAAAGTGCGCAATTTCCAATCACTTTTATCCCAATTTGCGAAATTCAAGTTCAACGACATGAGTTACATTTGACGATTGGTGTCCAATTTATATTGGTAAATTATTCACGTGGGGAGCGTTTATAAAATTAATAGCACGCGTGGGATGCTGCGCTGACGTATTTTAGAAATTAATTCGATATTTCCGCAGCTGTGAAAATTTTTAATTTTTATAATAATATTTTCAACATAAGTATAGGTACCTACTTATTCTTTACGAACATACAGAACACAAACATGAAAAAATTTGGAACCAATTTAAAACTTTATCAGTTTCGAAATTCTTGATCACCTAATAAGAAGGGAGATCAAACCATTCAGGATGAAAATCTTCCAAAGAATTGAGAACTAGAGTCGCCTCTTGTTTTAAATTATCCGAAACGTAATCTGCAGGTACCATTACAACTTGCATTCCAGCTCTGACACCGGCTGCAACTCCATTTGGAGCATCTTCAAAGACCAAACACTGCAACGATATGATTTTTTTAAGATTTTTAAATTTTTTTTTCAACACGATAAGGTAAGCCATTTGGAATTTTTGATTTTTTACTTCAAAAAATTAATCAATAATCACTTTGAAAAAATTGTAGCTACATAAAAAAATTGTAAACAAATTCTACAAAATTAAAAAAAAAAAATTACTCCCAAAAAATAAAAATAAAATCTCCAAAAAAATAGTTGAAGAATGTATTAACTCGTACTTACTACATACTACAAATGAATAAGAATTATAAAATTCATTCATTTCAAGAAAATTGAAAATTTTTTCAGTCCCCCAAAAATTGAACAATTTTTTTCTAAAAGAAAAAAAAATTAAAAAACAGAAAAAAGAGAAAATATTAGGTACCTAAGTATTTTTATTATTAGATTATTATTTTTTTATTTTTTGAAAAAATTAAAAATGATTTTTCTTCCAATTTGAGAATTTTATTCACCTGAATTGAGGAATTTTCTTCTTAAAAAAAAAAAATCAGAAAATTTTTTTCTTAAACAAATTCAGAATTTTTTTTTTGATAGAGTTGAGGGATTTTTTCTTCAAAAAATTAAAGGATTTGTCCTCTAAAAAAATTGGATTTTTTTTTTTTTTTTTTAATTAAGATATTTGCCTTTACAAAAAATTGAGGAATTTTTTCTTTAAAAAAATTGAGATTTTTCTTCCAAAAGTGATTTTTTTCAATTATTGAGAAAATTGTTGAAAATTATGAATCTTTATGTGGAAAGTAATGAAACTTCTAATCATTAGAAAGCTTCGTGTTTTTTGTCAGCTCATTCCACTACCATATCGCTGTAAAATTGCGAAAAATTTCGAAAGAGAAATCATTCCTTCAAAAATAACTTTTTTCAATAATTATTGAGAAAATCGTTGAATATTTTGAATCTTTATGTGGAAAGTAATGGCACTTCTAATCATCAGAAAGCTTCGCGTTTTTTGTCAGCTCATTCCACTACCATATCGGTGTATGATTGCTAAAAATTTCAAAAGAGAAAACCTTCCTGCAAAAATGAAATTTTTCCTTTAAGAAAATGAAGGAGTTTTTTCTTCAAAAAATTGAGGAAATTGTTTCTTTTCAAAAATTGAGAAATTTTTTCTATAAAAAATTAAGGAATTTTTTTCTTTAAAAGTTTGAGGAATTTTTCTCTTTAGAAAATTGGGACATTATTTCTCTGAAAAAAGTAGAATTTTATATTGTTAAAAAAATGAAGAGAATTTTTCTTCAAGAAAATGAAAGAAATTTGTTTCTTTCCAAAAATTGAGGAATTTTTTCTATAAAAAATTAAGGAATTTTTCTCTTTAGAAAATTGAGAAATTATTTCTCTGAAAAAAGTAGAATTTTATGTTTTTAAAAAAATGAAGGGAAATTTTTCTTCAAGAAAATGAGGAATTTTTTTGTTCAAAAAATTGAAGAAATTTTTTACCTAAAAAAATCCATATTTTTTTTTCAAAAAAGTTTTTAAAAATTTTTCTTTAAAAAAATTTGGGATTTTTTCCTTTTAAGAAGATTAATTTGAAAACATTTTCACCATAAAAAAAAAAAAAAAAAAAAAACAGATTTCAATAGGTAGGTAGGTATTTAATTTAATGTGTATTGCCATTTTCTGAGTTTTATTGGATGGAGCTCAATTCTCATTTGAAACTTTGACCAGATATCCACTGTTTTCCGCCAGTTATGTGACATGGGAGTCTTAAATAAACATAAAAATATTTACTTTGTTTGGAGAAGGTTTATCTGGAAATCGTTGAGCACAGATTAGAAAAACATCCGGAGCTGGTTTTCCATGTTTAACCTCAGGATCTGAGCTAGCAAGTGTCACATGGTGAAACAATGAAAATAATTTGTCGTATTTTTGCGACAATAATCGATATGTGCGATTTGATGCTCCACTCGCTACGGCCATTGGAATTTTGTTTTTATGCAGGTGGTGAATCAATTTTTCAACTCCTGCGAAAAAAAATATTGCAAAAGTTCTGTTTGATTCTTTGATAAACAGGGTGTCCGGTGATGAGATTTAAATCTCAAAATATTCGACTCAAGTCACCGGACACCTTATTATAATTATTAGTGATTGACGAGTAACCTGGCATTACGATGGTGGTGAAATCATCTGTTGATGATTTCAATTCTTCGTACTGCCTTAGGTATTCTTCTGGAGAAATAGGTAATCGTAATTCTTCGACGATTATTTCTGCCGCTCGAATATCCGTTGTTCCAGTTATTTTTAGTTTGAATTTTTTACTGAAAATTTTACCATATTTCGCACATATTTTACAGCCTAATTCGTAATAATAATCCTCCGTATCTGTAATAAATAGATAGGTAGCTAATGTAGCTAAATATTCATGAAAATCAAGACTGGGATAACTATAGGTACCTAACTTACTTAGAAGCAATCCATCCATATCAAATATGACGTGAGTAACTGGTTCGTATTTATTGGCTGGAAATTGTATTGAATCTATAATCAAAAATTACCCAGGTAGTTTCAGGACCAAGAATTTTTTTACAACCTTAGGTAAGTTGGTAATACATTTTAAAAAAGTGACTCTTAAATTAGGCTCACATTAGAATGAAAAATCAACAGAGAAAGAAAAACAAAATTTACTTGCAAAATTACTCGATAGTGTCAATTTTCATAGGTAGGTATAAAAAATAAAAAATTAACAGAATATTTCGGGACCTAGGTATAGCAATTATGTAGGTACCCAATTAAAAAATTGTAAGATTCTCGTATAAATCTTAGACAACAGAGTAAGGGGGAAGACCGAACCATTCAGGGTGGAAATCTTCCAAAGAATTAAGAACCAGAGTGGCCTCTTGTTTTAAATTATCCGAAACATAATCTGCAGGTACCATTACAACTTGCATTCCAGCTCTGACAGCAGCTTCTACACCCTTTGGAGCATCTTCAAAGACTAAGCACTGAAATGATGAGAATTTTTTTAATATTTCAAAAAACGCGACTCCAACTAAGTGTAGGTACCTTAAATGTTATATTCACTTTGCTTGGAGAAGGTCGATCTAGAAATTGTTGGGCACAGACTAAAAAAACATCCGGAGCTGGTTTTCCATGTTTGATATCGGGGTCTGATTCAACCAGTGTCACGTGATGAAACAATGAAAATAATTTGGGGAATTTTTTAGAATATAATTGGACTGTGTAATTCGATGCTCCAGTAGCTACAGCCATTGGAATTTTGTTTTTATGTAGGTGATGTGTAAATTTTTCAACTCCTGTGAAAAAAAAAATCTTGACAAAGTCTAAATTATGTTGGATCTAAAGGCAAGAAATAGGTAGATTCTCAGTGAGTAACCTGGCATCACGATTAAATCATCAAATACGGATGAATTCGAATCATTCAGCTGTTTAACGTAATCTTCTGGAGTAATAGGTAGTTTTAATTCGTCAACTATAATTTCTGCTCCTCGAAGATCTGTTGTTCCGGTTACTTTTAACTTAATCTTTTTGGTAAAATTTTTACCATACTTTGCACATATTGCTGAATCCAATTTGAAATAAAGATCTTCGGTGTCTGTAATAAATACGTACCTACCTACCCATTCTTGAAAATTTTCATAGAAATAGATACAGCAAATCAACTTACTTAGAAGCAGCCCATCCATGTCAAATATCACGTGAGTGATTTTCTCATATTTTTTAGTTGAATATTGGAATGAATCTATAATAAAAATGATGCAGGTACAGTAACAAGAATTTGTTTATGTAAAAGAAATAAAATTTCAAAAAGATAACACTTGGATAATTCCATATCCCAATCGCAGAAAAATCAGCCAAAATTAAAAGAAAAAATTCAAAAAAGCAAAATATATTTTGTCAAAATTTGTGTACAAAATTAATTAACAACGTCGTATATAAAAAAAAATTGTCAAAAAAATTATTGTTATGATACTAATTGCGTAGCTAGCTCTCTTATTAAGTAGAATGATGTAATTCAAAAATCGTAAAATAACATGTCATTTCTAGGTATTAGAATAAGGAGGAAGACCAAACATTTCAGGATGAAAATCTTCCAATGAATTGATAACCAAAGTTGCTTCTCGTTTCAAGTCTTCGGAGATGTAATGATCTGGTACCATCACAACTTGCATTCCAGCCCTCACCGCAGCAGTAACACCGCCTGGAGCATCTTCAAAAACTAAACACTGGAATAAAACAAGTAAAATGGTACTTCGAAAGACATTGAAAATGATGAATTAGGTATGCAGAACTGATACTGCTAATAGTTTAGAAGTTTTCTTTTTTGCAGAAAAAAATAAAGATTTTTGCCGAAAAATTGAAAGATTATTTTTTTCAAATAAATTCATTAAAAAAATCAGACATTCGTTCTTTAAAAAAAATAAGAAATTTTAAAAATGGGAAAAATCTTTAAAGATTTCACCTCCAACAAATAGAGAAATGTTTTCATGCCACTTCAAAAAATGAGATACCTAGGTATTTTTTCCCGGAGAAAATGCAGAAATTTTTATACTTACCAAAAAATCAAGGATTTTCCTCCTCAAAAAGGTCTAAAATTGTATCGCCAAAAAATTGGACAATTTTTTTTTCTCTAAAAATCAGAAGTTTTTTCTGAACAAAATTTTTCATCTCCAAAAAAAAGAAATTACGGAGAGATTTTTTTTCCAAATAAATTGAAAGGTTTTTTTTCTCTCTCTCTCTCAAAAACATAGATTTTTTTCTACAAAATACTTACTTAATTCATCAAAAAATAGGAAAATTGTTCAGTTCAAAAATTGAAGAATTTTTTCAATACAAAAATTTGAAGATTTTTACATCTCAAGAAGTTAAAATAAGTACCTACCTACCTATTTTTTATCGAAAGATTTTTTTAAATTTTACATTCCTTTTTCTACAAAGAAGTAAAAAAAATTTCCACTCCAGACAAATTAGAAAAAAAAATTATTTTTGTTCCAAAAAAATTGTAAGTTTTTTCTCAAGAACATTCAGATTTTTTTCTACAAAATAAGCTACTGATTTTTCACCAAAAAAACAGAAACTTTTCCATTCCAAAAATTTGAGAATTTCTTCATTCTCAAAAAAATCAGAAAACTTTTCAACACAAAAATTTGAGGATTTTTTTCATCTCGAGAAATTAAAATATTATTTTTAAATTTTGCACTGCAAAAAATTGAGATTTTTTCTTCTACAAGGAACTAGCTCTCTAGGAAATTTTTCACTCCAGAAAAATTAGAAATTTTTTTCATTTTTGTTCCAAAAAAAAACTGGAAATTTTTTTCTTGAAATAAATCAAAAAAAAATTTCCTCAAAAAATTGAAATTATTTTTTCAAAAAATAGAATAAAGTAGGTTTATAAGTATTTTTTGAAAGAAGTAAAAATTGAGAAAATTGTACACTAAAAATTTGATAATTTCAAGTGTTTTTTCCCAAAAATTGTTTTTTCAAGAAGCCATGCATAAGATTTAAACTAATAATTATTGAGAAATTTTTCAATTCCAAAAATTAGGAAATTTTTTTCATTCATAAAAATTAAAAAATATCTCCAAAGAATTCTTAAAAACATTGTTTTACCTACTCCAAAAAAGTTTAGAAATTTTCTTCTTCAAGAGATACACCAATAGACATTTTTTTATGCTTACTTTCAAAAAATGAGATAGATAAATACTTATTTTAATATCCAGAAAATTCAGAAAAATTTTTCTCCAAGAATTTGAAAAATGTTTTATATTAAACAATGTATTTTTAAAAAATTCAAATAATTTTCATTTCCCAAAAATTTAAAAAATCTAAAGGGTTAGAAAAAAATTAAGAAATTTTTGTGACTACTTTTTTACAAAAAAAAAAAAAAAAAAAAGTAGAAAAAATTAAGTAACTTTAATAGGTAGGTACCTAGGTATTTAGTTTTTTCATTTTCAGAGTTTTCTAGGGTGGAGTGAAGTATGCAGCTCATTTCATTTTTGAACTTTTGGGTGCAGCTCGAGCACCCTACTGCGAATTGTCATCAATGAAAGTAAGTTATGTAAAATTAGCTCATATTAAAATATTCATATTCTTACTTTACTAGGTTCAGGTTGATCTTTAAATCGTCTCGCACAGACTAGAAATACATCCGGAGCTGGTTTGCCATGTTTCACCTCAGGATCTGAACTCGCAGCGGTGACATGCTCAAATAATGAAAATAATTTCTGGTGTTTTTGTATTTTTACTTCATACATTTGAAAGCTGGCACCAGTAGCTATAGCAATTGGAATATTATTTTCATGCAAATGTTTTATTAATTTTTCAGCTCCTGTAACATGAAAATATTATTATGTTTCTTTTTTATTTTCTTATTTTTATTTTGTTAAGCACCTACTTGGAAAATTATATTAACCTGGCATAACGTCCACGTCAGGTAAGCATTCCAACGCCATTTTTTTCACCTGATTCACGTAATCTTGTGTAGAAATAGGCAAGTTTAATTCTTCAATAATCATCTCCGCCGAACGATATTCGGTCGTTCCAAGTAATTTCTCCTTAATCGCATGAGTAAATTCTTTACCATATTTTGCACATATTTGAGAATCTAACTTGAAATAAACACTTTCGGTATCTGTAAAATTACAAGAGATTAAGTAATTCAAGCACATTCTAAAAACTCTATACAAAAGGCAATAAATTATAACTCACCTAAAAGTAGTCCATCCAAATCAAATATCACATGCGTAACCGGCTTATACTGGGTCATTATAAATTTTACTTAAAAAATTAAAAATCGTTGAAATTATCACGAATCAGCAAAAATCGAACCAGACGACACGTAACTGTGTTTCTTATTAACAATAAAATAATTACGATCTCAAGTCACGAACGTGTGCAACTTCAAATTCATCGATAAATACTGACAAATCAGGTACTTGTTGAATTTAATTGTTACATTACGTCATTACACATATCTAAGTGTAAAGTGGGCATCATTACAAGTGCACGAACCAATCATGTGACTTTCAAGAAACAAAGTAGGCTGTAACAGGTGATTTTTTTAGTACGTGCTATATAAGAAAAGCAAAATGTTGTTAACATGAGGTAAAAAATTGATCCTTTTCAAGTTTTCTCCTAATAAAATTTTAATGAGAAAAATTGATTGAAAAAAAAAGACAAAAATATACTAAAGCAAATAAAATATGATAATGGTGGTTACTTGCTCCGTTAAACCTTTCATAAGTTTCTTATCTTAATATTATTTTCAGATACTCGTAATCTGAACAGATGGTCTCGTTATTTTAAGCAATTAAAAGCTCATTCAATGTAAATACCGACTTGAAATTAAAAAAAATAAAAATTTAGTACCCACATAATTCCACCACGGAGTAAAAAAAAAATAGTTAAATCAATCAACAATAATTTATTTCAAAATTAATCCATTAAATAACCCGATAGAACTTCTACATGGTACGTAAAATGAAACAAACACAATCGAAAGAAGGAACTACGAAAATTGCGTCAATTTTTGAAGTAACGTAAAGGGGAAAGCAACTTTCCATCGAATACAAAACACCTCTAGTAAGAAACATGGTAACTTATGCCACTTATCATAGAACTAACACCGCAATACAAAAGCATTAAAGTACGATGCTTTAACTCGCCGAGTGGATGAATAACATAATCAAAACACAAACAATTGATATTAATCCTTGAACTGTAAATTTAGCTGTTCTCTTTGTAATACGGATCAGTCTTGCTTCGTTATAAAAAGGCAGTAATATGGGTAATGTTGTTCTTCAATTATCAGTGACAAACATTCGAAGCGAAATATAAAATGATAAATTTTGATTGAAGAGGAAAAGCTTGACTAGAACCTACATCCAGGATAGAAAAAACGAGATTTTAAATAAGGTATTCTCACTAAACATAGGGTCAGATTTTAAATGGCGAAGATCTTCAACAAAGATAGAAAATATCAGTTCGAAAACGAAGGCAATTTGAATTGTTCGGGTGTAAAGTCGTTCAACGATTTCAAAACAACCGTAGCTTTCTTTCTATCTTCCTCGGATACATAATCTTCAGGTACCATAACGACTTGCATATTGGCACTGATAGCAGCCAGAACACCATTGGGTGCGTCTTCGAAAACCAAACACTGAAACGATATTCAAATATGAATAGAAATTTCGGGAGATTGAAAAATTTACAGTATAAATGAAAACCTTCTCTGGAGCTGGGCTATCGGCGAATTTTTTCGCAGCTGCGAGAAAAACATCGGGGGCAGGTTTGCCTTGTTTTATATCCAGATCCGAGCTAGCCATAACGATATGACTGAATAATTTAAAAAGATCTTGATATTTACTGAACTTTGCTTCTACACTTTCTGCTCCGCTGCTAGTTGCTAAGGCCATAGGTATGTTGTTATTGTGGAGATGTCTGATTAATCTTTCAGCTCCTATAATCATCCACATTAGTCTGGGATCACTAACGAACGAAAATAAAAATATTTCAAATACCAGGCATTAATGGAGCGTTTCTAAGTAAATCTAGGACTACATTTTTCACTTCTTTTTGATACTGTTCGTACGATACTGGAAGCTTCAACTCGTCCACAATCATTCGAGCGGTTTGTTGTTCGGTACGTCCCAATACTCTCATTCTAAGATCCCAAGGGTAGTCTTTTCCATGTCTTGTGATAACAGTCTTGTCGGCTTGATAATAAAACTGTTCGGTTTCTGAAACACATCAATAATGAAGTATGAAACACGATGACCTACTCTGGAGTGCTGAGTTTGATTCAAGAAAAATTTTCCAAAGTGATAACAGCAGATAAGTAAAATTATATCCAAGTATTTCTAGGTTCTTGAATGAAGATTAATAGTACTTACTTAAAATTAAGCCATCTATATCGAATATTATATGTGAAACCGGTCTGAACGAAGGGGCTTTGGCGCTGAACTTTCTTATGGCAGTGAACAACATTTCAAATTAGAAACACAACGAACAGTTATACGAGAAAAACTGATTCATTAAACAATCAGTATTAATTGAAGCAATTGAAAATTACGTAACAAATAATTGTACAGAATGCAAAATTAACTGAAACAGTCGCAAAATTGAAAATATTCAACTTTAAATTTTTGATATCAGTCAAACAAAAAATTGATAAACAGAAAAGGGGGGAAGGGAGAAAGGGTTAAATGGTTGCCAAGGTTGACGTCAAAGGTTGGTAACCAATCAAACCACGAAAAAGAGTGCGCGATTTCTAAATTCAAATTTCAATTTTTTTTTTTTTTTTAAATCAAAAACAAAATTAAAAAATTAAAATAAATTACAAAATTTCTATTTTCTTTAATTAACAGAGGGAGCGTTCAAATTTTCATGATGAACTTTTTGCTCTATTATAGGTAAACAAGTAAAATTTGATTCAAGAAATCAAGAATGATATTGTGAACCAATATTCATAAATCATATCATCAACATTTTTCGAATATTTTTAATTAATGGATTTGGTCTTGTGTTAGTCAGTAATTAAATTAGATACGCAATAATAAATTTATAAGTCATTAATTTCATTATATTTGTAGATACTTGAAGTACTTACCATTAGTTTTGACTTCATTTGATGTCGTCAGTACAACACAATTTAAAATTAGAAAATACAATGAAATACTCCATAAGAATAAATCATCAAGGCGACAGATCATCATTGTAAAAAAAGTAACTGTGTGTCTGCAATTCTGCATCTGTACTAAACCTGTAATATTATATTACTTTTAATTTTTCCAAAATGAAATAGTTGCTTAACGATTAATAGCTCATTTGCACTACAAAATTTTTCATTAGATTCTTATCAAATTGACAGATAACTATATGAAAGTAAGTACATACAAGGAACATACACGCAACGTTTCTTCGAAACTAATTTCTGAAATTAGGAATTAAAATTTAGGCTTAAATCAAAATTTGAATTTCATAATCAAGGCTTTGACTATAGTCAAAGAATCAATTTATTTTCCTCAACTAAAGACGTTTTGGGAGCATTTTAATCAACTGAGTGAATGTTTTTAAACAATATTGAATAATTAAAAAATTTAAAAAATCGAAATAAATAAAAATGGGAAACGTGAAAACAAAAATAACGAGTCAGCAAACTAATCAGCTGCTTCAGCTTTCAGCTGCTTGAATGAAAACCGGTAGACTGGGTAGACCGACATGATGACAGGGAGTGGTGGAGGGGACCGTTTGCTTATCATCTTTTCTTGGAACGTGTCAACTGTCAACACTTTTGAGCATGTGAATTGTGAAATTTTGGACGAAATCTTCAAATTTGAAAATCGTAGAAGATGAATCAAACATTTGTGAAAATATCCACCGAAAAAGAAGACGTGTCGTTACTTTTTTAGTTGATTAAAGCTTTTTGTTATCACCAACCATCATGTCTTCGGTTCAGTTAGACCGAGACAATTTCTTCTGTCGTATTAAACGACTATACAGAACTTGGAAGGTATATTATTATTTATTATATATTGTGTCGATACTATCACATTATTAGTGAGTACCTTACTGAACGAATTCTGTATTATTTTTAGGATGGAAAAACCGAACATGGTGAGCTGTTCCCAAAAACCGATTCGATTATTGTCGCCATTGGTAGCGGCGACAATGTTTCCTACAGTAAATCATTGTCACTACAGGTAAATTTACTCCATCTTGCTTCTGCTACGTGTTCCGTATTGATTAATCTCTGAATTATTCGAAGATTTGGTTACTGGGATATTATATCAACGATATCCTAATGATTTTCACCGAAAATGGGATACACTTCTTGGCTAGCAAGAAAAAAATCGACGTTCTACGACAAATACAGAAACACCAAGATGATGCAATCCCTCCGGTCAAACTACACCTCCGGAACAAAGACGATTCCGATAAGGAAAATTTCGAAAAATTAATCGTCGCGTTGAAGGCTAGTGGTAAAGGTAAAACAGTGGGAACATTCGTCAAAGATGATTTCCCTGGAACTTTGGTCGAATCTTGGAAAAAAGTCTTGAAAAAGCATGGCTTTGAAAACGTGAGTATCATTTTTTAGTCGATCTGAGGTGAGAATTAGGATTTTGATGAATTTTCTTTCGTTTATAGGTCGATATAACTAACGCTGTGGCTAATTTGTTGAGCTGTAAAGAAGATTCGGAATTGGCTTTGATAAAGAAAGCTTGTCAAATATCTGTGGATATTTATAAGAAATATTTACGAGATACAATAATGGATATTATCGATTCGGATAAAGTAAGTTGGATTTTTGATTGGTTCCTTTCCTCGAGTGATTATACAAACACTTGTGTATTGTAAATTTTGACTTCTCTGTTACAGAAAGTTAAACATTCGAAACTTGCCGACGATATCGAGAATGCCATGGAAAATAAGAAGTACAATAATAATACAGATCCGGCTCATGTATCTGCTTGTTATCCTCCTATTATCCAAAGTGGAGGAAATTACAGCTTGAAATTCTCTGCTCAGAGGTAATTATAGTGGAAAATACTAAAGTTTGACTACTATGTGTTCAATTAATGACTATTGTATTGTTCCAGTGATGAGAAAAATCTTCATTTTGGAGTAATCGTATGTTCCTTGGGATCTCGGTACAAGCAATACTGTTCGAATATAATCAGAACTTTACTGGTTAACCCTAATAATTCGATTCAGGTACGATAAAATACTCGAAAATCGCCACCACTACTTCTTAGTTCGAAAATAATCGTAAAATATTGTACAATGTTACAGGATAATTATAATTTCCTAGTTAGCCTACAAGAACATCTTATGAGTGTGTTAAAATCTAGCTCCAGATTGTGTGACGTATACAACAGTGGAATAAATTTCGCTCGAGAAAAGAAACCTGTATTGGTTAACAATTTGACTAAAAATTTCGGGTATTTTGAGGCCATTATGTAACTCAGTTTCTCGTTTCACATCAATTAATCTTTTTCTAATTTTTATTTCGTTTTGTAGTTTTTTAACAGGCATCGAATTCCGTGAGAATTCGTTTTCTATTACTCCCAAGACGACTGCGTGTGCTAGAAAGAATCAAGTTTACAATCTTTGCGTCGGTTTAACTAATCTGGTAAATAAAGAGGCTGAAAATAGAGAGAGTAAAATTTATTCTCTATTTATCGGAGACACAGTGGTTGTAAATGAGGTATATTTTTTCGTACTTGCACAGAGAGCTTTTTTAACGCGTTCTGAATTTATTTATTAATTTTTTTTTTTTTTTTTTTTACAGCAAGGCCCGGCTACGGATTTAACAAATTCTAAAAAAGGTATAAAGAACGTTGGGATATTTTTAAAAAACGAATCAGACGATGACGATGAAGAAGTTGAAAAAGAGAATGAACATCAGCGACAACCTACATCAAGACGAGGAAGAAGAACGGCTGTGTTAGATGCTAGATTACGAGTACGTGAACTTTTCATCCAATTGGGACTTTTTCTATTACTAAATGGCTCCCTCCACTTTAAAATTTTACCATTTCGAGAGTATTTATTCTTTTTTTGTACTGACTCCACCAGCCCGAAAAATATTTAATGAAAAAATTGTATTTTACAGGCAGATCCAGACACCGAAGAGCAAAGGAAACGTCATCAAGAGGAATTAGCGTTGAAAATGAATGAAGAAGCTCGTAAACGTTTGTTATCCAAAGAATCCAGTCGCACCGAGTCGAAGAAAGCTCGTAAATCGAACGTGTCGTATAAAAATTTCGATCAAATGCCTGTCACCGCAGAGATGAAACAATTGAAAATATTTGTCGGTGAGTTTGCCAACTCCTCTTAACGTTAGTCTCATTATTCAGAGATTAGTATTAATACGTTCACTTGTGTTTATGTTCGTTGAATAGATAAAAAATACGAAACTGTCATTTTACCGATTCTTGGGTTACCTGTGCCATTCCACGTATCCACTATTAAAAATATTTCGCAGAATGTGGAAGGCGATCATACCTATCTGAGGATTAATTTCTATCATCCTGGAGCTACGATGGGTCGTGAAGCAGCCCAGTTCACTAATCCTGATCTAACTTTCACTAAAGAAATGTAAATATGAAAGAGAAATTCGACGAACGTGGCTCTTTTACTTTATTGTCGTTTGATTTTTCGCAGAACTTATCGCAGTTCAAATTTAAGACAACCCGGCGAGACTTCGGCGCCTTCGGTCAATTTAAATGACGCATTCCATACGATTAAAGAAGTACAGAAGAAGTTCAGAACCAGAGAGGCCGAAGAAAAAGAAAAAGAAAATTTAGTCAACCAAGACACCTTGATAATTTCTCGTGTCAAAGCCAACCCTAAATTAAAAGACCTGCATATTCAACCGAATATTGTTAATAAAAAGATGACAGGTAATTTCAGTCATTTTTCTCCTCATTGTATCTGAACAGTGTACTCAAGCGACAGTAAAATTTCAGGTACTTTGGAAGCTCACGTGAATGGTTTTAGATACTCATCTGTTAGAGGAGATAAAGTCGATATTTTGTATAATAATATTAGACAAGCCTTTTTCCAACCCTGTGACGGTGAAATGGTCATATTGTTGCATTTCCATCTTAAGGTAAGCTGCGACCATTTCCCTGCCTATTTCTAGACGAGAAAGTTTTACAAGTTGATTGTTATCACGTTTTTTTTTTTTGACAGAATGCCATCATGTTTGGTAAAAAGAAGCATTTGGACGTGCAGTTCTACACTGAAGTCGGAGAAACACATACTGATTTGGGTAGACACCAGAATATGCGCGATACAGACGATTTAGCTGCCGAACAAGCAGAACGAGGGCTTCGGCATAAATTGAATGTAGCTTTTAAAAGCTTTTGTGAGAAGGTAAATATTAATTTTTAAAAAGTTTAATGAATCGTAAGTTCGAAAAAAAAAAAAAAAAAAAATAGAACAGAAAAAATCTTAAAAGTTGTTACCTAATTTATTTTATAATTTTGAATCTCAATTTACAGGTGGAAGCAGCAACTAACCAAGCTGTCGATTTCGATACTCCGTTCAGACACTTGGGATTCCTAGGAGTACCTTTCAGGAGCACGGCACTACTGCAGCCGTCCAGTAACTGCCTTGTTAATCTAACAGAATGGGTAAATACACGAAGAAATTTCATTGCATTTTCCTTATTTTCTTCTCAGGTTCAAGTTCAAATTTAACACCGTTTTTTTTTATTTGCAGCCTCCTTTTGTCACAGTTCTAGATGACGTTGAAGTGGTATACTTACAACGTGTGGACTTCAGTCTGAAAAATTTTGATATTGTTTTCGTGTTTAAAAATTATAATCAAAAAGTAGTTACCGTCAGTGCCATTCCGAAGGAAAAGTTGGACGATATTAAAAAATGGCTCGAGTAAGTCTTTCTTAGGTGCCTTTTTGTTTCACCAATTTGTATTGAAAATGCATATTTTTTCATTCAATTTTTTTTTTTACCAACTTATTAAAATGGATGGTTTTGCGCAGCGGACGCGACATTTGCTACAAGGAAGGAGTCCGAACTTTGGACTTTAACAAAATCTTGAAAACAATTACCGCTGACCCGGAAGGATTTTTTGAAACCGGAGGATGGACTTTCTTAGATCAGTATTCGAATCAAGATAGCCAAGAAAACGAAGACGAATCGAGCGACGAAGATGAGGCATATGAAGTGAGTAGATTTGTATCTCGAGAGAAACATTTAGACATCGATGACGTATTAATTTTTGTAAATTTTACAGCCTGACCAGTCCGATAATAGCGAGCAAGAGGGTTCAGAATCATCTGAAGATTCTAATGGCGAAGAGGATAGCGAAGGTAATATCGCAGAAATGTATTTTTTCAATGAGAAATAATTCTTCGTGTACTTGAATTCTAAAGTGTTAATTTTTTCAAATTGCAGAAGAGGACAGCTTGAGTGACGAATCCTCTAGCGGCTCGAGCGAAGAATCTGGTAAGGATTGGTCAGATCTAGAAAAAGAGGCGGCAGCATCCGATCGTCAACGAGATAACGGAGGATTCCAAGACGAGTATTCCAAACCGAAACCGAAACGTAGATAGACGTCGACCAAGGTTGGCGTTCCATTTTATTGCAAAAAGACTCAATGAGCGGATGCAAATGGGTGAATTATGTTCCTTCTTGACAAGCCATTGGACCTTTACGAATTACGATGGTGGAATTTTTTTTGGAATATCGACCAAATACTTGAGGCTGTTGATTGCCAGATTAGACAAAATCTAATTTTAAGTTTAAATTTTAAATAAGTTTTTTTTTCCTTTTTTTTTACCGAAGTAGGTAATAATTTATATTGAATTTTGATTTTTCAATAAAATTTCAATTTTTTAATTTTCTATTTAATTCTAATTGTTGGTTAGTTGCATAATACGATAATTTTTATACGAATTATGTAGAATTGAAGGGGGAGGGGATCAAAAGAAATTTCGCTAATAACTAAAATTATTTCAAGGATTTCAATCCATAACTTTTGTTTTAATTTTTTTTTCAATTTTTAGGCCTTAGGCACAGACATAATTATGAAATTTTTTTGGAGAGGGGTTGAGCTCTTGAAGAAAAGATGCCTTCAGCCTTGAAAAAATGAAACCATAACGGAGAGGTAACTCCAAGTTGTGCCAAAAGTAAGTAATGCCTGATATGAGAATTTTTATGTTCAATGTGAGGAGTTTTTTGTCCCAAAGAATAAAGAAATTTTTCTCCCAAAAATTATGGATTTTTTTTCAAAAAAAATGAGAGATTTTTTACTTTAAAAAAATTAAAGAAAAAATTTACGATGAAAAATTGAAAAAATATAAGTAAAGTTTTTAAAAAAATCGTATTTTTTTCTTTTCTCAAAAAAAAAAAATCTCCCAATAAATTAAGAGGTTTCTATTTTCTGTCAGAAAAAAACAATCTTAAGAAATTAATTAGGCTTACTCTAGAAAATTGAGAATATTTTTTTAGAAGTAGGAAGTGGATAGAAACATTACTCAATTTTTCCAAAGAGAAGCATTTCTAAATTTTCTAGAGTAATAAATTTCTTAAGATTGTTTTTTCAGGCAGAAAATATACATCTCCATTTTATTAGATTTCTTTTTGAGAAAAGAAAAAAAAATACAAATTTTTAATTTTTTTTTTAATATGTTTTTTTCAATTTTTCAGCTTAAATTTTTCTTTTTTTTTTAGAATTAAAAAATCTCATTTTTTTCTTAGAAAAATCCATAATTTTTGGGAGAAAAAATTTTTCCATTCTTTGGGAGAAGAAAAATCATTCTTACATCGAACATAAAAATAATTCTCAATTAGATACTACTTATTTACTTACTTTTTTAAAAATACAAAATTTCAACTCCAAAGAACTACATAAATAAATTCAGTCAAAGACCAATTCATGAAATTAAAAAAATACACGATCTTTTAAAAGTATAAAATGTTTTTATTTTTTAAAAATACGATTGTAATCAAAATAAAACATCAAGACTTAAAAATCTAAATAACAAATTACACACAGGCGTATTTTTTTTATGAAGAACTTGCACCTCAAGCACAACTTTATACTTAGAACATAACTACCTACATTTCTAGCAATCTAGAAATTGCAAAATACACATAAAACACAATATACAAAAATTAAAAAAAAAAAAATTGAACCTAATTAACTTCAAAACGGAGGTAACCCAAATTCTTCAGGATTAAATTCCAGCAGCGAATTAAGAACTAAGGTAGCATTTTTTCTACGTTCGATAGGTAAATGTTCATCGGGCACAAGTACAACCTGCATTCCAGCTTTTCTAGCAGCAGTGACGCCATTCGGAGCGTCTTCAAACACAAGACACTGAAAAGAACACAGAATAATCCATATTATCATGTTTTTATTTCACTGATTTCTTGAAAATATTAATAAATACATTACCTGCTCGGGATTCGGATTATCAGGAAACCTCCTGGCGCAAATTTGAAATATATCCGGATTCGGTTTGCCTTTAGTTACTTCGGGGTCACTACTTCCCATCACCATGTGATTGAGTAAGCTGAACAGTTCTCGATGATTGTGTGTTTTAGCTTGAACACTATCGTAACTACTACTCGTGGCAATGGCCATTGGAATATTATGTTTGGCCAAATGTCTCAACAGACGTTCAGCACCTGAAATGAAATCTCCATTAATACTTTTTCCACATAATAAGTATAGGTAAATCCTTGCTAAAAAAATTCAAAATAACCTGGCAATAGTTTGACATCTCTTAATAAATGGGTGAATTTTTTAGCTTCTTTGGCATACTCTTCGGGCTTAATTGGTAGTTCGCAAATTTCAACGATTTTCCTAGCACAGTCCATGTCCGAATAGCCCAATACTTCTAGTTTAAGATGATCCGGTACTTCTTTGCCAAATTGACCGATTACAGCTTCATCGATTTTATGGTAGCATTCTTCAGAATCTGAAAAGAATGAAAGAGGTGTTCAAATTCGGAATTTGGCCAATGTAATTATTACGTCAAAATATTAAAAAATTCGAGATAATTACCTAACAATAATCCGTCCAAATCAAAAATAATGTGAGTGACTGGCTTGAAAATTGTTCCATTAGTGACACTTGGACTCATTTTGACGTTTTCTGTTTCAACTTCTTGACTCTCTGAAATCGAAATAGACAATGTAGTACACCAAAGCAATTAGCAAAGGCAAGAAAAGAAATTTCTATCAAATATTACATCACTGTTTTACACTGAAAATCTGCACTTATCTAAACGAAATCTAATCGAAGAGATTCTATCGATTATGAATTAAATTAAAATAAAATATTTATCAGGTACTAAATCAAGTAAAAAATGTACATCTCTAATTGTCTGAATAATTCTACTTACTCGAATATCGCAGATTAATTGATCAGCTCAGCTCGATACGTTCTGCACCAAAATCAATTTCCAAATGAGACCGGCGCTCAAATTTTCCAAACACGTTGACGTATTATCACATCCTTATCACTATTATGGCATCGATATAAACAACAAACAATACGATTACATAACGAATAACAACCTCATTTACGTTGGTTTTTTAATTTAGAATAATAATTCATTATTTACGCGATCAATTCGTACAATTCATTTCGTAATTTTCATTCTGCATCTTTTCCCGTTTATATTTTTTCTATAATCGTGTGCGATTAGAAGAAAAAAACTGATACCATGCGACCTTGAATCTCGTCATAAAATTGATAAGGAATTCGCTCGTTTGCCCAATTTTGCACATTTTAAAATAATTTGCAGTAAAAGTAAAATTGAAATTAACTTAATTCAATTTAAATAATCTTCTCGAGATCAGTGGTGCGTTCTCAAGTATTCTAACATCGCGAGGTTCTCTAATTAATATTAAATTATATCGATAAATTATCTCCGGTTTATCAGTTTTTTAAGTAATTGGAATCGTACAGAAAACTAGACAAAGGTATAGATGCTTTCATTTTACAAGAACACTTTATACGTTATGAATATTCGCTGGTGGTTCAGTAAAATCACGAGTTAATCTACCAGTAATGAGTATCAGAGTAATTTTTACCAATTTAAGATGTTTCAAGTATACAAAACCAATTTCGTTGGTGAAATATTCTCCAAGGTATTTATCATATTAATAGCGTGCTTTTGCTAAATATTACCATTTTTTTGGTTTTATCGATATCGAGCTTTGGTTATTATAATGCTTTCTTTGTAAAATCAATTCTAAAAATACCCATTGATACTGATATTTTTTTGTCTAATTAATCGATTGTATGATAACGCCGGTTGTAAAATTGCATCACCTTTTGATAGTTTTATTCCACACTTTGTTGCACTTGAACCGTATTTTATAAGGACAGCTCAGTTCGTACTTGATTATTTGAGAATTTTTATGGACTCAATTTCAACTCTAGAACAGTACCATGTTCAATTAAATGTGATGAAATGATGATTATGGTATCGAAAAAATAAAACATATGATTTTATTCGGAAACTAAATCGCTCGTGTCTAATTCATACGTGATCTCTGTTAGATTCGTTGTGTGGAAATTCAGCTAATTATTGAAAAATTGCTCAAAACAGGGGTTAATTTAGTAACCACGCCTACACATTTGATTCATTATCTCAATTATTCTCAACTTTGATTGTAACTAGAGTAAATTGCACGATGTACATGGCATCAGATAATAGTTGTAAAGTGTAGATATAGGATTGTTGTCGTCTTTTGTACTGTACGTACCTACGTTGAAATTAATTTGAAATATTTTGTGAGTTTTGGGTGTTGACTGGTGAAGAATCAAGCTCCTAGCTAATGTTAACACGTGTAGGCCAATTAAAGCTGAATTTAGGGTTCGTATAATATTTTTTACTTATAATCTTACTGCGTAAAGAGAAGCTTTAATAACACATTGAAATTTGAATAGATTAGTCAAACTTTCAACTTTTAAATTTAATTGAATAGTTGTGAAGTTGTGTAGGTACCTTACCTACTAAGTAGGTAAATATTACCTATCTTCCATTGTGAAATATGCTGAAATGCAAAGATAATAGGTAGAAGTACGTCTCCCATGTGAGAAGAAAGAGAGGAAGGCCATACATCTTATCAATTGAGGAAATTTCCGCACAAAATTAAAAATAATATTTTTGAATTATTTTGAACTTTACAAAACTTTCTCATGTTATCAGTTATCATCTGACTCAATGATTACTCATCCAATCGAGTACTGAGCTCGTCGTCTGACTCTGACATCACTACTCTATTTTTTTTTGCACCATATGTTTTTTAGAGCCATTAATTCGCACATGTTCCTCATAAAAAGCAATTTCGCGACCAAAAATTGAACCTATTCTTTCAAAGAAAGATCACATTTTGCGTAGTTAAACGTACAATTCCATGTCTACGTGTTTTATTATCATATTTTGTAGATTATTCATCGAATTGAACTTCGAATTCATTATCTAATGGTGATTTGTACATTTTAGTGAAATGATAAGAGCTGATTTATACTTATATCAATATTGTATCGATATACTGATACTTTTTATATTCTTCTACTTCACCTCGTTTTTATTATTCAATTAAAGAACAATGCATACGACCCCCGAACACCAAATACTTTCCGCTACCTTGGAAGAAGGTGATCCGGAGCTGAGCGAATTGGTGACAGCTGAAAAACAGCGCCAATTCAAAGGTCTCGAGTTAATAGCTTCGGAAAATTTCACCTCTGTTGCTGTCCTGCAATGTCTAGGTTCCTGTTTGACCAACAAGTATTCGGAAGGACAGCCCGGTGCTAGGTAACCCTTTTTTGGTACATTTTTGCATTTTTAAAACGTTATTTTAACTGGTAATGCTGTTTTAGGTATTACGGTGGAAACGAATTCATCGATAAGATCGAGTTACTAGCTCAGAAAAGAGCTTTAGAAGCTTTCAACCTCGATCCAGCCAAATGGGGAGTTAACGTTCAGCCTTATTCCGGATCACCGGCTAATTTCGCTGTGTATACAGCTCTAGTACAGCCTCATGGAAGAATTATGGGTTTGTAGTTGAATTTTAATGCAAAAATATAGTTCTAACGTGGACGTAAATGATTCTTATCTTTGATAATCACGTGTGGTAAATAATTTGGCTACAGATGAACGATTTTGTTATCGAAATAATATTTTTTACGTTTCATTACTTACGTAATAATATCGGTCAAGTGTTACGTAGGTTCAGATTGTTGATCTAAAATGTAAACTTGTGAATGAGGTAATTGGAGGATTATCTTATCTCGGATCTTTATTTTTACAGGATTAGATTTACCCGACGGTGGTCATCTTACTCACGGTTTCATGACGAGCAAGAAGAAAATCTCAGCTACGTCGATTTTCTTCGAATCAATGCCCTATAAAGTGAATCCTACCACTGGTTATATCGATTACGATAAATTAGCCGAACAAGCACGTTTATTCAAACCGCAATTAATTATCGCTGGTACTTTTTCATTTATATTATCTCAAAAAACGAGACTGATTTTTTGGCACATCGAAAATTTGCCAAGTCCTAATACTATATAGATTCTTGAATTCAAAATTGGAGGGGAGGGAGGGGTCCAATCAAATTTTTTGTAATAATCAAAATTATTTTTAAGACTTCAAGCTACAACTTTTGTTCGAATTTTTTTTCATTTAGACCCCTACCTCCACGAGTTTTTAATAATATAAGACGTATCTAAGTCGTATTATGCAAAATTGGATGGGAGAGTAGGGTCTAATCGAAAATTTTACGATAACAAAAATTATTTCTAAGACCTCAATCTACAACTTTTGTTTGAAAATTTTTTCAATTGGACCCCTCCCTCAATTTTAAAAAGTATCAACTTGATATTATGTGAAATCAGAGGAGAGGGAGTTATTCAATCGAAATTTTTATAATAACCTAAATTATTTTTAGGATCCTAATCTACAACTTTTATTTGAAAAATTTTTCAATTGACCCCTTCCTCCTTCTCATCTCTAATTTTTAATTAGTATCTTCGGATTGTTATGCAAAATAGGTGGGGAGGAAGGGGTCCAATTGAAAAAAACTTCAAACAAAAGTTGTAGGTTAAAGTCCTAGGAATAATTTTGGTTATTACAAAAATTTCGTTTGGACCCCTCCCTCCCCTCCGATTTTTAATATTAAGTGTCTATGTAGTATTGGACTTGGAAAATTTTCGTTGGTACCAAAAAATTAGTACTGCTGCGGCGATCCACTCGTCTCAAAAACGTAGAACTGTACGTACTACGTAACGAGATCATTGTTTGTTTCAGGAACCACCTGTTACTCGAGATTTTTGGATTATGCTAAATATAGAGCAGTCTGCGATGAAAATGATGCGATTATGTTCGCCGATATGTCACATATTAGCGGATTAGTAGCAGCTGGAGTACATCCGAGTCCATTCGAGCACAGCGATGTAGTCAGTACAACGACTCATAAGACTTTACGAGGTCCCAGAGCTGGGGTCATTTTCTACCGGAAAGGTATCATTCTTTTCCATCCTATGTTTTAATTCGTAAACCAGATACTCATTTTCCATCTCGAGATTAATTTCACCTACGAATACCGCAGGCTTGAAAACTGTAACCAAATCTGGCGAAAAAATCATGTACGATTACGAAGAAAAAATAAACAACGCTGTATTCCCAAGTTTACAAGGCGGTCCTCATAATAACGCCATTGCAGCAATCGCCACAGCCATGTTACAAGCTAAATCGTCGGAATTCCACCAATACCAACAGCGAGTAGTATCAAATGCTAAAAGACTGGCGTCTGAATTGAAAAAATTAGGATTCTACGTGGTGACCGGTGGAACAGACAATCATCTGGTTTTGGTAGATTTAGTAAAAACCTTCAAAGTGACCGGATCAAAGGCTGAACATATTCTCGAGCTGGTTCATATAGCTTGTAACAAAAACACCGGTACGTTATGTAAGAGTTGGTACGATTTTAGATGTCAAAGGTCACCTGAGATCTTATCATCACCCCCTGCTGGGGCAATTAAATTTTATCTACTGCGATAAATTTATTATTCGATGGAAATTAAACCTACGTAAACGAAGTATCGTTTTGCGAAATGAAATGGAAATTTATAACGATCGGTTTAATTAACCTAGACCTTTGATCACGAATACGATTTTTATATTATAATGTAACTTTTTCCAGTTCCTGGTGATAAAAGCGCTCTCAATCCAAGTGGGCTTCGATTGGGAACGCCAGCCTTGACTACTCGTGGTTTGAAAGAAGAAGATATGGCTCAAGTTGCATCATTTATTCACAAAGGTGACTATCGATTGATTATTTGGAAGTACAATTAAGTATCGTTTTTAGAAATTTTTTAAACAATTTTCTACGTTTGAATTTAGGAGTTTTACTCGCTCAAGAAGTTCAAGCTGCCTCTGGACCGAAGTTGGCTGATTTCAAATCGGTATTACAAAAAGACGAGGTATTTGTAGATAAAGTTCAGAAGTTGAAAAGCGAAGTGGCATCTTTTGCTGAGAAGTTCTTCATGCCAGGACAGAGCATTTAATACGTCGCAATGAATATTTTGTGATATGTAATTAAGTGATATTTTTCATATTTCGTTTAAGAAATAAATCCATTTTTTACTCAAAGCATGCTCGAAAATTTTTACACATTAAAAAAAAAGATTCGTGAAAACAGGTGGAAGTGATTATAAAATTTTATTTTTTGGTGGCAACTTAGCGTTCGTTCGGGTGCTTGAGCTGCACCTCAAATTTCAAAAGTAAAATAAACTACACCTTGGAAAAATCCGAAAACACGAAAATTAAATACAAATTATCACAACAAAAATCTCAGTTTTCATCTAAAAACTATCTCAACTTTTTTGAAATTAAAAAAAAAAAAATTTGAGTTACAAAATATTTTTTTTGGAGAAAAAAACATTTCTCAATTCTGTATAGAAAAAAATCTTTCATTTTTTGGGAGACTTGAATTATTTTGGAGAAAAAAATTTCTCATAAAAAAATCGGAATTTTTCATCTCAATTTTTCTGAAGAAATTCAATTTACCTATTTATTTATTTTTTTTGAGAAGAAAATTCACAATTCATTTTTTTGAGAGAACCAAATTTCATAAAATTTTTGGGGGAATTTATAAAAAAATATAAAAAACAATTTTATTGCCTTAGAAGAAAATCTTTCAATTTTTTGAAAGTGGGTTAAACAATTTCTCAATTTTTTTAAAATATTAAAAAAAAAATTAATTTTTTTAAAAATGAAAATTTTTTCATGATTAAATTGCTTTCAGTTCTTTCGTTATCGAAAAATTCTCAATTTTATTGAAAAAATTTCCATTTAGGGCTTGTTTTGGCACAAATTTTTTGTCACATGTTTTCGTAGAAGAGTTACTTATTTTGTGATGAACAATTTAATTTTTTAAAATGAAATTTTTTCAGATCCTTCATAATAAAAAAAAATTGAATTTTTTTTTTAAAAACCATTATTTCAGGGAAAGAAAATCTTTCGTTTATTTTTTTTCGAAAAACATCTTTGAAGACAAGTATTTTTTAAGAAAAAGAAATTCTCAATTTTTCTATGAAAAAAGAACTTTTTTCAATGTGCAAGTTTTTTGGTAGTTTTTAAGAATTTCTCAATTTTTTCCACAATGATTTTTTTAAAAACGTTTTCATGCTAAACAGGTGCAAAAGATTTCAATTTCTTTGAAAAAACGTCTTTCATTTTTTTTCAAATAATAAAAATTAAAAAAGGTTTTATATCAAGTAATTTTGTAATTTTGCAAGGTATTTATTTTTTCAATTGATTTGATGAAATCTTTCATTCTTTTTACAGATTTTTTTTGGTGTAAAAAAAATTTCAGTTTCTTTTTTTTAGAGAAAATAATAATAATAATTTTTTGCGTTCAAAACCTCAATTTACTGGAATAAAAAATTCCCAATTTTATCGAAATAAAAATTGGAAAAAAATAGTTGTATTAGAATTTTAAAATAAAAATTTCATTGTGATTTTTTTTAAATTTTTTCTTTAATGAAAAAATTTCTAAATTTTTTTGAAAACAATTTTTCATTTTTTTGAAGAGAGTGGTTTTTCATTTTTTTCGACGAAAGAAATGCAGTAATTTTCTTACTTACCTTCAAAAAATATAAAAGATAAAGATTTTTTTGATAAAAAATTGTTCAATTTTTTAAAAAAAAGAAATATTTCTACTCTTAAAAAATTGAGATGTTTCCAAAAGAGAAATTATTTGCAACAAAAAATTGGAAGTTTTCAATCTTAAAAAAGATATTTCCATTTTTTTTAAAATTATAGGTAGGTAATTTTATTCATTTTTAGTTTTTACGTTAAAAAAACATTCAATTAAATCTTCCAATTTTGTAAGACTTAAGATCTATTTGAATAAAATAACCCAATATTTTGGATTTTTTTTAATAGATAGAAAAATTTCTTGATTTTTTTTGAAATGAGAAATTTTTCATTTTTTTTTCTCTTTTTTTTTATAATGTAAGAATTCTAATTTTTTATTTTTTTAAATTTAATTAAATTTTTTCGAAAAATAAATATTATTAGGCATCTATCTTCAATGATTGAAAATACTCATCTCAATTTTTTTGTTGTAAGATTTTTTATGAAAAAAAAAAAAATTGATTTTTTTACAGTAAAAATGTTTTTCAATTTTTCCAAAACTTTTTTTGCGCGTAAAAATCTTTCAATTCTTTCGAAGAAAAATCTTAATTTTTGGAGTAAAAAAAACATTTTTACAATCAGTGTTAGAAAATTCACTCCTCCCCCTTAATTAGCTTGACAACATGAAATTATACAGGAGTCAGAAAATAAGTTTTATAAAAATCGAATAAAAACCGTCAACTGTAAATAAATATTATAATCATATTCATACACAATTTTACTAAACATTATTTTTAAAAAATTTACAAATTAATTTTTAAAAATTCAATTTAAATACAAAATAGTTGAAAAACGGAAAAAAACTAATAAATAATTATAATTAAAACTCAACTCTAACAATTGAAAAAACATAAGTATACCTATAAAATATGAAAACGACAATTAAAAAATAAAAGGCACCTTAATTTCAAATATTCTATTTACAAAAAATGAGTATTCATGATTAAAAAAAAGAAAAGTCAAATATAAACATTAAAATACAGAAAATTATTTTTCCAAAAATAGCACCTCCTCAATACATATTGTATTCAACCTTAACCCTCGAGCAATCTTCCTTAACACTCTGGTCCTCCTCCATCAATCCACCGCCGATATTAAATCCTCCAATATTGGTACGATTTAAATCCTTATCGTGCATAATGGGTCCTTCATCGTTGTAACGTTCGGGGCTCAAATGAGTCATATAATTAACCATAGGTTTATTATCATTTATATTCATATGAGACTGATGGTACTCTCGATTTAGTAGTTCTTCGCTATTTAGATTTATATACTCGGAAGGGCTGCCTCGAATGTTACCAGTGTAAAGGCCCGCATTTACCAGCGAAGACCCTCCTCCTCCTGCGTCATTCTGGGAAAGAATATTGTAATTGTAGGGATTGTTGGATACGTTAGGAGATGAATTATAGGAGGTGTACGGTGAATTTGAGGCGTTCAATAAATTAAGATGATTTAAATCGTAAGATGAACTATAGGTCCACGGATCTGAATTCACCATTGGGGATCCGCTGCTCAGCGAAGGGGACACGTTTCCGCTGAAGGGTGCTAGTGAAGTGTAATTGGAGGTCGCTAGGCTGTTCCCTGGTGATCCTATGAGCGATGAAGGTATTAATCTTTTGAGGTTATTCGAGATACAAATTGATCAAACTTACCCATACTGTTTAGGTAGACGGTTTTACGAGGAGGTTCGCGTTTCCTCCATTTTGCTCGTCGGTTTTGGAACCATACTTGGACTCTGGATTCACTCAGGTTTAATTTTAGGGCTAATTCTTCTCGCGCGAAGACATCCGGGTAGGGGGCTCGTTCGAAAGCTCGTTCTAATTCTTCGAGCTGGTAAGCTGTGAAGGTGGTTCTGCGAAATGGATTTGGGGTCGAGTTTAGTTGCCTAGTTGAGCTATTGAAGGCAAAAGTAGATGGTATTTTCCGTGCAAATACGAACCTAGTTTTTTTCTTTTTCATTCCTCCAGGTGCGTCGTTTTTTTTACTTTTGCTATCGGTTTTTTTGGTACCGGATGCTTCGGAAACGATGACTAAAAAAATTAAATATCCATTACAAAAATATTTCCAATAAAATTAGATAGGTACCTATTTAGAAAATTTCAACTAATTACCAGAAGTTTGTATATTGCAAGTGGTATCCACCTCTTGTTTATTTTTCTCCTCGATCGTGGTAGTCGTAACAGACTCGGGAGCCGATCCTACGTTAACTTTTTGGATATGCTGACTAATGGTGGTGGGTGAAGCTTGAGAGGTGGTGGTACAAGGTGAAATTGATCTCGGTTTCATACTCTGAGTGGTAATTACAGTACTGACCATAGACGAGGAATTTGAATTGAATATGTTATTGATGTCTTCGGGATGATGATGAGCCATGTGGTGTTCATCCAATTGGTGATCGGATGGTGACATACTGAACATCATTTCAGGCTGTTGTAGGCCTAACATGACCTGAATCGAGTGATTACGATTGTCGTTAGAACAAATTGCTTTGGACGAGGTGATCACCGATGTTGCATTACTGGCGTTGAGGTTTCCGATTGAGAATTCGGGGAAGATGGAGTCGTCGAATGGGTTTGGTTCCATTTTTCTTTGATCTGTAAGCAAGGTTAGGGTAAGTATTGTGCGAGTGAGCGAGAAGCTGGGTTTTATTTTCAGTAAGGTTGGCAATTTGGAATTTTTAGCGTGTATCTCTATTATTTTCGGGGGGACGAGGGATTACTGAATGTAAAAATAATTTTATTTGTAGAAAATTTAGTTTTCCCCCGAAGAAATTGAGACAAAAATGAGATTTTTCCACTGAAAAATTAAAATCTGAATTTTCTTCAAAAAATGAGACATTTTTTCTCCAAAAATCTGTAAAATATTTTTACTAAGGAAGAATCGAGAATTTTTTCGATTTCTTTTCTCCAAAAGAACTGAAATTTTTTTTTGAATTGAAACAAAAAATTGAGATCATTTTGCCGAAATAATTGAAGATTTTTTTCTCCAAAAAATTTGAAAATTTCCAATTTTCTTAGTTAAGAAAAATTGAAAATTTTTTTTTTGCAGACTCTAAAAAATTAGGATATTTTTTATTCCAAGAAAACTGAGAATTTTTTTTCTCCAAAAAGTGAGTACCTATTACCTAAAATGTTTTTACTCCAAAAAATTAAAAATTGAAAAAAAATGTTAAGGAACTAATTTTTTTTTTGAAATTGTAAAAATGTACCTATCAAACTTGAAAAAATTGACCTTTTAAAATAGTTTTAAAATTTTGTTGAATTTTGAAAATTTTTGAAGGTTTATAAAATTAAAAATTTCAAAAAATTAAAAATTTAGAAATTTCTGAATTTTATCATTGAATTTAGGAGTTTTCAGAGTGTACCTCAATTCACTTTTGAAATTTTGGGTGTAAATCTAGACACAGAGCTACAGCTAAGTTGTCGACCATGAGTTTTGATTTGGTTTAGGTGTTTTTTTAAATGAGGTGTACTCAAAATGTTGTTTTTATTATTACCTACCTCTTTTTATGAAAGTACTTTTATAGGTAGGTAATTGGTACCTATTTAAGAAGTTGAGACTTGAGCTTTCCATACTTGGTCACTGTGAACCCCTGGTCTCTGTAGTGCAGTATAAATATCAGAAAAATATAGTAAAATTTACTAAACAATATTTCTGTTAACGAGATTACTTTCCTCAAAATTTTTTATGACAAATCTTTTTTTTTAAACATAAAATTTTTTTAGGTGAAGGGATTTTCGCTCAAAAGTAATTAAATTTATTTTCCAAAAAATATTTTTTTAGGGGTTTTCTTTCGATAAAATTTTTATGAACGACTTCTATTGCTTGTGAAAAATAATTTTGTTGAAAAATTTTCCTGGGGGAGATTTTATCGAAAAGAGGATAATTTAATATAATAGGTATTAAGTACTTATAAACGATAGATAAGTAATTTTAATAAAATCTTTTTACTATTTTTTTAAGGGAGATTTTTTGATAATTTAAGAACAATTTGTTTTTATTGAAAAAAAAATAGAAGAATATTGCTGAAATTAGAAGATTTATATTATAGATATTTATTTTCTCAAAAATAACGTTTTTTCAAGAGAATGGCATAAATACTTATATAAATATTTTTATAAACAAAAGTGTTTTTTGAGGTAGTTACGTGGTAATTTCTTAATTGGCAAGAAAAAAATTTTCTCGAAAATATTTTCCTATCCATTTTTTTTTCGAGGGAATAAATTTCTTCACCAGTTTTTGTATTTTGTTTTGTATTTTGCCTAGTTTATTTTTTTGGGAGTGTGTGGGTATTTTTTGCCAAAAATATTTTTTCTCGAAAGAATTTTTCTATTAATTTAAAAACCAAATGTACCTATCCACTCTAAAAATCATTTTTATTTTTCAAGATTATTTTACATTTTCATTTTTATTTCAAAATTTTTTCTCCCAAAACAAAAATTGTACTTACATTTTTTGGAAGGGGTTATTTTTTCAAAAAATATTTTTCCTCTGTACCTAGAATTTTTTTTACCAATTTTTAATCTTTACTCTTAAAAACATTTTTATTTTTATCTTTTGCAAAATTTTAGATTTTTTTCAAAAATTGTTCTTTTAAGAAGAATTTTGCTAACGCAAAAAATGTGCATTTTTTTGGTAATATTTTGAGATGATAACTTTTGAGGAATTGTTTTTTTCTTTCTTGACAATTCATTTTTTACCTCTTTTTATTTGAAGAAGACTTTAAGTACCTGATGCTGTTTGTATTCCCAAAATTGTATTTTTCAAGAGCGAGAGATTTTTTTTGTCTATTTCAGGATGATTGTTCTCATCAATTTTCGAAGGTTTTTCTGTAGTTTTTTAAAAATTTTGCAGAGAAAATTTTTTCACCTTTCAAAATAGGTAGATATATTTTCTTCAGAAGGGATGTTCTTTTTCAGCAAAACAAAATTTTTAAGACGATAAAAAAATTGTCAAGATAGTTTTACCATTTTTTCACGAATTATATAATTACCTATACCTATTTTTTTTTTATCAAGAACGATTTTCGTGGGAAAATTTAATTAGGTAGGGAAGTCTTTTCCAGAAATATTTATTTCCTTGCTTTTTTTTTTTTTTTTTTTTTTTTAGAAATGAAAAGGATTTTTGCTTTAGAAAAATGATTTTTTGAGATGATAATTTTTTTCCTGAAGAAATTTTAAGTAGTAGGCTTAAAAAATTGTTAAGAATTTTATTTTATTTTTGTTTTTTCTGAAAAAATTCTTTCTAACTTAGGTACCTATTTCTTCTGCAGAGACCTTCTTTAAAACCCTTTGTATTTATAAGTATTTTCTTGGTTTCATGTATTTTCTAAAGAGAGCGAGGGGAGTATTTTTTTCATGATGTTTTTTTTGAGCAGAGTTTTTCTCGTTTTGATACATGCTCTCTTGGGTTATTCACGAATTTCTTCCTGTACATTTCGAGGCGGTTGATTCCATTTAAAAATCATATGGTTTATTTGATCAAAAATTTTAATGATTTTTTTTTGCCTCGAAATGAGAACTTTTTCGAATTTTTTTTTTTTGTTTAATAAGTAGGTATATCAACAGTATTGAATTGCTTTGTGAGTTGAAATCCTCATGCAAAAAACAAATAAATGAATTTTTTTCAGTTTTTAATATTTTTAAAGAAACTACTGTGAATTTTAAACTATGCAAAATTAATTGAAATTTGACTTCTTTGAACTGTGCATTTTTTTCCTTTTCATTGGAAACAATTTTAAAAATAACCACCTCCTATGTATACGAAGATTTAAGCCCATTAACAGAGGCAATGAAAACTCCCCTAATGTCACAATTGACCACTTAATTTTTCAATTTAATTCTACATGGAGATTGAATTTTTGTTGTTGAAAAGCCTCTAGACACACATACAAAAAAAAGTAAATACAGGAAGACAACATTGGGACAAATCCAAATCGACATGAACGTTAGATAGGTACACCAATCACCACCAAAAAAAAAAACCATCTTCGATTCATCGCAAATGATGAACGAGTTAATCAATCAGCACCTCGTTAATCACCTTTAGCAAAAATTAAAAATTAATAAACAAATGGTTAATTACCGCAATTCTGGCCAGTGCGAAATTGATACTCGGAGCTTGGGCAATCAGCTAGGCAAAATTTCCGTCCCACTTTTCACCCTCCGCGCGCGACCAACAAACGATCTTAATTATTATTAAATTAAAAGTTATCGTAAACTTAACAAAAACTACCGTTTTTAACCGTTCTAAAATAGATATAATCAAAAATAATAGAAGAAACAGTTAGCCTTAATTTCAAATGATTACCAACAATTGGTCTCCGAGGATGAGCGACGAGGTCGGGGTACGCGACACAATATTTAATAAGTCCAGTTAACAGCAAATTAAAGGCAATTGACGAATACCGTAGTTTTTGTCACTTATAGAAATTATTTCTTCTCATTTCGAAAGTCGACATCGAACGTGTAACCGAAAAAACGTTTTTTGCGCGCCGAAGCCCCGCGAAAATCGCCGCCAACGAGTGTCGTATACGGCAGAAAAAGCGCGAATAATTGATTACTTATAGAAATAATAAAGGTGTCATTATTTCTTTAAGTTGAGTGTAACAGTGTGCATCTTTCGTGAAACGGGATTACGTATATTCGGGTTTCGGAGTTTTGAAAAAAAGGGGTCCGCGGATGGAAGAGAAAGGTCACCAATGAGCAATCATCTGCGGTAGGCGTGGTTACGCGGACAGACCAATAGCATCTCGAGTATCCTTCCATTAATGCTTATGTCACCGGTGTTGGAAATGCGAGGTTTTTTTTTTCCTCATCGATAGTGGATTTCCCTATATGGTTTCCCTTATTTATTTGATCGTTATTAATTTTGAAAAAAATTTAAAAAATAAAAAATCTCAATGATGTTGATCGTAGATCATTTTGCAGATTTTTTTTTCAAAAATTAAAATTTGATCTTTTGTTGAAATTGGAGGATTAATACATAAAGAATGGCTAATTATCAATTTACGACGATTCATTTTCAAATTCAAAAAAAAAAAATTTAGAGAAAAAATTCCGGACTACCTAAGAAAGATCCACGTCCAAAATTACGCTTTCTGGAAGGGATAGCCATAGTTGGTTTGATTGGGGGAAAGTAGGGGAATGTTGGAAAATCAAAAAATCAAAGTACCTACTTAGATTCATTATCAATAATCTCAGGAAACCGAAAAAAAATTTCAACTGGGCTCTCTAATTTAATAGCCACAAAAAAAAACTTAAATTCTACGAATTTCAATTCGACGTTTGATTATTGATTGATGAAAAAATATTCGAAATATGAGCCTCAAATTTTGACTGTACACGCTGAAAAATTGTGGTTATTACAATTTTTCAAATTCCACATAAGTACCTACTTGGGTGAGTCAAATTTTTAAAATATTCGTCGAAAATAAATTTCAGAAAAAAATGAAAAATATAAAAAAATGAAAATTTTATCATCGTGTATTTTTGAAAATCCCAACTCTAAAATAAATAAAATCAAAAACGAATGGGAAAAATTCATAGCAAGTTGTAGGCAAAAAAACCTCCTTGTACAAGTTATACTTAACCAGTTCGAGACTTCGAGTTACATGACAAGGCAGAAATTCTTCGAAAAAAATTACAAATTGACGAGAGGGGTCACGAGAATTGAATAGAATCGAATACAAGGGCACTAGGGGAACTTTTCAAGTCTGGCTTGATATTTCATGCAGATTTTATTTTTCTTCGCGGTAAATAATAATCGTCTCTAATTGACACTTTGACTCTATACTACAAATCAAACAATTTTATGATTTATTTTTTTATTCGACCGCACTGACTTTTCAAAGGAATGCAAAACTTACAGTTCTATTTGTTCTCAAATTCAACAGAACGCGAACATTTTTCAAATTTGTAAATTCACGTAGGTGCAGAAAATAGAAATCAAATTTTTAACTGCTAAACCAAATAGGAAATAAATTTTGATTTTTTTTTTTTTTAATTAGAAAAAATCTGATTTACATTGAAAAAATTAAAATTAGTTTGAAAATGAATAAAAATTGAAGACGTGGGTAAGTAAAAATTCAAAATTCAAAATACAAAAATATTGTTGAATAAAAACATTATTTAAATTGAAAACAAGAGTAGTTTGAAAAAATTGAAAGTGAAAAAATTGACATTTAAAAAATGGGCGAAAAATTACAAACCAAACCTTGAAAAGAATAAGTGAATTGAATTAGTTAAGTGATTTAAAAAAAAATGAAAAATGAAAAATCATCAGAGAAAAAAAGTAACTGATGGATAATAATTACTTGTTCAAAGTAAAATTAAAAATTGAAAAAATTACACCCAAGTATAAAATAAATTAAAAATTTTATTTTTAATTATAATAAAATCAACCGCATCATTCCATTTTTTTTCTATTCTTGGTGTTATTTTCGGACTATTTTCTTAATTATAGATTTTTTAAGTTACTCTTTTTTTCATCTTATTTTTTTCAATTCTTTGTTCTTTTTTTCCTACAATTTTTCAATTTTCTGTTTTAAAATTTTGTTTTAAATAATATTTGCTCGAGTATTTCAATTTTAATTTTAATTTTATTAATTTTCGGCCAGTTTTCTGAATGCTGAAAATGTAATAATTTTTTTTCAATTTTCAAGCTTTAATTAACTATTTTCAATTTTTTTCTTATTTTTTTATCATTGAGCAATTTTTTCAATTTTTGTTTTTCTGGCTCTATTTATTTTCAATTAGGTAAAAGGTAAAACTTAATTCAACCAATTTTTCATTTTAAAAAAAATGCGTCTTTCCATTTTTATGTCAGAAATCTGAAAACATAAAAAATATCAAAACTTATGGTATTTAAAAAATTGGTCAAAATTTAACCAACCATGAACCAACTAAAAATGGAAAGACGCATTTTTTTTAAAATGAAAAAGTGGTTGAATCAAGTTTTACCTTTTACGAAAATAAATAGAGCCAGAAAAACAAAAATTGAAAAAAATTGCTCAATGATAAAAAATAAGAAAAAAATTGAAAATAGTTAATTAAAGCTTGAAAATTGAAAAAAAAATTATTACATTTTCAACATTCAGAAAACTGGCCAAAAATTAATAAAATAAAAATTCAAATTGAAATACTCGATCAAATATTATTTAAAACAAAATTTTAAAACAGAAAATTAAAAAATTGTAGGAAAAAAGAATAAAAAATTTAAAAAAATAAGATGAAAAAAAAGTAATGAAATTAAAATTGAGTGAACTTTGATAGCAACTTAAAAAAATCGATATTAAGAAAATAGTCCGAAAATAACAAACCAAGAATAGAAAAAAAATGGAATGATGGGGTTGATTTTATTATAATTAGATATAAAATTGAAAAATGATAGAAATTTTAGAAGAAAAAAGAAGGAATTAGATAAAAATGTGTGAAACCTGACAACTTGAAAAAATCGATATAAAAAAATATAACAGTCAAAAAATAACAAAAATTGAAACCAAAAAAATTAATTAAAATAGGTCCATACCTACTTTTAACTGATGAACACGAATTAAAAATAACTATAGAAAATAGAAAACGGAAATTAAATTAAAAATGACTGGAATCTGAAAATGTGGAAAAACATTTTATAAAATTGGACAAAATTTCACGAACCAAAAGCTGAAAATGAATTATGTAATTTATGCCTAGGTACTTATTTGGTGAAAAAAATAAAATAAAAATTGCCAAAAAAATAATTTTCGGGATTGAAAAAAACTATAATTGAAAAATAAAGATGAAAACTGAAAGTAAATAAAAAAGTGTGTTGTCTGATGACTTTTTAAAGAAATCGACATAACAAAAATTTTAAAAATAGCTAAAAATTACAAACCATGAGAATTTGAATCAAGTAGGTACATAAAATAAACTTAATTTTTATAGATACCTAAAGTAAAAAAAATCAAATGAAAATTTAATAAAAAACAATAATTGAAATATAGAAATAAAATTTAAATAGAAATTGGCAAAATCCAAAAATATGGGGGAAAAATTACAAAATTTGGCAATAGTTTACGAATCAAAAATTTAAAAAAAAAATGAAATTGAATTACATAAATACAAAATGATGAGAAAAAATTGTGAAAAAAATGAAATCAATTGAAAACAAATAAATGAAACTGACATGAGAAAAATTTAAACTATGAAAACAAAAATTAAAAATTATTTTTAAAAAAATTGTGTAGAAAAAGTTATGATCAAGTTGAAAATACTGACTAGAGTCTGAAAATAAAAAATTGAAAATAGGTCGATATTTAAGAAATTGGGCAAAAATTAAAAATACCTATTCAAATTTAATTTTTTAACCTCCACAAAAAATTAAAATAAGAAAATAAGAAAAATTTAGAAAAAATAACATCTCAAATCAAAAATAAGAATGAATGGGAAAATGTTTTTAAAATTAAAAAAGAACAAATTAATCTGATAAAATATGTTGGTAAAAAAAAAAAAAAAAATTACTTACATAGGTACTTAAATCAAAAATAACATCGATAATTGGAAATAATATGTATGAGTAATTATTAAAAATTGAAAAAATTGAAAAATAAAAAAATGAAAATGAAATGGAGGTATGAAAATCTGAAAAATTGGTATTTAAAAATGCACAAACATTTTTGAAAATTTTTGATTTGGAATTTTTGGTAGTTCCCTATTCATATCAAATTCAGACCAAATAAACTCGAAGCGAAATTTTTGTAAAATTTTGCAATTTGGAAAAAAAATTTCAAGGTTTTTTTTCCAATATTTTCCAAGAAGATTTTTTTCCTAAAAAATTTTTTGTGAAAATATTTTTCATCAGTTTTTTCTCCGCGAGAATTTCCTTTACATTTTCATCAGTTTTTTTTTCAACTAAGTAGTACAGAAATTCTTAATTTTTTTTATAACTAAATTTTCTTTTCATGAAAAAATTGATATTTCTGAAAATTATTATTAAAAAAAAAAGAAGAAAAAAAAAAGTTTCTTCGAATAAAAAAAAGTTATGACGATGGCTTTTCAAATTATAAAACAAAAATGCGAAAATTGAATACAAATAAGAACTTAGCTACCTGGTACCCAGATATAACACCTATCTACACTTGAAAATCAGTTCATTACTGTCAAATTTAGCCTACGACTGGGTTCCTAAACTGGTAACGAATGCATTATTCCAATAAGAATAAAAGCTCAATTTATACTCATAAAAATTAAAGACTACCTACAAAGTAATTGAAAGCAATTACTCAATCGGATTCATTCACACTATTACACCTTTACAAACGCAAAACTCGATCCAGTTTGATGCCTCAGCACACCGCAGTCTTAGCCTAGGCCTATATGCAAAAGCCAATCTATTGCACAATTGCACATATCCTACAAAAAGATCTAGTCTAGATATCGACTTCATATTACACTCATATATAAAGCAATTGTTTCCGCATCACTTTTTTTTCATGTACCACAGTGTGATAATAGTTCCGGGGAGAGAGCCAAAAAAACACACACAAAAACAAACATCATCTTAATCGCCCATATGTTTGGAAGTCCATATACTCGTACTCGGTACTCTATACTCTGTACGTATTGGCCCTGGTAATAGCTAATTGTTGAATGCAGTTAAGGGGCTAGTTGAAAGTACGGGTCACGCGTCTGAGTGCACAAAAACGATCTAAATCAGCCCGTCGCGCATAATAATTGTTTCCGAAGGCGAAGGCATCGCCATCCGTCGAAGCTGCGCTACGTTCGCATCGCGCTGTTTCTCCGCATTCCGAATGCCACATGGTGGTCCCGCATCCATATCGCTCTGCTATAAAAACTTTTCGCCCATGCACCCTTCCTTCACCCCATCGCCCTTAATGTTTGGCGAATTACGAAAGCGTAAAAGTGTGTTATTACGTGAAGTTTTTTTTTTCTTTTTTTCTTTTTGGTTTGTTATCATGATTTTATGTTTGTAATGAATTGAAAATTTCTTTTTGTATTTTTTTGTATTTTTTTTCCCAGTATCCCCAATACTATGTATTGTTGGTATAGGTACCTATGTTTTTTATTTCGAATTTTTCTATGCTATGGTATTTGGCGGTCAAATGAGTGTTGTTTTTTTTGAAATCATTTTTAAGGGCGAGATAATGGGGCTGATAGAGAATTTCTCGTGATTAATAGGTAGATACATATGATACATTGTACTACCCGGTGCCTAGGCCTACGATAAAATCTACAATTTCTATCAATAATTCAGATTTTTTGGCTGGTATTGCGGTTAAGAAGTTATCGCCCCTCTCACTTCTTGAATTCAATTGGTAGGGAGTTATTATGCCAATTTTATGAGATTTTTTTCCTCCAACTTAGGTAATTTATGCGAATTTTATTATTTAAGCCAAAAATTAATGTTTTATTTTATAATGAAAATTTCAGGATTTATTAATTTTTTTACAATTGAAGCTAATTTCAGATTTTAAAAATTTCACTATTTGAACGATTTGAAAAATTTGTAAAATTTGCATAATTTACACCATTATTAGGATTTTTAAAATTTTAGGATTTGCAAAATTTTCATGATTTATAAAAATTTTGTCGATCCACACCAATTTCAAAATTCAAAAAAATTTAAGAATTTAAAATTTTTTATTTTTATTTGTTCAAATTCCAAAAAGATTTACAAAATTTTTAAGATAGCATAACTTAACTTATGGATTTACTCGTACAAAAACTTGACAATTTATATTGTTTTTAATTTTCAACATTCGCAAAATTCTGCGATTTAAAATTTTAGAAAATTTACACAAATTCCAAAATTTTGGATTTGCATAATTTTTTTTTATTTTTATTTTTTTTGGTGTTCCTTTTTTTATACTTAATTATGTACCTTAGGGTGGCCCTTATTTTTCGAATTTTGGAAATGTTGTCGGGACGGGAGGTCAATTGGTGACATATTGGTAGAAAATAATTCCCTATTTTTTATTTTTCCTCTAACTGAATTTTAAGCCGTTTCTCAGGGGCCCCCAAATTTGAAAAAATCAAAAAAAAAGAAAAAATAGAACATTTTGAAAATTTTTAAATTTTTTTAGCAAAATGGTCATAGGGATGGTATTTCTATAAGACAAGACCATTTTCGATGATTTCTTACCTTTACCCCCCTTTTCATGGGACATAAAAAAAACGTAATTTTTTACGTTTTTTAAAAAATTTGAAAAAAATGACTAAAAATTAAAGAAACATTTTTTTTTGAATAAAATGTTTTTAGCATACATGTTATCACCCAAAAAGGTCTTTACGGCGATTTTTCATCCTTACCTTCATTTTTGGGAACCTCATTTTTTTCAATTTTTGATAGTTTTTGAAAAATTCTCACTGATACGGCAGTGGTGAAAAATCACCGTAAATGACCTTTTTGGGTGATAACATGTATGTTGAAACCATTTTATTAATTTTTTTTTTTTTTTTTAATTTGTAGCCATTTTTTTCAAATTTTTAAAAAAACGTAAAAAATGACGTTTTTTCATGTCCTATGAAAAGGGGGGTAAAGATAAGAAATCATCGAAAATGGTCTTGTCTTATAGAAATACCATCCCTATGACCATTTTGCTAAAAATTTTCAAAAATTTTCAAAATGTTCTATTTTTTCTATTTTTTTGATTTTTTCAAATTTGGGGGCCCCTGAGAAACGGCTTAAAATTCAGTTAGAGGAAAAATAAAAAATAGGGAATTATTTTCTACCAGTATGTCACCAATTGACCCCCCGTCCCGACAACATTTCCGAAATTCGAAAAATAAGGGCCACCCTAATGTACCTACCTAACAAAATTTTAAGATTACATAATTTTCCTGATTTACAAAATCTTAACAATTTTAATCGATTTTAAGACTTTCGAATTTAAAATTTTTAACAATTTGCATGTATATAAGTAGGTATTTAATTTTTTTTTTTTTTTTTTTTAATTTACGTACGAAGTTTTTATAATTTTTTTAAATTCCAAGATTAATGAAGTTTTAGGATTTACATATAACTAATTTACAAAATTTACAAAACCTACACCAATTTCAAGATTTACAAAATTTTAGAATGCACAATTGCACACAGTTTTTACAATTCACAAAATTTTGCCAGTTTACACCAATACATATTTCAAAATTCATAAAAAGTTTAGGATTTACAAAAGTTTAGTAAATTATTCCACTTTGAAAATGTATAAAATTTCGGATTAAGGTAAAATACCAGTTATGGATCGGGGTACCAATTGCTGATCACAACTTTGGAGGCCTCTAGCTAGTTCCCTAATTGCCTGAGAGAGTCACTCTTTGCGCCAAACTCTTCTCTAAGGCCTTCTCTTTATGGACATTAATGTTGCGTGGGCATTTGGGTTTCTTGATTGCTTAAAATTTTTATTTTTCGAAAATGAATGTTTTTTTTAACGAAAATTCAAAAGTTTGAAATCGGAGTTTTTTTGAAATTAAATAACAGGTATTAAAAGTGAACTTTTCCGGACTTTCGCGACGATTTTGTATAAATCTTAGTACTAGCAACTATTTTTTGGCATGATTGAACCAATTTGCCTTTTTTGAACATGGTTTACAAGCTCAATGATCCGTAATTGGTACAGATTGAAGAAAGGCCATTTTTTAACATTTTTTTTTCTTCAAATTTTTGTAAAAAATGGTTGATATGAGTTTTTCCAAAACTCAATCACATGAGGCGAAAGAAGAAGCTTCAAATTTTATTTAAAAAAAAAAAAATTATGAAAATCCGTCCATATGGGACGCTTCTACACTTTTTCAAAAAAAGTTGATCCATAACTGGTATCTTACCTTACACTATTTTCATGATTTACAAAATATTTTTGATTTAAGCAGATTTCAACATATTTTACATAATTTTCATAATTCACAAAAATTACTCAATTTCTAAATTTACAAAATTCTATAATTTGAAAATTATTTATAATTTACACAAATTGGAAGACTTACCCAATTTGAAGATTTGACCCTTTTTTTTGAAAGTTGCAAAATCTTGACAATTTGTGGCGATTTCAGGTTTACAAAATTTTATGATTTTACGAAATTTTTACGATTTACTCAAGTGTAAAAATTCAGAAAAGTTTAGGATTTGTATAATTTTTTAAAATTATTATAGAATTTTTCATAATCCACAAAATGTTGTAAATTTGCATCCATTTCAATATAAGTACCCAAAAATTTTTGGATTGAAAATTTAGAAATTTCATGATTGACAAAATTTTACAATACCTGCAAATTTGATGATTTACGTTTCTTTTTACAAAATAATTACAATTTACACTTAGATTATTTTATAAAATTTCCGAATTTATTCAATTTTCACGATTCACAAAGTTTTGAAAATTTGCGTAATTTCAAAAGTAACAAAAATCTCAGGATTTTTATACTTAGAACTTCTCCTTATTTTTTGATTCTCAAAAAAAAGTTTCACGCAATTTCAATAATTTGCAAAATTTTTAAAATTTTTCACAATTTTGAGATGTACAAAAATTTTTTATTTTATGCAAACGGCTTTGGTGTGGTAAGAAAGTCAAATGGACCCAGCTGAATTTCAATATTTTTTTCAGGTTTCTTATTTGTAAATCATTTTTTTTTTTGAACGAAGGCCGTTTTTTGGTCTAATTTGACTGAATTAATAATTTCAAAGTCGATTTGCCGCGTTACTATCATTTCTATAAAAAAATTGCAAATAATATATTTTTCATGAGAAATTTTTCTGTAGCTTCATTAGAGGCTGAGATAAACGCGAAGAAAGTAAAAAAGAAAAACTTAGGAGCAAAAATGTGGATATTTGGGAGGGGCAAAGCTCCACTCCGATTTAGGGAGATTTTATATATTATGTTGATAAGGACACATTTACAAGCAAATTTATGAGAAAAAAACTTCCATTTCATTTTTTCCGGGAAAAGGCTGTTGTTTGACCGAATTTGACTCGACTAAAATTTGATGATTTACAAAATTTTAGGATTCAAAAATTTTTTATGATTCATAAAGTTTTGACAATTCACACCAATTCTAAAATTCACAAAAATTCTAGAATTAATTTTTTTCCAGAATTTACCTCAATTTCACAAAATTATGAAGTTTCACATAGTTATAGGTAATTTTCTCATTTTCCAAAATTCCCGAGCAGCACAATCGACAAATTATCGAAATAAAAAATCGACAGAATATCGAATTCGATAAAGTGTCCCGTTAGTTCCGCATAAATCGTGAAATTATCTTTCGATATATCGACAGATTATCGATGAATTATAGTTGGCAAAATCCATCAACAGATAAACTTTCGATAAAATCGAACGATTTTTCTTTTAAAAATCTCAAGATTATAGTTAGATACTTCATCGATAACCTATCTATAAATCGAAAGATAATTACACGATTTATGCGGAACTAACGCGACACTTTATCGAATTCGATATTCTGTCGATTTTTTATTTCGATTTAGTTTCGATATTCTATCGATTTTTTATTTCGATTTAATTTCGATATTCTATCGATTTTGTATTACGATTTTTTGTAGATTATCTAGTTTCGATATTCTATCGATTTTTTGTAGATAATTTAGCATATATGGGTATATGCGCGCGCACATTTTCAAGACCGGCTGGCGAGTTTGAAGTCGTAGTTACGCTTAAGGCTGGCGAATTTCGTTCCAAATACAGCAGTTTCTACCAAAACAAGCGTCTGTTGCGAACATCGGAGTTCGTTCGCATAATACGAATTGGATTATAATATTCAAACATCTTATGCAAAATTGGAGAAGAGGGAGGGGTCCAATTGAAATTTTTATAATAACTAAAATTATTTCTAGGACCTTAATTTACAACTTTTGTTTGAAAATTTTTTCAAATTGGCCCCTTTTTCCTCCGCTCCTTCAATTTTGAATAAGTATCAACGGAGTATTATGCAAAATTGGAGGAGAAGGAGAGGTCCAATTGAAAAAATTTTCAAACAAAAGTTGTAGCTTAAAGTTCTAAGAATAATTTTGGTCATTACAAAATTTTCGATTGGGCGTCTCTCTCCCGTTCAATTTTAAATACTAAGTATTCACATAGTAATCGTAGTATTGAACTTGGTAAAATTTTATTTAAGAACAACGATCTGGTTTCAAGTAAAATACCTAGTAAACCAAAAAAACTAGATAACTTGTTTGAAAATTTTTTCAATTTTGATTTCGCATATTACTGTTACACGTAAGTAGGTAAATTCAAAATAATAGAGGCTAGAGATGAGGTCCAATTGAAAAAACATTTCAAACAAAAGTTGTAGAATAATATTCTGGATTTAATTTTGGTTATTATAAAAATTTCGATTTGGCCCTTTCTTCCCATCCAATTTTGAATATAAAGTAGGTATTTTTTGACTAGAAAAAAATCAATATAGTTTCAACAACTATCGTTACAAAATCGTTGAAATATCGAAGTCGATAAATTTCATATAATGTGTCGATAATATAGTTTTAAATATCGTCACAAAATCGTTGAAAAATCGAATTCGAGAAATTTCATATAATCTGTCGATAATACAGTTTTAAATATCTTCACAAAATCTTTAAAAAATCGAATTCGATAAATTTAATATTCTTTTTCGATAATATAGTTGTAAATATCTGCACAAAATCGGTGGAAAATCGAATTCGAGAAATTTCAGATTATTTGTCGATAATATAGTTGTAAATATCGTTACAAAATCGTTAAAATATCGAATTCGAGAAATTTCAGATTATTTGTCGATAATATAGTTGTAAATATCGTTACAAAACCGTTGAAAAATCGAATTCGAGAAATTTCAGATTATTTGTCGATAATATAGTTGTAAATATCGTCGCAAAATCGTTGAAAAATCGAATTCGAGAAATTTCAGATTACGTGTCGATAATATAGTTTCAAATATCTTCACAAAATCGTTAAAAAATCGAATTCGAGAAATTTCAGATTATTTGTCGATAATATAGTTTCAAATATCTGCACAAAATCGTTGAAAAATCGAATTCGAGAAATTTCAGATTACGTGTCGATAATATAGTTTCAAATATCTTCACAAAATCGTTAAAAAATCGAATTCGAGAAATTTCAGATTATTTGTCGATAATATAGTTTCAAATATCTGCACAAAATCGGTGGAAAATCGGATTCGATAAATTTAATATTCTTTGTTGATAGTATCGTTGACGAATATCGTCCTAAAATCGTAATACTATCGAATTCGATAGTTTTTAGATTTTTTGCCTATAAAATCGTACAGCTAAATCTGTATCATATCGTGAGAACATCTTTAGATTTTTAAACGATTTTTTATCGATACGTTTCAACTTTCGATATTATCGATCGAGTGTGCTGCTCGGGTTGCACAATTTCGGTTAATTTTAAGATTTATATTTTGTATACAGAATCTTCTTAATTCGAAAAAAATTAATATTGGTGCAAATTCAAGATTCATCCAATTTTCACAATTTACAATTTTTTTTCTAAAAAAATTAGAAAAATTTCACTAATACCCCATTTTTTCTGATTTGCAAAATTTCCACAATTTACAGAAAATTTTGTCAATTACAAGACTACCGAAAATTTCGCCGCTTAAAAGAGGAGTTGAAAATTCACTCCCATACTCGGGCTCAGGTTCACCACCACGATAACACAATCGGACGATAAAAAGAGCGGTGTTACCGCACACGTACATGGAACACGTTCCGACGTCAGTAGGGTTGAGTACCCTTATTAAACGGGGTCGCGTGCGCATCATCGCGTCATCATCTTCGGTATACGAGTATCTGCGAGCACCAGAGCGAGTGAAAATATTACGTAGGTAACCACCCTTATCGGTAACGATTAATATTCCCAACATTGATAATTTCATACGATAAATGATCGTCAATGAAATACAAAACACCCGCTTGCGCCTGCTCCTGCTGGTGCGGTTACTTCTCACGAATCTCATCGACGGACGCGAATTCCTATCTCTGGATATGCGCAATTTCATAACATCTGCGTCACCTTTCGACTTGCGAACTTTCAGTACGAATTGATAACCCATATTAATATTTAAGGAAGCGAGAAATTGCGCAATACGAGCGAGTAAAAAATAACTTTAGGAATCAGGACACCTACGGATATGGTGGAAAAACGCTGCTGGCGTCTTCGAAGCATCAGCGTCGGCTACAATTTCAGCTTGGTATTTGTTGAAAAATAATTCCTACGAGTATATCGTACAAAATGGATCGGTATGATTTTCATCCGTCATTACAAACAAAGAGAGAACCAACACGCATCCGTTCTCAATTGATCTTGGCGACATTTTTTAAATTGGTTTAAATTGGTTTAATTAAATGTTCTGTGAACTGAGTCAGTTCTGGTAAGGACGATGTCATGAATTCGTATTTCATACGCCTTGCTTTATGGTTCTATACGCAGTATGTAAGTCTTGGTTCGTACGAGCTATTTCCAAGCTCTCGAGGTGGATACGTTCGCGGAGGGAATTTTAATTGAAACGAATAAATGTTACGAGAATTTTTATCCGTGCGAGCGTAGGTTTATAGATGTAAGGAAAATTTTTGCTCCTTATTATAAGAGTTGCGGTCTTGGAGCCAGAGATTGCTCATTGGTGATCATGTAGGTAGTTAGGGATTACAACGTGACTGATGTCTTGTTTGATCATTTCAAAGGCATTGAAAGGTTATACTCGTATTATAAGTATCTGACAACAAACAGTACTACGAGTAGGTATTTCCAGTAGAATAATAAATTTACTTTTTCGAATTTTAAGTATTTATCATTTAAGAGGTAGGTAATCTGTTGAAAACTGAAATATGTTCAGGAAAAAATAAAATATGACGTCATTTTGCAATATTATCGTGTTTTATGGTAACTTTGTAAAACCAATTCTACGTATTTTCTTTGTTCCCACTGATAATTTATCTATGAGTCATATTCACTTACTAGTGCTCATAAGAAAATATCACCAAAGTGTGAAAACTTTTAACCAACTTTTTAATATACTTACTATTTTATCTTGATGAAAAATTTTCAAGTTTTAAGTCATTCGTGGTGGATGAATTTCAGGTAAAAAATAGATAGG